>CM065468.1:41778541-42451000 GCA_032872505.1 Leptopilina syphax | reverse complement strand
CATTAAATTGTTTGTTTTTATTTTGGCGATAATATTGATTTTCATAATCAGCCTCCTCTTTAATATCATCAAAATATTGATCATAACAATTATCTTTCTTTCTATGTTCCTCTTGTCCCTGGTTATGGTTGTAATGATGTTGCTTTTCATACTCTTCATTTTTGTAAACATTTTTACGATCGCCTATTTTAAAATTGCATCCTTCCGATTTCCATCTTTCTATGTCACCACTAAGTAACAATTTTGAGTACAATGACATTGTTCATTCTATATAATTTAAACATAATAGATGAATAGTAAATAATTCATTTCTTCATTTTTTAACGCATCTGTACTTCGTTTTTAATTATTTTAGTTTCAAAATATGCATTATCTATTATTAAGACAAATCTTTTTTATTCCTTTTTTTCCTCTTTTGCTTTTACAAATTTGTTTTGTAATTAAAATAAATGTTTCTTGTTTAGGCATAGGTATAACGAATGTCAAACTCTACTAACAACGGAACGGGGAGACTGTGGTCCGTTGTGAGATGTAGGACTTAATTCAATATTAATTACAATTTATATTTAAATAATATTGAACTGATTCATTTAAGAACAAAATTACAGAATATTCAATGCTCTAAAAATTTTTATTTTCGCTTGAAGAAATAAATTCTAAGCGTACTTAAAAGTTTGAGCGTATGAATGGTACAATAAATTTTTAATAAATTAAAAATATATTGAATCACACTTCAGTAAATTTTGTGAAGGTAGATAAACCAAATTTTAGTATAAGGATTAGATATAATGAACATCAAACTCTGCTAACAACGGAACGGGGAGACTGTGGTCCGTTGTGAGATGTATGATTTAATTCAATATTAATTAAAGTTTTATAATTAAATAATATTAAATTGATTCATTCAAATACAAAATTACAGAATATTCAATGCTACAAAAACTCTTATTTTCGCTTGAAGAAATAAATTCTAAGCGTACTTAAAAGTTTGAGCGTATGAATGGTACAATAAACTTTTAATAAATTAAAAATATATTGAATCACACTTCCGTAATTTTGGGAAGGAAATTCAAAAGAAATAAAATAAATATTTAAGAATTAAAAACCCTTTTCTGTTTTTATTTTTAACAGAAAATAAAAGGAATATATTTAAAAAAAATTTTTTTTAAAAAAAATAATATATCATGAGGAACAAAAAAGATTTTGAAAGAAAATTTTACTTTAAATATTATTTCTCAATGTGATAGTCTATTCTAAAAAAAACTATTGTTTTTTTTAATTCTGTTCTTCTTATTCCCTTATTTTGTTAACTCAGAAAACGCTTAAATTCGTTTTCAGACATATAATTCTTACAAAACAGTAACTCTTGAAAAAAAATAAACAGACTGATATTTCTCTTTAAATGAAATAAAAGAAATACTACCTACAATGTTCAGACTTGCGAAATTTCATTGAGACATACTACTCGTATGTAGTAGCGTACGCACGGCCTTGTGCGGTAATCTGATCCCGTTTCGTATTTCTGTAACTTACTTCAATTTGCATTACTAATCTAAATTTTTTAACTCAATTAATATTATTTTTATCGAACAAAATTTTATAATTATAAAATTCACTTCACTAAAATTTCTTTTCTTCCTTCTTATATAAAAATGCAACTACAAATTTAAACGAACAATATACTTTTTTTTTTCAAACAGCTACTAGTTTATTTATTTTTCGCATAAATCTCAGTTTTGCTTAATTGCAAATATCATTTATTTCTGTACTTCAATATAAACGTCTATTCTCGCAGTTTTAAACTGTCTAGATTCTCTACAATTTTTCGAGAGAATTATTTTTATTGTCGTTACTATAATTAGATTTGTTTTCCACGAACAGTACGCGTTTAACTAAATTTACTTGTTCTAAATCGTATTTACTTCGAACTGCTCTTGCGAATTTTATTCCTTCTTGCCTATTATTTTTTTTACTATCTGAACTATTTATTGAGAAAAGAAAAGTATAAACTACCACATGAATGTTGTAGGAATTTTGCGTTGATTAAAATGCTTATTTACCCGTGGGGAAAAAATGTTTAAAATTTTTATTTAAACCGTGTAAATTTTCGATAATTTTAATCCCTTCACTTGCTCAAGTGGCTACACACTTCCGGCAAGGTTAATTCAGGGAATTGGGCACGTTTATTATAGAAACCAGAGCTTGCCGATGCAAGGATGGTTACTTTTTCCCTGCAGTTCGATTTTATCGAACTAAAAGAAAATATCTACTACCCGCACAATATCTATTTTATATTCACTGTAAATAAAAAACAATTAAAATTTCATTAACAAGTATATATATAGTCAATGATAGCATCAGTGTGTAAATATGTGTAATGTGTTAAAAAAAATTTTTTTTTTTAAATTTTTTTTTTTTAAATATAAATTTCCAAAATTCTACCCTTATAATTTAAAGGGAAAAATCCTACCGCTGCCACCAGTTGTTACGAATAGGATTTAATTTAATAAAAGTAAAATAGATAAATTATTTTATTATCAATTTAAATCTGTCGTGATAACGAAAAATGCTCTTCAGCAAATTAAATAAATTTGAATAGGTAGGGGACTTTTCCTCTCTCACAATTATTGATATCAATTGTGTAGTTACAATTAATAAGAATAGAAATTATTGGTTAAATTAATATTTATTTAATTATCAAATTTACATATATTTTATAAACCTTTAATTTTCCAATATATAAATGTTCTGGGATTAAAATATAAATTATAATAAAAAAAAGAATGTGAATATTCTTTTTAGTAAAATCTCATGAAATCAACTTATGAAAATTTACGTATTTCTTTGAAAATTGATTTGTGTATATGAGTGTAATGTGAAATTATTTACTCACTTTTAATCGTTATGTTTGCTTCTTTTATTTGTATTTATATTGCAGCAATCTTCCTTTTCTCTTATTTGTATTTAGTCTCAAACTTGATATTCTTTTAAAGTGGACTTAATCTCAATGCAATATTTCTGTTTTACAATAAATGGGGACTACGCCCTTTAATTCACAAAAGGATAAAAATTCTTTAGTCTTTATGACTCACAATGTATATAACATTCAGGTACTTTGCCTGAATTAAACTGCCCAACTTAGTTACGCCAAGTTTACGCGGGCAACTGCCCAGATTTCTCCTTGTCAATTCTTTTTATTGATTGACAATTAGGTGGGAATATCCTCAATGCAGTTTATTCTGACAGCTTGCAGAATTTGGTACTTGCGAAATTTAGATTTTGACCACTTCGTTGTTGTGCAATAATTTACAAATAATTGAAGGAAACCTTACCTTGCGATATTAACATAAAAAGAAAAATGTACTTTGCTTAATTTAATTGTGCTAATTACCCGATTAAAAGTGGGTTGTTAAGAATTTTGCTTAATGTTGGAATTTATTGGTGTTGCTAATAAATATGTATTTTTGTGTAAGAACGATAATTGTGTTTTTAGGTTACAAGTCAAAATTATTAAATGGATTCTATATAATTCAATCAAGATTCGTTGTTTCTATGTAAACTAGTCACTTTTACTTGCGCGCCCCCTTTCTTTCTGCTATTCAATATGAAAATATTTTAACATTGAAAAAGTTTCTAACATTATTCTAAAGATGAACACATATTTATTAAAAGAATTTATCTTAAAGGATTAAATTTTGTTTTAAATTTTGTATTCCTAAATTGCACTTGAATTGCATAATTTTTATTTCTCAATAACAATATTGTTCACCAACTCATTCTTTTCTTTCAGGAAATAATTTGCATAATTTCTACACTAAAAATAATTTAATTGAATCAAATAAAAATTAATTGACTGAATTAAATAGTTTAATTGTCTATTATCCAATAAATATTTATTTGAACCAAGTAAATATTTATTAGATCTGAGTATTTTATTTGACAGTATGAAATAAATATTTATTTGCATCAATAAAATAATTTTTTTTAAGAAACTAAATCTTTATTTGTATCAAATATTCAATTTTTTATCACAATTAATTCTTTTAATTAAGATTAATATTTCATTAATTGAATCAAATAATTAATTATTTAATCGAAATACAAAATTGTTTGCTTAAACTGAAAACAGTTCTGGATCAACTAAATCTTAATTTGTATTAAATAAATGAAAATTTTTATAATTTTTATAATTATAAAAATAATAAAAATTCAAATTTTGCAAATTTTTCAATTTTTGCATTTTTAGCTAATTCTAAAAAATTCTTTAAATCGACTTTTCATTTGAGATAACAATAATATCACAATAACATTATTCTCAGGGAATAATAAAACTTATTTTTTAAATTTAAACAAAATTCAACTTAAGTATAAGGAAATAAACTTGATTTTTATACAATGAAAATGAAATTAAATGAAAAGTCGATTTGAAGAATTTTTTACAATTGAAATAACAATAATATCACAATTACATTATTCTCAAAAAATAATAAATCTTATTTTTTTAAATTTTTTTCAAAAAAGTACAACTTATATATATAAGGAAATAAACTTGATCTTTATAAAATGAAATTAAATGAAAAATCGATTTAAATAATTTTTTACAATTGAGATAACAATAATATCACAATTTACATTATTCTCAGAGAATAATAAATATTTTTTTTTCAAAAAAAGTACAACTTATGTATAAGGAAACAAACTTGATTTTCATAAAATTAAATTAAATGAAAATGAAATTAACTGCAAAACAACTATGCTTAAATCACGAGTAGTCAAAATAACAGTTTCTCCTTTGTTAGTCATTGTTCTTTTTATTTTAGAAAAATATTTACATATATTTCGTTATCCAATATAATCAATTTCCAATTTTGCCTTTCATCCAATTTAACAAATTTCTAATTTTGTATCTTATCCAATTTAACCAATTTCCAGCTTTATTTACCCAACATAACAAATTTCCAATTGTGCCTTTTATCCAATATAACCAATTTCCAAATTTTCCTTTTATCCAATTTAACCAATTTCCAAATTTTTTCCTTTTATCCAATTTAACCAATTTCCAAATTTGCCTTTTATACAATTTAACTAATTTCTAAATTTTCCTTTTATCCAATATAACCAATTTCCAAATATGCCTTTTAACCAATTTCCAAATGTTTTTAATCCAATTTAACCAATTTATAAATTTTCCTTTTATCCAATGTAACCAATTTCCAAGTATGCCTTTTATCCAATATAATCACTTTCAAAATTTGCTTTTTATCTAATATAACCAATTTCCAAATTATCCTTTTATCCAATAAATCCAATTTTATCTAATATAACCAATTTCCAAATTATCCTTTTATCCAATAAATCCAATTTTATCTAATATAACCAATTTCCAAATTATCCTTTTATCCAATAAATCCAATTTTATCTAATATAACCAATTTCCAAATTATCCTTTTATCCAATAAATCCAATTTTATCTAATATAACCAATTTCCAAATTATCCTTTTATCCAATAATAACCAAATTCCAAATTTTTCTTTTTCGTAATATAACCAATTTCAAATTTTATCTCTTATACCAAATTTCAAATTACACAAAATTTTTAACTTAATTAATTAACACTAACTATACTTATTCACAAATTTTTCACTAAGACTTACTATTCACTAAATCACAATTCACTAATTTACTTATTACACTTTATATTCACTCACGTCTAGTGAGTGAATTTAACAGTGATAAAAAAAATTTTAATTTAATGTTATACGTAACGTATAAGAAACGTGTTACATACACTTAGAAAATATTCTACAATATTATCACTTTCGATAAACTGAAAATTTCGTCCTTATTTGGGGGTAAGCGCTAAGTGTGAGTGCGAGCGAGCGTCCCTATAAAGACGCATAAGAGTGTCTTCTTCGCACTCATAGATTGATGTATATATATATATATACAGAGGCCTGTATTCGACCCTAAGAAGGATTACGAACCCTTAAACAATAGCCTTTGTAATGGGGATATAAACCTCGGAGAACCCAGGTAATATTTTCTTTCTTCCTTCATCGCAAGGGAAACTATATAGATAAAAGTCTAGTTATATGTATAATATATATATATATATATATATATACATATATATATATATATATACATATATATATATATATATATATATATATATATATATATATATATATATATATATATATAGTAATAGAAACTCCAAAGGTAACGGTCTCGATAACGTCTGGATAACGGCGCCGATAACGCTTTCTCTGGTAACGGCTACCTTTCTTTCTTTCTCTAAAGGCAATGTCAATAAGAATGTCTCTCTTTACCTAATTTGCATATTTACTCGTTTCATTTTAAGGATATAAAGGTTACGAAGTCATACGTAACAAAAGCTATTTGTTGTTTATCAGTCCAGAAAAAGGGTACATCTTTTCTTAAAAGTTGATTCAAAGGATTTGCTATTTTTGAAAAACCGTCTATAAATTTACGATAATATCCTGCTAGTCCTAAAAATTGTTTTCTATTTTTTACATTTTTGGGTAGTGGAAATTTTTTAACAACTTCTACTTTTTTCGGGTCAGGTTGTACCCCATTTTTATCAATTATGTGTCCTAAGTATCCTACTTCTAACCTCAAATATTCACATATATCTGGCTATGGAGTTTTAAATTAGCAAAACGTGGTCGTTCCATAAGTTTCGAGAATTTTTCTTCATGTTCTTCTAAGGTGTCTGCATAAATCACAATGTCATCTAAATAAACAAATAGTTCTGATCCTTGTAAACCCAACAATACTTGGTCAATAAGTTTTTGGAATGTGCTTGGTGAATTTTTCAATCCAAAAGGCATTCTATCAAATTCATAGTGTCCAAATGGCGTTAAAAAAGCTGTCTTATAAGAATCTCTAGGATCCATTTTTATTTGATGGAAACCTGACGCCAAGTCAAAGACTGAAAAATATTGAGCATTTCCTAGTTGGTCAAGTAGGTCCGTAATATTAGGGAGTGGGTAAAATTGACCTACCGTTCGTTCGTTGAGTTTCCTAAAATCCAAAACTAATCTCCATTTTTTATTTCCCTGTGAATAATCTTTTTTGGGTACTATCCATATAGGTGTATTGTATGGTGAGTCGGAGTGTTTAATAATTTTCTGTTTCAATAATTCGTTTACTTGACGTGTCATTTCTTCTTTATGGACAGGCGGAAATCTATATTGTTTATTTACGATCAGAGTATCGTCGGTAGTTATAATTCTGTGCTTTATTAGGTACTGACCTAAATACCCTTCTAAATATTCTCCAGGTATATGCAATCTATCTGAATAAATTTTTACTAAATTCATCATATGTTGTAATTCTTCTTTATTTAAATGGTCGAGACATAGTAATTTTTTTATTTCTTCAACTCTATCGTTGCCTGTCATGTTGAAAACATTTTGTGATTTAACATTTTTTGATAATACATCAATGATTTTTTGAATTGATGAGTCTTCACTTTTAATATCAGATTTGTTTATTTGAGTTTCTTGTTTTATTTCATCAAAATCTTCTAAATTTACTTCAAAAATTGGGATGTCTATTGATTCATTTAGGGTGTTAATTGCTTTTAAATAAGCTAAGCCTTCTATGTTTGAAACTACTGCATCACCTAAATAGACACCATCTTTTACTTTTAGTCTTGGTATATAACCTTCTTTTTTATCTTTATTAAAAATTTTTACATGAATATTATAGATTGATCTTGCTGGTATTGAAAAATAATTTTTTGAATCAAAATTAAATTTTTGTTTATTGATTTCTAGATGTCCTTCTTCGTAATTAATTTTTACTTTATTTTTGACAAAAAATTCTGTTCCTAATATACCGTCATGTTCAATTGGAACTTCATTAGATAAAAGGTTAAAAGTTGTTGATTGGAATTCCGAAAATATTAATCTCTACTTGTCCTAAAGTATAAATGGCGTGATCGTTAATTCCTGTTAATTTAAGACATTTATTTTCATCAATTTTTATATCAGAATTTAATGCGCGAATTTTCAACAGATTTGGTCCTGCTCCTGTGTCAATCATCATTGTTGCTGAAACTTTTAACTCTTTAGTGTCAATTCTAATATATGGAATTGTATTAGTTTTTGATAAATTGATGTTTCTGGATGCATAATAATTTCTTCTTAATTCTTCCTCAGAGCACCCTACTGAAGAGGAATTTTGGAGTTTCCCTGATTTTGTGTTTGTGAATTTGTTTGTTGTTGTTTATTGTTATCATCCCACATCTTTTTCCTACAATTAGTGGAAATGTGTCCTAACTTTTTGCAATAATTACACATTATACTTTGATTTCTACTTGCGAAGTTTGTTGTATTGGTAGTTCTTGGTTCTTGAAAAAAATTTTGTTGTTAATTTTGTCTTTGATTTTGGTAAGGAGTTCGAAATTGATTTTGTGGTATATTTCTAAACTGATTTTGTGATGTGTTTCTAAATTGATTTTGAAACTGATTTTGTTGAGGATTTTTGTAAAAGTTTTGACTTTGAAATCTATTAAACATTGGATTTTGATTGTTAAATCGATTCTGATTTTGGTTTGAAAAATTTTGTCGTGGTCCTGGGTAAGAAGAGTTTTCTCGTCTTGGTCCTATCAATTTATTAAGTTGAAAACAGTTTACTGCAAAATGACCTTTCTTTCCACAAACTAAACAAGTTATTATATTATCTTGAGCGATATTAATTTTTGTTGTTTTAGCAAAGTCTTTATTATTTTTAAGATGAGAATTATATTCAGTATTATGCTCATTTTTTCTTAGTTCGCGGTGTGATAACAATCTTCTTTCTATTTCTACTGCTTTATTAACTATCTCTTGAAATGTATCTGCTGTTCCAATTCGTATTTCAATTTCTGGTCTAAGTCCTCGCGAAAAACAATCAACACTTGTTTTATCTAAACTTGCTTTAAATGGTTCATCTACTCTATTTTCATTGCTAATTCTGTGCGCGTCTAATATTCTTTCTGCTGCTTTTGCGATTCTTGACCCATAAGAAATTACATTTTCGTGTTCCCACATATATATTGTTCCTAGTTCTCCTTGTAACTGATATACAGATTTTTCTGGCGCGTAAATTTGTTTTAACCTTTCTGTTAACTGTTCTACTGTATTAAAATTATTTCCTATTATAATTCTTCTTGCTTCACCCGAAACTCGACTCCTAATTAATTTTACTAAATTTGTTTGTACTTGTGCATTATCAGGAAGCATAGATTTTGCTTCTAAACAACTTTCAATAAATACAGATAGTGGTATGTTTTTTCCGTCAAACATTGGTATTGTTTCTAAAGCGTCGCGTAATGACACTTGCTGATTATTTGAAAGAGCCATGTTTTCTTCAAAGTTATTACTATCTCTAGTGTTATCGAGAGAATTATTTTCAGAGTTATCGTTTGTCTCAATAATGTCAGTTAAAGGTTTATTTAAGCTTTTATTTGAATTTTGTTCAACTAAAGTTTTTTCTGTAATGGTATTTTCACTATCGTTACTGTCACTGTCGAAAGAATTATCGTCAGTATCAAAAAGTTAAGAATTAATATAGCCTGAGTCAAACTGTTTCTGTAATTCTAAGGGATTAGGGTTTTCTTTAGAATATCTGGTTGTACTTGTTGACGGTTTGGTTTTATAATTAGGAATTCCCGAATTCTATTCTAAATCTGGATTATTTTTTATTTGAAAACGAGTTAAATGTGAGGAATCGGTAGTATTTTTATTCGAAGAAGACATTAAAAAATGTCATATTATCAAAATTTATAATATACGTAATAATTGTAAAATTGTCAATCCTTTCTCTTCAATATAAAATACACTTCTCTTTTGTGGTTAATATTTCTATATTGCTTCAGTATAATAAAATATATTTAAACATTTAATAATAATAACAAATCACAATTAAATGAACAAAATAAATTTCGTTTTAGCACAATTAAATATCAAAAATGATTCAAATACAAGACAAAAAATTCCATAAGTCTAGAGGACTCGAACCTCTATTCAGCAATATAACACAGGATTTAATTTGATGAATGCACCTTGCAACTTTAATAATTATAAGTTAAGAGGACTCGAACCTCTATTTATTAATATTAATATAGAATTAAACCAATAAATGCACCGTGCGACTTGAAAAAGTTAAGTGGACTCGAACCTCTATTCATCAATACCAATATATGATGTATATTTATGAATGCACCTTGCGACTTAAATCTTGTATTATATTAGTGGTTTTTGTTTGTTTGACTGTATTAAATATTCATTTATAAGATAATGAAAAGGCCTATTTTACGGTTTGTTTAGATAACATTTATTTAGAAATCCCAACTAGTTTCGAACCATACATGGTTTCTCATCAGGGGATGAATAATTTTCACAAATACATTATCCAAATTCAAGACGAAGCACAAAAGATTTCAAAAAGGATTAAATTATAAAATGATCTGAAAAAGAAAAATTAAAAATTGTTTCAAATCTAATTGTAATGTATTTTAAGGTTATATTTTAATTTATAAAAAAGAGAAAGTAAAAAAGTTTCTTACCCTTTAGAAAAAAATATAAGCATATAATAAAAAATTTTTAATAATCCATATTGATTATTTTTTTAATATATAATTAATAAATTTTAAAAATCTTGTAGAAGCACATTTTTTAGAAATGTGTTTCTATGATTAAAGAGTTTTGACAGAGAGGTTGGGTTATGTAGTAGGGTCCAGGTATTGCTGGTAAAGAAGAAATCTATGTTATTGGACTTTTTAAATTATGTTTTATAAGAAGTAATTAAATTATAATATACTTTATCTAAATTATCAATATCTGTTCTATAATTAATACTATTAATATTATTTTTTATATAGAACATTTCTAAATTTTTTCTTTTCCAATTATTTGTTTCAATATGTAAAATATTTATATTGTCAAAATCAAAAGGATGTTTATTATCAAAGGCATGATTAGTTAAAGCATTAATATTTTGGTTGTGAGTAACGTAACGTTTATGCTCTTTTATTCTAGTTTTAAGATGTCTTAGAGTTTCTCCGATATAACAACTATTACAATTTTTGCATTGAATTTTATACACACATCCAACCTTCTGAAATTTCTCTGTTGGATCTTTAAAATTTGGAAAGATACAATTTTTTAAATTATTAGAGTTAGTGAAATCTAAATTGAAATTATGTTTTTTGAAAATATTAAAGAGAATTTCATCAAAATTTTAAATATATGGAATGCTTATAATTTTTTCAATTGGAAGATTGTTGTTGTTTATTTTTCTCCTATGTGAGTTATTAGTAAGAGCACTATACCTCTGTGAAATCTTTCTATTTAACAAATCAATTGGGTATCCGTTAAGTAGTAAAGTTCTTTTAACAATATCAAGATTTTCGAGATGGAATTGTTGATCTGACAATTTTATAGCCCTATCAACTAGAGTATATATAATGCCAATTTTATAACTTAGAAGATGATGTGAATAGAAATTCATATATCTGCCAGTCCAGATAGATTTACGAAACCAATTTGTTATAACAAAGTTATTACTGTCAATTGAGAGGGAAAGATCTAGAAAATTAATTTTATTATTATTAGATAATTCTAAAGTAAATTTTAGGTGTTTATCGATGGAATTAAATCTACATAATATATCAACCACCTTATTTGAAGGTGCACAAATTAATATATCATCAATATATCGAAAGTAAAAAATAATTTTATATTTAATTTTGCTTAAAATTTTATCCTCAATACCCTCCATGACAATATTAGCTGCACTTGAGGATATTGGGGAACCCATTGGTAAGCCAAATATTTGTTCATAAAATTCTCCTTGAAATTGACAGTATGCAGAATTTAAACATAGATTTAAAGCTTCAAGAAAATCATCCTGCGAGAGGTTTGTATGTTTTTCAACTTCTGACCATTTGTTTTTGATAGTGTCATTGATAAGTGTCCAAGATATGTTTATATACATGAAAACAACATCGAGTGAAAAGAAAGTAAAATTTGGTGGAATAAAAATATTGTTAATTTTATTTTTAAAATCCGAGCTGTCTTTAATATAGTGATTATTATCAGTATTTAGGGATTTTTTTAAATCCCTAATTCCCTATTTCATAAATATCCCTATTTCATAAATTAAAATATAACCTTAAAATACATTACAATTACATTTTAAACAATTTTTTAATTTTTCTTTTTCAGATCATTTTATAATTTAATCCTTTTTGAAATCTTTTGTGCTTTGTCTTAATTTTGGATAATGTATTTGTGAAAATTATTCATCCCCTGATGAGGAACCATGTATGGTTCGAAACTAGTTGGGATTTCAAAATAAATGTTATTACAAACCGTAAAATAGGCCTTTTCATTATCTTACAAATTAAGTGAAAAGGTGAAAAGGAGTTAGAAACCTGAAGCCAGGGTTTTACCAGGCTTGTTCCGGACTGAATATTATTAAAAAAAATTGTAATATTTGAAAGCCGCGGTTTTAGTGCTAAAAAAGAGTTGGAAATTTAAAGCCAGGGTGCTCCCAGGCTTGTTCTGATCTGCATTTTACGAAAAATTGCAATGTTTGAAAGCCACGGTTTTAGTGGTTAAATGGAGTTGGAAATTTGAAGCCAGGGTGCTCCCAAGCTTGTTACGTTCTTTATTTAACACACAAAAATTTCAAAGTTCAATTCCCATTGTTTTGGAGGTGAAAAGACTTTGAAAATTGAAGCCTGGGTATTTCCAGGCTTGATTCTCTCTTAATTTGAAAAAAAAATTTCAGTGTTTGAATGCCGCGGTTTTAGAGATGAAAAGACAATGTAAAATAAGAAAAACAAATTTTTTGATCCCGTGGTTCAACCAGCCCTGGCTCTACCCTGGTTTATGTTCATTAGCCAGGCTTGAGCCATGGGTAGCTTCCACCCTAGCCTAAAGTTTGCGTAGGTTTTTCAACTGCTTGGGCCAACCTTGGTCCTGCCTTTAGCCAGCCTTCTGCGATTTTCACGCGATGACCTCCTAAGAAAAATTTAACATTTTTTAATAAAAATACCGAGGAACACGTATTTTTATTGTAATTATAGTTTTATTTTTCTTTAATTTTCTTTAATGAAACCATTTTTATATTTTTTACAATAAATTTAATATACAACTTCACTTAACAATATAATTACAATAAGACCTAAGCTTATAAATAATGATTGTCACTCATTATTCATTACGCCCCGGGCGTAATCCATACTGGATTACTCTGCAATCCTCCAGAAAAAAGTAGAAGGTATATCGGAGCGTACTTTTCTTTTTAAAAAAAGCTCAGATACTACAGTCACCTTTCTGGGGAATAAACATTTAAATAATATAAAAATGGCGAAGTAAAACAACAAACAATAAAAAGCTGTCCATAAAGCCTTGGTTTTCTTTACCCGGTAAGAAGCGAGGAATTGAAAAGAATTCAGAAGTTCATTTCTTTTGAATGGTTGAATTTGCAAAATAATCCAATTCCTCGGTAGAGCAAGGAAAAGTAGCAAAATCTATTATTCTTAATTGACTTCACCAAAATATGAAACGCGCATTCAAAAGAGTGAGAAAAAAAAAAACAAAAAAAAAACAAACAAATCAGCAGAAATTTCTATTCCACTGAATTGCTTTACTATCACTCAATATTTCACTTGAAAAAAGGTTAGGTTTTGAAAACTTGACGTTAAACATTGAACACTTGAAAATTTATTTCATTTATTTCAATAAGAAAATTTTTTATTTTATCGTAAGCACTGTGCGTTTTTAACCATATTTTCACTAGTTTTAATATTTCATTTTAATAATTTAGCACTGAAATCACAATGAAATTCAAAGGAGGCGAAAAATAGCTGTCACTGCGTTTTATTTTAAGACAATAACTAGAAGAGCTCCTACAAATAACTGGAAAGATTAGGCATTTTCAAATTGTTTGTCAAAAGTTCAATTCCTTTTAATGCGTTTCTAAAATTCGAAGCAGTCAATTGAAAAGAATAAACAATTTCTATTCGTTTGAATTGACTACGTAGAATCGCTTAAAGTCGATTGAAAAGAATAGCTATTTCTTATTTTTTTCAATTCGCTTTTACAAGATTTACTTTGACGATTCAAAAGGATAGGATTCTGTATTTTTTTTAATGTTGAGAAGCAGAAAAATTTTGCGCATTCAAAAAAATAGAAACTCTTAATTCTTTTTTATCATCTCATTGACACCCGAGTCGAACTTTTAGACCTGCTTACCTCCTGGTAAGTATAATTTAACCCTAACCTGCACCTAACAAACCCTTAGTGTTTTTTTCCTCCTGCGTAAGTTCTATTTAACTCTGACAACTCCTTTTTAAGTCCTAATTGAACCTCAAACCCTGTATTGCTTCTACTACATTCTAACGCAATAGGAAATGTTACGCGCGGAACAAGATATTCAACTTATTATTGTTTTGCAAATTACAAAATTTTTTATTTTGAAAATTTCACGAAAGAATTCAATTATTTTCTAAAATTTTAATAAATCCTTCGAAAAAATTCAATTATTTTTATAAATAGTAAAATTCTTCGCAAGAATTTAATTAATTTTATAAATAGTAAAATTATTTGCAGGAATTCAATTATTTTCAAAACAATTTTAATTGAATTCCTTAGATGAAATCAACTATTTTAAAATATTTTTATAAATTGCAATTATTTTCTTAAACTTTAATAAATTCTTTGAAATAATTCAACTATTTTTATAAATACTAAAACTCTTTGCAAGAATTAAATAATTATTAACCCAATTAAAATAAAATTAAACGAAAGAATTTAATTATTTTCAAAAATTCCCATAAAATTTAGTTTCAACAAGAATTTAAAATTTTTGAAAAACAATTTAATTATTCTCAAAATATTTTTAAAAAATTCTATATAAGAATTAAATTACTAGCTCAATATAATTTTTGAATATATTCGTCAAAAGAATTGAAATAATTCTATTATTTTTAAAAAGTAATTAAAATTCTTATGATGAATTCAATTATTTTGAATATACTTAATTTTAATAAAATTCTTTAAAGAAATTCAATTATTTTCGAAACAACTTTAATTGAATTTTTCGAAAAAATTTTATGATTTTTAAATATTTCTATAAAATTCTTCATAAACAATTTAATTATTTCTTAAAATTGTAATAAATTCTTGGCAAGAAATCACTTATTTTCAATACAATTTTAATAAAATTCTTCTTCATAAAATTCAATTGCTTTTGAAATTTTCAATTAAAATTATTAAAGAAACTCCATTAGTTTAAAAAAAAATTCAAAGAAATTTTTCAAAAAAATTTAATTAGGATTTTTAAAAATATTAATAAAATTCTTTGAGAATTTAGTTATTTTTCTAAATAAAGAAATTCTTTGAAGGAATTTTATTATTATCAAATTTTTTGATAAAATTCTTTGCAACAATTCAAAGATTTTCAATACATTAATTTTAAAATTGAAAATATTTGAAAAGAAAAATTAAAAAAGATTAAGAAACCAAAATGTAAACAACAATTAACTTCAAACTACGAATAGGTTACCGTAACATGTACTTTTTTATTATTAATTTATAAATATTATTTTTAACTGAAATGTTTTGACATTTTTTTTAAATGATAAAAATATTAATTTATGAATGTTTAAAGGTTATTATTATTAAACAATTTATTTACTTGCTGTAGTGTATTAATGTCAATTAATGCTTTATTGAATCACTCAACAAGTCACTGAAAATAGAGCGTCTGCGTTCAGTTAGGTTCCGTAGCATAGTGGTTAGGGCGTTAGTTTCGTAGTCCGTAGGTCGTAGGTTCAAGTCTCGCGTGCGTTAGATGTTATTTATTTCGTAGGTTTGCGTTTATTCCGATTTTTCTGTATTGTATAGGTATAAGTATGCAATTTAATGATTATATACACCGTTAAATAATTTAATTAACAAATATTAAATTAAAATTTTTTTTATATATAAATGGATATGTAATAATCTCCACATATATACTAACATTATTTATATTATGAATTCGCTATTGGTCACGATTAAATTTTAAAAAAAAGTAAAAATCATTAAATAATAATACCATTTATTAATAATTAAAGTTATTATAAAAATTAGTTAAAAGTGATCTCAAATATGCTATCAGCAGTTTTTCCAGGGTTTTGGGAGAGGAAAGAATTCTGCAATTAAGGGTCAAGCAGTATTTAATAAGGTTCTAGGAACACCTGCTTTCCCCCTTTTACCATCTAAATTTGTCGCTAACCAGGGGTTTGCAGGAGGTAATCAGAGTTAACTTGCAATGCAAATAAACTCTGCTTTCATCCTATTACATCCTTACAAACCCTCAGTTTTAAGGAGGTAAGCAGGTCTAAAAGTTCGACTCGGGCACGAGCAGTAAAAAAGAATTAATTTTTCTGATATTTTGCTGCTCACAAAGGAATTGTGTTTTTTTAAATTCGCCTATTCAGAAAGATTAAAAAATCCTCGTTTAACAGAATATTTCTGGAAATTTATCTTTTTCTATTCCTCGCTTCTTATCGGGTACTTATGACTTTAAGGTCAAGGTACAGAAATGGGAA
This sequence comes from Leptopilina syphax, assembly GCA_032872505.1. Lineage (NCBI taxonomy): Eukaryota > Metazoa > Arthropoda > Insecta > Hymenoptera > Figitidae > Leptopilina > Leptopilina syphax. The sequence goes on along the minus strand of CM065468.1, from coordinate 42,434,381 downwards.
TTTTGAAGATTGTAGTATTTGAGAGATTAAGCTTAAAAATGACCACCAATGACCTTAGGGTCAACACGTCCTGGGATGAGAGCTTTAGAGATTGTAGTCGTAAGCTTCAACTTGACTCCAAGTAGAAGCTTATAGGTCCTTCTGTTTCTTCCCTAGAGGTGCGCAAACTTGGCCAATAACAAGAGTCTTTTACCTTTTTACCCCGGATTTCTCAAAAACTGTGTAATTAATAATTAATTAACTTCAAATAATATTTTGTCAATATTACCCTGCAATGTTAAAACGATATTGCATAAACATATAAAATATATTATTCTTGTTATTGTAATATAACAATAATATTACACCAACCGACACGATGTTTTACACGCAAAAAATAAAAACCTTTTCGGAAACTATGACATAAAAAAATCAGTGTCTGGCCAATTTGTTCGATCGAATCGTTTAGGGCTTTTAGAAATAAAAACAACCCTTAAATAAAAGGTGCCAGGATATATCTATTTAAAATTAGGGGAAAGAGCCTCAAGATGGACATGGTTTTAATTTAATACTCTATAGATACCAAACCTAATAAGACATGTTAAATTGCAATATGTGGATGTGGATGATACTTTAAGTATTTTATTTCGTTGTTAGACAAACAAATTAAAAGGGACCACTTTGTCGGTCTGTAGCAAAAGTTGTTTTTGTTTCAAAATGGAGGGAGCGGAAAATTTCAAAACCTTTTGATTTTTCATCTTAAGGGGATATTAGACTTCAAACAAACTCTCATCTGAATAACTTCCCAGAAGAACCACAGAAAATCACATTACAATTTTTAATTTCGTTTTTATAGAAATGAAAATTTTTATATTTCCTAAGATTATTCACAATAAAGTCCCTTAAAAAATTTTCTTATATCAACTTTATCTTTTTTTGTTTCAAATAACTCTATAAAATAACATTCAACCATTGACTTCGCAAAAAATCAGGTTTATTAATTAAAAAACGCAATTTTAGAAAAGGGACCACTTGAAGGTGGAAGGGAAGGGGAATCGAAACCTATTAATTTTTCATCTTAAATGTGTACTAGACTTAAAATAGTTATTTTCGTAACAAAGGCGCAAAATAGGTGTTTGAGACGATGGCGAAATGAAGGGACCGAGGGGACACAATTTCGCGCCCGAGGCGAAGCCGAGGGAGCGAAAGTGTCCCCGAGGTCCCGAAATTTCGCCAAAGTCGTAATCACCTTTGCGTCCATGATGCGAACATAATTTTTTGTCCTAACTGCATGGAAAGTATGGCATATATTGAGGGCACGCACGATTAAACGCTCATATTAATTAAAAATTAAGCTCTATATAAACATTATATCGAATGAAGTCTATAATGATAGAAGTTTTAAAATAGAAATAAAAAACAATGTATTCTGGAAACATAGTATTTATTTAGAACGTAGTAATTAATAATTGAACAAGACTGAAACAAGAACTTTTAAAATTGACAATTTTGATAAACGAAATGGGAACAAAACCAAATGTCTCATTATTTTTTTTAGAGAAAATAAAAAAAAATTTCAAATTTTTATAAACAAAATAAAACAAGTTGAAAATGTTTGCAGTTCTATAGACAACATAAAAAGAAAGTCGAAAATGTCGCATTTTAATGAAGAAAATCGAATAATTAATAAGCGGGCACAAAATACTTTTCCGCCCGCTCGGAGGTAGGGGAAGCGGGCGGAATAGTATATATATTGTGTGGCAAGGGCGGAAAGTTGTCAATTCCTGACTGAGTTCGAAATTTGCCACACGAGCGAAGCGAGGGCGGCAATCGTACGAGGTCAGAATTGACATTTCCGCCCGAGTTGCACACGATATTTTTTGTCCAAATGCGCGATAAACAAGACGCATCCGTAAATTCAAAAATGAATATGCACTAATTATTAAATGTGTATGAAACATTTTTATTAAGCCTAAGGCGAGTCCGAATATTTTTGATAAATTTAACAATAAAATTTTACTTAAAAATTGACTCCGTTTTGATTTAAAGTAATAGAAAGTGATAATATAATAATTAGTAGTATTTATTTAATACTGCTAAAGCAGCAGGCGGAAAAGTCGTTTTCCCGTCCGCTAAGGCCATGGAGGCGGGCGGAAAATTAGTTTTTCCGCCCGCTGTTGGTAGTCGGGCGGCAAAAGCTTACTTTCCGCCCGCTATGCATGCACGGAAAGTCGAGTTTATCGCGCATGTAGGACAAAAAATACTTTACCGCCCGCTGACGTCATACAAGCGGGCGCAAAATACTTTTTCGCTCGCTTCCCCCACTCCCGGGCGTAATGTGTTACTTTGCGCCCGTCTTAAGTGCCCGAAATGACATACTTTCCGTGCAGGTAGGACAAAAAAATTCTTATCTGAATAGTTTCCTAGATGAACCAAAGACATTCGTATCACAATCTTTGATTTCGATTTTCTCGAAATGAGATTTTTGACATTCTGAACTTTAAAATTCTATAACTCAGCGATTTTTGTACCAAATTGGACTTAAGACGTAACAAAATTTTCCAAATTTAACAAGGAATATGACCATACCCGTGTAGAAATTGCCATATCTAGGCCATATCATGGCATGAAACACCTTCCCAGATCGGGCCCAAGTCTGGCCACACTTGGGCCAGATCTGGGAAGGTGTTTCATGCCATGAAATGGCCTACACAATGATCAACAAATCTGGCCCCAATTTGGGCCATGGTTAAATTTCTACACGGGTATAGATAAGTCCAATAGTACCAAATTCGTCTATTTTCATGCGGACGTCCATTACTAATTATATGAACATATGTTGAATCGAACAAATAGGCCAGACACGGGTATTTTTTTGCCCAACTTTCCGAAAATGTTCCATTTTTTTGTGTGTGACAAAAAAGTTTTTTTGCAACACTAACCTGTAAAATTGAATTTTACACACAGAAAACTGTAAAGTACTTCTTTTTATAGCGGTGTGTTAAGTGAATTCCAGTGTGTGAAGTGATTTTCAGTGTGTAAAATGGTTACTTTACGCATTCTTGTGACTGTTTGATGAAAAACAAGAAAATAAAGCTTTCAATTAACAATTTACAATCTCGTTTACAATCAAATTTTTTATTTTAGCTTCTAGAAAACTTTATTTAACAGCTCCCCCAATTCACCTAAACTTACAGTAATATTGACAATATTGCAGCAAGTTTAGTTGTTTTAGTGTTGCAAAAAATTTTGTATGGCACTCGTGCGTAAATCAGATTATACTTGTGTGACTTACAGTGCTCGCCTTCGGCTCGAGCTGCAAACGTCACACTCGTATAATCAACGTTTTTACGCACTTGTATCATAAATAACTATTTTTTCGAACTACATTAATATAATATATCTCCTATAATATTAACATATTCGTCGTCGTTTTGTCGTCCGTCGGTCGTGTAACTCCGTACTTCATCTTTCGGTCGTTCGACTTTAATCATTTATTCATCGTATCGTATATATACATACTCATTGTACATACATATACGCATGCGCAGTAGTGTTCTGTGAATGTCAGGCATGCGCAGTAGTATTCTATCAATGTCAGACATGCGCAGTAGTGTTCTATCAATGTCAGGCATGCGCAGTAGTATTCTATCTGAGCAGTAGTGTTCTATTACTATAACGCATGCGCAGTAGTGTTCTATCAATATTACGCATGCGCAGTAGTGTTCTATCACTATAACGCATGCGCAGTAAAGTTCTATCAGTATCACGCATGCGCGGTAGTGTTATGTCAATGTCAGGCATGCGCATTAATGTTCTACTAATGTCAGGCATGGGCAGTAGTGTTCTACCAATGTCAGACATGCGCATTAGTGTTCTACTAATGTCAGGCATGCGAAGTAGTGTTCTGTCAATATTACGCATGCGCAGTAGTGTTCTATCAGTATCAAGCATGCGCAGTAGTGTTCTATCACTATAACGCATGCGCAGTAGTGTTATATTACTATAACGCATGCGCAGTAGTGTTCTATCACTATAAAGCGAAGAACATTAAGAACTTCAAAATTGAATTTTTTATTCCATACACAATCTAAAAATTATTTTTCTACAATACAAAATTTCCAAAGCCCAAAATGTTCAAAATATGAAATTTACAAAATAAGAAGTGTTAAATTGTAATGTAAGTGAAAAGAATTAGATTATTGAGTATTGAGATTTAACAATTTTATTTCTGTGTAAGATATTTTTAAAAAATCATTATTGTCAATGTTTCACAAAAATTAAAATAACTTCTAAAAACATGAATACTTTTAATGATCTTAAGCTTACTTTAAGAGGTTGAACAACTCTAGAGCGTCAAACAGAGGTTCTAATTTTAACATTTTTTTAAAAGAAAAGTTTAAAAGCGATGAAAAATATGTTATAATATAACTTTAACCCTTGGGCGGGCAAGCTAAAAAAATCACGTAAGCGGGCAAGCGGGGTCCATTGGACCCCGCTTTAAAAACGCTTAAGGGGTTATACCTGTTTGGCATTTTTTATTTTTCGATTTTTTCTTTATTGGCTTAAAATATACTATAACATCCCTAGATTAATAATCTTTAACGTCCTTGCATGGAAACAACTTGGAAATGTTTTTAAAATTATTTTTTCTGGAGAAATTCCGAATTGTAAAAATAGAAAATTTTAATTTTAAATGCATTTTTTTTAAAACAATGTTTTTTTTATTGGCTTAAATATACTATGACATTCCCTATCAAGGGTAATGTCACCTTGAGTGGACCGCCTAAGCTTCTTTTCCAAAAAATTCTTTATGAAAACTAATTAATCGGAGGTTTCTATTCCAAGCTTTAGTTTAGATCCCTAGATAAGTGTTTATACCATAATAGCTTTGATTTTCTTTTATTTGGAAAAAACAATTTACTTGAAAAAATAGCAAATTTTTAAGGAATGAAAAAAGTGTAACCTTGAGTGGACCACTCCTAAAAAATTGTAAAAGTTATTTTAAATTCTTTAATTTATTTAATATTTCTGATATATTGAAACAAAATTTATGCTTATGCAGCTTCAGACCATGATTGTCTCGAAATGTTTACCAGTGAAACCATTTTTAATAATTTTGGCACATATCACATTAAAATCACAAAAAAATTAATAAAGAACATAAAACATAGTTTTAAACCAATTTATTGTCAATTAATTTCCATAAAAATGGTAAATCGACATTAAAAATATAAAAAACAGGCAGTCCACTCGTGGTTATAAATAGTGGTTCACTCATGGTGACAAACAACTTTTTATGGCAGACACCACAATTTTTTTTTTAGTCAAAATTATCACTTAATTAAACTAAGACAATCAATTTCGATGTCCAAAGTAGTAGGAAAAAAATAAGTTACCTTTTAAAACTTGAATTTTACACTACTTTTACACTTCCGAATCACTTTACTCATTGTAAGAGAGACTTCTTTTTTGGTTTGTGTTCTTAAAAATGCGTTACATCAAACAATAACGTATATGATTATCGCGGAACATAAATTCTTACGGTTTCTAGGTGCGGTGCTGCTATTCGTTTTATTTATTTCACGTTTCCGCTGTCAGATAACTTAAAAGCTCAAGTAGTCCACTCAAAGTGGCGGTCCACTCAATCTGACATTACCCTAATCAAAAACGTCCTTGCATGAAAACAATTTGGATGTGTTCTTAAATTTAATTTTTCTGGATCAATTTCGGAGTGTCAAAATAGAACATTTTAACTTCAAACGCTTCTTACTCGAAACCATATGTTTTAAAAATCGGCGAGCAGTAGAACTCGAAAATTTTTCGTTCGATTGGCCTGAAAATTTAACTGTAGCTTCTTAGATAGATTATATAGTGAAGTACACACGATTTTTAAAATTGATGAACAGGATTTTTTTATTAATAATTAAAGTCAATTTTTTTGCAAGTCTCACAATTCTTCCAAAAAAAAATTCTAAAATTATAATAATGTGTACTTTACTAGATAATCTTATGTAGTTTATGGAAAAAAATTTTTTTGATTCCAAAAGCAAGCCGATGTTGCCAACAATAATTTAAAACTGTACTCATAAAAAAATTTTGAAAAACACCCTTTTTTAAGCCTCCAAACAGGTATAACCCCTTAAAAACGTAGATCTTTGTATATTTTGTTTTCTTTTTATTATATTATGAATTTTAATGCACTAAATATAAAAATGATGATTAAGATTTTAAATTTAACAAACAGCTAAATTTGCAAAATACCCTGGGAAATACAACACACACCGTTCTTAGTGCAAGGCAGGATTATTTGGTGTAGGCTCAAATTTCTTAAAAGAAAAACACTATTTTGTTATTTGTTTATAGCACAAATTGTAAATTTGGTCTATTCCACTAAGTGGTACTGTAGTCCCCATACTAAATTTTTTACCGTGTACGTTACTGCAATGTTTTTATTCTTATGACAATGCGGGGTCCACTGGACCCCGCTTGCCCGTTCGTGTCGGTAAAAAGTTTAAACACCCATGTGGCATCATATACAATTGGAATATGGAAACTGTAAAAGTATTTGGATGTATTTTTAGTCTGTTTAACAGAATTTCTAGGATGAACTCATTCTTTCATACGGATTCGGAGAAATTTGAAAAATAGATACTCGCGGGGTCCAATGGACCCCGCTTGCCCGCCCAAGGGTTAAGGGGTTAAACAACTCTAGAGCGTCAAACAGAGGTTCTAATTTTAACATTTTTTTAAAAGAAAAGTTTAAAAGCGATAAAAAATATGTTTACATATCTCTATCAGGTATTCTTTAAAGAAAAAAAATATACTTTATAAATTTTTTTAGTTTAAAAACAGCAGAAGTACATGTACGTGATGGAAACTCTTTGTAAAAAGAATTCCTTCGCGGCCGAAGAGGTTTTTGGTACAATTTTCATCCTAGAACAGAAAACAATTTTTTTTTCTATTTTTACATTTCAAAAGCTAGAGAAAGACGTAAGGAATTTTTTTTAAATCGATTTTTGCAAAAATGGTGAACATTTTATGGAAAAACTGAGTTTTTGACTGAAAAAAATAGGCACTAAATTGTTAATAACTAAAAAAATATGCAACTTAAAAAAAATCCCCTACGTCTTTCTCTAGCTTTTGAGATGTAAAAATAGAAAAAAAATTTGTTTTCTGTTTTAGGATGAAAATTGTACCAAAAACCTTTCCGGCCGCGAAGGAATTCTTTTTACAAAGGGTTTTTACTCGGGGGTTTTTAGGGTCGCTGATTACGAATCTGAAGTCACTTTTTAAAAATTCAAAATGTCGGAAAAAATTTTCAAATTTGATCCGATTCCCTTAAAACGTGTTATTTGGAAGCTTATGGGGCCACAGATTACAAATATGAAATCACTTTTTAGAAATAAAAGTGACGGATCTAATCAGTTGGAAAAATTTTTAAATTTGATCAGATATAATTAAAACAGATATAATTGTTAACTTCTTCAAATTTAATATAATTAAAACGTGTTACTCGGGGGTTTTTAAAGTATCTGATTATGAGTCTGAAATCACAATTTAAAAATTGAAAATAGTGGATCCCATATGACTGAAAAAATGTCCAATTTTGATACATTTCGCTTAAAGTTTGTAATAATAACAAATTGTTTACACTATAGAACAGTATGAAGCTAGAATTTCTTAAAAGTGAGTTCAAATTCGCAATTAGATACGCTAAAAACCCCCGAGTAACACTTTTTAATTAAATATAATCAAATTTTAAAATTCTACCATATTGGATTCATCATTTTCGATTTCTACAAAGTAACTTTATATTCATAATCTGCGACCCCAAAAGCCCCCGAGTAACACGTTTGAAGGGAATAGGATCAAATTTGAAAATTTTTTTCGTAATATTGGATCCGCCATTTTGAATTTTTAAAAAGTGACTTTACACTACTGGTCAAAGTTGAGAGACCACCCATTTTCAGGCGAATGAAAATCGTTTTAAAACATAAAATTTATTGAAACTAAATTTTTTTTTTGCTTATTTTTTTAAAAATGATAAAATTTTGAACAGAACAAGATATTTCAGAAGTCGTGTTTGGCCAATAATTCATTTAGATATTTTTAAAAAATCGCCATTATCAATGTTTTACAAAAATTTGAATAACTTCTAAAATAATGAACGCTTTTTAATTATCTTAAGCTTATTTCAAAGGTCATTTGCCACACTATAAGAATTACTTATAGGCATTAACGTGTAATTTTTTATTAAAAAATGCAGGCGGTCAAACTTGAACCAAAAAAATATAAAAAATTTGAAACATTCTTATTTACAGAAAAATAATTTTTAAAATTCAAAGGTATTTTTTTTATTAAATTTCCTTGAAAAATCTACACCATATAATGTTTTATAGATTTTCTAAAATAGTTTTTAGTACAGAAAAATTGTTCCAAATTTTTGAATTTTTTCAGTTCAAGTTTGACGGCCTGCATTTTCTAAGAAAAAATTACACGTTAATGCCTATAAGTAATTCTTATAGTGTAACAAATGACCTTTAAAATAAGCTTAAGATTATTAAAAAGCGTTCATTATTTTAAAAGTTATTCAAATTTTTGTAAGACATTGAAAATGACGATTTTTTAAAAATATCTAAATAAAATAATGGCCAAATGACTTCTGAAAGATCTTGTTCTTTTCAAAATTTTATCATCTTTTAAGAAATAAAAAGCAAAATATTTTAGTTTCCATACATTTTATGTTTTAAAATGTTTTTCAATCACCTGAAAATGGAAGGTCTCTCAATTTTGACCGGCAGTGTAGATTCGTAATCAGCGACCCTAAAAACCACCGAGTAACAAGTTTTAATCGAATCTAATAAAATTTGAATTTTGTCCGCCATATTGGATACGACATTTTAGATTTAAAAAAAAACTTTAGATTTATATTCGGTGACCTTAAAAACTGTTAAAGAATGAGTTACAGAATAATTTACCTCGGTTTTTGCTTTTAATTCATAAAAGTATTTTGAAATTTTTGGACAATTTGACTTTTGACAGCACAAAAAAAAATCTGTTAAATTTGTTGCGTGTACTTTTCAGATGGTGTTGTTTAAACACAATTTTGGTGTTATTTTAACTCCATTAAAAATGTATATTAATTTAACACCCTCTAGTGTTAATTTAACTTCCTTTAGTGTTAATTTAACACACTCTAGGGTTATTTTAACACCAATGAAGTGTTAAAATCACACAGTGTCTGTTAAAAATGTTGCCTGTTGTTTTAACACTACTTTTAGTATTAAAACAACACTTCTTTTTTCTGTGAGCTCTATTGGCATCGGAAATGAAAATTTGCAAAAAACGCCCATCGCCATCTTAAAGTACATGAATGTAGAAATCCTTTAAGCCCTAGAACGTTTAAATCTATCAAAGCAATTTTTGTTTAGAGCTCTGTCCATGTTGACGTGCGGAATGTCCCATAAGTATTTAGTTATTTTAAAAAAATTATTTTATTAATGCAAATAAATATTTATTTGAATTAAAATCCATGCATTACTGAATCAAGTAATTTTCCTAATTGATTTAAAGCAATATTTATTTTATTTATTTATTTTTTGCAAGATATTATTCTTAATAATTTGTTTAAACAATAATTTTTTATTGTTAAAAAATATGCTAAGGTCATCATGAAGTTTCTTTAAAAAATTATTTTCTCAAAATTTAAACCTTCCTTAATAAGTGGATAAATTTTTAAAGAAGTGCTTTTTGATGTTTTTAAGAAAAAAATTTTTGAAGTTTGCGCTACGAGTTTTTGTGCGTTGCGCTAACTAAGTAGCGCCTATATCAGTGTATTTTAAAAGATGATATGACCTTTACTGCTCGCCCCTAATACATTTATTAATTATGATTGTAGGACACTTTTCCCAAAACAAGTTTTCCAACGATTTCTTTTCCCAAAAATCTTTTTTCCCAAAAAAACTTTTCCCAAAGACAATTTTCCCAAAAAGTTTGAATAATTTAATTACTTCTTTATCACTCAGAAAAAATTTGTTCGAAACAACCAAATTTTGGTTGAATCAACCAAATAAATGCATTGCTATACAGTAAACCAAACGTTTGTTTGATTCAACCAAAAAATTTGTAATTCGATTAAGAAAACATACAAGCTCGGATGATGTTTACCGACGACTAACTGAAACCTATTGTGCCAACCTTCAGATAAATTGTTTGTCCGTGCAAAAAATTTCCTTTTCTAGATTTAATTAATTCAGCTTTGTCCATATTTAATAAAAATTTCAATTTATAAAATACTCCGAATTTTGACAATCTTTCAAAAAAGGTAACCACAATTTTAACTGCAGAACTGACAAACAAATGAAGGTGGTTGCAAAAAACAAATAATGAAACAAAATTTGAATTTCATGTTTTTGAATATGAATAATTTCTATGAGACAATTTTTATTTGATTGGGAAAAGGTTTTGGGAATGTCATATTTCTTGGGAAAAGCTTTTTTGGGAAAAAAGATTTTTGGGAAAAGAAATCGTTGGGAAACTTGTTTTGGGAAAAGTGTCCCCCTACCATTAATTATATACGTATATATTATTATTATAAACAGTTTAACTATATATTTTTAACTTTTTTATAAAAATTATTATCCCTTTTTATTGTAAAAAATCTTTTCCTCCACACTTTATCCAGGCTTTTATTTCTAATTTTTTATTTTTATGGTCTTCAGTGGAACAAAAGTCAAACGTTATTGTGTCAAATTTATTTTCTACTAACTGAAAAAATGCTTTAAGGGGATGTCAAAGTCGATGCGATTTTCCCATTGAAGCTCAATGCAAAAATCCAATCGACTTTGACATCCCCTTAAGGAAAAGATTTTTTACATTAACCCATTGATGCCTATATGCAAAGGAATGCAGATATAATAAAAGTAACTATTGGAATCCTGGCATTAAAAATATTTTTTTTAACAATTTTTTTATAAACAAATGAAGAAAAGTCGATTTTTCTAAGAAACTTATAGAGCTATTTGATTCTACGCTAAATTCTACAAAAACATATATTACATAATTTTTTAAAAAAGACCTATTGGTGTAAAAATGTTATAAACAATTAGCCTGCATTCATACTGTATGAGGTATAAGGATCGTTTTTGAAGTTAAAGATTTTATTAAACAAAATTAGCTGAATCAGGAGAGTTTTTGACGTTAAAAATTTTTTAAACAAAATTTTTACCTCAAAAACTATTTATGTAAGTGGAAATAAATAAGTAAAATGTCATCCGAGCGAGCGTTAGCGAGCAAGGAATATGACGCTAGTTACATATTAAAAACCAGGACTCCGAATCTGAAGTATTTTAGTGCCCAGTAAAAATTTAGAATACGTCATTATATGCGATACACGGCATCCCTAATGAGAGAAGCTATTCGTTCTCGCCTTCAAATCTCTTGCTCTTTTTATTCTCATTTCTCTTCGAAGTCTGTATTTCTTTGTTTGAAACACCAGAAGTCCAGTTGCTATAAACAACTTTGTTCATAGCGTTGTGTTTTCTCGACATATTGACAGCAAATATTTTCCGATCAAAATATTTTTTCAGGGTTTCAAAAAACTCTATAATATTCTATAATATATTTTTTTAATTAATGTGTTCTAAGGGGACGTCCATAAACCACGTGACTGGTTTTCGGTCAATTTCTGACCCCCACCCCCAAGTGATCAACCGTGATACATTCTATGACCCCCACCCCCCTCCCATTGTCACGTGACTTCTAATTTTTATGAAAATTGTTAAAAAACGAAGGAAAAATTTTTAACAAAGTTTGAGAGACTGATAATTGCAAATTCTAAATATATTTATTTATATTTACATTATATATATGGGCAAATCTCTGGAAACTTTAACATTTTAATTTTAATTTTTTTGAAAAAATTTTTGTGTGCACAATTTTGATATTTTTAATATTACATCTTCGACCAAAATATATTTCATTTTTATTACTGTACAACCATTATTTGGTTGCCTTCTATTTTAAAATATAAATTTTTGGAAAAAAATAATGTTAGGTTATCTAAATCTGTAACAAGATATACATAAACATTTTATCTCCTACACTTAAGTAAGTTATTTCTCAGTATCACAAAAACATAATTAAACATGAAAATAAATATGTGACCTGGAATGTTAAAAGGGGCCTTACGTCCAAAATCAAGTTTTCGAGAAAAACGTTCTTAAAGTTAACAAACCGATATTCATACTTCTGCATATTAAAATGACTTGAAATTCGTTACTCGGGGGTTTTTGGGGTCGCTGATTACGAATATGCTATCAGAATTCTAAAATTCAAAATGGCGGATCCAATATGGCGCCAAAAAAATGTAAGAAGCAAATAGATTCGCTTGAAACAGTTTGCAAACTTATCAGATTTACTCGGTACATGTTGCTAGGAGGTTTTTGGGGTCGCTGATTACGAATATAGCATCAGATTTTCCAAATTCAAAATGTCAGATGCAATATGGCGGACAAAAATTTAAAAATTATTTTAAATTGACTGAAATTCATTCCTTAGAGGTTTTTGGGGTTGCTGATTACGAATCTGACCTCAGATTTTCAAAATTAAAAATGGCGGATCCAATATGGCGGACAAAAATTTTAAAATTATCTAAATTTGCCTGAAATTCATTACGTGGGGGTTTTTGGGGTTGCTGATTACGAATCTGACATCAGATTTTCAAAATTCAAAATGGCGGATATAATAGGTAGGACAAAATTAAAAAATCGGGCAAGTGCGAGTTGCACTCGCATTAAGATCGAGGGTTCCGTACACCAAAATAAAACTTATTTTTTATAAAAAAATATATATATAAGAAATATAATTGATTAAAATTAACATATATAAACTTATTGACCTGAAATTCGGTATACATATGTATTTTTATTACATGTAAGTAACAAGAAAAAACTATAAAAATCCATATTGACAGGGTCATTTTTTGCAATTTTTCCAAAAAAATTGAATTTCTTTCCCTTCTAGTTCCCAAATATCTCCACCAATCAAGTTCGCTATATTTTTCCTGTAATCTGCACTTAAAACTGAACATCCCTTAAAGGGGGGGACAGGGTAATTTTTTCAATTTTTTCGAAAAAATTGAATTTCTTTTCCTCCTAGTTTGCAAATATATCCGTCAATTGGGTTCGCTATATTTTTCCTGTAATTTGCACTTAAAACTGAAGATCCTTACCGAATTTCAGCTCACCAGGTTGAGATTTGTAAAAGTTAAGGGGGGGGGGGGACAGGGTCATTTTTTGTAATTTTTTCGGAAAAATTCTATTTCTTTTCCTCCTAGTTCGCAAATATGTCCGTCAATTGTGTTCGCTATATTTTTCCTGTAATCTGCACTTAAAACTGAAGATCCCTGCCGAATTTCAGCTCATTAGGTTAAGATTTGTAAAAGTTAAGGGGGGGGGACAGCCCATTTTGCGTGGCTGGGACGGACACACGAGTGATTTCATAAGGGTTCCGTCAGTACACCTATGGTGTACGGAACCCTAAAAATTGATCGAATTTATTTGTAACTTTTTACTGAAATTTTTAATAATTTTTAATTTTCATTAATATTAAATTGTCAAACGTATTAACGAAACCTTTTCAAATAAAAATTTTAAAATAAAAAATTTGTTAAAATTAATTCCAGTGATCGTCAATTTGACGAAAAATTGACGATCACTATCGTTATTCTTTTTTTATTATGATATAATAAGGTTAGTTTTTTTACTTTTTGCTTCGTTATAAAACCATTTTGAATCAGCGACCCCAAAAACCCATAAGAAATGAATTTCAGGCAAACTTAAATAATTAAAAAAATTTTGTCTGCCATATTGGATCGGCCATTTTGAATTTTAAAAATCTGATGTCAGATTCATAATCAGCGACCCCAAAACCCCCCGAGTAACAAGTTTCAAGCAAATCTGATCACTTTTTATATATTTCTTTTGTGCTAATGTTTTTCTACGTTTTTTTTAGCCAATTGCGTCCATCTTTGAAGCGCAATTGTAAAAAAACTAATAAAGCTAGAGGTGTGGGCTTTATTGCGTTGAAAAGAGCAGATCGTTTTCTATAAAAATCACTAAAAAACTGAAAATCGATTTTTTTGACCTAAGGTCCCTTTTAACATTCCAGGTCACATATAATAAACGTCTAATACAACTAATACGCGTGTAGAAATTATCCTACTAGGGCCATAGTAGGGAATGAAACGCCGCGCCCGATCAGGGCCAGATCGGGGCGACAAGAAAATGTGGATTTCCTGATCAGGGCCACATCAAGCGCGGCGTTTCATTCCCTAATAGGTCGGCCCTATCTGGCCCTGATCAGGGCCCCAGCGAAATTTCTACACGAAAAAATAAGGACAAATTTCTTTTGTCCTTATAAGGACAAAATTACAATAAAAAAATTAATGAAAATTTTTTACGTATAATTATTTGAAATAGTAACATGAATTTTTCTAATTATTTGATTAGCTGAATTGTTTTGAAGAAATATCAAGGATCTTAATATAACCTTGAAAAAACACTAACAGTTTCATAAACGTTTAATAAAAAGTAAATAAATATTACTTAAGTGCCTTCCGTTGATAAATTTTTTATTCCATGTTTCCTTTTTCTCGCTTTTTATTTTCTTTTCTTTGATTTTCTTTCATTTTGTCACTTTTTATTACATTTTTGGTTACTTCGCGATAAATAACATGGAACAAATAAATGCGAAACTTCAGATTGATTGGAAAACGATTGATTTGACCAAGCGACATATTTGACAAGCGACAATTTGAATAACCACGTAAAAAATAATTAAATAAGAATTAGAATAAATAAAAACATATGCACATTTTTAAATACATCTAAAGTAATATGTGCCCCAATTTTGGAGCAAACTAAATAAGAAACTTTGGAGAAATTAATGATTTGACCAGCGACATATTTCTTGCACTATACCAGTATCACAAGTATCCAACAATTATTTTTCTTAAAATATAGTTAAAAATAAAATTAAAAATCATGCACATAAAATTTGAATTACAATTCAATTGTGCCTCTTATATCAAATTTTTTTCATTTAGTTTTTTAATGTTTATTTTATAAAACCATTTTGATTTGACCAGCGACACAAAAACTGAGGGACACTTTTCAGAAGATTATATCTTTTATAATTTATAATTTTTATTTTTTTTAAGTTTGTTTATGGAATTCTTAAGTTATTTTTAAATAGTTTATAACAGTAAAAAACGTGTTTTCCAAAAAAATCTTATTTGAACAGTTAAAATACTTTTAGAAAAAGTGAAAGTGACACTTGCAAAAACATGGTATTGTGAACTTTAATAAAGAAAAACATAGAAAAAATAAACAAAATAATTTATATCAATGGTTAAATCGTAATCCTTATTTTTTTTTTTTTAAAACATGTAAATATTTAAAAATCATTAGTTTTTATATTTAGGCTGTTTAAGTGAAAATAATGTGACGGACATAAAGGTTAAAAGTTCCAGAGATTCGCCCATATATATATATATGGGGGATTTCACGGGAAGTGATCCGGCCTCATGCGTTTACACGTCATACTTTGATGACTTGTAGTTTGCTTTAAAAAAAGATGTAAATTAGATAAAATATGTTTTGGAAAGGGGTTTTCGTGTACTTTTAAATAAAGATGTTAGTTTTTAAAAAGAAATTTTTTTTGACCTTGAAAATTAAAAATTAAAATTTAATTTTCATTTTTTTGTACAATCGGTATTTTTTTAAAAATTTTTTTTTATTTAGAATAAAAGCTGAGCTCTTTTCCTATCAAAAACATATCTGCCCAAAATGGGACTAGAATAATGAATTCTAGTTAATTAATTTTCCAAAAAAATGAAAATTAAATTTTAATTTTTAATTTTCAAGGTCAAAAAATTTTTTTTCTTTAAACTAAAATCTTTATTTAAAAGTACACGAAAACCCCTTTCTAAAACATATTTTATCTAATTTACATCTTTTTTTTAAGCAAACTACAAGTTATCAAAGTATGACGTGTAAACGCATGAGGCTTGTATCACATGTTGCACAGGACTCATGCGTTTGCACGTCATACTTTGATAACTTGTAGTTTGCTTAAAAAAAAGATGTAAATTAGATAAAATATGTTTTAGAAAGGGGTTTTCGTGTACTTTTAAATAAAGATTTTAGTTTAAAGAAAAAAAATTTTTTGACCTTGAAAATTAAAAATTAAAATTTAATTTTCATTTTTTTGGAAAATTAATTAACTAGAATTCATTATTCTAGTCCCATTTTGGGCAGATATGTTTTTGATAGGAAAAGAGCTCAGCTTTTATTCTAAATAAAAAAAATTTTTTAAAAAAATACCGATTGTACAAAAAAATGAAAATTAAATTTTAATTTTTAATTTTCAAGGTCAAAAAAAATTTCTTTTTAAAAACTAACATCTTTATTTAAAAGTACACGAAAACCCCTTTCCAAAACATATTTTATCTAATTTACATCTTTTTTTTAAAGCAAACTACAAGTCATCAAAGTATGACGTGTAAACGCATGAGGCCGGATCACTTCCCGTGAAATCCCCCATATATTACATATGGGACATTCTTTCTGAATCCGGCCACCCCCCTGCACACTTTATTTTTAAAGATAAAATGTTGTAAGTATACTCAAAATTTGCGTAAGAAATTTAATTTTTTGATGCCGTCTGGCGAATTTTATTTCCATCTAGGGGTTGGGCAGTATGTCCAAAAAATTGCCTAAACTACCCTAAAAATATGGCCAATTGAGTGAATAACAAAGAAAAATAAAGTAATCTTTCTTGTAACAGAGAAAAACATTTTATTTGTGTAGTTTTAACATTGTACCCTCAAATTAATAAAAACCACCCCTAAAAATCACCCCCTAAACATAGGTTTAAAAAGTTCCAATTTTTCTTTAAAAAATTGGTTAAAAAAATAAATAACATTTATGAGGCTCGTAATTTAATCAGAATATATTTTAATCAAATTTACCTTCATAAAAATAATTACCAATGAACAAAAATCATCCCCTGTACATTAGTTGTCCAATTTGGTATTAATTCTCATGAACATAGACATAACATTTTTTTATACATTCTATGAGTTATGGAATTTTCTTACAATATATTATGTTTAAACTAAAACTAATATTAATAAAAACCACCCCTAACAATCATCCCCAAATCATAATTTTCACAAATTGCCAATTATTCTTGAATAAATTGTGTACAAAAAATTTACATACTGTTTCTGAGGTCTGGAATATTTGTTCTGAATATATTTCAATCAAATTCACCCCCATAAAAATAGTGACCAATGAATAAAAATCATCCTCTGTACATTAGTTGTCCAATTTGGTCCTGATCATCGTATTTAAATTTTTTTGTACACAATTTATTTAAGAATAATTGGAAAATTTGTGAAAATTATGATTAGGGGATGATTTTTAGTGGTTGTTTTTATTAATATTAATTTAGGTTTAAACATAATATATTGCGAGAAAATTCGATAACTTATAGAATGTACAAAAAAATGTCATGTCTATGTTCATGAGAATTATTACCAAATTGGGCAATTAATGTACAGGGGATGATTTTTGTTCATTAGTCATTATTTTTATTAGTGTGAATTTAATTGAAATATGTTCAGAACAAATATTCTAGACCTCAGAAACCGTATTTAAATTCTTTGTACACACTTTATTTAAGAATAGTTGGAAATTTGTGAAAATTATAATTAGAGGATGATTTTGAAGAGTTGTTTTTATTAATATTAGTTTCAGTTTAAACATAATATGGCTGATTCTAAGAAAAAATCGAAATTGATGTCCTTAAGGGGACACCTAAGTGGAAAAATGACAAAAAATCTATTTTTTTAAATTTGATTTTCTAAAAGTAGACTCAATTAGGAATAGAACAAGACTTTTTAAAACCTTTTCTGAAGAGTAGAAAAAATCTGATTACATGATTCTGAATACCATGAGTTTTTAGTATTTTTTCTTTTTTCGTGTCTTTTGTCAAAATTGTTTTTTTCCAATTTTTTAACTTTCGGTACACTTTTCTCCGAATCTACTAAACCAATTTGTAATTTCTTTTTTTTACTTTATTCAGTAAGGTTCCAAGAATACGAATAAGAAGTTTAACATCATTTTGAGTTGTACAAACGGAGATATGAGTCAATGAATCAGAGTAAATGGGATTTTTATTTTGCTTTGGGTATAAATATTCATAAAAAAGTTTCTATTAAAGATAACGTCGTATTACTTCTTATTCATATACTTGATTATATTTGTAATCGAATAAAAAAAGGGCGAACGCAATTGCAATAATAGTTTTCGAGAAAAGTGTACCGAAAGTTGACTCTTTTTTCATTGTTTTTAGGTGACTTAGGTGTCCCCTTAATGATTTCTGTAAATCAGGATCGTCAATTATGAAAAGTTATTTTTTTAATAAAACTACTGTACTAGATGTTCGAATTTATGAAACAAATTTATTTTTTATATGATAAACAAAAAAGATATGTCCAAGAAATTACCCTGAAAATCATTCCCTCACTATGTCCCAATTGCTAAATTTGAAGAGAATTATTAACTCAAAACGTAAAATTCCTTACAAATTGTTGGTTATCTTATTTTTTACTTATATAAGATAGTATTTACTGTAACTACATAAGTTTGTAATTTAAAAAAAGCCAATGGAAATATTTTTAATTATTCTTCAAAATTTGTCCTTAAAAATCTTATCATTCCCTCACCGTTTTAAAACAGTGTGATTGGAGCAAAATTTGAAGACCTACGAAGCCCTGCTTTAATTTTTTTCAAAGTTGTCAACATTGTCATTGACAACATACACTAGAGTGAATGGTTGTAGAAAGGATGTTTTGTTAAATCTAATTTGTCAATAAGTTTGTTAAATGTTACATTTTTTAACGTCATTCCCTCATTTGCGTTCTATAACGCTAAGCACCTTTTTATTTAATAATCATAGTATCTTTGCATGTGGTTCAAGAAGTAATATCGTACTTTTCTTCGTACATAAGAAAGTAAGGTTATGTTTTTGAGATTATGGTCATTTTGTTTCGTTTCGTCATTCCCTCATTATATTTTTTGATGAGGGAATGATCCTTGTGAGGGAATGATGTATTTCTTAATAAGTGCACTGAAAAAAATATATTTATGGTACTGCCATAAATATAGCCAATTCTCACATATTATATTGGTGGATATAAGACTGACATACAGTATTGCTGTTTCAGTTATACGCAGTATAGAACAGCCATATGTATGTGAAGAACACCAATACTGTATGTATTTTAAGAACAGAAATACAGTATTGCTGTTTCAGCTATACGTTCTTACCATACTCGTATGTCGGAATTGACAATATCATTTTTTCAGGGTGTAAAATATTTATTTGTGAAATGCAAAATTTGATCCAATGGAAGGTAGATAAATAACAACAAATAGTGTTATTTCATTTATTTAACGACGTTTCGATGACATGGTTTGTCATCCTCTTCAGGTTAACTAAAATTATAAATTTAAGTTACATAGTAACAAGTCAATAAGTATAAAACTATGTCTTGTCGTTGCGATTAAAATACCGATATTTAATACCGACAAGACATAGTTTTATACTTATTGACTTGTTACTATGTAACTTAAATTTATAATTTTAGTTAACCTGAAGAGGATGACAAACCATGTCATCGAAACGTCGTTAAATAAATGAAATAACACTATTTGTTGTTATTTATCTACCTTCCATTGGATCAAATTTTCCATTTTACAAATAAATAATTCGGAAGGAAATTTTCTATTTCTTGTAAAATATTTATATTTGCTTTATTTATTTCAGTACCGTCAACTGGGGCTATTTTGTGAACGCGACGTTTTTAATGAATATAATTATTAAAATGAATTATTTTGTTAATTTAAAGTTTGATTACATGACAATAGAGAGCAATAAATGTTATTATTTAATTTTTTGTCAGTTGGCAAAAAAATTTCTAAAAACGGAAAAATTGTGTCAAAAATTTTGAAAGTTCGGAAAAATTATACCAGATCTTCTAGACTTTTAATGTGTCTCATAAACTGAGCTGGATATTTGTTGTCAATTGTGTTGTGATGATACATACGCAATGCGCTAACTTTTTATTGACTATTTTAAGAGAAAAGTGGAAAAACCAGGATTCTATGGGGCTATTTTGTGCACTTAAAAAATCAATTATTTTTCAGAAATTTGTTGTTTAGTAAGTAATGAAGATTCTGTTTATCATTTTTATACATTTTTGTCTTACTTTTCTGTTACAAATTATAAATTCGTTAATTAAAATCATTATAACATCAACCGGTGCGCAACGTAATTTCAATAGATGAACTTTAATTAATATTTATAAGTGTTTCAAATTAGTTTTAATACTTTTTTTATCGTTTCTCTTAAAACAACTTGAAAAGTACATTGGATTCTCATTTATTATTATTCTACGACGTAGATTTTTAATATGAAAATATATCCTTATCTTAACAATCTTAAAAACATAAGTAAACTTTTAGACTGATTATAGAAATTAAAGTTTGTCATTTAAATTATTTAATATTACTTTTATAAATCACTGTGTTTTGTTCGTATAACAATAAAATTGTTACATTATAGATTTAACTATTCTAATTTTGCAATAAAATTATTAAATTATTATTGTTTTGCAATAAAAGAATAATTGGCGCTTCACAGAGTTTTTAATTATTGTGGAATCATATTAAAAATCATTCCCTCACGACTCTGTTATACCTTCATTTTTAGAAAAATTTTCTTATCTTTATATTCAATTTAAATTAAAAAAAGTTAGGGACCATGATAATATTTAAATCAAATAAGGCATAAACTATACGGTTTGTGAAAAAAAAATTTAATAATAAGTTTAAAAAAATTGATCAACTTGGAAAAGCCATTTTCGAAATTTTTTTAGAATCAGCCATAAATGCTTTCTTTTAGAAATATAAGCGAAAACGTCGCTGCCCCAGCGTGTGGGGCAAAGGCATTTTTTGCATTGTTTTTGAATTTCATTAAATCTATCCCTATAATATAAAATCATTTCGCCGCCGCCGCTGATTCAGTCATTTCTAAGGGCCCCTTAGAAAGGGCACATAGTCAAAGTTGGCCCACTGTTAAGGTAGGCCCATCGTCAGAAATAAGTTACATTTGACCCATATTCAGGTCAATTTTAAGGGCAGTTTTAACCTACAAGTCAAAAATTGATAAACTAATCCCTCTGCCCTCAAAATTTAGGTCAGTTTTAAGGGCAGATTTAACCTACAGGTAAAAAATGACAAACTAACCACTATGCCCTCAAAATTTAAGTCAATTTTAAGGGTAGTTTTGACTTAAAAGTCAAAAATTGACACACTTATCGCTCTGCCCTCAAAATGTAGGTCAATTATAAGGGCAGTTTTAATCTACAGGTCAAAAGTTGACAAACAATTCCCTCTACCCTAAAAATTTAGGTCAATTTTAAGAGCAGTTTTAATCTACAGGTCAAAAATTGACAAACAATTCCCTCTGCTCTCAAAATGTAGCTTAATTTTAAAGGCAGTTTTAACCTACAGGTAAAAAATTGACAAGCAATTCCCTCTGCCCTCAAAATGTAGGTCAATTTTAAGGGCAGTTTTGACCTAAACGTCAAATATTCACAAAAAATTCTCTCTGACCTCAAAATGTAGGTCAATTTTAAGGGTAGTTTTAATCTACAGGTCAAAAATTGACAAACAATTCCCTCTGCTCGAAAAATTTAGTTTAATTTTAAAGGCAGATTCAACATGCAGGTCAAAAAGTGACAAACTAATCCCTCTGTCCTTAATATTCATGTCAATTTGAAGGGTAGTTTTAACCTACAGGTAAAAAACTGACAAACAATTCCCTCTGCTCTCAAAATGTAGGTCAATTTTAAAAGATTTTGACGTAAACGGAGAAAATTGACGAACAATTCCCTCTGTCCTCAAAATTTAGGTCAATTTTAAGAGCAGTTTTTATCTACACCGCAAAAATTGTCGAGAAAACTCCTTCTGACCTGACCTTCCCTCATAATTTAGGTCAAATTTGGCATATTTTTTAACCTACTTATCAAAAAAGCAAATTAATTAGGATACTTCAAGAGGTCGTTACCTTATATTAAAATTTGACAAAATTTTTGACCTACAGGTTAAAAGAAGCTTGACTTAAATTTTAATAGTAAGTTTAAATCAAAATAAAAGATGTTATAAACTGGCATCTATTTTTAAAAATTTTATTAAAATTCATTTTCCTTAAGAGGAAAACATAACCTCAAACTTAGTTTAAAAGTTATAGGTGAGAGAGTAAAAATAAAACACCAAAATTAGGTCAAAATAATTTTTCACATATAGGTTAAAAAAGGTCAATAACGATTGTTTCATTACTTCAAAATCCATATGTACTTTGTCATATACTTATTGTAATTTATTATGATGCATTCATATTAAAAAAAACATTATTTGAAATTTATAAAAATTAAAATAAATATAAAAAATACAGATAGGGGGTTGTATGTAATTTATTATGATGCATTCATATACACGGAAAGAACAGCATGGTTAGGACAACTATATATATATATATATATATATATATATATATATATATATATATATATATATATATATATATATATATATATATATATATATATATATATATATATATATATATATATATATATATATATATATATAATATATATATATATATATATATATATATATATATATATATATATATATATATATATATATATATATATATATATATATATATATATATATATATATATATATATATATATATATATATATATATATATATATATATATATATATATATATATATATATATATATATATATATATATATATATATATATATATATATATATATATATATATATATATATATATATATATATATATATTGAAAAATACGGGATATCCATTTTTAAGGTTATCACATCAATATACCACATACATTTCTTTAGTTGACACATCCATAGAAAAAAATGTATATCCCGTATTTTTTAATATATATATGGTTGTCCCAACCATACAGTTTTTTCCGTGTAAGAAAACATTATTTTAAATTAAAAAAAATTTAAATTAAAATAAATATAAAAATAGAGATAGGGGGTTGGCGCGCGAAGCGCGCAGGGGGGCAAAGCCTTCCTAGTATTGTATTTATAATTATAATATACCAAATAACAACTATTAAAATTTCTTGTTTATTAGTTTTAGAATAATGAAAAACAAAGACCGCATAAATTAATTGCTTAATTTAGAAAATATACATCGATAAATGTAAACCTAGCGCCTTTGCCCCACTCTCCCCTACAATAATTTTTAAAAAAGCGTTTAAAAAGTGACAAAATAAGCTCTTAATTGCAATAAATGAAATTTATGTGTGATCACTTGTAAAAAAACTACATTTGTTTAAAATTTATCTCTTAAAAGTGAAATATTTTGTTTATTGGTAAATGCATTTAAACAATAATGGAGAATATGTTTTTTTGAATTTATTATATCGATATTATAAAAGTAGAAAATATTAGCTTTGAAATAAGACCTTAACTAATTTTCTATCCTTACTAGAACTTAAAATAAATAACTTTGTGTAATGTCTGACATTGATATAACACTACTGCGCATGCGTGATTTTGTATATGTATACATGTGTTAATATTGTTAATATTTGTAACTTAATATAATAGAATGGATTAATAGAACACTACTGCGCATGCGTAACATTGACAGAACACTACTGCGCAAGCCTCACATTGACAGAACACTACTGTGCATGCCTGACATTGATAGAACACTACTGCGCATGCCTGACATAGATATAACACTACTGCGCATGCGTGATTTGATAGAACACTACTGCGCATGAGTAACATTGACAGAACACTACTGCGCATGCGTTATAGTGATAGAACACTACTGCGCATGCCTAATATTGATGCGTGATTTGTGAATATATATACATATATATATATATATATATATATATATATATATATACATATGGGCAATTCCACGTGAGATTTAAGTCGACCTCTTAAAATCGGCCAAAAATATTTTTTTTCTATTCTGTATCGAAAAAAACAGATACGTATTTTTTTATTTATGTTTAATTGTCCAAATTTTCGAGTTATGAATTTTCGAAAATTTGGACTTTTAATTGTAGACCTATATTCAGTAGCTTAGAAGTCCGAAAATATTGAGTTTAGGAAAAAGTTGCCAAAGAATGAAAGTTTTAGTTTTCTTTCGACTTTTAAGAAATGTAAACAAAAAATTTTTTTAAAATTTTTTATTGAAAAAAATTTTTTTTTATAAACAAATGAATTTTTTTAACTTTGGGCCGGATTTTTTTTTATTTGTTCGTACCTTATAATATAGAGATGATTTTCCAAAAAGCCCCGAAATGGGCATGATGTGTTAAATGAGTTTTAAAATATTTTCAAAAATCAATTGCAAGCATCACAATGTTCAATTGTTATTAAATTTTTGTTTCAACAATGTTACATTAATAAATGAGAGTAAAAAATACTTCCTGTAAATCGAAACTAGTAATAATAATTGTAGATCAAATATAATTAATTTTGTGTTAAAAAATAAAAATAAGAATTGAAGGAAGTGAATTTATCATTCGGTGATTAAATATTTTTGTTAGAAGTTTACAATTTTCCCGAATCAATCTACACAAATAAATTAAATATCTTAAATAATTCTCGATAAGCTCATGGACTTCAATGTATCGACAGCACAGCTGCCCTAATACAGAAACCTGCTTAATTTGAAAAATATTTTCGAAATTAATTAATAATTTCAAAATTATCAAAGAACTCAGAAAAAACGGTAGCATGGTGGTATGCGAGCCCTCGACCTTTCTATTGCCGGTAGACTGCTCTGACCACTGAGCTACATGCACCCCGAGACTCTCCGAGTTCCTTGAAATATACTATCCCTTCCTAAATTATTTGAATGATATTATTATCATCTTAAAGATGATAAGCCTAATTTTACAATTCATAGGCAATTATAATTAAAGGAAGTGAATTTTTGAAAATTTTTTTTCGAATATTTTTTAAATTAAGCAGGTTTCTGTATTAGGGCAGCTGTGCTGTCGATACATTGAAGCCCATGAGCTTATCAAGATTTATTTAAGATATTTAATTTATTTGTGTAGATTGATTCGGGAAAATTGTTAACTTCTTTCAAATTTAATATTTAATCACCGAATGATAAACTTACTTCCTTCAATTCTTATTTTTATTTTTTAACACAAAATTAATTATATTTTATCTACAATTATAATTACTAGTTTTCAAATTTAAAAATAAGAATTGTTAATAAATAAATTGTTTGTATCATAACAAAAACTAATTGTTTATAACAATAAATTTCACTGGTATTTACTTGCATATTATAAGTATAGTAGATTATGAAAAATTTAGTCACTAAATTTACATAATATTAAAAAAAACTTTTGTTAATTTATTTGTTTATAACAAAAGCAAAAATTGTTTAAACAAAGTAGTTAATGTCTCAAAACATTTATAGAACATGGCTATAATGTTTTTGGTAATTATTAATAATATAGTAGGCTTTCATAAGCAACAATATTTGTTTAATTAATAATAATAATAATAATAATAATATTTATTCTGCTTATAAAATATACAATTTTGTTGCAGAGAGTTTCCGCTTAACTTATACACGGAAAAAAATAGTGTGCTTAAAACATATGAGCGAAACTGTTGTGTATATTGCACGCACGTTGGATATATTTACGCACACTACCATGCGTGATTTGCTTGGAATCCATCCTATTTTCGCATGGTGCCTTATCGAAAGCCACATGAGCCATGGCTTTTACTACAACACCATGAGAAAATAGGATGGATTCCAAGCAAATAACGCATGGTAGTGTGCGTGCAATATACGCAACAGTTCGCTATGTGTGTTTTTAGCACACAATTTTTTTCGTGTAGACAGTCCTTACTCATTTAAAACAAAAGAACGCAGCAGTAAACTATTTATAATATAATAACAAACACTTCTTTAATCACATTTATTTGATATATTACAAAGTTTCGTTATTGTGCAACCATTTTCATTCCACAAAGTTAGTTTTTCTAAATAAAATTTTCGGTACCCTTTGTATATCGGACAATGAAACAAAATGCTCCAGAGATTCTTTTATCCTCTAACGTTCTAATTCCTCGATTAATTTTTGATTCGCATCTATCGTACCTTAGAATATCAGAAAATTTCAAAAATCTTTCGTACTTTTTGAGAGCCATATTCAAGTTTTCCGACCAAACTTCAGGTGAGAGGGTTGTCCACAAATGAGTCACATTTATCTTAATAAGAAGAACATTCAATTGAGCTGCCCAATTATATTCAAGAATCAAACTAGGACCATTCATTATTTGAATTTGTCTTTAGAGACAGATCTTTGGCAATCGCAGCTCATTCATTTGTAAAATTTTAATTACATAAAGGAATGCCGCTTTAAAAATATTTAAGTCAAAACTAATAAGTCCCAATTCAAGTCGTAGCGCTGCATTAAACTTGTATCTAGGAAGAGACAGTAATTGTTTAAAATGGGCTGTATGTGCAGCTTCTATTTTATCAATATATATCTTAAACCCCAAATATGCCCTAAATATAAAAAAGTTGTTACAGAGATACTATTATAAAACTTACGATGAGCCGGACAAAAATCTGCCTTTCCTATGTGCACAACCCTCTTTACAGTACCAAGGGCCGGATTTGCCTTCAAAATTGTATTTTCCGCTGCCAATCTGCCCAAGAAAGAACTAGTAAATTCAGTACCAAGATAATTGTACGAATTTACAATTTTAAGACGATTCCCATTTAAAAAAAGCTTTCCGATGTTACTCTACCCGCTCGTCTAAAATGTACAATCTCAGTTTTCTTTACATTTATTTTCAATTCATTCAATTCACAGTATCTTTCAATTCCCTCATTTCCCTCGTCCGTGAGCTTTCTTTCGAAATCAGCAAGAAACAAAATAAACAGGAGTTGACTAAGTGACTCACCCTGCAACATTCCCTCAGTAACCTCAATCGAGTCTGAAGTTTCACCTCCGATTCTAATAATAAAGGATGCACAATCATAAATAGCCTTTATAATTCTGATTAATTTAGCACTCATCCCCATATTTAGTGTATTAGAGTGTACACCATTTTAACCAGTAATTAACCCATCGGGTTCTATGCAAAAAATTTAATATAAAATAGTTCATTAATATAAAATAAATTATAGTTATTCGCAAATTTGATTGTTTTTTATCACGACGTCCGATTAAGCCCCACACACAGGTCTCCTCAGAGGTGGACAGGTTATTCTAAAATATAACGCTACAAACTTGGTGGGGAGTTGTTCCAAATGACTTCCAGATTCCAAATTTTCAAACTGATAAATCGTACCTGATCCTCTTTTCGAATTATCTCTTTTACAGATAGTCGGAAACTTGAAAATGTATTATCTTAATGTGGAAGCTTTGATTCAGAAGACTGCTGATTTTTCGTTACTAAAAATTTTTTAGACAAAGATTTTATAGATAATTATGGATCCGAATTGTCTCTTCTTCAAGAAACTTTTTGATTTTTTGAATTTGGACACGTCTGTCACATGTTAAAGTGCTATATATATATAATTTCAGAAGCCTGCAAAAAAATAAAAATTTCCGTTATCTGAGATCAAGAAGTCATTTACCGTAGCTTTTTGTGCACTAAATCCAAATTAACATTTAACTGAAACCTCCCATCACGTCAGGATTTTAAGAAAATTGGGGGTGAAATACCTAAAAATCATTTTTTAGTAGTTTTTGAAAATTTCTACTGGTTAAATACGACGTGCTAGAGACTTGTCAAATGAGTTAAATTAAAAGCTTGAACCCTCTACTTTCCGAAAATATAGTGATATTGCCAACAACAAACTAAATTAACTGTCAAAATTGATTTTTCAACAGTTGTCCTGCATACAAATTGACCTAAATACAACTATTTAAAAAAATGATTGGATTCGCTAAGAATTTGTTACTCGGGGGTTTTCGGGATCGCTAATTACGAATATGACGTCAGATTTTTAAAACTTAAAATATTAGATCCAATATGGCGATCGACTTTTAAAAATCGATTCAATTTGCCTGAAACTCGTTACTCGAGGGGTTTCGGGGTCGCTGATTAGGAATCTATCCACAGATTTTTTTATTTTGACATCATATTCGCAATCAGCGACCCCGAAACCCCTGAGTAACAAATTTTAAACCAATCCAATCATTTTTTAAAACAGTTGTATTTACAATAACTAAAAAGTGATTTTTGGGACTTATAGGGGAGAGTGGGGCAAGACGGGGTACCGGCCCTATTTAACAAACAAATTAACCAATCGCGATTATATTTTACATAATACTGTACCGAGACAATAGCTTCTTGTTTACAAAACCTAAAAGCCATGAGAACAAATCTTTTATCTGTTTTACTAAAAAAACTGTTTTCGACGATTTTCTTGTGAATTTTTCACTTTTTTTAGGAGGTGTTTATTTATTTAATAATAACAGTTAATAAACTATATCAAATTTTTTATAACTGGCAAGGGTTACAGAAGCAGGGAAGCATATGTTTTTTTCTTTGTTTAATTGTAAATTGTAGTAATTGATCATTTTATTCAATTTCGTAGGTGCGGTCAAGATAGGGTAGGGAAGAGTTGGGCAAGACGGGGTACACAAATGAAGCAAAAGAAAAGAAAAATAAGGGAAGTTAAGAAAACTACTTAAATCAAGACTGAATAAAATAAGAGTGACCAAAAAGAAAAAAGCTTGTCAGGTTAAATCAATGATTAGCGATGGTAAAGTGGAAAATACACATTGTCTCTATAAATTGTAATGGTTATTATTTAGACTCAAATGAAGGCTGGGCTGCTTGTTCTGTCTTCGGTCAATGGGCTTTGTGCAGTTGTGCTGGTGTCGATGACGCAGATGAAGATGCAACCTTTACTTGTAAAATTTGTCGACAGAAATAGGTTGCTTTTTTAGTACCGCGCCGGTGGGGCAAGATGGGGAGATTTGCAATTTTTTCCATATTATTAATTTTATAATTTTTTAAGAAACAGATGGCCTTTGTACGCCTTTATTACTAAAGACTGATTCCCAAAGATAGTTATTAAATAAAATAATAAAATATATATTCGATAATTTTCGTTTTTTTGCGCTTTAAACCTTAAGTACCCCGTCTTGCCCCACTCTCCCCTACCCCTACTTTTCTCAAAATCATAAACATAATTATCTATAAAATCTTTGTCTAAAAAATTTTTAATAACGAAGAATCAGCAGTCTTCTGAATCAAAGCTTCCACATTAAGATAATACATTTTCAAGTTTCCGACTATCTGTAAAAGAGATAATTCGAAAAGAGGATCAGGTACGATTTATCAGTTTGAAAATTTGGAATCTGGAAGTCATTTGGAACAACTCCCCACCAAGTTTGTAGCGTTACATTTTAGAATAACCTGTCCACCTCTGAGGAGACCTGTGCACACCGTCATCTAATAATTAACCTTTAATAAATTTTTCTCCTTAACGTTTTCCATTAAACTTTTTTTCTACTAAACTCAGTACACCTTCAGCTAATAAAAAAATTGCCATATGATATGTGCACTTTAATTATAACGATAAAAACCCAAAAAAATGAGAAATTTTTTTTTCTTTTACTGAGAAAAACGACATTTTTATATATTAACGGCAACTATTATTACAAGAAAAATGTCATGTCCCTAAAACTTTATGCAATATATGCTTCACGAAATAGCGCGTTCACAGGTTATTAACATTATTTGAAATTCTTCATGGTTTCGAAAATATTTGACTTGATTTTTTATCAATCGCTTTATTTCATCTTTAAAGTATAGACTTTAATCTTTAATAAAAAAAAATTCACTTAATTATCTTTATTTGTTTAAAAGTAATAATAAAATGAAAATAAAATGACCCAAAACTTCAACACCTGATTACTTCAATAATACAATTTTTTGTTGAAAAATATTGTAGTGGGAAAAAGTGTACTCATATCTTTATCTACCAAAAACCATAGACAACTTGAAAATTAAAGACAAAAATTTCTCAAGTGGCCGGTTTCACTTATTTTGACCCAATTTATTAAGAAATTCTAAATCGAAATAATTTTGCTCCACAGTCAAGTTTTTGTACATTTGCTTTTAAGAGAAATTTAAGATTTAAATAACTGTTTTGTATTTTAAAACGTTAATAAAAATTAAAACCTTTTATTAAAAATCCGAGGTAACGTATTTTAAATGTAACTGAAGTTTTATTTTGCTCCAATTTTCTTTAAGGAAACTATTTTTATATTTTTTACAATAAATTTAATAGGGGCCATTCACAAACTACGTCACGCTTTTTCGGACTAATTTTTACCCGCTCGTCACATTTTCTACATACAAAATAACATTTTTTGAACATTTTGTCACATACAGCTTGACATTCCTCACCCATAGGAGTGTGACGTAGTTTGTGAACGACTTGTAAATAATAATTTTCACTCATTATTCTTTACACCCCGGGAAGGTATCCCCGGCCCTGGGCGCGTTGCTTCAGAAAAACAATTCTAGAAAGAAAAGTATAAAAGTTATCGGAACGTAGTTTTTTTAAAGAAAGGTGAAATATTACAGTGACTTTTCTGGGGAATAAACATTTAAATAATGTAAAAATAGCGAAGTAAAACAACAAAGAGTAAAAAGCTAGCCGTAACGTTAGCCATAACAGTCTGTCGTACTCAAATTTTAATTATTCTAAATAATAGAAAAGTTAAAAAAATTATTTTTTTTAAACAAAGAATTCTATTATATATTAAAACTAAAATAATTGCAATAAATATTAAATTAATATTTGAATATAATATAAATAAATTTGTCTTAGAGATACACTGGGGTCAAAAAGTTTCAGTACACTTGTACTGATAACTTTAAAATGCTCGCTTCACTTCAAATTTAAATATTTCTGTAAAAATTGGTGTTAGAGATATCAAACTAGGATCATTTTGAAGTTCAATAAATTTAGAGTCAAATAGGCTAAGACATAACCAATTTAATAGTGTAAATATTAAAAATATAATTCTTTAAAGTTAGAGATTTTTTGTGAAAATTGCGATTTTGAAATTTGGAATTCAAGCGTACGCCAATTGAACAAAATTTTTTTTTAAGATTTGACAGTTGCACAATATCAAGTATAAATTCCATTCTTTAATTCTAGACCAAAATAATTCACAAATATTAAGTAATTTTTTCAAATTCTATAAAAATAACTTCCCTTGCTCTCGAAATTTTCCAAAGAATATTAATTGCAAATTCGTCGTTTCCGTTCACTTGTTTTATCAATTAACCACACTTTTGAAAAATATGCACCTTTTTGTTATTGTAAAATAAAAAAATAGTCACCTAGAAAGAAAATAAGGAATAATGATAGAGTTAAAATTTGTAAAACAATAAGAAGAGAGATAAATTTCATGTAAATATCTTAAATTTTCTAAGATGAAGAGGTTCTATATTTTTCAAAAGTGTGGTTATTTGATAGAACAAGTAAATGAAAACGACGAATTTGCAATTTATATTCTTCGAAAAATTTAGAGCAAGAGATATTATTTTTATAGAATTTGAAGAAAATACTTAATATATGTGAATTATTTTGGTCTAGAATTAAAGAATGAAATTTGTACTTTTTATTGTGCAACTATCAAAACTTAAAAAAAATTTTTCTTCAATTGGCGTACGCTTGAATTCCAGATTTCAAAATCGCAATTTTCACAAAAAATCTCTAACTTTAAAGAATTATATTTTTAATATTTACACTATTAAATTGGTTATATCTTATCCTACTTGACTCTAAATTTATTGAACTTTAAAATGATCCTACTTTGATAGCTCTTACATCTATTTTTACAGAAATATTTGAATTTTAAGTGAAGCGAGCACTTAACAATAATTAGTACAAATGTACTGAAACTTTTTGACCCCAGTGTAAGTAACATAGTTTATCGTACATTTCCGCGGCTCGACCTTACTGACTACTAAAAGCAAAGCACTTTTGGAAAGGCTGACTAAAACTGACCTTTACTATTGCTTTCACTAGCACTCTATACTGGATCGGTATAATTATCATTATTTCCAGATGTCTTCGATTAAAGACATAGAGTACTCAATGTCGCCAAATGAAGGGTCTTTTGAATGACATCAATCAAAGAAAATTATAATGCACATTGTCAGCAAGTCTCTAGGCAAACAAGAAACCCCAATTTCGTAATGTTACTAAAAAATATAACCATAACTTGCTTTTCATCAATTATTAATAATATAAATTATTAATAATGTTTTTTTTGCTTAGGGACTTTTGGGAAATCTGCGTTCAGATACCTTGGATTCCGCACTCCAAGGTTATGTGGGGTTGGTATGATAAAACAAAACCATTAAAACCCGTAACACTTCTTTTGGAGACCTTTACCCTCCCTCGGAACTATCGTAAGACTTTAGTCTTTGAGGGAGGCGCTCCAACTCTTTCGCTAATGCGACTTTCTGCTTTTCTCTGCGGTTATCCTGCGTTAATAGTTAAAAATTTAAAACTATTTCAATATAAAAACGGAATTAACAGCACAACAATAACAAAAAAAAAAACAAATGTTTAATTAAATGTAAAAAAGTTAAAAGATAAAATTGTAAACAGATATATAAAAAAAGAAAAAATAAACGCGTATATAATATTGAAAACATAAAACTGTATACAGACAAATACAAACATAAAACAAATTAAAAAAAAAATGTATAAGGACAAATAAATCACATAATGAATTAAAATTGTATAAGGACAAATAAAACACAAAATAAATTAATAAGAAACAAAAAAACAAATTAAAAGCTGTTTAAATTACGTTTTTTGGCGGCCGTCGAGATCTTTCCTCGACATAACCGAGATTATGAAGTTCTCGACTTGCCGCCAATTCTCTTCTAACTGGGTCATCAGCGATACCATGTTCTCCGGTGTAATTTGACTGTTTACACCTTCGAACATGGCCTGCCTCTTTAAGTCCCATTTCTTGCAGGAAAAGAGGGTGTGCTTCGCGTTCTCCTCAGGGAACTGGCAATATGCACACACCTCGTCCTCGCGTAATTTAAAGCGACACAGGTACGAGTTAAAACACCCGTGACCTGTGAGCGCCTGAGTCAAATAATAGGAAACCTGACCGTGTTTCCTATTTATCCAGGTGGCGAGTGCCGGGATAAGGCGATAAGTCCATCGACTTTTTTCCTCACCATCCCATCTTTTTTGCCATCTTTCTATGAGCCTGTGCCTCGCTTCTTTGCGGATCAGGTCCTTGCTTGGTCTTAATTCCTCATCCCAGGAACTGCTTCCCTTAGAAAAGAGAAACATTTCTTCCCTTTCCCTTGCCAAAAGATCTGCTGGCGGGACACTTGCAAGGACCTGCACAGCACTCGTAGATACCGTCTTATATGCAGAGATGATACGCGTTGTTATCGATCTCTGCGCCGACAGTATCTTTTCATAGATGGTCACACATCTTTTACTCCTCAGGGCTGAAGCCTACGCTGGTGCTGCATAGAGCATTTTAGCGTGGGCGAAACTCGCCACCAGTCTTCTTTTTTGTTCAAGGGGTCCGCCAACATTTAGCATTAGCCGTGAAAGATTAGCCGCACACTTGATCGCCTTATTTGACGCCGTAGCCATGTGGTGGTGGAAGTTTAACCTTCCATCCAACTCCAAACCAAGATATTTAATTTGCTTACTCCACTTGACCTCGAATCTGTCTATCGCGATTCGTGGGAGCTCATAACCACGCCTGTCTGTGACCAGCAGTGCCTCGGTCTTTTCCAGGACCATTTCAAGACCTCTGGTATCCAGCCAGCTTTTTGCTAGTCGCAGACATTCGTTCACCAATGTCCCAAGAGCCTCCTCACTTTCGGCAGTGCACACGAACAACGCGTCGTCCGCAAAGCCGATGATCACCCCCCTTCGGGCAGATCCATTTGCAGAAAATCATCGTAAGATACATTCCATACAAATGGATCCACCCTTGAGCCTTGAGGAGCCCCACGCTGCATCTTTTCCTTAAGAGTGCAGGTGTCTCCCTCATATATAACCCACCTGTCGCTTCTTTTTTTCAGGTCCCAATTTGTTTTTTCCTGCTTTGGCTATGTCTACAACTGCCTGGATGGCATCAACTGTGGACTTGCCTTTACGGAAACCAAATTGGTGATCGGATAGACTATTCTCTTCGGTCAAGTGGCTTTGCATTCTCTGCAGAACCTTATCCTCTGGAAGTTTACCCATCGTATCTAGCAGGCATATAGGCCTGTATGATGAGACTTTATCTAGAGATTTTTCACCTTTCCTCAGGAGGACCAACCTCTGACGCTTCCAGTCGCAGAAGAACTCTTCTCTCTCAAGGCAAAGATTAAAGCATCGAAGCAAAATCTGGGGTGAAGTGCCGATTACCAACTTTAGGATCTCGTTACTTATACCATTGATTCCAGGCGCCTTGTCTGTTTTCAATATTTTGCCTGCTTTTTGCAGTTTACTAAGTGTGAAGAGTTCTTCCTCTTCGACTTTGCAAAAACTCCAGTCCCTTCTAAGGTATGGTTCTGCAGGAGGAAACAAAGAACTTATTATCTTTCTGACCCAATCGGAATTGTCCAGGCCGGGGGTCTTTTGCCTTGTCACTAATTTCTTAGTCACGATTTTAAAATCCAGGCCCCATTGGTCCTTATCGACTTCCTCGATTAGGTCCTTCCAGCTACGGCGTCGCGACTTGCGGATCTCTTTTTTGAGGTTATTTTTTGCCTCCTTGAAAGCCTCTTTCAGCAAAGGGTCTCCCTTAGATCGGGTGTATGTCCTTCTTACTTTGAGGCATTCCTTTCTCAAGGAGGCCAGCTTCTCTGACCACCAGTGCAAGGATTTTTTCCTTGGAAAGGCGCCTTTGGGACATGGCATCGACGCATTGCAAGCGGTAATGATTATATTTCGCACCGCTCACACCTCTCCATTTAGACTTTTCGGCCTCCTCACCCAACCAGAATCCTCAATTAAAATAGATTCTTCTAGGGACCGGTTGAACTTCTCCTTGTCGAGTTTCTTAATGTTCCACGAAAAGATTTTGCGACTAGGAGCTTCCTGTTTTTTTCCGCCGCGTGTGTCTTCCAATGAGACTGAGAACTTAATGTACTGGTGGTCACTTGCTGTATATTCCTCAGAGACCCGCCAGTCGCTTATGCGGCTAAATATATTAGACGATGCGATCTTTAGATCTATAATCGATCCGATCGCACCTCCTCTAAATGTCCAGGTTTTTCCCCGGTTTACGACTAATAAATCGTTCTTGGAGATCATTTCTCCAATCAGAATTCCTCTTTTGTCAAGCCTCGTCTCACCATACTTTTGATGGCGGCTCTCTTCGCCTTATCCTGATACCAAGGTGCGAGGTCGCTTCCTTGATGCTGCTCACTGCAGAACAGGATATCGACCTCATTTTCCCTAGCTGTTTGCATCAGGAGCACCTGTGCATCCTTACTTGTATGCAGGTTGACTTGAAGGAGCTTTAGGGATTTGCCCTTGAAGTTTCTCCAGTTCCTCCTTCTAAACCGGGCAGGAAATTCTTCCAGGGATATGGTTGACTTCCGTTTTTCCCAAATTTGTACACGTAATGCACTTTGGCTTGCCGCTAGTACAACTCTTGGCGAAATGTCTCGCTTCGCCGCATCTCCGACAGTTTTTTGTTCTGCCGGGGCTCTTGCAAATTCGGGTCACGTGTCCATAGGCTAGGTACTTTTGACATCTTGTCACTATTAAGTGCGTTCGCATGGATGCGTTTATCCAACCAATACGCACTTTGCCCAGCTTAAGCAGACTCTCGCTGTCCGTTTCACTCAAGCGTACTAGTGCCACTTTCGTACCACCAAAACGTGTCAGAAGTCGGCAGGTCACATCTAATTCGGGCTTTAGCAACTTCTCCTTTAAGACGGTTAAAACGTCCGCCTCTGAAGTTGTTTCGTCCAGTTCCCGAATTTCGAGGGTCTTTTTACTGACAAGAGCCATAACCTCGGCCTTGTCCTGAAGGACGAAGGTAAGTTTCTCAGCGAACTTTGAAGTTTCACCCCCTTTTTTACCACAAGAACCTCCTTTTTAAGAGTTCTCCTAATTTTCAGAATCTCGGTGTAAGTTTCCTCTAGCTTTACCGAAGTTGTTGCCAGTTTTATAAGATCATAGTAGGTCTCTGGATTCTGGGCCGAAATTTTTATTGCCTCCGTAGTTCTAATTTTGGGGGGGCGCTTCTGAAGTCCCTCCCTCTCCTCCGCTCTCTTCAAGGCCTTTCTCTTACGGGCCTCCCGTTTCCTATTGGAGACGGTTTCAAAGTCTTTTTCGTTTTCAGGCTTATTTTCCACAGTTGCCTCCGAATAAGAAGCAACCCTGTCCGAAGCAGCCTTACTCACTTCCGTCTCCATAGCAGTAGGGTTTGCCTTGGTCTCTTTGCTCTTAACCCTTTTGCCTTTGGGAGTGGTCACAGTAGAATCAGTCTCTGGACCTTCAAACTCTCTAGGGCGCTTCCTTGGGTCGATGGACTTGCTCTCACTGAATGTGGCGTGCGTCATCGATCTAGGAGTTTCAGGATTCGACCTTAGTTTGCTTGGGCTAATGAAGGGCTTAGGTATAAAACGCAGGTTACTGCGAAGCACCTCGTGCACCTTCCCCAATGCCACCATTCCATCCTGAGCATCCTTGCTAATGTTTCTTTGCTTTTTGCAAGCACGCCACATACTTTCCAGTATTTGAGGGATCAGATCGACAGAAGCTTTGGCTTCCTCCAAAATCCTTGGAGCCGTCTGCACCGACTACCGGGGCTTCAACCCGATCAGAATCGGTGACGGGATTACCCTCATTTGAGGTACCCGCTTGGAGTATAATATCTAAATTTTTGTCCATTTCATTTTTTTTATTCTTTGTCCTGTGTCGATGGACAATCGGGCCTTAACAGGGTACTACCATCTGGCCAGGATGGGCCCTGAACCGCCTCCGTTAGTTACATAGACGTTATAGCATTGTCGGAGCATTGATGCGACGTCTATGATATCCAAGGGCACGTGAACATGAATGTTCGGACGTGGAGGTCGATGTGTCTCTCCAAGATAGCAGAAAGTTTTCGCAAAAGGAGTGCATCTCGGTATCTTTTTACAGAGTTTACCCTTAATTATTAATAACACAGGTCAACAAAAAAAGACTTACTTTTTTATGAGATAGCGGAATGGTTTCCTATGTATTTTTGGACGCTGAACACGATCCCGACTTCCAAATTTGCCCATCACGTCAGGATTTTGAGAAAAGTGGGGGTAAAGACCCCAAAATTGCTTTTTTGAGGAATT
This sequence comes from Leptopilina syphax, assembly GCA_032872505.1. Taxonomy (NCBI): domain Eukaryota; kingdom Metazoa; phylum Arthropoda; class Insecta; order Hymenoptera; family Figitidae; genus Leptopilina; species Leptopilina syphax. The sequence continues at coordinate 42,396,835 of CM065468.1, read as the reverse complement.
TCAACATTTTTTTCTCTTTAACCTGACGTGCTAGAGACTTCCACAAGGTCTTAAATTAAAGCTTGTAATGTGCACTACAAGACCCATATCCATAAAATAAAAAAAATTAAATTTTCTTTAAAAAAATTAGGTTGAAGACACCAAAAATTTGTGTTTTTGGATTGCTTTAAAAGACTTCTTGCAATTTCTTGGATTCGCTTGAAAATGGTTACTTAGGGTTTTTGGGGTCGCTGATTACCAATCCGATATTCGTTTGCAAAAATTAAAAATGGCGGATTCGTAATCAGAGACCCCAGAAACCCTGAAATAACAATTTTCAAGCGAATCCAAGCAATTCTTAATTTTTACATTTGCCATCTTTTTTCCGCCGTTTTAAATTTTTGCAAACGAATATCGGATACGTAATTAGCGACTCCAAAAACCCCAAGTAACCATTTTCAAGCGAATCCAAGAAATTGCATGAAGTCTATTTAGGCAATCCAAAAACACAAATTTTTGGTGTTTTCAACCCCTTTTTTGAAAGAAAATTTATTTTTTTTATTTTATGGATATGGGTCTTGTAGTGCACATTACAAGCTTTAATTTAAGGCCTTGTGGAAGTCTCGAGCACGTCAGGTTAAAGAGAAAAAAATGTTGAAAATCCTTAAAAAAGCGTTTTTAGGGTCTTTACCCCCACTTTTCTCAAAATCCTGACGTGATAGGCAAATTTGGAAATCGGGATCGTGTTCAGCGTCAAAAAATACATAGGAAACCATTCGATTCTTAAATATATGAAATTATTTTTCGTATAATTAGTTTATTCGTAATATTAATTATTTCTTATATAAAAATATTTTTCTTTTAGAATACAAATACTTGGAGAAGATAATTGAGGCTCCCAATTCAAGAACCGGTCGGACGCTCGGAAGACACGCGCTAGTACCAGTCGGGTAGCAGTGAGTGGCCCAGAGGCGCTCACTGCACACTGACTGGCAGTTGCGCGTGTCGTCCAAGCGTCCGACCGGTTCTTGAATTGGGAGCCTCAATTCAATAAAATGTACTATTGTGTGCGATGGTCAAGGTCCTGTGTTTGCTGTCGATGCAAAGCAATTGGATTGGAAAAATATAAATCTTCTCCAGCATGAATCTTTGTACTTGACAGTAGTTAATGATTAAACGAGAGCAGGCGAGTTACTAAATGTCGCTAAGGCGAAGTGTGGCCTCATGGGTGCTTATCTGCATTTTACTATAAACAATTCGGAGGTGCCATACTATGATTATATATAGTTGCTAAGGAGAGAAAAGTGAATCAGATGTTCATAATATATAGATTAATTTTTGTATATTTCAATAAAAATGAAAACAATTTTTTTTACAAATTCTTAAATAAATTATTTATTACATGTAAAAGAAATTTTTTAAATAAATGTCATAGTTATTTAAATAATATATACTAAAAAAGCCTTCTTTTTGCCTGTTTTGAACTGGAATGTTCCCTTAAGATATCCGGTTTCGCTCCACTCTCCCCTACTTTTCCATGCTAAAAAAGGGAATAACTTTTGAAAAATTTCTTCTTCGTTTTTTGAATGTTTATAATTACTCAATTGCAAAAAAAATGCCTTTAAAATAAACAAGAAATCACTCTAAATCAACGTTAGAGACAAATCCTATTCATTTAAAGGTCAAACACCCAATGGGAAATGAACCATTGGCGCAATAATGGTCCTATATTGGGAGCCAGCAGTACCAATTATGGTGCAATAATAGCGACCAATATTGGGCCACTATTGCCAGAGTCTTGGGATGATTACGACTTTGACAAGCATTGGCAGCCAATATTGGATCATTATTGGCTGCCAAGGCAAATGCCGGACTTTCCAAGTCTTGGATATTCATTGACAACAAAGATTGGACCAATATTAATGACTAATAAATTACCAATGCTTTAAAATTAAATTAATGATTGGTTATTTCTTGGTTAGCAATACTGAACCAACGTTTGAAATCAATATTTTACAAATATCAACATATAGTAAAAATTTTTCAAAAAAAAGTTAAATTACTAATCTAAAGAAAGAAAAATAATTAATTTAATTAAAACACTCTGTTAAAAACAGAATGTAATAAAAATCAGACAAAGATAATATTTGTCTAAGTTTGAGAATGCAAGCGTCTCTTCTTATATAAAACTGGTGAAACAACTTGCTAACGAGAGGAAGAAACTTTGGCGCATCCTGGGATTACCTACCATTTTCCTGAAAACAATTTCCCGAACAGCAAAATTCCGAACAATATAAATATTGTCAATTTGTGTATGCGCTTTTGTTTATTATTGCATAGCAACGACAAGTGACGACAAGTATCGAAGTCATTTATTTATTGAAACTGTCAAGTCAAAATTTTAGTGTTTTTTAAATCTTTTATTTATCTCCACTCTTTCGGTAATTTAATTAGTTAATAAATTTTAGTGTTTTTTAATTCTTTCATTTATCTCAACTGTTTTGTGTATTTGTAAATATAAAAATGAATGCATCCGATGAAGCAAACGAACCAATAAATCTGGAAACAAAATTAATTCTTGATGGATTTATATTTTTGAAGTCGAGATCGCTTAAAGGAAAGGTTTACTGAACTTAAAGGAAAGGTTTACTGAAGACAGAGTGTTAGTTTTTGGAACGAGACGAAATTTTGAATTCTTCTGGTTCGTGAACAATACTCTTCGGGAAATTCACCTTCGGGAAATTCGCCTTCGGGAAAATATGTCATTCGGGAACTAGGGCTATTCGGGAATTTTGCTGTTCGGGAAATTGTTTTCGGGAAAATGGTCGGATACCGCATCCTGGTGGCACTTAACCAAAGTAATTTCGAGCATATACTTTGAAGCAGCGCGGGAGTTCAAAGTTTGTTATTTAACATGGTTAACCTATGAAAAGTGCATGTAAACGGCACATTTCTTCTAATAACTTCTAAAATTTTCTATAGATTGTTTTAAAAAACTAATATATTGTAAATGAATGTTTGAGTAATTTATAACAAAAAGATTTAACAATATTAACCGTTTCAGTTAAAAGATATAATATAATATAATATTCTAATCTGACTAGGCCTATGTATTCAGTACAGTCCAAGCAAAAATATGCTACAGTAACTGCACCATACTATAGCATTTTATTAAAATTTACTTTTGAGAGTGACTGTCGCGAGCGTACTACCTTAAAATGGACAATATTATTTTATATTACGATAAGCATGTAATTACCATATGAAGCGTTAAAAATCAATATGGTAGATACCTATTTCTTTAATCCAACTTTAAATTTGAATTCTTTTTTAATAGATCTAAAAAATAATTTTTTTAAGCTTGAGTAAAATTTTTTAATTATTGAATATTTTAAAGTAAAATATGGAAAATTCAAGGACAAAAGTTAAAGATCCAGGACATTTCAGGCTATTTTTTCAAATTTCAGGACATTTCCAGTAGAGGTGTGCAAAATTTAAATCGAAAGAAAATTCGAATCGAAATACCAATTCGAAGTTTCGAGTTTCGAATTGGCCGATTCGAATCGAACTACCAATTCGAAATTCGAATTTCGAATTGGCCGATTCGAATCGAACTAGCCAATTCAAAAATTGGAGTTTCGAATTGTACAACTCAACTCGGTTACTTTATTCGCACAATTAATTATTCTATAATTTTAATATATAAATAACATACAAATACCAATAATGTGTTGAAAGTAAAAAAATATTTCGCTTATTGTTTGTAGTACATAAGGAAAAAAAATTATTTTGCAAATTTTTTGCTCAATTTTTAAAAAAATTTTCATTTATTATAACAATTTAATAGCTCATATATAATTAAAACCGCTGCTAAGTTGTATATTTTTTTTAATTTTGGTACTTATTTCATGAACACTGTATTTCCTCATAGAGATAAAAATAATAGAAATATATTAATTACTTTTTATAAATATGGTAAAAGTGATTGGATTTTGGATCAATCAATGTATTTTTAAATACCCTACAAGATATTTACAATAATTTAATAGTTAAACAAAAATTTTTAAACACAAAAGTTGAGAAAATGTCATTTTCCAAAATTTTTGGTTTTTAAAATACCAATGATTTCGAAATTTATTATCGAATTAGGTTCAAAAATAGGTCAATCGAATCGTTTTTTAATGCTCTACAATTTGGTAACGATAATTTTAAAGTTACTTCTACGTTTTTCAACAAAATTTTCAAAAAGTCTCCGGTTAATATGGACGAAAAATGTTTAATTAGGAACCAAAAGATGCATCTAAAAAAACTCTACAAAACTAAAGAAAAACATTTATAGGTGTCCTAACATTTTTTTAAAGCTATGGGCAAAAAACGTTTTTTTGCAAAATTAAAAATTCAAAAAAAAAATTAGTTAAACTTTATTAATCTATCATAAAGTACTTTCATATATGGACGTCCACATGAAAAGGGCCCATATTGTCGGTTCTAGTTTTCGAGATAATCGCAATTTAGTAATTTTGGAGCAAAATCTTAATTTTTTTTTATTTTTTATTATCAATCTACATGCTTTGGCAAGTCGAATCAAGCGGTTTTCATTAATTTATCGATAATTTAACTGTTTGATTTCATTGGTTCTTTAGAAAAATGAAAAGGGCCCATTTTGTCAGTCATTTGCAAAGGTAATCCGTATTTTAAAAATGGAGGTGCGGAAAAATTTAAAACCTCTTGATTTTTCATCTCCAAGATGTCCTGAACTGAAAACAATTCTTATCTGAATAACTTCCCAAAAGAACCAGAGATATTGATGTTAGAGTATTTTTTTCGTAATTGTCGAAATGAAAATTTGGATATTGCGTCAATTTTTTCATAATAGAGACTGTAAAAAATTTTTTAATAAGTTTAATATATATTTTTTTTCTTTAAATGACACAATAAAATTGTACCTAATCATTAATCTTGTAAAAAAATGGTTTTTTAATAGAAAAACTGTCCTTTTTAAAAAAGGGCCCATATTGTCGGTTTTTAAATTAATTAGTTAATTAAGGGGGGGGGGGGTGGTTCTAAAAATTTAAAACCTGTTGGTTTTCTATCTTCAAGGTGCCCTGAACTGGAAACAATGCTTATCTGAATAACTTCCAAGAAGAACCAGAGATACAACAATTGGTTGGTATCGCAGTCTTTAATTTCGTTTTTCTCGAAATAAGGTTTTTGGGCGTTCTAAACTTTCAAATTCCGTAACTCAGCGAATTTTTAACCAAAAAAGTTCTGAGACCGCTCAAAATTTAATTTCATTTAGTAACCAATAGTTACGGTTAATAAATACAATTTCCAATTCTAAGAATTATTTTTTTATATAAAAATTGTAATTTAATGTTTCAAGAAAAATTGAAGAATTTTTGTATAATTTGAAAAAATTATTTTTTGTGGAATTTTAATTTATAAATAGGTATGATTATAATTCTTAAAAATTTTAATTGTTTTAATTTAAAATTTTTAATTAGTTTGTGTATGTATTTGAATTTTCGGAAATATTGAAAATATTGAAAATAATTCAATTCTTTGCAAGAATTCAATTATTTTCATAAATAATAACCATCTTCGTAAAAATTAAATTATTTTTAAACAAAATTTTAATAAAATTTTACGAATAAATACAATTATTTTCTAAAATTTTAATAAATACTTCAAAACAATTTAATTATTTTCTTAAATAGAAATAGATTTTAATCTTTGCAAAAATTCAATTATTTTCAAAAAAATTTCAAGAATGATTTCAATTTTTTTCTCATTTCGTTATAAAATCTTTGCGAAAATTCAATTATTTTTTATACAATTTTAATAAAATTTTAAAAATTTTCAATTAAAATTCTTTAAGAATTAGGATTTCTGTCAAAATAATTGTGCGAATAAAATAACCGAGTTGAGTTGTACAATTCGAAACTCCGATTTTCGAATCGGCCAATTCGAAATTCGAAACTTTGAATTTCGAATTGGTAGTTCGATTCGAATTTACTTTCGATTCGAATCGGCCAATTCGAAATTCGAAACTTCGAATTTCGAATTGGTATTTCGATTCGAATTTTCTTTCGATTCGAATCGGCCAATTCGAAATTCGAAACTTCGAATTGGTATTTCGATTCGAATTTACTTTCGATTCGAATTTTCTGTTGTCGAGTCAAATAATTTTCGATTCGACTCGATTAAATGCACACCTCTAATTTCCAGGAATTCCAGGACCAGCAGACACTCTGAATTAACTTCACATTTACAGATTATACTATTTAACCCCCATACGGTTTTATCCGAGCATGCTCGGGGTGTATCTTTCGTTTATTTATTTAAAAAAATTTAATTCGAGAGTCATATAAATAAAATACTCAGTGTAATTTGAAGCTAAACATAGTTGCGTTTGTATTTAATTTGGAAGCCATCCCTGGCTTTTCACGTTTTAGGACGCTAGTCATTTATTTTATATAAACATAATGGAAGTGCAAAGTCAATATCGAATTTAATTTTAAGATTTTAATGCAATCTTCGAGTGATATTTTTCTGTATTCCGTCCAATTTAACGTTTAAAATGGTTTACCGGTTCGATTCCTTATCTAAAATGTTAGGTAATAAACCTTTAAGATTTCTCATTTGTACTCTCTGTTTTTAATGTGGGATCCGGAATGTTGAATGCGGAATGTGAAATCCGAAATGTGGAATGTGGATTCCGGAATGTGAAATGTGGAATCCGGAATGTGAAATGTGGAATTCGGAATGTGCAATGTTGAATGTAAAATTCGGAATGTGGAATTCCGAATGTGGAATTCGAAATTTGGAATGTGGAATATGGAGGCTGGAATGTGAAATGTAAAATCCGGAATGTGGAATTTGAAATCCGGAATATGGAATGTGTAATTTGGAATGTGTAATTTGGAATGTGTAATTTGGAATGTGTAATTTGGAATGTGTAATTTGGAATGTGGAATCCGAAATGTGGAATGTGGAATCCGGAATGTGGAAACCGAAATTTGGAATGTGAAATCCGAAATTTGGAATGTGGAATCCGGAATGTGGAATCCGGAATAAGTTACGTAATCGACCCCCAGAGCTTCTTTCACTCACTAGCAAGTTTTGTTACCAGTTCTATATAAGAAGAGACGCTTGCATTCTGAAACTTAGACAAATATTGTCTTTCTCTGATTTTTATCACATTCTGTTTTTAACAGAGTGTTCTAATTAAATTAATTATTTTTCCTTCTTTAGATTAGTAATTCAATTTTTTTTTAAAATGTTTGCTTTGTGTTGGTATTTGTAAAATATTGATTTCAAACGTTGATTCAATATTGGTAACCAAGGAATAACCAAGCAATAATTTAATTTTAAAGCATTGGTAAATAATTGGTCATTAATATTGGTCCAATCTTTGTTTTGCCAATGAATAACCAAGGCTTGCAAAGTCCGGCATTTGCCTTGGCAGCCAATAGTGATCCAATATTGGCTGCCAATGCTTGGCAAAGTCGTGATCATCTCAAGACTCTAGCAATAATAGTCCAATATTAGTTGCCAATGTTTGACCAAAAAAAACTGTTGGCAGCCAATATTGGTCCATTATTTGGCCAATGGTGATCATTGGTAATTTCCTATTGGGCACATTTTTAAATGAAGGACGCAATGAATAACTTTGGTGGTCCACTTATGAAAGCAATAAGTATTCCACTCATAAGAATAGAGATAAAAAAACAATTTCTTTCAGATTAATAACTTTTAGACCTCTATTTTGAAACAAATGGAAAAAACATTTTTCTTCTATCAGTGAGAGTCAATTTTTAGATTTTTGTTTTATTAATTTTTAATTTTAAAATTTTTTGACTTTAGTTGATTTTGAAAAAGTCTTTTAATATTCTTATTCATTCATCCTGTTGAACATTACAATGCAAACATTCATAGTATGGCCACTCTACTCCACTCACTACTACATTTTACACAAAAATGTATTGCATATATTCTTAACTAGCTGTCGTACCCGTCTTCGACGGGTTTTAGTTTCTACCAATACATTTAACAGTGTTTCTACCTATCTGGAAAATCAGGAAATAGCCGGAAATTAAATTTGACCGAAATAAAATAATAATTAGTTACCATTAGCTATTGCGGTATAGAAAATATTACTATTTGAATAGTCTGCACCCTTTAGCAAAAAATAAAAAATTATTAAAAATTATCAAAAATTCGAAAAACCGAATTTCTTCAAATTCAACATTTTTTTCTTCTCTTTTATTGCATTTATCTTCATTATTTTTGGACTCTTTAAAAACACTTTATATATTTAATAGTGTCCAAACTTTGTTAAAAAATTTGAAATTATTAATAATTATCAAAAATTCGAAAAATCGAATTTTTTAAAATTCAACTTTTTTTTTCTTTTATGTCATTTAGCTTTATTATTTTTGGGCTCTTCAAAAACACTTTACTTATTTAATAATCTCCACCCTTTATTAAAAAATTTTAAATTATTAAAAATTATCAAAAATTCGAAAAACCGAATTTCCTAAAATTCAACTTTTTTCTTTTCTTTTATGTCATTTAGCTTCATTATTTTTTAGATCTTCGAAAACACTTTACTTATTTAATAATCTTCACTTTTTGTTAAAAAATTTTTAATTATTAAATTTTTTCAAAAATTTGAAAAACCGAATTTTTTGAAATTCAACATTTTTTCTTTTCCTTTATGTCATTTAGCTTCATTATTTTTGGGCTCTTCAAAAACACTTTACTTATTTAATAATCTTCACTCTTTGTTAAAAAATGTTTAATTATTAAATTTTTTCAAAAATTTGAAAAACCGAATTTTTTGAAATTCAACATTTTTTCTTCTGTTTTATGGCATTTAGCTTCATTATTTTTGGGCTTTTCAAAAACACTTTACTTATTTAATAGTCTCCGCTCTTTGGTAAAAAATTTAAAATTATTAAAAATTATCAAAAATTCGAAAGACCGAATTTCTTAAAATTCAACATTTTTTCTTCTGTTTTATGGCATTTAGATTTATTATTTTTGGGCTCTTCAAAAACACTTTACTTATTTAATGGTCTCCAATGTTACTGGAACATTACGTGCTACTGGGGAAGTAGGATGAAAATTATTATTAGGTACCAATATTTTCATTTCTGTATAGGTATAAAAATATTTGAACTTTTAAATTTTAGATTTAAAATTCCTATTTTATTTTATTCCTATTTTACCCCTGAACCATTTGTCTTCGATTAAGCTGGTACTTGGTGGAATGGTTGTACCAATAGAGTAGATGAAACTTGCCAAATTTGGTTGAATAATAATAACGGGTTGCCTAGATACAGGTTGTCAAAGTTCAATATTTTTTTCGAAACGTTATCAATTTTTTTACTTTCTCCATCTAGAAATTAATTCTTTTTTACATAAATAAATACCTTAGGCACTTAAGATTAAGGATGCAAAAAAAAATTTCACTGCCCGGCATTTATATAAGAACAATAATCATTTATTTACCGCGCGGCGTGCTTATTTTGACAGTTTTCAGTCCACGGATGGCTTCGAAACTTTAGTTTCGTTATATATTCGAATATCACAACAAAACTAATTACGGGAACGTTTTAATGTTGTTATTAGCACTAAAGCATAATTCAAGGACTCTTTTGTTTTGATTTCTTCATCAAAGCTAAATTGTGTTTTTGTTTTTAGATTTAGTTTCGAAGCTTTCCCGAGGGTTAGTTTCGTTTTTGATTTAAAAAGCGCAATAAAACTAAATACAGTAACCTTTTGGTTTAGTTACCAGCACGAAAGCTTAATTTAGGGAACTTTTAGTTTTGTTTCCTGCACAAAAACTAAATTATTTTTCCGTTTGTATTTAATTTGGAAGCCATCCCTGGCTTTTCACGTTTTAGGACGCTAGTCATTTATTTTATATAAACATGGTGGAAGTGCAAACTTAATATTGAATTTAATTTTAAGATTTTAACGCAATCTTCGAGTGATATTTTTCTGTGTTCCGTCCAATTTAACGTTTAAAATAGTTAGTCCTAATAAATGTTACAACCCACTTAATAAAAAAAATCATAAGTGCGTAAAAAAAATTTGATTTTTATTTCAAATAAGCTAAATGCTGCTTTCAGTAATTTGGAAGGATTGTATGTGCATTTCTTGTGAAAGAGCGATCTACAAAGGAAAACAAGCACCAACAAAATGCGTTAATACAGAGAATAAAGAAGAAGACATGGATATTGTCATTGATGACTGTAAAGAGGACCCGTCATTTCAGTGTCACAGCGTAGAAAATACTCTTAAAACTAAAAAAGTCAATAACATTTTACTAGAAATTGGTGAACCTCCATTACAAAAGAAAAATTGTAAGCCATTGACAATTGCACGTATAAGAAAATAGTGGAAACTGCTGTTAAAAAAATTAACTAATACTGATAATTCAGATGAAAATAAAAAAAAAATTCAAGCTCAACAATACATCGATGATATTAAAACTGCTTTATCTTCGCAAAATACACAAGCTGGAAAAATTCAAGTGTTGACGACTTTACCAAGCGACTGGTCTACAAGAAAAATACGTCAAGATTTTCAAGTATCACATCGAATGGTATCACGTGCTAAATATTTGAGAAAAAATTCAGGGTTTGCAGCAGAGTGTCCAAAAAGAAAAGGAAGAAAAATTCTCGCATTCACTCAGGAAAAAGTAATTCAATTTTACCTGTCTGATGAAGTCAGTCGCATGATGCCCGGCATTAAGGACTGTGTTTATGTCGTAAAATATGGTAAAAAAATTCAAATGTAAAAAAGACTTCTCATGTTTAATTTGAAAGATGCTCACGAAGAATTTATGAAAAAACATCCCGAAGCGACGATAGGACTCACGAAATTTTCTACACTTCGACCACGTCAATGCATCTTAGCGGATGAAAGTGGAACGCATAATGTTTGTACGTGTAAAATCCACCAAAATAACAAATTAAAATTGAATGGAGTGAAACCATAGCTGAAAAAACGAGGAGTTATCTACAATGACACCTTATGATTTGATAAAAAAGTCTGTTTGCGAAGCAACAAATTCTTCTTGTTTTTTATTCACTTGCTAGAATTGTCCGAGAATTGATTTTTCGATTAAACATTTAGAAGCGCTTTTGGCTAATCACAAAGTAGAAGAAATCACGTACAGTCAGTGGATTAACACCGATAGGTATCAAGATTTAAACGTTTCTATTCTTTTCAATTATCTTTTTCTTATATGCCTTAAAGTTTTTATACTAAAATAAAATTTGTATTCAATTACTTAGTAAAGATGTTTAAAATAATTTTTTCAAGCTAATTTTTTTGAAATGTATTTTTTATTAAACTTTTTAAAACTAATTGCATAATTTAGAAATATGTCAGTATTTTAATATTAAAAATAAAAAAATTTCTTTTTAGAATTTACATTTAATGCTTTTTCCAGATGTGAAATTGTCGAAACCATAGATGATACTCAACTGTTTCTTCAATCATTGAAAAAAGAATGGCCTGAGTTCAAGATGCAATACAATCGTATCACTAGGCGAGCAAGCAGGCAACACTTCATCCGAACGTAGTGTATTATCACGATGAAAATGAAGTTAAAAAATCTATTAACTACGTCATGATTTCGGAAAAAACGTCACATGATGCGAGTTCTGTGCATCTTTTTAATTCTAAACTAATCCAGAGTTTAAAACTTAAATTTGGAGAAAGTAATGTCAAAAAAGTAACTTATTTTTCGGATGAAGCTGGCTCACAGTATAAAAACAAACACAATTTTATAAATCTGGCCAATCATCAAAATGATTTTGGAATCGAAGCGGAGTGGAATTTCTTTGCCACTTCGCATGGAAAAGGAGCCTGTGATGGGGTAGGAGGCACCGTAAAAAGACACGCCAAAAAAACGAGTCTTCAGAGTGTCAATGGTGAGCGTATTACTACTCCGAAAAATTTATTTGATTTGAGAAAGAGTTTTTTTAAAAACATCGAATTTGGTTTTTGCACTCAAGAAGAGCACGAGTTACATGATTCAAAATTAACTCCCAGATATAAGAAAGCAACTACTATTACAGGTACGCACCAATTTCACCAATTTAAAGCGATTAATCAGGAGAAAATTTCATGCAAAGTTTTTTCTAAAGACAAAAAGATCGTAATTAAGAAAATTTTTTAATCAAATTTAACATCCGCTATTGTTAAAATGTATTAATATAATTATTACTAAATCTAATAAAATATTATGTTTTAAATTCTAATAAATTTTATTATAAACTTTTGTTGTTTCACGTTAAGGATTAAACGTTTGAACCCGTGTAAGATTTAATAAAAAAATAAATAAACAAAAAACAGTATTAGGTGTAAATTTTTATATAGTGACATGCCAAACTGGCGCTTTAATGCGTGTTCAAGAATTTTTTCTAGTAATTGTTGTTGATTTATTTTAATTTTAAACTTTATTAATTTTAATGATTTGCAGGTTTTTCGTTTAAATAAGTTTTCACCTCTTTAATAAACACTGGTAATTTATTTAATTGGTAAACAAAAAAATACAATATTTTAATTATTATTTATAATTTTAGAAAAGATAATTTTAATTTTAAATAACGTTAAATTGAAGGATTTTTAATACAATTTCGGATTGAAAAACGTAAATATAAAGACTCTGTGCGAGCACATGTTCTCGAGAGCAAAACTCGGAAGTAAGAGAGAGTGATTTCTAATTTTTGAATATGCGCAACTCGACTTTTATCAAGAACGATGAATTTGATGTAAATCGGGTTGTCCATGAAAAGGCATATAGAATCAAATAAATTTAGTTTTTAAAATTAACACAAAAAACTGTTTAAATTCTGAACATTCTGCCCGGGTTGCGTTTATCAACGCAAAAATTATAACAAAATAAAAATTTGAAGTTTTACAGAAAAACAAAAGAAAAAGCGTAGATATAGTTACATTAAGCATCGTCGTTAGAGATTGGTACGGGAAGGATTGCTAATTTGGAAAAGGATCGTTTGAAAAACGAATTTGATGTGAGCAATTCCACGGGAAGTGATCTGAAGAATTTTAGATGATTTTAGCAATATTAATAATACTTACTGAATTTGATCCCTTATATACATGGAATAAAAATGTACAAAAGTTTTTTCAAAATTTTCAAAATTTTTTGAGTTACCGCTTACTCAAAATTTTGGTCGGTTTTTCAAAAAAAGGCACATAACTTTTTTCTTTGTTAATCGATTAAGATAATTTTTTTTGAAAATACTCATAATAAGAAGCACTTTAAAGAAAAAAATAAAAAGAAAAAGAAAAAAAAAATTTTTTTTTGCCCGAAAAAATTTTTAAAAAATTTTTTGAATCAACATTTTAAAAAAAATACCTCTTCGATTTGAAAATTTTTTTTTGTAGTTATTGTCTATAAATTCAAGAATACTTTCTATAAATTGAATTATGGGACAACAATAACTTTACGAGAAAAAAAATAAAATGTCCAGCGCGGCATGCCGGGACTCGTGCATGTATTCGCTTATGGCGGCGCAAGTTTCGTTCCAAATCACTCTGCAAGTCACAATTTTTTGCCAAAACGATTTTTCTTTTTTTCTAAATCTTCGTAATTAAGTTTTTCTATCGATCTCTCGAGCCCGGTTTTGAAATTTTGTTTTTAAACATTTTTTTAATAACAATAAGTTTTAAAAAAATTATAAAATCGTAAAATATATTTTTTTCAGCTTCAATCATTCAGAAAATTAATCAAAAAACCTATTAAAAGAATATTTGAGTGTTTCTGATGTATAACAAAAGTATACCAATTTATTAAATTGTTTAAACAATTAATTGTTATTTCTTTCCTAAACTGTACTTAGGGTTAGAAACTTCTAGTTTTTTTTAATTGTGTATTTTTTTGTAACTAAAACATTTAAGAATAAAAGAAAAACTAAAAATTAATTATTTAAACATTGTTTAAACAATTTATTTTTTGTAAAGTTTTCAATTTACTGAACTTAAAACTAGAAACTTCTTATTTAATTTATAGTTTTTTATTTTTTAATGAATTGTACTTTGAAAAAACTAGAAACTTTAGCCCTAAGTGCAATTTATGAAAAAATGGCAACAATTCATTGGCTAAACAGTTTTATAATAAATAATTTTTTATTTCTTATCATCAGTAGATGTTTTACTCATGAAAAATTGTAACAATTGAGAAAAAACTAGAATTTTCAAACCCTAAGTATATTTTATGAAAAAGTAACAACAATTAATTGTTCAAACAATTTAATAAATAAATAATTTGGTTTTTTTCAAATGTAGATGTTTTACTCCTGAAAAATTGAACAATTGAGAAAAAACTAGAAATTTCTAACCTTAAGTACAGTTTAGGAAAGAAATAACAATTAATTGTTTAAACTATTTAATAAATTGGTATACTTTTGTTATACATCAGAAACATTCAAACATTCTTTTAATAGGTTTTTTGATTAATTTTCTGAATGATTGAAGCTGAAAAAAATATATTTTACGATTTTATAATTTTTTTAAAACTTATTGTTATTAAAAAAATGTTTAAAAACAAAATTTCAAAACCGGGCTCGAGAGATCGATAGAAAACTTAATTACGAAGATTTAGAAAAAAAGAAAAATCGTTTTGGCAAAAAATTGTGACTTGCAGAGTGATTTGGAACGAAACTTGCGCCGCCATAAGCGAATACATGCACGAGTCCCGGCATGCCGCGCTGGACATTTTATTTTTTTTCTCGTAAAGTTATTGTTGTCCCATAATTCAATTTATAGAAAGTATTCTTGAATTTATAGACAATAACTACAAAAAAAAATTTCAAATCGAAGAAATATTTTTTTTTAATTTTTTCGGGCAAAAAAAATTTTTTTTTTCTTTTTATTTTTTTCTTTAAAGTGCTTCTTATTATGAGTATTTTCCAAAAAAAATTATCTTAATCGGTTAACAAAGAAAAAAGTTATGTGCCTTTTTTGAAAAAAACTGGCAGCTGACCCAAGAGTTGAGTTGGTGTTACGGTACGAAATCAAGCACATTTAACACAGTCTCGAACGATTTTGTTGATGAGTGTCTTCCCACTGATGATCCAGAACTTTTGAAGAACTCTGCTCAAAGTGAGCTGCTGACCTCCGTGCAAGCACTCAGAATGAGCTTTTAGGACAATTAGTTTTGAGAAACGAAAATTTTTGGGTAAAATTATCGGGTGTTTTTCGTCATAAGATAAAAATGAATTCTCCAGGCGACCTGTAACTGGGAGGATTGAATTTTGATCCAAAAATGGAGTTAGCTTTAACATAGGATGTTTAGAGGGTAGACGTCGACCGGCTTCCAAGGTATTTCTGACTTGACTGAAATGTTCATTCTGGACTAATACATTCCAGGCATTAAGTGATTCTTTCAGGTCATCAGAGGTAAGGTAAGTTGGTAAGTCAATATTTCGATCTCGTAGTTTCCGTACGAAACGAAAACAGTAGGCTGTAACTCTGACGAGTTTGGACAACGATGAAACTCTTTCTAATAAATCAGGGTCTTGAACTTCTCGTAAGAGATTGATCTGAGCATTTTCATCCTCTTTCAGAAACTTAGATCTAACTTCCAGATTGCATTCGGTTTTAACTACATGATTGGAAACAGGCTAATGTTCAGGATCTTCGATCAGCCATTCTGTCCATGCCACCAGAGAGAAGATTCATGAAGTTCTTGTACCGTGAATCCTTTCGTGGCACAATCAGCAGGATTGTATTCTGAGCGAATATGCGACCAAGAAGCATCTTTCGAGACTGAATGAATTTCACTCACCCGATTAGCGACAAAAGGTTTCCATCTTGATGGATGACCTTGAAGCCAAGATAAAACGATTTGCGAGTCTGACCAATAATATACTGATTAAATTGAGGGTAGTAGTTTTTCGATGATGATTGCAACTAGTTTGGACAAAAGATGGGCAGCACAAAGTTCCAACTTGGGAAGAGAAATTGCTTTAACTGGAGCCAACTTTGTTTTTGAGATAAGAAGATGGGAATGTGCAACATCCGTAGATCGATCGACTAAGAACAACACTGCACAATAAGCTCTCTCGGAGGCATCAGCGAAACCATAGAGCTCCCAATTGGACTGATCATTGTTGGTTTGAATGTATCGAGGAATCTTAATCATGCCGAGCTGGTTAAACTATTTTTGGAAATCACTCAACTTAATCTGAAGAGTTTCAGGAAGAGTTGCATCCCAATCAATTCCAGCCAACCAACAATCTTGAAGAAGAATTTTAGCTGTGAGCAAGAATGGTGACAACCAACTTAATGGGTCAAAAAGTTTTGCTATTTCAGAGTCGACCATTCGCTTTGTTGGATTTGATAACGAGATAGGTGTGATTTCGAAATGGAATTCATCAGAGGTTTGATTCCAGCGCAGACCTAGTGTGGACACTAAATTTTCGGGATCAAATGCCTTATCAGATTTTATATTTTCATTACTATTATCAGGAAGTAAAGCGTTATCATTGGCGGCCTATTTACTAAGTGTGACTCCACAAGGAGCTAGGATATTGACAAGATCATCTCTTATTTCAATGGCGTGTTGTAAAGAATTTGCACCGGGATAAATATCGTCAACGTAAGTATTTTGGAGTAAGACTTCAGCACCTCATGGGAACTGTTCCCCTTTATCGTTAGCCAGTTGTTGAAGAACTCGAATGTGATAATTGGGATCAGCAAGGTCGAGATTTTTAAGATGTGGCCACTTACTATGCCTAAGTTTGATTTTAGGCACCATTTGAATTAATGATTTGAGAACAAAAGCATTAAGCGGGAGTTTAAACTCCAAATCCTTGGGTGATTGTAACCAGAGATTGACCTTGTAGTTTGCAGATCCCAATGATGAATTGCCAATACTTTTAAGAGTGACATCACATTTCAATTTTGGTAACTTAAGCAGTTGAACTACACGTTCAGTTATTAGGGTTCGTTCGGAACCAGAGTCTAAGAAACCCTTTACGATGATTGACTTGCCGTTGAAAGAAGTCAATTTAACATAAGTAGTGGCAAAGATGCCGTTAAGACGACTGTTTTGATTTTCAGAGAGATGATTTCACTGGTATGAATCATTACCTTGATTTCGAACTTGAATATTTTCTGCAGGAGGTGTAGGTGGTTTTATTAACTTTTGAATTTCCCTCAAAATGGATGCTCTCGCTACCATGTAGTCCTCCTCAATAATTTCGAAATGTGATTGGGTCACATATTCAAATGTTGCACTTTCGGAATGAACGATGATTTTCCAATGTAGTTCACAGCAATCCTTCCAATAAGTATCCAGGGTTGTAAGTCGAGTTTCCAGATAATTGATTGGACTTTCTTTTGCCCTGACAGATTTGCAGATATCGCTATAATACTTGTTGATGCGTTTAGCAAGATCCTTTTGCTTCACAAGTTCATCCATGTTGTCAGATTCCAAGGTCAAGTAGTGCCGAAAAAAGAGTTTTATTAAGTTTCAGTTTTATTTTACAAATCAAAATAAAACGAGCAGAACGAAATTTGAAAAAGGAAGTTTAGTTAAGCTAAGCCTTGAAAGCTTTGAATGCATCACGCATCTTAAAGGTACTCAACTATTCCCCTCAAGGTACGCAATACACTTGCAAGGCAGAAAAAAGCACGAGAAAAGATAATTTTCATGATCGTATTAAATTAATTGCAAAATGCTTGAAATGACATGTGAGAATAGCGAATTTAATTAAGGCAAGCAAGCATTATAAAGCATTTGTTCGTTCAAAATAGCGAATTACAAAAAAGATGTAAAATTACTTACTCATATTTTTGAAAATATAATAATTGCATCATACTTAAGTTCCTTTGAATGAATTGAATTGCTTTACAGTGAACTGGTGTGTTGATATTTGATGAACACAGGTTAGATTCATTGAAGCACGTTTTTAAGTTAAATCGTAAGAAGCACAAAATCCTTTAAAAATCCGGCTCGAAGAGGACCATTAATTATGTTCAAGAATTTTTCCTAGTAATTGTTGTTGATTTATTTTAATTTTAAACTTTATTAATTTTAATGATTTGCAGGTTTTTTGTTTAAATAAGTTTTCACCACTTTAATAAACACTGGTAATTTATTTAATTGGCACATGTTCTCGAGAGCAAAACTCGGAAGTAAGAGAGATAGTGATTTCTAATTTTTGAATATGCGCAACTCGACTTTTATCAAGATCGATGGATTTGATGTAAATCGGGTTGTCAATGAAAAGGCATATAGAATCAAATGAATTTAGTTTTTAGAATTAACACAAAAAACTGTTTAAATTCTGAACAATGCGTAAAAACGTCTAAATAAGCACGCCGCGCGGTAAATAAATGATTATTGTTCTTATATAAATGCCGGGCAGTGAAATTTTTTTTTGTATTCTTAATCTTAAGTACCTAAGGTATTTATTTATGTGAAAAAGAATTAATTTCTGGATGGAGAAAGTAAAAAAATTGATAATTGTTTATAAAAAATTTAAACATTTTTTTAAAAAATAATTTTTTTCTACTAAAAGTATTTTTTTCGAAAATTACAGTAAAAATAAAGAAAAAAACATTCTACACATTTTTTCCTACGAACAATATTGTAAGAGCTAGAAATTTTTGAAAAATAACGTTTCGAAAAAAAAATATTGAACTTTGACACCCAGTATCTGGGAACCCGTTATTATTATTCAACCAAATTTGGCAAGTTTCATCTACTCTATTGGTACAACCATTCCACGAAGTACCAGCTTAATCGAAGACAAATTGTCCAGGGGTGTACCCACCTGGCGTGATTTGACTCATGATAAAATTGAAATTAGAATTACTAAAAATACACATTAATTAATTAATTAGAAAATATCAACACCAACTTGATGCAAGAATTAATCAATATTTAACCCTTTAAGGAACAGTGATACATTCAATTCATATGAACATTTTTTTGTTAACTCGTGCATAACTTTGTTGACTTTAAAAACTGAATATTGAAACAATATTTTTGTCTAATGTAGGAAATTTCTTATTTTACATACTGGTCTTTAAATAAAAAACTTTAATAACTTTTCCTCAAAAGCTTGCTTAAAAATTTTTTAGAACCCAATGGGAAATTTACAACTGGCGTAGTACTGCGCCAGCACTGGCAGCACTGGCGGCAAGGCTAAGAGCCAGCACTGGCATGGCACTGGTATTATAACGCCGTCTGGCGCCGCCGAAGTACTGTCTGTCAGTGCTGCCAGACAGTGCTGGCGCAGCACTGGACCAGTGCTGGCTGAGAATATTGCCGCAATAAATGCCGTATTGTTATTAATTAGTCGTAAATTCATAATTATAAATAATTTAACAACAAAATAGTAAATAATATTAATAAATAGTTATTATTTATAAAATATTTCTCTACTTAAAGAAATTGTATTAAAGATGGAGACTAACAATGGATATAGTAAATGAAGTAGAAAAAAATTGTTTATAACATTTAAAAATTAAATAATAAACAATTACAGTAAGTGTGCATTAGATTTTCATAGTTTAGTACCTAACGATTGGAATCTAGAAATATCGCAAACCGATGAAAATAAACAAAATTGCTGACGAGGGGAATCGAACCTACGACCTACAGACTAACAGACTAACGCTCTAACTCCTATGCTAACGACACATGTGTACAGTAAAGTATTAATATCTTAGTATTATTCAGACATACAATTATTGAGTCAAAGATGAGAAAAAAATAGGGATACGTTAGAAATAATATAAATAATAATAAATTGAAATAAAATAAATTAAACTAAATTTTTAATAATTAAATTAAATTCCTTTACTTATTGCTTTTAACATTTTTCGTAATTCTTAAATTACGAGGTAATTTTTTAATAATTTTTTATTCATAGCAAGAAGTATAATAGTATTTTAATAGGAACCAAATTATTATTGAGATTAAAGTTTAAATTTTGTTTATAATTTTAATTTGTTTAAATAATTTATTATTTACAAAATTAGACAATTGTGTTAAATTGTTATTATTAAATTTAATAAGAATAAAAAATGAACAACTGAAAAGTAAAATATTAATTTTTTTCAATAAATTTATATTTATAAACATTTATAAACTTTTTTATAATTTTTTTCAAGTTTATGTCAAAAAAACAATGTTGGCAAAGAGCGTTGTGAACCATTTTTCTATACTCAGCCACCACTTGCCGCCGTGGCTTGTCCAAGCTTTGGCGAAACAAAAATTCTGTACTGCGCCAGCACTAAGTGTCGAGGCTCGGCAAGAATACGCCGAACAATCGTCTGAGTACTAAGCTAGTGGTGAACATCGGCACTACACTGGCATTTCCCATTGGAAACAAAGTTAATCTAAAAAAACGAAAAAAAAATTTCAAATACATCTTTTTTTAAATTTTATTGTAGAAATGAGTTGTATTTACTTGAAAAAGTTAGCTAAGGATAGTTTTGCATCCATTTTACAAAAAATAAAAAATTTCCATTTTTTTGATTTTTCGATTTTTTTTAAAA
Source organism: Leptopilina syphax (assembly GCA_032872505.1). NCBI lineage: Eukaryota > Metazoa > Arthropoda > Insecta > Hymenoptera > Figitidae > Leptopilina > Leptopilina syphax. The sequence goes on along the minus strand of CM065468.1, from coordinate 42,376,297 downwards.
ATGTCATAACTTTCGTTCAAGATAATACTTTTTAATCGGATAAGGCTATGATTTTAAGTTACGTTAATATCTAATAGACTGCCAAGTTTCACTTTAATCGGTTGAACCGTTTTAAAGTGATGCGCAAACAAACTTTTGCATACAGACAGATAGACAGACACAAGTCTGATTTTATTAATATAGATATTGTATACTTTTAAATTTTTAATATTTGGGGGTGTGTAAGTTGTACTCTTTAAATTTGAATGAAGTTTCCTAGCGCATGTCAGGATTTAGAAAAAGTGTACTTGAGTAGATAAGCAGGGCCGGTTCTAGACACAGATCCCTGCACCGACATGTTACCGACACTTTTAGCCCAGACTCAAACCATAGGGGGATATTCAGACTGTTATGCTGAGCCGGATATGACGTCATACTTCCTAGAATTGGGGGGGATATTGAGATCATGAGGCTAATGTGATTCTTGGAATTTATCTAATTTCTTGGAATTATAAAACAATTCTAGAATTTTCCATAGGGGTTGATGACTCAGAATTTTGGAATTTTTTATTGGAATTTCCTGTTTTTGTTTTTTTACAGGGTGCATTCTTTAACGATGACACATAATTTCTTTGTTTTTCGCAAAATGGGATTGATGACTCATTATCATTGGTATTTCCTGTTTTTGTTTTTTACCGCAATTCTAAGAAAACCATAATTAACTTGAAATCAAATTAGTCATAATTTGTGTATATCAAGAAGACAATTTTTCTTATCAAAATCATTCTTGCAGTTTAAGTTGTTCAATCAACATATCAGAAAAACGTCGTGAAATTCAAGTGCGCTTAAAAAATCTCGTTTTAAAAAAAAATCGCTATAGTTAAAAGTTTCAAATTGACAGTTTCAATACAAGTGATAAAAATGAATTTGGATAAATTAAATGCAGCAATTAAAGTTATGGAAACTGATAAAAGCTCTAACTATTGTAAAGATTTTGTGAAAATTATGAATAATGCTTTTAAAACATTAAGTAAAAAAACTACAACAGAAGAATTAAATTTTTAGATAAATAATAGTGTAAAAAACATTAAATTACTGAATAAATTGTTAAGAAATGGATCTGTGTCATGTGGAGAGAAAAAAAAGATTTTGTCAACTATTGGACTATTGAAAGCAAACAGCAGAAAGTTTAAGAAACTAAGAAGAACAGGAACTGGTTTATTTAAAAAGGATGAGAGATGGATCAGGTGGGAAGAATTAGAGAATGCTTTCGAGAATCGAATTAGAACAGGTGTTGTTATTAATTTAAAACATAAAAATATAGACAGTTTTCTCAGTGATGCAAAGAAAATGATTATTTCTCGATTAAAAAATGCATTTAGAAAGGTAGGAAACATTAAAGTTAATGTTGTTCTTGCGGCAAATTATACTGTTTTAGAAAAAGGTGAGGAAATTGAAGATATTAAATATTTCAATACTAGAAATTCAAAAATTTTAGAATCAACAAACTTTGATGAATGGTTTGATCATAAAATTCGTGAAAAACTTTTTGTTAAGATTAATGATTTTCAACAAAAGAAGTCAGGTTGGTCTTTAAATGAAATAATAAATTTAAGTGTTAATATAAATAAATATGTCCCTCTTGCGGCTGGATACTCAACTTTTATAAGAATGCCAAAATTTATAATCGATAAAAGAGCTGTTATTAATGTTAAAAATTTTGATAAATACTGTTTTTTATGGTCTATCATTGCACAACGTTTTCCAGCGAATAGTCACGTTGATTGTACAAGTTCGTATCCTCACTTTAAAGATACTGATTTAAAGCTTGATGATTTTGAATTCCCCATTTCTCTGAGCGATATTTCAAAATTTGAAAAATTAAACAATTTAAGTATTAATGTGTACGGAATTGATAAAAGCAGTAATAAAAAGAATGAAATTGTTCCACTTTATTTAAGTAAAAACAAATCAAATGAACCTACTTATCATTTGTTAATGATTGAAAATACTAAAATTGATTTAGACGATGATGATGATGATAATAATTTTCAAAATAACAAAGTTTATCATTTTGCATTAATCCATAATTTATCTCGATTAGTAAATTCACAGATCTCAAAAAACAGTCATAGAATGTTACTTTGTGATAGGTGTTTATGCCATTTTAAATATGAAAAATCATTTAATAATCATAAATTGGATTGTGATAAAATAAACAAGTGTCGAGTAATTTTGCCTGAAGAAGAGGATAAAATTTTAAAATTTAAAAACTATAGAAATAAAGAAAGTGTTCCCTTTGTCGTGTATGCTGACACTGAAAGTCTCTTAAAACCTATAGCAAGTACACACACAAACACATCAACATACCAAAAACATATACCGACAAGTTTTTCTTTCTATGTACATTGCAATTTTAATGAATCTCTTTCAGAATTTAAATCATATCGGGGTCCAGATTGTGTTGATTGGTTCATGACTGAATTAGAACAATTGGCTGAAAAAGCAAATACTTATTTAACAAATATTATTCCAATGGAAAATTTAACTATTTTACAACAAATTCAATTTAACACAGCAACAGTTTGTCATATATGTGAAAAACCTTGTGAAAATGATGACATTAAACACCGCGATCATTGTCATTTCACGGGAAAATATCGTGGTCCAGCACATCAAGGTTGCAATGTAAATTATAAAGATTCGCATGTTGTTCCCATAATTTTTCACAACTTGTCAGGATATGATGCACATTTCATTATTAAAGCTTTAGCAACGTCTTTTGAGGGTGAAATGAAACTGTTACCAATAAACAAGGAAAAGTACATTTCATTTTCAAAATATGTGAAGGGTACCAAAGTAGTATTAAGATTTCTTGATTCATTTAGATTTATGCCCAGCAGTTTAGACAAATTATCCTCCTATCTTGAAAATGATGAGAAAAAAATTACTAAAAAGTATTGTAAAAATATGGACGAGTTTAATTTATTGACAAGAAAAGGAATATTTCCTTACGAATATGTTAGTAGCTGGGAAAAATTAGAAGAAGGTCAATTGCCAGTAAAAGACTCTTTCTACTCTAAATTAAATGACGCTCATATTTCAGACGAAGACTATGAACATGCTTGTAATGTATGGAAAACGTTTAACTTAAAAACAATAGGAGAATACTCTGACTTGTATTTACAGACTGACGTTCTACTACTTGCCGACATTTTTGAAAATTTTAGAAAAACTTGTTTTACAACTTATAACTTGGACGCGTTACATTACTATACTGCCCCAGGACTGGCATTTGACGCTATGCTCAAGTACACAGACATAAAACTTGATTTGTTGACAGATGTAGAAATGTTGCTTTTTATTGAAAAGGGAATAAGAGGTGGTGTTTCACAATGCTCCAACAGATACGCGAAAGCTAATAATAGATTTATGGAAAAAGATTTTAATCCTTTAATACCAGAATCTTATATCATGTATTTCGATATAAATAATCAGTATGGTGCTTCTATGAGCGAGAGCTTGCCATTTACAGATTTTAAATGGTTAGCAAATTATAGTAATGATTTTTTCCTAAATATTCCAGATGATTCTCCTGAAGGATATATTCTTGAAGTAGATTTAGATTATCCAACTCAACTTAATGATTCACATAAAGACTTGCCCTTATGCCCTGAACATTTCATACCTCCTCTCCCAAAATGTACAATTCCTAAATTGATTCCAATTTTATTACCAAAGAAAAACTATACAATTCACTATAGAAATTTAAAGCTATATTTATCTTTGGGAATGAAATTAACTAAAATACATAGAGTTTTAAAATTTAAGCAAAAACAGTGGTTAAAACCTTACATTGATTTAAATACCAAGCTTAAAAAAAATCGAGTAATGAATTTGAGAAGAATTTTTACAAGCTAATGAACAATTCTGTATTTGGCAAGACAATGGAAAATGTTAGAAAACACAAAGATGTTAGATTAATAAGAAAGTGGGAGGGAAGGTATTGCGCAAAAAATTTAATTGCTCAACCAAACTTTCATAGTTGCACCATATTCGATAAAGATATGGTTATTATTGAGATGAATAAAACAAAGGTATACTTTAACAAACCAATTTACATAGGATTCACTATTTTAGACATATCAAAAATAATAACATATGACTTTCATTATAATTACATTAAAGAGACTTTCAGTGATTCTGCAAAATTACTCTACACAGATACTGACAGTCTTGTTTATCACATCACAGTACCAAATTTTTACGATTATATTAAAATAGATTTACATAAATTCGATACATTCGATTATCCTGAAAACAACATTTATAATATACCACTTGTAAATAAAAAAATCCTGGGTCTTATGAAAGACAAAAATAACGGTAAAATTGTAGACGAATTTATAGGTTTAAGATAAAAACTATATGCATTCAAGTTATGGGGTTTTGAGGAAGCTAAAAAGAAAGCAAAAGGGGTAAAATATTCAACTTTAAAAAAAATAGGATTTGATGATTTTAAGCATACTCTCAATGAAAATGAAAACCTGATCCGATCTCAGCACTTTATACGCAGCAAAAAACATGAAGTATTCACTGTTAAACAAAATAAAATTGCTTTAAGTTGGCAGGATGATAAAAGAATTTTTATACCAGGGAAAACTGACACGCTTCCTTGGAGTTACCAACACCAAGAGCCAATGGAAATAGATAAAATTGATGTATAAAATGTTAGTTTGTATTAGTTCTCTTTTGTTTACTTTGTACAATTTTTACAATAAATTATACTTAAAAATATTGTAATTTATTATAATAAATGAATGTAATCAAAATAAATGTTGTTGTTTCTTATACCTGAAAATAATAGGGTTAGGTTAGGAATAATAATTACAGTCCAATTGATATTTTGTGATTTTATTGAGGAAAAAAATTGAATACACATTTTAAACTAAAATACTCAAATATTACAGTTTTTGCAGAACAAGTTTTTAAGTTTATAACATTCTGAAGAGCATAAGTAAAAGTTTTCTTGTTGATTAAATGATTTGAACAAGTTCCAGTACATGTTTCAATGTTTAACTTTTTTAATGAAGGACAATTTAAATCATTCATGTCGATAATTTCAATACAATATTTTTCATCGATTAAGCTTTTTAACCATTTTTTCTTCTCTAAACCTTTAACATAAATTGTTTTTGCTTCTTTAAACACATTTTCTAAAATTTCTTTTAAATAATCGTACGGTACATCACCAGCATTCCAACGAATACCATGAAAATTATTTTCTAACCAACGATTGATACATTTATATTTGTTTGTCAACAAGGAGGTTGGAAAACCATATTTATTGGTATTGAATCATTATTTACAGAAACTATAGCTAATTTTTTTAAAACAAATTCATTAATTGGCAATTTGAATCCTTGCACATCTATCAAGTACTGCATTTTTAAATCAACTAATCTCATTACACATGAAGAGTTAAATATATATATAAGCTTAAAGTTAAATAATTTTTTTAACAATTCCACTGATTGGTTTATATTCAACGATGCGGTCATGCAAAACTAAGCAATAAGCTGAAGTATTGGCGGGAAAATTTTCTTTTGATTCAAATTCTAGGCGGATATCAACTGGTCTACTTTTTAAAGACTCATTTTGTTTTGAACAATCTACTACAACTAAAGGAGCATATTGTAAAAATTCTTTTTTTGATAAAATTGGTTGAGACTCTTTACTATAATAAGATACTTGAAAATTTGTAAACATTTCATATAAAGTAGAGTACTGATTTCTATTAATATTGAGATTCATGTTACCATAAGGATAACATTGTGAATTTAAAAACAATTTTACATCAGATAAATCACAATGATCAAAATAACTAGAGTTTTGAACTGTATTATATTTTCTGTTTCTCTGAAATCCTAATACAATAAATCAAGTTTTCTCTAATTGACTTGAAGTTTTTACACTCCAAATAAGCTTAGAAGTAATTGGTAATAAAGGATATTCATACGATTCCCAAGTTCTAAAACTTATTGGAATAGATGGATCTTTTTCAATATATTTTAATAATTTAAACTTTCGAGCATCTGATAATTTTATGCACGGTAATAACCATTCAATTTTTTCAATGAAAATTTTAAACTCTTCTAAAGGTGCTCATGTTTAGCGTTAATAATAACTTTTTGGTAATCTTCAGCAAAACCAAAAATCATACTCAGAGGAATACAAACATCAAAATAACCTTGCGCATTTATTAAGGTTGGTTCATTGGTAAATTCTAACCAGCCAACATTTTCAAGAAATTTTTTTTGACTAGAATCGAGAGAAATATAATTTTTTATTAAACTTGTAAGACCAAAATTTTTATTTTTATTAATTTCTACACCATTAAGTTCATACTTTGCTTCTTCAAATAAATGACATATGCCATTAGAAATTAAATTTGTACGCTCTAGAGCTGTTCCATCAGGTTTCACAAGTTTTCCAGTGATGTGAATCGAGCTTTTGCTTGGAAATAAGCAATGATCCTGATTCTATACCGTAATGCGGATTTCATCACTATTGTTGTATGTTGATGAGGTATATGGTTGTTGCGCATGAACTTCATAATGAGCAATAGATTCATCAAAAATTACTGGTGAATCAATATTTAAAATTTCCCCTTCCATAGCAAATAATACGTTGAAATACAAAGGCACAAATACAAGTAAAAATAAGTTTAAATCTCTTTTTTACTCTCTTCCTCTTTTTACAATCTTTAGACCGAGATTTTTCAGTAGTTGCAGGTTCTGAGGTGTTAATCTCTTCAAGATTCGACGACGACTGATTTGATTCTGGCATAGTGTTTTAATTTTATAACCAAAACCAATCCTTTTTCTATTATTAAAAACAATACCCATTATTTTAAGGATTTAATATGAAGCCTTATTGTTAAAGTTTCCCCTCGAAAATTAACTAAATTTCCGTCTTGGTCTACAATTCGCAATTGAATATAGTCTATTGTCTTGACAGCGACTGGCAAGTAAATGTCGTGATTTGATACTTCCACTATTTTATATCCTGGTGGAACAATATGAAAGAATTCATGAACTGTATGCACTTTTTCACCATTAATGTATGCTCCCGTTGTTAAATTACATTCTACTCTTAAGGAATTTATTTTAATGATTGATACTGGTTGATCAGATTCATGGTATTCTTGAGCTTTTAATTTGCGAGGAGAAAATCCTAACAAACTACCTATAGAATCATTGGGTTTAAAATTAATTTCTTCATCACAATAAACTGTACATTTCAATGTATTATTGTTTGGTTTGATTCTAAAATTAATTCCTTTATTTTTTAAAATTAAATGCAAAACTTGATCAATATCACTAACTTCATAACTTCCTGTGGGTATAATAATTTCTTCATTTCCTACGTAAAATTTATTCTTTCCAACATCTATATTAGGAATAGAATTAAAAGTTAAAAATTCAACAAGGCCAAGAGCATAATTTTTAAAATTAGACAACTCTATTGGTGGGAAAAATTGAGATTCTAAGATGGAAGAATTTCCAGACAACGTTAAAATAAGTGAATCGCTCATGATGAGGTCAAATTAATAACTAACGTTTAAACTAAGAATATCATTTATTTATATGCAAAGTATACAAATCAGGAATATTCAATTGATTACATAAAAATTTAAGACACAAATGTCCACATACATATGTATTATAGTTTTGATATCGTTTATGATTATATTTTATGCTACCAACACCAAAATATTTAACAAGATCCGAAGGTGGTCGAAGATTACCGAAGCTATCAAAATATATGATTTTATTTTTATTCTTTTTATATGCACACCAATGTGTACCAGGACCATCTTTATCATCTAGATTTATTATTGCAAATTCATTTTCTTTAGGACCACCCTTAGGTAGTTCATTTCGCATAAAAACACCTCGAAAATATGGAATTTTTAAGCGCTTTGCAAATTTAAGTAAATCTAAGTCGGTTAGGGCTCGGAGAGGTAGCTTTACTTCAAGTTTTTTGACTTGCAACCTTGTCCTAATTTGTAGGGTTTTAGATGAAGACCTAGTCCTGCTTTATATGGTTTTAGAAAGAGACCTTTTCCTAAGGCAATAGATTTCATTGTTTGATTATGTCGCTTGCTTTCCTCTAGTTGACGTTTTGCAGAATTTGCATCATTTACAGCTTTAGCTATACCAGCTGCTCCCCCTGCTAGAGCCCCTGTTTCACTTAAACCCGCAAACAGAGGAATAAGAAAAGGTAAAATTCCTCCCACTTTAGAAGGTTTCGGTAAAATTCGAGGTTTATTAATTTTTCGCCTGCCACCAGCAATTTTAACTGCTAAACGTGCACCTTCAAGTGCTGATTTAATAGTAGTCTGTGCATTTGTTTCTAATTTCATAGATTTTTTAGCTGCGGTTACAATTTTCCTCAACGTTGATTTTTTATTTTCTCTCTTTTTCTTCATATTTTCTTTTGACTTGATTCCCATGCCCATTTTTGATTTGACCTTCATTGCATTTGTTATTGCGTAAGCTGCAGCTCTTTCACTATATTTTGCGTCAGGAGCAAACACACGATGCCAAGCTTTATCAGCAAGTACTCTATCAGCTGCCTTTCTCGCTTCTACACTTTCCCTATTTTTTGAATAAGAAATATCGTGCTCTTTACAAGCAGCGTCAAGCGGGTTGATTCCTGGATCACCTCGTGCTAATCTTTTCGCCAATTTTGTTCCTGGACCACAGTATTGATATCCAGGTATATGAAGTTCAAACGGTAATTTATTGATAATTTTATTCAAGACACCTCTACCTCGTCTTACTCTTTTCGAAGTTTTCTTTAAACTAATTTGTTTTTTATTTACACCCATATTTATATTCTTTTCGGTAAGAAAACTTTTTCAAGACTAAAGTGGAAATCTATATAACCAATGTATTTATAGTTTTTTGTCATTTGACTACAAACAGTCGACCTTTAATGATCTATCAAAAAAATTATGACAGTAATAGTCAATTATCACAGTAATAGTCAATTATCCCAGTTGCCTCCAACAGTAGGGCCTAACGTAGACCTTGCCCAAAGCATGAAAGAGTTAACTATCGACACAAAATCTCAAACATCTCCTAAGAAACTAGACCTAGCAGCATTATTGGACTTGCATGCAAACGTTACAAGCGTCTACAGTGAACTGACATTGAAACTATTAAAAACCTTGTATTTATAGTTTTAACTTAGTTATCGTAAGAATGGAGTTTGAAGCACAATCAATTAAATTGCCAGTCTACAATTTTGACACTCTTGTTCAAGATTGTAATAAGAAAACAGAAAATCGTCATGGAAATTTATTGCCAAATAGTGTGCGAGCAATATTTTGTGGACCGTCAAATTGTAGAAAGACAAATGCTTTACTTGCTCTTTTTATACATCCCAATGGATTACGATTTGAAAATGTTTATGTGTACTCAAAATCGTTATATCAACCAAAATACAAATTTTTAGAGAACATTTTGCAACCAATAGAGGGTGTTGGCTACTTTCCATTTAATGAACATGTGGATGTTGTAGAACCAAACAATGCGTTACCAAACTCAATATTTATATTTGATGACGTAGCATGTGAAAAACAAGATAATATTAAAGCTTTTTTTGCTATGGGAAGACACAAAGCTGTGGATTGTTTTTATTTATGTCAAACATATGCGCGCATTCCAAAACATTTAATACGTGACAATGTTAATTTACTAGTTTTATTCAAACAAGATGAAATGAATCTTAGACATATTTATGATGATCATGTAAATACTGATATGACATTTATGGAATTTAAAAAACTTTGCAACTCTTGTTGGAAAAATAAGCATGATTTTATAGTGATTGATAAAGATCGTGATATCAATGAAGGCAGATATAGAAAGTGTTTTGATTGTTTTATAAAATTAGAGAAATGACATTCTTTATAAACAGTTTCATTCAAGACATTGGTCAATCAACATGTCTTCTACACACTTGAAACATTTGCGAAAACAAAAAGATATTCTTGGTCAAATTGCAAAAGCCAGTGATGCTATTCGACGAAAACATAGACTGATGAAATTGGGCAAGGAAGAAATTGAACAGACTTTAAATAATACCTTTAAACCTATAGTGACACCAATTCAGAAATTAGTTGACGACATTGAAATTGCCAAACAAATTCGACCAGTAAAAATTGAAAGAGAGGGAGACCTTCCTTTAGAGTTTGAAGAAGATCAAGAAGTTAAGAGAGAGAATGATTCATTTTTAAGAGATGACTTATCATTTGCAACTGCTGCTGATGATGACGATAACGGTGATGATTATGATGATGATGATGGAGATGATAATGGAGATGGAGATAAATCAGAGAAGGATGGTGCTATTTTATATCTTCAAATGTTGGATGAAAAGGGAAAAGATTTAGATCCTTCATATGGAGTTCGTAAATTATCTAAAGGGCAATTAATGATTGGTAATTCAGGAATAAATTTTGAACAACATAATATTAGTGTAGGTAATAAAACATATCCTGCAACGAAAGGTTTACTTGAGCTTTTATTCAAAAAAGTTCCAGAAGAAGCTGTTTTAAGTGTAGTTGATTGGGAAAATTATAAAAATATTGTAATATCAAATAATGCTCATAAAAATTATTACAAAGCAGATGGCGCTGTTAGAGATAAAAAGAGTTTAAAATATCTAAACTATATAGCAGTACATTCTAGTGAAGGTTTAATTCCAGAATATATGACTCAACAAGAAGATGCAAAAATTGATTATGTTTATTGGGATGATCCTAATGAATTGGTTGATCGTTTAAGATTGCTATTGGCATCTCAAGCAGCTGGAAATCCCAGTCATAATAATGAGATTATATCAATTATTGAAGAGTTGAGAGAAGCTGGAATTGTTTATTAATTAACAGTTGTAGAAATTTTTATCATTTTCATGATGAGTATCGACATATTCGGACGTCAGTTTAAAAGCACAGAAACTTCTAATCGAGGTCCACCAGGACTTGGTTTTAAGTTGACTGCCGAAGGAGATTTTAATATTGAAAATAAGAAACTTTGTTACGTAGCAAATGCTGAGAGCAACGATGATGCAGTAAACTTGAATACTGTTAACAAAGTTATTGAATCTAAAGCGAACGCCATCTATGATGTAATCGGTTCCGTGAGAAATGATGTAAATGACAATGTAGTAAAGATTTTAGATTTAGAAGTTTTGATAAAAAAATATTTTGAAAATCTAAGAATCAGTATTGAAAGAAATATAGAGGTAATGTCTACCAACAAAGACATTATTTTACAATTAGACAGCAGACTGCGCACACTTGAAGGTAATTAGCAATGGAGGATCAAAAACTACAGTTGGTGAAAGAGTTACATAAACCAGCGAGAAAAAATTATAAGCGAAGAAGTGTTGACATTCGAGGTTTTGACGAGACTTGGCAAGCTGATCTTGTTGAAATGCAACCTTATGCGAGAGAAAATAAAGGTTACAAGTACCTGTTAACCGTCATTGATACGTTTTCAAAGTTTGCCTGGGCTGTTCCAGTAAAGTCCAAAAAAGGTGAAGATGTGACTGCGGCAATGAAATCTATTTTAATTAAAAAACGCGTACCGAAAAATTTGCAAGTGGATAAAGGAAAAGAATTTTACAATTCCCATTTTGAAAATCTTATTAAAAATTATAACATTAATTTGTATTCTACTCATACTAATTTGAAAGCGTCAATTTGTGAACGATTCAATCGTACTTTGAAGAATAAAATGTGGATGCAATTTAGTTTACGCGGTAATTACAAATGGATAGATATATTAAGTGATTTAGTAAATGCGTATAATAATAGTAAACATCGAACTATAAAAATGAAACCAATAGATGTAAATGCTGAACTTGGCTATGTCCAAGTTGTGAAATGTAAACAAACCAAAAGGTCACTACACTAGCACTAAAAACGCAATTTTGTGACATCCAATTCTCCCACAAAAAATAACATTTTTACACTTTCTTTACGAAAATGGTAAATTAGAGTATCAAAGTTTCCAAAAAAATCATTTTTGACTATGAGCAATAAAAAGCAATTAGTAAAATAACTAATTAAAATGACCTGTAAAATGTCATTTTTGACGCGTCGCGAAAATAAAACTGTTTGAGTATATCAACCGCACTGACGATGAAGAAGTTCCATGTCAGCGATTGGACCTTCAACATGTGGAAAGGGAAATTTTTCCCTTTCCTCCTTAAAATTACAAGAGAAAGGGTAAAAACTTCTTCATCGTCCGTGCGGTTGATATAGTCAAACACTTTAATTTTTCGCGACGTGAACTCTGCTGCTCGCTGCGCGTGCGCAGACCGTACCAAGGTCGCAATGACATCACCATGCAAAAAGGCACATTTTCTTTTTGACTGAAACTCAGTGGTTTTCTAATTTTTTCAGTTATTCAAAGTTTAGTAACCAAATTCGATACTTTAGTTCACCATTTCTATAAAGAAAATGTGAATTTATCTTTATTTACGCAAATGGGAAGCGCGAAAAAATGTTTCATTTTATACCGAATAGGGAAGCATTTTTTCGCTGTTCCCATTTGTGTAAATCAATAAAAAATCACATTTTCTTTATGGAAATGATAAACTAAAGTATCAAATTTGGTTACTACACCTTGCATAGTTGAAAAAAATGAGAAAACCACTGAGTATCATTCAAAATCAAAACTAAGAATGCATTGACAGCACCATGCGAAAATGCACATTTTGTTTTCGACTGAAACTTAGTTATTTTCTCATTTTTTCAGCTATGCAACGTGTAGTTACGAAATTCGTTACTTTAGTTCGCCATTTCCATAAAGAAAATGTGAATTTATATTGATTTACGCAAATGCGAACAGCGAAAAAATGCTTCATTATAGACCGAATAGTGAAGCATTTTTTCGCTGTTCCCATTTGCGTAAATAAAGATAAATTCACATTTTCTTTATAGAAATGGTGAACTAACGTATCGAATTTGGTTACTAAACTTTGAATAACTGAAAAAATTAGAAAACCACTGAGTTTCAGTCAAAAAGAAAATGTGCCTTTTTGCATGGTGATGTAATTGCGACCTTGGTACGGTCTGCGCACGCGCAGCGAGCAGCAGAGTTCACGTCGCGAAAAATTAAAGTGTTTGACTATATCAACCGCACGGACGATGAAGAAGTTTTTACCCTTTCTCTTGTAATTTTAAGGAGGAAAGGAAAAATTTCCCTTTCCACATGTTGAAGGTCCAATCGCTGACATGGAACTTCTTCATCGTCAGTGCGGTTGATATACTCAAACAGTTTATTTTTCGCGACGCGTCAAAAATGACATTTTACAGGTCATTTTAATTAGTTATTTTACTAATTGCTTTTTATTGCTCATAGTCAAAAATGATTTTTTTGGAAACTTTGATACTCTAATTTACCATTTTCGTAAAGAAAGTGTAAAAATGTTATTTTTTGTGGGAGAATTGGATGTCACAAAATTGCGTTTTTAGTGCTGGTGTAGTGACCTTTTGGTTTGTTTACATTTCACAACTTGGACACAGCCTTAATGTATTTAGAAAAGTTGCAGTAAACAGGCAATATAATAAGAAATTTAAAGTTGGAGATAGAGTACGTATAAGTAAAGTTAAGCATGTTTTTGAGAAAGGTTATACACCAAATTGGACTGCAGAAATATTTACTATAAGCGATGTAAAAAATACAAATCCAATAACATATATCTTGAAGGATTATCAGGAAAATCTAATAAGTGGATGTTTTTACGAGCAAGAACTTTCTAAAGTTAAATATCCAGATGTATATTTAGTTGAAAAAGTATTAAAAAAACGAGGATCTAATGTATTTGTAAAATGGTTGGGTTTTGATAATTCTCATAACAGTTGGATAAACGAATCTAAATTATAATGTATTTAAGAAAGGTTAAAATAAAAATAAATTGAATTGTATGCATTTTTGTATTTATTTATCCTCTCTTTACAATAATTTACCATTGATATATTGAATATTTGACATTTGTTGAATAGCTTCATTTGATATTTGTTTACAGTGAAATGTGACAAGTTCCAGCAATTATGTCTCTAAATTTAAAACATTAGTTCTTCCCATCACTTTTTGAAGTATTCTACTGTAATGTTTTTTAATAAAATCCGTGGCATGTTTTGTAGACTTTACATTATTTTTAAAGATTAATTCTGCAATAAACTTTACAATTATATCTTTACTATACTGCAAATTGAATTTTGATAGTTCTACATATTTTTGTTCAACACAAGAAATAAGTTCATCAAATATTGCAAATGAAGTTTCACTAAATGTAAATGATTGATCTAAACGCTCAATTGATATTAAACGATATGTAACACTAAAACGTATTGTAAACGTTTCACAATCCAGCACTGATGCATCACAATCTCCGTTGAAAAATCGCATTATATGTTTTACTGCATCACACAATAGGCGCCATTCTTGAAGCTCCAAAGACAATGATACTCGTGGATGGCTGCTTCTTAGTTGAATTTTAGGTATTATTTTCCCATTTATGTCTAGTTCTGCTCCAACGACAACTTGCTTTGTAAATGATGGATTCAAGTTGTAAATTTTTGATAATAACATTTCTCTGCATGGTAAATATGACATTTTATATCTTCTACTGGTCAACTTCCTCAGGAACAAACTCTATCTGATTGTAAGGTCCTCCACGATTTCTTAAATATACACCACCTCTGACAGCTTCAGCTTTTAGACTGTTGAAAAGATTTGCATCCTTTTCAAATATTTTAAGCATTCTTGGTGGTAGGAAAATGTTAAATTCATTATTTATTTCAGCAACAATTTTCGGACCAAATTTCGTATCAATTTTTCGAATGTCTGTTACTTTATAGAATGCATCGATGATTAACTCCTTTGTTGTTTTCGTGACAAAGACTTTGCTTGCTTTGTTTAACTTATCGAAATTCATTTTTATCACTTAAATTTTCAAATTTTTTTTTTTAAATATTTAACTGTGACCTTGCTTCAATTAAACTTTTAACTTTATGTATTTCTTAAATTAATTTGTTCAAGCGCACTTGAATTTCACGACGTTGTTCTGCTAATATGTTCATTAACCAACTTAAACTGCAGGAATGATTTCGTTTATAAAAATTGCCCTCTTTATATACATGAGAAATGACCTATTTGACCTTCTAGTTAATTATAGATTTCTTGGAATTTCGGTAAGATCAAAAGCATTCTTATGAAAAGAATCAAAAATGTTTGTAAAAATTTCTTAGATAAGAATATAATAAACAGTGATTTGCAATATTTAGACGAAAATAATAATTCCAAGAATAAAATAAGTAAAAAACAAAAACAGGAAATACCAATGATAATGAGTCATCAACCCCATTTTGCGAAAAACAAAGAAATTGTGCGTCATAGTTAAAAAATGCACCATGTAAAAAACAAAAAACAGGAAATTCCAATGATAATGAGTCATCAACCCCATTTTGCGAAAAACAAAGAAATTATGTGTCATCGTTAAAGAATGCACCCTGTAAAAAAACAAAAACAGGAAATTCCAATAAAAAATTCAAAAATTCTGAGTCATCAACCCCTATGGAAAATTCTAGGATTGTTTTATAATTCCAAGAAATTAGATAAATTCCAAGAATCACATTAGCCTCATGATCTCAATATCCCCCCCCCCAATTCTAGGAAGTATGACGTCATATCCGGCTCAGCATAACAGTCTGAATATCCCCCCCATGGTTTGAGTCTTGGCTAAGAGGTTTGAGTCTGGGCTAAAAGTGTCGGTAACATGTCGGTGCAGGGATCTGTGTCTAGAACCGGCCCTGCTTATCTACTTACTTGAAACACAAAATTTGTTTTTTTTTGTTACTTTCTAACTTTTCATTTAATTATCATGAGTAAGAAAAAAGAAATAGTTTATTTAATTACATTACAAGAGGAGTAAATTTTTTTTTGTAGTATATATGTGACTGTCCACGAGAAAACAGGGCTTAGCTCCCAAACGTGAATTTCACAGGGCGAGCGATTGAAGTACTACGATTGAAGTTAACTACGCTTGACATACCCATCTTTAAAACGATATATTGTCGAAAGTAGTTGATATTTTTAACTTTTGACTTTTGCATCTGAAAAAGCAACATAAAATCTGTCGATTACCATAAAAAACTCAAATTGATTTTTTGGACCTAAGCCGTGTTTTGTCGTGGACAGTCACATATGGGGGATTTCACGGGAAGTGATCCGGCCTCATGCGTTTACACGTCATACTTTGATGACTTGTAGTTTGCTTTAAAAAAAGATGTAAATTAGATAAAATATGTTTTGGAAAGAGGTTTTCGTGTACTTTTAAATAAAGATGTTAGTTTTTTTAAAAAAAATTTTTGACCTTGAAAATTAAAAATTAAAATTTAATTTTCATTTTTTTGTACAATCGGTATTTTTTTTTTTAATTTGTTTTTATTTAGAATGAAAGCTGAGCTCTTTTCCTATCAAAAACATATCTGCCCAAAATGGGACTAGAATTATGAATTCTAGTTAATTAATTTTACAAAAAAAATGAAAATTAAATTTTAATTTTTAATTTTCAAGGTCAAAAAAATTTTTTATTTTAAACTAAAATCTTTATTTAAAAGTACACGAAAACCCCTTTCCAAAACATATTTTATCTAATTTACATCTTTTTTTTAAGCAATCTACAAGTTATCAAAGTATAACGTGTAAACGCATGAGTCCTGTGCAACATGTGGTACAATTCGTCGTTTATTTTTATTTCATTTTTACGTTTATAATTTATTATTTTAAAAATTTAATTCATTTTAATTTTTGAATTTTAATTGTTGAATTTTATTTTTAATATTTTATTTTATTTTATTTTCAATCCCATTGAATAATGGGAATGTTGATTTTGAATTTCATTAAAGAACATTTTCAATTTGTTATTTCATCATTTTTAAATTTAATTAAACTCTCAATGCTATAGAATTGAGAGTAGAAAATTCAATAAAGAGTGAGCAGTTTTGTTCTAATTTTTCTAAAATAGTAGATTTATACTGTATTTCTTCTCCATGGGTGCAACAGAAACTTTCACCAGGTTGCGCCACTTCTCGGAGAATAAATTAATAAATGAAATATATGTAATTAATAAATCATTAATTTATAAAATTAAATTGTAGGTAATTTAATTACAAAATTTTCATTTATTTTTTAATACTAAATTTTAAAGGAGAATTTAAAATAGTAATAATACAAATCATCTTTAATGAATTTAAGAAATAAACTTTGCAATTCATATTAATAATAAAAATAATAATTATAATAATAATACCAATTTATAATTATAATAATAGTAATAAATAGTACATAACATTAGTCGTCAAGATATAGTATTGCCTATAGTTTTAAAAAATGAGGGTACTCGACATCTTCAATTGCTGTTCGCCAATAAAACAAATGTTCGATCATTACTAAAAGGTCCTTTGCAAATAAACGAATAGTATGTTCATAAATTTTTACACTTTCGTTATATTAATTTTATTCGTTTTTTCGTAGCTATTTATTTCTCATAAATATATTTATAAATTTCTATTTAAAAATACCTGTAAATTGACATTTATTTATAATATTTATGAATATACATTCTTTATAATTATAAATCTACATTTTCTATGTATTTATATATATTTAAAAAATTTAAAAATTGAATTAAATATAATTACGAATTATAAAATATATACAAATATGAAAAATTTATATTTTTATTTATAAATATTATAAAGCATATAAAAATGTAATATTTATAAAAAGTAAATAATTAATATAAATTTTAATAAACTTGAAAAATTGACATAAATTATTTTTTGCTTTTAGTAATAAGTTCAAAATTAAACCACATATGGTAGAATTGAGCCTCCCAATTCAAGAACTCGCCCGACGCTCGAATGAACACTCTAACGCCAGTCAAACGTTAAGAAAAGTCACAAAAATTAAAATTTGAAATTTTGATTTTTTAGAAGCACTACCTTGTAGGAAATTGAATAGCGCATCTTTTTTTCCTTTGAATTTTTTTCGTAGGATGAATATTGTCGGAAATAATGACGAAAAATGGTAAAATTTTGTTTTTCAAATTTCATTGCTTTTTAAAACATAAATCATCGTATCTTCGACAATTATTGTCGAATTGACTTCAAATTTGATATTCAAGTCTATTTGGGTTCTGGGAAGACGATAAAATGATCAGAATGTAAAAATTTTCTAATTGTTTACTAATTTGTTAATGTAAATAAAGGCTTGTCAATTTTAGGTTAACTTACCTTCGTCGACAAAAAGTCTGCGGTGAACTTTCGAATTGAAAAAACTTCCAGTGAGACATTTGTTTATTAGTATATAAGGAAGTTTTTTGGAAAATATCAGATTGATTTAGTAAAAAATGTGGAAAATATTAAGGTTTAAAGACAGCGCGGAGAGCGCGACATCGAGTCGCTGCGTGCAAATATCACTAAACACCAACTTTATAGGACGTCAGTTCTTGAATTTGTTCTTATTACCTCGGTTATTACTCAGTACTTTAAAAAAAGCAAAAATATAATAATAATAAAAAAAATAATAATAATAATAATAATAATAAAATAATTGAAAAATTCAATTATTTTCAAAAATTATTAGAAAAATTTTTGAAAATAATTGAAATTAGGACAAGAATTTCTTTGACATTTAGGAAAATAATTAAACTTTGGAAAAGAATTTTGTTATTTATAAAGATAATCGG
The DNA here is from genome assembly GCA_032872505.1 of Leptopilina syphax. Taxonomy (NCBI): domain Eukaryota; kingdom Metazoa; phylum Arthropoda; class Insecta; order Hymenoptera; family Figitidae; genus Leptopilina; species Leptopilina syphax. The sequence goes on along the minus strand of CM065468.1, from coordinate 42,357,478 downwards.
GATTTTTACAACATTTTTTTTCAAATTTTGTACATAGTTGAATTTTATAAGAAGAATTTTATTATTATTTTTTTTTTTTGAAAATAGAGCAATTCCACGCCAAGTGATCATAAGAATTTTCGATGATTTTAGCAATATTAAAAATACTTTCAGAATTTCTTCCTTTTTATACATGAAATAAAAGTGTATAAAAGTTTTTTTAAAATTTTTAAAATTTTTTGAGTTACCTCTTACTCAAAATTTTGGTCGGTTTTTCAAAAAATGCACATAACTTTTTTTCTTGTTAACCGATTAAGATAATTTTTTTTGGAAAATACTCATAATAAGAAGTACTTTAAAGAAAAAAAATAAAATTTAATAAAAAAATTTTTTTTGCCCGAAAAAAATTTCAAAAAATTTTTTGAATTCAAATTTTGAAAAAAATATATCTTCGATTTAAAAATTTTTTTTTGGTAAATATTGTCAATTAAGTAAAGAATACTTCCTGTAAATTTAATTATGGGACAAAAATAACTTTACGAGAAAAAAAATAAAGTGTGCAGCGCGGCGTGCCGGGACTTGTGCATGTATTCACTTATGGCCGCGCAAGTTTCGTTTCAAATCATACTATAGGTCACAATTCTTTACCAAAACGCTTTTTCTTTTTTATAAATCTTCGTAATTAAATTCTCTATCAATCTCTCGAGCCTTATTTTTGAATTTTTGTTTTAAACATTTTTTAAATAACAATGAGTATTAAAAAAATCATAAAATCGTAAAACATATGTTTTTTAGTTTTGTTGATTAAGAAAATTATTTAAAAAACCTATTAAAATAATGTTTGATTGATAAAGAATAAATTAATTAAACACTTTTTAATTAATTAATTGTTGTTATTTTTTATAAACTGTATACTTAGACCTAGAAATTACTAGTTTCTTCTCAATTGTACAATTTTTCATGAGTAATATATCTACTGATGATAAAAAACAATTATTTATTAAAACATTGTTTAAACAATTAATTGTTGCTATTTTTTCATAAACTATTTATACTTAGGGTAAGAAATTTATATTTGTTTCTTATGTACTTTTTTCATTTTTTCATAAGTTTCATTTGGGTTAGAAATTTCTAATTTTTTCTAATCAATTAATTGAAAAATTGAAAATTATAAACTGTTTAAACAAGGGTTAAATAATAAATTTTTAGTTTTTCTTTTATACTTGAATACTTTACTTATGAAAAATTGCACAATTCAGAAAAAATAGAAATTTTTAACCCTAAGTACAGTTTATGACAAAATAATAAATTTTTATTGTATAACAATTTTTGACTAAAGAATTTTTTATTTTTTATCAATCAAAAATTATTTTAATAAGTTTTTTGATTAATTTTCTTAATTAATAAAACTAAAAAAATATATTTTACGATTTTATGATTTTTTTAATACTTATTGTCATTTAAAAAATGTTTAAAAACAAAAATTTAAAAATAAGGCTCGAGAGATTGATAGAGAATTTAATTACGAAGATTTTGAAAAAAAGAAAAAGCGTTTTGGTAAAAAATTGTGACCTATTAGAGTGATTTGAAACGAAACTTGCGCCGCCATAAGCACAAGTCCCGGCACGCCGCGCTGCACACTTTATTTTTTTTCTCGTAAAGTTATTTTTGTCCCATAATTAAATTTACAGGAAGTATTCTTTACTTAATTGACAATATTTACCAAAAAAAAATTTTTAAATCGAAGATATATTTTTTTCAAAATTTGAATTCAAAAAATTTTTTGAAATTTTTTTCGGGCAAAAAAAATTTTTTTATTAAATTTTATTTTTTTTCTTTAAAGTACTTCTTATTATGAGTATTTTCCAAAAAAAATTATCTTAATCGGTTAACAAGAAAAAAAGTTATGTGCATTTTTTGAAAAACCGACCAAAATTTTGAGTAAGAGGTAACTCAAAAAATTTTGAAAATTTTAAAAAAACTTTTATACACTTTTATTTCATGTATAAAAAGAAAGAAATTCTGAAAGTATTTTTAATATTGCTAAAATCATCGAAAATTTTTATGATCACTTGGCGTGGAATTGCTCTATTATATTATATTATATTATATTATATTATATTATATTATATTATATTATATTATATTATATTATATTATATTATATTATATTATATTATATTATATTATATTATATTATATTATATTATATTATATTATATTATATTATATTATATTATATTATATTATATTATATTATATTATATTATATTATATTATATTATATTATATTATATTATATTATATTATATTATATCTTCTATGCTTTTACAAAAACTTTCTTATATTCCCGTAAAAAATTATTTTTATTTCTCCCATTCTATTTAATCCGCTTTTCGCGCAGTTGTCTCTTCACACTTCATAATCTACTTTTGTGAAACTTTCAGCATTTTTCTCTCTCTCTCTTTTTATATTTCTTGTTTTTTAAGTATTCACTTTTTCACATTTCGCATACTTTTGCGTCTTATCTACACTACCGTCCAAAAGTATCAGGACGATTACATTCGGCTCTATAAAAAAACATGCCATCACTTTTTCAATCATATGTCGAAAATAAAAAGAGATGGGTGATTTGCACGTAACTGTAATATTTGGCAGCGTCACAGAAAACACATTCAAAATAAAAAATTTTTGCTTGGGTATGGATACATTTCATAGGTATATATAAAACCTATTCGCAACCACAAATATGTACAAATAGATATTATAATTTTTGATAAATTGCGGAATTCCCTCCAAAATTTCAGCTCCGTGGCGTGTCCGTTTTTTTAAATTTTAAGTTAAAATTCAGAAATTTTATTGAAAACGCCGAAACTGAAAACGAGAATTTTTGTAATATGAATTGTGTATATAGGTGAACAATTTCTACATATAATGCATCTTCTAATACTTCTTATAAAATTATAAAATGTAAAATAGTTTTGTCCAAAAATTTTTTCAATTTTGTAATAAGACTTTTTTCCCTATTATTTAACTGTTTATGGCACATTATACATTTTGCAGAATTGTCGGAGTTAGGTTAGTTTAAATGTCAAATTTCAGCTCCGTGGTGTCACATAAAATATCAGCTCCGTGGCGCCTGTGGCGTACAGTGTGAAGGTGCAAATTCATGGATCAACAGTTGCTACAATAACACATATTATAGAAGAGGACAGACATAGTTGTGTCCTTTTATATTTCAGGGCTTCGGAAACCATTGACTTATTAAAAAATACCTTAATATTCGAAAAAACACGCCTTTACTTTTGGTGCTTAATTTAAAATGTCTTTATGTCAACCATGCAGAAGCACAGTATTACTGTTGATCGTAACGCTTTTATTTGTGAATACTTTTCTGAAATTAGTTTTATGCGCTAATTTCATAATGTTATGGAAATAAAATTCTCTGGTTATGTCAAGCTGATAGTAAATAGTAAATATTTTTGCTGGGGCTATTTTGTGCATCAAAATTCTTTTTTTAACTCAGTGATTTATTCAAATTCAGAATTAAAAGAAAATCAACTTTTGCTTATGTTATATTTCCTTCTGAAGGTTTCCTATGAGTTAGTCAATGAAATATATTTTTTTGTCGAAGTTGTAGTCATTAAAAGTTGTGCACAAAATAGACCACGGGATGGGGCTACTTTGTGCATTGATCTTTCTGTTTTTATAATATTACGTAAACATTTTTTTGATTCTTTCTTATTCATTAAATCTTTTGTGTAGATATTTCAGAGTAAATTAAAAAAGAATAAGATATTACACAAAAAATTTTGTAAATATTATACAACAAAATGTAAAATAAAACACTGAAATTTTGCTAAAATCATGATTTATTAAAAATTAACAACCTTTCTTCAAATTTTATATTACTCAGAAAATAAATAACACTTTTTCTTTTTTAATATACATTTTACAATAATACATTATGATAATTATAATACTATCATTTAAACACATGTAAATAATTTGGAATCTCATCATTTCAATAGGAGCTTTTTTAAACGTTTTGAATATGATATTTTTCAAAAACTTGAAATTAATATTTTAAGGTTAAATGAATAACAATTTAATATCTAATACACTTTTCAAGTTATTAGAGAAACGAGAGAAATAGTTTTAAAACTAATTTGAAAAACTTATAAATATTAATTAAAGTTAATTTTTTGCCGTTATGTTCCTCACCGGTTGAAGTTTTAATCGTTTTAAGGATTTCAATTAAATTATTTTTGGTTTTTTGACAAAGAAGTTCTTTTCAATAATTTTATTTATTAAATATACCTCGTACATAAAGTAGCCCCAGTTGACGGCAGTATTATTCAATGCATAAGGTGGTCAGCTCCGTGGCAGCCAATTTTCGAAAATTTGTTATAATTTTTTTATAATTATAGCTGTAGTAAAACCGTTCAAATTACAACTATATTATGCCCTAATGATGAGGAAAAGTGATATTTAACATTAAAAAAACAAAAATTTTTTTCTTTTAAAACTGATCTTGAAATTGCACAGTTACGTGAAAATCACCCAGATACAAGAAAGAATTAAATACGGTTAGAAAGCTGATTGAATTTTGCGTAAAATAAGCCGTCTTTAAAGTCATTTCGATAATTATTTGTTGAGTTGTAGAGTGAAAAAGAAATAAAAAAAATTATCAAATTTTCTCATTTTTGTCTCTCGACTTAAACTTTTTCGAAAATCTAAAAAAATTTAGATAAATGTTTTTTAAAAACACAGAAATCTTTGTTAGAATTTCAGCTTTAAAATAAGCCTTCGAAAATCAAAAAAGGTTAATCCGTCTTCGATATATCATTAAAAATGTGAAGCCGTGTTTTGACCGATTGGTGCATTGAAATTCAACTGTGGCGACTCGATTCTGGCTTCGCGCGGGAGCGAATGAGAGATAGGCCAGTCGTTGGGTCGAAAAAGTACACATAAATGCTAGCAGCAAAGTCTAAATGGGGTTTATATAAGAGCCCAATAGTTTGCTCTTGATTCTCAGTTGCGAAAAAGGTTATAAATAATTGTCAAAGTTTAAAAAACGTGGTTTTTTGATTCCCGTTGCTTCCGGTTACATTTTGGAGAAAAAAGTTGTTATTGAAAGTTGTAGAGCTTGAAAATAGCTTTTAAATGATTGGTCATAAGTTAAAAAATGTTAATTAGTTTATTTGCAAATGAATTTAAACCATTAAAAATAGCACTTTTTTAATTGTTTGATAACTTTGTTACTAAATATCGAATTTGTTTCTAACTTACCAGAAATATTCTCCTTGCGAACCTGAATAAAACACAAAAAAAATTCAGCTCGATCGGATAATTAGTTTATGCATAATTCTATTTGTTAACTAAAAACATGTCATTTTTCAACGGAATTACCAAATTTTTGGCCAGGCGAATTTCGTTTTTTTTCTTGGAGAGTACAGTTCAGGAGTCAAACTTTCATTCCATTTAAATGGGAAATTGATTTTTTTAATCTAAGTGCATAATAATAGACGTTAAAAAAAGTATGTTTTTTTGACATAAACAAATGGAATAACTCGGCCAATTTTCACTTTATCGATTTAGTGTAAAGGGCATTTAATTTCACTTGTTTTCACAAAACCTTTCAAAAAAAATCCAATCTAACTTCAAGGGGGGGGAGTTAGTTTTTTCTTTTTAAAAAATCCCTGACTACACGGAGAGAAAAATCAAGCGTTTTTAGTATGAAGACTTCCTATGGTAATTTTGTATGAACGCCCTGCTTAAGAGGCGTGTCCTTATACCTCAGTTGCATGAAACATATACTAAAATAGCATGGATCTCTTGCAATCGTAGTATACTGACGTCCCATGCATTTAAAGGTAGAACTTTTATGCTGATAACGTAGAAATTCATACAAATACAGCAGAAATTTTACGCCTATTGCGCATGTGAATTATTTTACTAAATAAGGTTAACTGTCCATACTAAAAACGCTTGATTTTTCTCTCCGTGTAGTTAATTATTATTATTTTTAATTGAAATTCGCACCACTTATAGTTAAATACTTGTATTTTATGAAAAAAAATTGATTATACGGATTTGTCCGTTTATTTTGCATTTATATCAAGTGAAAGTATATGCATAGTTTTTTCTACCTTTGGACGGCGGAGTGGGGGAACCGGTGGCGCGTGATTCTCGCCCGCCACAAAACAGAATTCAGCCGTTCAAATTTGCAAAAATGGTCATAACTTCGTTAATTATTGACCGATTTTAATCTTTCTTTTTTTAATTTGATCTACTTTTCAACACTGAACCCAAAAATGAATTTGCATTTTTTGTAAATAAAATATTTTTTATACTAATAAGAAAAATTTTTTTTAACAACAAATTATTATTCTTATTTTTTATATTTATCAAAAATTTTCTTTGTACATATTATTCCATTTAATTTTAAATAATATTATATAAAAAAAATTCTAAATTATTTACCTGTAAGCGTGTAGCATCGAGTGTAAGCATTGTAGTAGTAAAATAATCATTTTCTTTGGTTAACAATATTATATAATGATTAATTTTTTTTATTAAATACCTTTGTAGGACCCCAAACATCGGCACCTCCACGTGTAAATAATAAATCGGCATGCCTTACGCTTACACTCGATGCTACACGCTTACAGATAAATAATTTTAGATTTTTTTTATATAATATTATTTTAAATTAAATGGAATAATATGTACGAAGAAAATTTTTGATAAATATAAAAAATAAGAATAATAATTTGTTGTTAAAAAAAAATTTTTCTTATTAGTATAAAAAATATTTTATTTACAAAAAATGCAAATTCATTTTTGGGTTCAGTGTTGAAAAGTAGATCAAATTAAAAAAAGAAAGATTAAAATCGGTCAATAATTAACGAAGTTATGACCATTTTTGCAAATTTGAACGGCTGAATTCTGTTTTGCGGCGGGCGAGAATCACGCGCCACCGGTTCCCCCACTCCGCCGTCCAAAGGTAGAAAAAACTATGCATATACTTTCACTTGATATAAATGCAAAATAAACGGACAAATCCGTATAATCAATTTTTTTTCATAAAATACAAGTATTTAACTATAAGTGGTGCGAATTTCAATTAAAAATAATAATAATTAACTAGTCAGGAATTTTTTAAAAAGAAAAAACTAACTCCCCCCCCTTGAAGTTAGATTGGATTTTTTTTTTGGAAAGGTTTTGTGAAAACAAGTGAAATTAAATGCCCTTTACACTAAATCGATAAAGTGAAAATTGGCCGAGTTATTCCATTTGTTTATATCAAAAAAACATACTTTTTTTTAACGTCTATTATTATGCACTTAGATTAAAAAAATCAATTTCCCATTTAAATGGAATGAAAGTTTGACTCCTGAACTGTACTCTCCAAGAAAAAAAACGAAATCCGCCTGGCCAAAAATTTGGTAATTCCGTTGAAAAATGACATGTTTTTAGTTAACAAATGGAATTATGCATAAACTAATTATCCGATCGAGCTGAATTTTTTTGTGTTTTATTCAGGTTCGCAAAGAGAATATTTCTGGTAAGTTAGAAACAAATTCGATATTTATTAACAAAGTTATCAAACAATTAAAAAAGTGCTATTTTTAATGGTTTAAATTTATTTGCAAATAAACTAATTAACATTTTTTAACTTATGACCAATCATTTAAAAGCTATTTTCAAGCTCTACAACTTTCAATAACAACTTTTTTCTCTAAAATGTAACCGGAAGCAACGCACGGAGAAAAATAAATAGTAATAATTATACTATTTTCGATGAAAAATTACTACTTTTAAGTAGTAATTTTGAAACTGCTCGAAAAATAGTAACTTTTGCTTCGTATTCAAACGATTTTTACTTTTTTGAAAAAGTATAATTTACTTCAAGGAATCTAAATTTTATTAAAAGCCGAGTAATATTTAAAATGTCCCGAGTAATTAATACTCTGAGCGAAGCAACTTTTATTACGAATCAGAGCAATTATTACTATTTCGGTAAAGATTTTTACTCGTAAAAGTAGTAATCCGTACCCACACAATGACGCGCCTCACACCGACGGGCGAAACGAATGCCGTCGCGCCTGCGCGTCTGTCCACGTAGTGACGAAAAAAAAATGCTGGTGTAGAGAGCTATATTGTCTCGTTTTACTTTAATAAATTAAAATAAAATAATCAGTGCGTTCAAAAAATATTTTTTTAAGTAATTAACACTCTGCATGTGTATTATTATTTATTATTCATAAGTTTTACTTTTTTTTCACATTCTTACTTACAATTAACAACTTAACATATCGGAAAATCTTAACATCTGTACAGTTTCGAACCCTACCTAACTTATATCTAACGCAACCTAAAATCACACGCATTTATACTAAGCCTTTCGGCTACGCAATCGCTATGGAGAAAATTTCATGTTACCCGCATATATCTCTTTTCGATAAAGTGAATCATAAATTATATTTATTTAGATAAGTTACTGAATTAAAATATAAACATTTATAATAATAATAATAATAAACAGTATTATTAATTTAAAATTACTTATTTTAATTATTAAATTATTAGATTATAATGTTAATGATTTTATTTATTTATATATTTTTTATTAATTAATTAGTAATTCATTAAAAATTAATTAACTAATTATTAAGTGATTATACATGAATTGCATACTTTAGAAATTGATAAATAATTAAAATGCATATAGGAATTAATGATCGCACCACTGATATAAACAAAATTAAGCCTCCCAATTCAAGAACTCGCCCGACGCTCGGATGAACACTCTAACGCCAGTCAAACGTTAAGAAAAGTCACAAAAATTAAAATTTGAAATTTTGATTTTTTAGAAGCACTACCTTGTAGGAAATTGAATAGCGCATCTTTTTTTTCTTTGAATTTTTTTCGTAGGATGAATATTGTCGGAAATAATGATGAAAAATGGTAAAATTTTGTTTTTCAAATTTCATTGCTTTTTAAAACATAAATCATCGTATCTTCGACAATTATTGTCAAATTGACTTCAAATTTGGTATGCAAGTCTATTTGGGTTCTGGGAAGACGATAAAATGATCAGAATGTAAAAATTTCCTAATTGTTCACTAATTTGTTAATGTAAATAAAGGCTTGTCAATTTTAGGTTAACTTACCTTCGTCGACAAAAAGTCTGCGGTGAACTTTCGAATTGAAAAAACTTCCAGTGATACATTTGTTTATTAGTATATAAGGAATTTTTTTGGAAAATATTAGATTGATTTAGTAAAAAAGGTGGAAAATATTAAGGTTTAAAGACAGCGCGGAGAGCGCGACATCGAGTCGCGGCGTGCAAATATCACTAAACACCAACTTTATAGGACGTCAGTTGTTGAATTTGTTCTTATTACCTCGGTTATTACTTAGTACTTTAAAAAAAGCATTAAATTTCTTTGACATTTAGGAAAATAATTAAACTTTGGAACAGAATTTTGTTATTTATAAAGATAATCGGGATTTTTACAAAATTTTTTTTTAAATTTTGTACATAGTTGAATTTTATAAGAAGAATTTTATTATTATTATTATTTTTTTTAAATAGTTGAATTTCTGCAATTATTTGTAATTTCTCCAAAATTGAATTTTTTTAGTGTTTTCAACAAAAATTTAAATTAGAAAGTTTTCAAACTCTATTATTTTTAAAATTGCTAATTTTATTTATAAATGTAGTAAAAAGTTAGCCGCGCTAATTGTTGCTAGTTCTTTATTATTTATAGAATTTTTATGTTTGTTATAATGTTAAACATAGCGTTATAATTATATCCCAATAATTTATTTAATGCTTTTTTTTTAAGTACTAAGTAATAACCGAGGTAATAAGAACAAATTCAACAACTGACGTCCTATAAAGTTGGTGTTTAGAGCAATTCCACGCCAAGTGATCATAAAAATTTTCGATGATTTTAGCAATATTAAAAATACTTTCAGAATTTCTTTCTTTTTATACATGAAATAAAAGTGTATAAAAGTTTTTTTAAAATTTTCAAAATTTTTTGAGTTACCTCTTACTCAAAATTTTGGTCGGTTTTTCAAAAAATGCACATAACTTTTTTTCTTGTTTTTCTTGTTCAAAAAATTTTTTGAATTCAAATTTTGAAAAAAATATATCTTCGATTTAAAAATTTTTTTTTGGTAAATATTGTCAATTAAGTAAAGAATACTTCCTGTAAATTTAATTATGGGACAAAAATAACTTTACGAGAAAAAAAATAAAGTGTGCAGCGCGGCGTGCCGGGACTTGTGCTTATGGCGGCGCAAGTTTCGTTTCAAATCACTCTAATAGGTCACAATTTTTTACCAAAACGCTTTTTCTTTTTTTCAAAATCTTCGTAATTAAATTCTCTATCAATCTCTCGAGCCTTATTTTTAAATTTTTGTTTTTAAACATTTTTTAAATGACAATAAGTATTAAAAAAATCATAAAATCGTAAAATATATTTTTTTAGTTTTATTAATTAAGAAAATTAATCAAAAAACTTATTAAAATAATTTTTGATTGATAAAAAATAAAAAATTCTTTAGTCAAAAATTGTTATACAATAAAAATTTATTATTTTGTCATAAACTGTACTTAGGGTTAAAAATTTCTATTTTTTCTGAATTGTGCAATTTTTCATAAGTAAAGTATTCAAGTATAAAAGAAAAACTAAAAATTTATTATTTAACCCTTGTTTAAACAGTTTATAATTTTCAATTTTTCAATTAATTGATTAGAAAAAATTAGAAATTTCTAACCCAAATGAAACTTATGAAAAAATGAAAAAAGTACATAAGAAACAAATATAAATTTCTTACCCTAAGTATAAATAGTTTATGAAAAAATAGCAACAATTAATTGTTTAAACAATGTTTTAATAAATAATTGTTTTTTATCATCAGTAGATATATTACTCATGAAAAATTGTACAATTGAGAAGAAACTAGTAATTTCTAGGTCTAAGTATACAGTTTATAAAAAATAACAACAATTAATTAATTAAAAAGTGTTTAATTAATTTATTCTTTATCAATCAAACATTATTTTAATAGGTTTTTTAAATAATTTTCTTAATCAACAAAACTAAAAAACATATGTTTTACGATTTTATGATTTTTTTAATACTCATTGTTATTTAAAAAATGTTTAAAACAAAAATTCAAAAATAAGGCTCGAGAGATTGATAGAGAATTTAATTACGAAGATTTATAAAAAAGAAAAAGCGTTTTGGTAAAGAATTGTGACCTATAGTATGATTTGAAACGAAACTTGCGCGGCCATAAGTGAATACATGCACAAGTCCCGGCACGCCGCGCTGCACACTTTATTTTTTTTCTCGTAAAGTTATTTTTGTCCCATAATTAAATTTACAGGAAGTATTCTTTACTTAATTGACAATATTTACCAAAAAAAAATTTTTAAATCGAAGATATATTTTTTTCAAAATTTGAATTCAAAAAATTTTTTGAAATTTTTTTCGGGCAAAAAAAATTTTTTTATTAAATTTTTTTTTTTTTTCTTTAAAGTACTTCTTATTATGAGTATTTTCCAAAAAAAATTATCTTAATCGGTTAACAAGAAAAAAAGTTATGTGCATTTTTTGAAAAACCGACCAAAATTTTGAGTAAGAGGTAACTCAAAAAATTTTAAAAATTTTAAAAAAACTTTTATACACTTTTATTTCATGTATAAAAAGGAAGAAATTCTGAAAGTATTTTTAATATTGCTAAAATCATCGAAAATTCTTATGATCACTTGGCGTGGAATTGCTCAATAGTTGAATTTCTGCAATTATTTGTAATTTCTCCAAAATTGAATTTTTTTAGTGTTTTCAACAAAAATTTAAATTAGAAAGTTTTCAAATTCTATTATTTTTAAAATTGCTAATTTTATTTATAAAATGTAGTAAAAAGTTAGCCGCGCGAATTGTTGCTAGTTCTTTATTATTTATAGAATTTTTATGTTTGTTATAATGTTAAACATAGCGTTATAATTATATCCTAATAATTTATTTAATGCTTTTTTTAAAGTACTGAGTAATAACCGAGGTAATAAGAACAAATTCAACAACTGACGTCCTATAAAGTTGGTGTTTAGTGATATTTGCACGCCGCGACTCGATGTCGCGCTCTCCGCGCTGTCTTTAAACCTTAATATTTTCCACATTTTTTACTAAATAAATCTAATATTTTCCAAAAAACTTCCTTATATACTAATAAACAAATGTCTCACTGGAAGTTTTTTCAATTCGAAAGTTCACCGCAGACTTTTTGTCGACGAAGGTAAGTTAACCTAAAATTGACAAGCCTTTATTTACATTAACAAATTAGTGAACAATTAGGAAATTTTTTACATTCTGATCATTTTATCGTCTTCCCAGAACGCAAATAGACTTGCATACCAAATTTAAAGTCAATTTGACAATAATTGTCGAAGATACGATGATTTATGTTTTAAAAAGCAATGAAATTTGAAAAACAAAATTTTACCATTTTTCGTCATTATTTCCGACAATATTCATCCTACGAAAAAAATTCAAAGGAAAAAAAGATGCGCTATTCAATTTCCTACAAGGTAGTGCTTCTAAAAAATCAAAATTTCAAATTTTAATTTTTGTGACTTTTCTTAACGTTTGACTGGCGTTAGAGTGTTCATCCGAGCGTCGGGCGAGTTCTTGAATTGGGAGGCTCAATTATCACCTGGTGCTAGTGTAACTGTTTTTTGTAAAATTCACTGGAAAAAGTAACTGTTTAAAAATTATCCTTAAATTTTGTTAATTTAATAAAATACTTTTTATTACTTATTTTTACTATCGAAATAAAATAATTATCCCAGGACCGGGATTGACAATATTATAATTGCTAAGTTAACCAGCAGCTCACTGAGAATAGTGATACTCAATGCGATGTCAGCTATATTCAGATTGGAAACATTTTCCAACCGTTTCAAACTTACATTGCTAACAAGCAGTCTGACAAGTCTCCGTGTAGAAATTGCAATGTGGCGCTGTTGGGGGCCGTAGAAGTTTACCCTTTTAATATTAGGGTCAAAATAGGGCAAATTGCTAGGGACCCTACCAGTTTCGTTATGCAAACTGTTATAGGGGCCGTCAGTGGAAAATTAATGTGGCCCCAAACAAGTACCCCTATTAAAGCCCTAGTAATTCTAATGACCGCCTACATACAAAAACCTAGTTTTTACTACTTTTTAACTATTTTTTGTAGTTCCAGGAAGCGTAAATAATTAAATAAACAAACGTAGTTTAAACAACTGTAAAAAACAATTAAATTAATTATTATTTAAACTAGTAAAAATGAAATTATTTATTTATGTTTTATAATTGTTTAATTTCATTTTTTAATCTTTTCCCTTACCTACTTTTGTTTTTATATATGGGCAATTCCACGTGAGATTTCAGTCGACCTCTTAAAATCGGCCAAAAATATTTTTTTTCTATTCTGTATTGAAAAAAAAACAGATACGTATTTTTTTATTATTTTTTTGGAGGCCAAATTTTTGAGTTATGAATTTTCAAAATTTTCGCTTTTTAAATGTAGGTATATTTTTAATGTCAGATAACTAAAAAAATATTGCTTCTTTTCATTTTTTGACAAGAGAAAAAAAGTTTTGTTTTTCTCTCTACTTTTGAATAATCATAACAAAAAAAATTTTGTTTCATTTTTTATTAAAAAAATAAAAAAATTTTATAAACAAATTAATTTTTTTTAACTTTGGGTATGATAAATTTTTAATTTTCTTTTTTTAAAACATACCTGGAATTGATAAGAAGGTTTTGCAAAAAGTTTTAGAGTGGGCCTGACAAGTTTGATAGGTCCAAAAAAATAATTAAGCTGTCCGTGCAGGTCGCACGCACGTGGCACAATGGAATTTTTTTACAATTTATTATTAAAAATTGTCTAGAGCCTACAAATTTTATCGGATTTTGATTATTATTGAATTTTTAGGCTCTAAACAATTTTTAATAATAAATTATAAAAAAATCCCATTGTGCCATGTGCGTGCGACCTGCACGGAGAGCTTAATTATTTTTTTGGACCCATCAAACTTGTCAGGCCCACTCTGAAACTTTTTGCAAAACCTTCTTATCAATTCCAGGTATGTTTTTAAAAAAAAATTAAAAATTTATCATACCCAAAGTTAAAAAAAATTAATTTGTTTATAAAATTTTTTTATTTTTTTAATAAAAAATGAAACAAAATTTTTTTTGTTATGATTATTCAAAAGTAGAGAGAAAAACAAAACTTTTTTTCTCTTGTCAAAAAATGAAAAGAAGCAATATTTTTTTAGTTATCTGACATTAAAAATATACCTACATTTAAAAAGCGAAAATTTTGAAAATTCATAACTCAAAAATTTTGCCTCCAAAAAAATAATAAAAAAATACGTATCTGTTTTTTTTCAATACAGAATAGAAAAAAAATATTTTTGGCCGATTTTAAGAGGTCGACTGAAATCTCACGTGGAATTGCCCATATGTATACCTTATATATTTAATGTAAGTATACCTAACAGAGAAAAAATTCCCAAACGCCCGGAATTGAACTCACAAACCTAACATTCGCAAACCGATAATTAAACCACCTAACCACGCTCGCACGCTATATGATGACTTCTTTAATACTTGAGGACATTCATGTTCACATTAACTATTAATTTACAATAACTAATTTTTTAGCAGTTCTTTTTTTTAATGTTTAATTTATAAATAACAATAATAATAATTAACTAATAATTATATGATATAATAATATAATAGTTTAATAAAATAAAACTAATAATAATAATATATGAAGTAGAATTTATGACTCGGTCGAAAATTATATATGTGAGAAAAAATCATTCTATTTGACTCGGAAAGAATTATTTTTTCTCACATAAATAATAATAATTATAATAATAACAAAAATAATAACAAGTTAATTTATTAAGTTAAAATTTAATTTGTTGAGTAATGAGAAGGCCTAGATACGGTTTTAGTCCAGTCGCTCTGTGTTTTTTCGTGCCGAAATTGATATCTGACTTCTGACTGAGGATTCATATATAGTGTGGGGTGATAGTATGAATTCCCACTTGAGATTTTACAGGCTGCGCGTTATAAACAACTTTGAAAGTGCCAAAAAACAGTTTTTTGATGACTGTTCTTTTCCATAAAATTATAAGGGTTTATTATAATTGGTTTATTTTTTTACTTGCAAATAAATTTAAACCACTAAAAATGACAGTTTCTTAATTTTTTAATAACTTGAACACAAGTTAACAAATTCTTTTGGTATTCTCCAAAAATATGCCTCTTATAGCCCTTAAGATGTATGCAAAATTTGAAGCCAATCGGATAAATAGTTTATGAAAAATTCCATTTGTTAACTAAAAACATGGTTTTATTCAACGGAATTTCTACATTTTCAGGGTTGCCACGGGCCTGGAAAACCTGGGAAACCTGGAATTGTCATGGAATTTTTTTTCAGTCATGGAAAACCTGAAAAACCTGGAATTGTCAGGGAATTTTATAAAGCCTGATACTAAAAACTCAATTTTTTTGTATTTGAGTCGTAAAAATTTCAATTAATACATTTTAGAAACCCAAAAATTTTATGAAACTGAAGTTACCAACTTTTATGCAATGAAAATTTTTTTTTTTTGCTAATTGTTTTTTAATGTAAGAAGCCCTTTAAAAAATTGCAAGTGCATCCATATTAAGAAATAAACAATTAGCAATAGAAAAAAATTGCTTCTGAAGCGAGGAAATAATAATTTAGTTGAAATTTCTGGATATTTGGAAAATCCACGACAAAAATAATTAAAAATCACTGATTTCCTTGCCATAGATCATTTTACAATTTTTTAAAATGACTTCTCACATTAAAAAATTCGTAAAAAGTGTGTGACGTTTGAAGTTGCTCTAGGCAGCGGGGTAGGGAAAATCGACTGTCGCTCGCGCCAAAGTTGAATTCAAACTTTCAAATTGACAAAAGTTGTCATAACATTGAAACAAATTGATGGATTTCGATCTCTTTTTTCTTAAACTTGGCTAACTTTTTCTCACGAATTCAAATCTGCAATTTGTTTCTTGAAAAAATTTTAAATAATAAGAAAAAATTATTTATTAAAATTTTTTTTTGTTTTTTTTTTGGAAAAAAATTAATTTTTTTTATATTTTTCATTTTCAATTTCTCAAATAATAAAAACAACACTAATTTATTATTTTCATTTTCAAAAAATTAAATTTTCAGAAAAAATACAAGCCCAGAACTTGTTTTTTGATAAAAATTGAGGTATTTTCGAAATAACTTATTTATGACAATATGTGACTAAAAATAATGTAAAAAAAATTATGTCTACTCTATAAATAGACATATCTTTATCTCTATATATAGAGTAGATGTTCAGCGCAAAATCAGTTTTATATTAATAGTTTATTGCTCGGCTGAGAAATAAATAAAATGAACACAAATTATTTAACACTAAACAAACTATTTATTTAATAGGTCTTTAAAAAAATACACAGTTCTCAATAAAAGCACTCCAATAATAATTTATAATTAAATTGAGAAAAATGAAGAAAAATAACTCAAATAAATAATACAAATTAAACACAATAATTGATGTTAGTCATTCACCCGAGTGTCGAGTACTGAATTTAATTACAAAATAAACTTTTTTAGAAACATGTCGTTTCCTTCGTCAATATTCGTTTATCTTCGAAATCATACAATTGTACATTCTGGCCCGCCTTGAACGGGCACGTTCAATATTATTCTTTGTTAAAATACTAGTTCTTTAAAAAGAGTCATTTGGCAACCATGTAGAATAAATATAAATTTTAATTTAGTCCAAGCATATAAAAGCATCACAACGCATCAACGTTATGCTTGAGGATATTTGACACCTTGATTACGTCAAATATCTTACCATGAGAATGCCTTTAACTAAGAAATGCTTATAAAAATAGTTGGAAGGACAAAAGAAATTATTATTTCTTTTCTCCTTCTACTAAATAATAAATATAATAAATAGTCATTAATAATTGTGCCGGCGCAGTTAATGCTGCCTACATCGAACCTTGCGGCAATTAATAAATATAAAATTTGTATCCAAATTTTAATTCTATAAAATATACAGAAGGCGCAATGTTGCAGCCTATATATATATATATATATATATATATATATATATATATATATATATATATATATATATATATATATATATATATATATATATATATATATATATATATATATATATATATATATATATATATATATATATATATATATATATATATATATATATATATATATATATATCCCTATAATATAAAATTATTTCGCCGCCGCCGCCGCTGATTCAGTCATTTCTAAGGGCCCCTTGGAAAGGGCACATAGTCAAGGTTGGCCCACTGTTAAGGTAGGCCCATCGTCAGAAATAAGTTACAT
This sequence comes from Leptopilina syphax, assembly GCA_032872505.1. NCBI lineage: Eukaryota > Metazoa > Arthropoda > Insecta > Hymenoptera > Figitidae > Leptopilina > Leptopilina syphax. The sequence continues at coordinate 42,340,003 of CM065468.1, read as the reverse complement.
TTGACCCATATTCAGGTCAATTTTAAGGGCAGTTTTAACCTACAGGTCAAAAATTGATAAACTAATCCCTCTGCCCTCAAAATTAGGTCAGTTTTAAGGGCAGAATTAACCTACAGGTAAAAACTGACAAACTAACCACTATGCCCTCAAAATTTAAGTCAATTTTAAGGGTAGTTTTGACTTAAAAGTCAAAAATTGACACACTTATCGCTCTGCCCTCAAAATGTAGGTCAATTATAAGGGCAGTTTTAATAAACAGGTCAAAAATTGTCAAACAATTCCCTCTACCCTCAAAATTTAGGTCAATTTTAAGAGCAGTTTTTATGTACAAGTCAAAAATTGATAAACAATTCTTTCTGCTCGAAAAATTTAGTTTAATTTTAAAGGCAGATTCAACATGCAGGTCAAAAAATGACAAACTAATCCCTCTGTCCTTAATATTCATGTCAATTTGAAGGGTAGTTTTAACCTACAGGTAAAAAATTGACAAACAATTCCCTCTGCTCTCAAAATGTAGGTCAATTTTAAAAGATTTTGACGTAAACGGAGAAAATTTGCATGAATTAGGGCAGACGTTAAAATTTTCAAATTCTCTGAGCCGGTGGAGTCCAGTGCGGGCTGATTTTGGAAAGATTTTGGAATTATTAATATAATTAATAATTCTAGAATCCACATTCCAAATTTCGGATTTTACATTCCAAATTTCGGATTCCATATTCCACATTCCATATTCCGGATTTCAAATTCCACATTTCGGATTCCACATTCCAAATTTCGGACTCCACATTCCGAATTCTACATTCCAGATTGCACATTCCGAATTCCACATTTCATATTCCACATTTCACATTCCGGAATCCACATTCTACATCCCACATTTCGGATTTCACATTCCGCATTCCAGATCCCACATTAAAAACAGAGAGTATAAATGAGAAATCTTAAAGGTTTATTACCGTAAGTGAGGCTAAATTCGCTCATGTAGGGTAAATTCGCTCAACCGATGTCTATTTTTTAAAATTCGATTAACATACTTTTTAGACAGAAATATTTAAGATTTACAATTGTTTTGGTTAATATAAATGCTAAACTTTAATTTAAAATTTATTTGCAGCAAATTCATTAGTAACTTTCAGTAGAAATTATATTTAAAACACAAGTGAATAATTTTCATATTGAACAAGTAATATAAAAAAGTAGGGAATAAAGCTTTACTTCAAAATTTTTAAGTTGAATACTTCTGAACATTACATTTTTTGCATCTCTAACATGATTTTCATAAAGCACAAAAATTAAAGCAATAGACAGATTCTGCAAAAATCAATTTAAAAATAAATTCAAATTTGTTGTGTAAATTCGCTCAGGAAATAAGTCTACAAAAAAGATGTTTGGGCCTGGATATTTTAAGTATGTTAATTACTTTAATTTATAATTCGATTTTTTTAAATAATAGTACTCTTATAACTGAAAATTAAACGATTTAAAACGGTTTAAGCACTAAACTGTCAAACTTAACCTTGTTTTTTATGGTTATGAGTACGTTTGATTGAATGATTGAATCTAATTACTTATTAATAAAACAATATTAAATATTTATTCCAATAACTTTGTATATTGTTCTTAATTTTTTTCTTTATTAATTCCAAAGAATATTTAGTTTCATTTTTGCAGATTATAATATATTTTGCCAGAATAATAATGGTGAGCGAATTTACCTATCATTTAAAGGTAAAGTCGCTCACGAAAAAACGGCTTATAAATAATTTTCTGCAATATATTTTAATTTCTTTATGCAGTAATAGGAAAAATAAAGGGTTAAAGATTATATATTGTTAGTGTCAATGTTTATTTTTATCGTTTCCCGAAGTTATTTAAAAAAGAATTGAAAAACTGAGCGAATTTAGCCTCACTTACGGTACCTAACATTTTAGATAATGAATCGAATCGGTTTTTTGAAATCGGTTCGGTAGATTTTGAGAAAAGTTGCTCCCCAAATAGCAACTTTGGGGATTCTTCCTAAAGGTACCTTTAGGAAGTCGCTGCCTACAGCTGCGATACGTAACTAAATTTGCTTCAAGAAGTTTTTAAAATTCTTTCCACGAAATGTAAAGCAAGGTCCAAAAAGCATTTTGGAAAAAACGGTTATATTTTTTTCACAATAAAAGTTTAAAAAAATGTTTTTTGGCAATCTTAAACCAGAAAAAGTCCCCTTATCACAAATGCAGCACAAACATGGAGAAAAATGTATATTAAAAATTGGAGTATACTTGATATTAAGAAAAGATACTAATAAATATTATCTGGATGTTATGATTTAATATCTTAGATGTTAATCCTCCTACAGTTTTATTATTTTTAAATTTTGTAGGAAATAAATTTAAAATTGTTTTAAAATTAATTTTGACTAATTCATATTTAATTTGATTTTAAACGCAACTATTACAGGGCCGGATTTACACCTTCGGGGGCCCTAAGCATTAGGCAGGAATTACCAAAAAAAGGGGCCCTCAGCACTAAGCCCTTATAAAATTTGAGATAAAAAATGTGACAACTTAAATAAGTGTTTAATATAATTATACAGTGCTCAATAACTTTTGCCCACCCTACAGCGATTAAACACTTTACAAAAAGTTTTGTATTTTGTTTATTATTATAGATAAAAAGCTCAAAAAGGTCTCTTTTTCAAGCTCTTTTCCTAAGCTTTAACACTGTATAAAACAAAATTAAAAAAAATTAATTTGTTAATGTTTAAAAAGAATTTTTGCAACATAAAATTTTTTAATTTTTTGTTGGTTGTTTTAAAGCGATACAGTTGTTTAGAAAATCATCGCATATAAATCTAGAACATATGTATATTTAATTATGAGCAAATGTCCAGATGTATGTGTGTATGTGTTGTGTGTGTATGGCACAAAAATTGTGTACAAATTATCTGAGACAAATTTTGATAGATTGTCCTGACATTTTGCAGGTTTATTGCAGTCATTAATACCTAAAATCTGACACAAAAAATTTCGAAAATATCTACAAAAAATTTTTTTATACAATTTTTTTAAAATTCAGAAAAATTTTTTTTTGTATTTTTTGAAATAATTTTTTTATTTGTTAATATTTTAATAAATTATTCTCAAAATTACATTTCTGACAAGAAAACGAATCAATTGATGTATACAAAGTAAATATTTAATCAAAATTTATAAAATTTATAAATATTTTTCTTTTTCACAAAAAATTCAAATTTTGTATTTTTTTCAATATTTTTTTCATATTAATATTAATATTTTCAAATGATTATTCTATCATAAAAAAGAAGCAATTGGCAAATGAAAGTGTAAATTTCACCAAATATTTATATAACAACTTATAAATGATTTATATAATTTTATTTTTAACAAATCTTCTGGACGAACCCTTTTGTACATAGTTTTTCAAAAGTTTGTAAAACCGCAATTTTTATATATTGAGGGAGCTAAATGGTCATAAAAAGTTAAAAAAAATTTGATCAGATTACAAACAATAAATTTAATTATATTATCAAAAGTGATTTAAATGATTGCTGAGTTAAAATTATAGAAAATAATTACATGAATACGACAATAAATTTATTTGTTTGTTGTGGTGAGTAAAAGTTGCGAATTTCTATGATTAAAACTTGAAAATATAAAAAATGCAAAATTTTTTTTTCAAAAAATATGTTAAAAAAATTTTGTATATTTTTTTCTGATTCTACATGAAAAAATGAACAATTTATGTTCTTAAAAATTTTTTTTAAACAAATCGCTTTTGAGTTATTAACAATTGAAAAAAATGGCTAATTATTTAAACAAATGATCATATTATTCTTAAAAATTATCAAAAATAAATTTTAAAAAATGCGTTTTAAAGGCGATAAAACTAGCTTTAAAATGATATAAGTGTGATTTACATGGAATAATTTTCTAAATAACTGTATCGCTTTAAAAAAACCAAAAAAAAATTGAAAAATTTTATGTTGCAATAACCTGTTTTTAAATATTAAAAAATTAATTTTTTTGATTTTTGTTTTTTGCAGTATTAAAGCTCAGGAAAAGAGCTTTAAAAAGAGACCTTTTTGAGCTTTTTATCTTTAATAATAAACAAAATATAAAACTTTCTGTAAAGTGTTAAACGCTGTAGGGTGGGCAAAAGTTATTGAGCGGCACTGTATATCGTTCACTCTAAGTGGAATGTACGTATGTTTAAAGAACATTTTAGAAGTTACGTATCTTCCACGTTCAGTGAAGAAACCACGTATCTTTCTGTTCCGTGCAAAAACTACGTACACTCGCGCTCAATAACTTTTGCCCACCCTACAGCGATTGAAGGCTTTACAAAAAGTTTTGTATTTTGTTTATTATTAAAGATAAAAAGCTCAAAAAGGTCTCTTTTTAAAGCTCTTTTCCTGAGCTTTAACACTGTATAAAACAAAAATTAAAAAAATTAATTTGTTAATGTTTAAAAAATGTTATTGCAACATAAAATTTTTCGTTTTTTTTTGTTTTTTTTAAAGTGATACAGTTTGATAGGAAATGGTCGCATTTTAATCCCACATATATTTTCTGAAAGCTAGTTTTATCACCTTTAAAATGCATTTTCTAAAAATTTTATACGATAATTTTTAAGAAAAATATGATTTTTTGTTTAAAAAAATAGCCATTTTTTTCAATTGTTAATAACTCAAAAACGGTTACTTTAGGAAAAAATTTTTAAGAACATAAATTATTCCTTTTTATGTGCAGAATTAGAAAAAAAATATTAAAAATTTTTTTTTCAAAAAAAATTTTTTGACTTTTTTTGAAAAAAAATTTTTTTTTCAATTATTTATAACTCAAAAACGGTTACTTTAGGAAAAAATTTTTTAGAACATAAATTATTCCTTTTTATGTGCAGAATTAAAAAAAAAATGCTTGTTGTAGTAAGTGTAAAAAGCGAGTTTCTACAATTAAAACTAAAAAATATAAAAAATGAAAAAATTTTTTTTTTTCAAAAAAAGTCAAAAAAAATTTTTGGAAAAAAAAATTTTTAATATTTTTTTTTCTAATTCTGCACATAAAAAGGAATAATTTATGTTCTAAAAAATTTTTTCCTAAAGTAACCGTTTTTGAGTTATAAATAATTGAAAAAAAAATTTTTTTTCAAAAAAAGTCAAAAAATTTTTTTTGAAAAAAAAATTTTTATTATTTTTATTCTAATTCTGCACATAAAAAGGAATAATTTATGTTCTTAAAAATTTTTTCCTAAAGTAACCGTTTTTGAGTTATTAACAATTGAAAAAAATGGCTATTTTTTTAAACAAAAAATCATATTTTTTTTAAAAATTATCGTATAAAATTTTTAGAAAATGCATTTTAAAGGTGATAAAACTAGCTTTCAGAAAATATATGTGGGATTAAAATGCGACCATTTCCTATCAAACTGTATCACTTTAAAAAAAACAAAAAAAACGAAAAATTTTATGTTGCAATAACATTTTTTAAACATTAACAAATTAATTTTTTTAATTTTTGTTTTATACAGTGTTAAAGCTCAGGAAAAGAGCTTTAAAAAGAGACCTTTTTGAGCTTTTTATCTTTAATAATAAACAAAATACAAAACTTTTTGTAAAGCCTTCAATCGCTGTAGGGTGGGCAAAAGTTATTGAGCGGGAGTGTATCTCTGTCAGTCACTTTAGAAACTTCTAATAATATTTTAATATTTTTAAGAAGAAAAATTAAATTATTATTCAAAATATACATTTTATTGCATCAACTTTTGAAAAAATTATTACTTCATAACAAAATATTAACTTAAAAATAATAATAATAATAATAGTAATAATAAAATGTAGATCTTCTAAAATGACTGACAGAGATACGTAGTTTTTGCACGGAACAGAAAGATACGTGATTTCTTCACTGAACGTGGAAGATACGTAACTTCTAAAACATACGTACATTCCACTTGGAGTGAACGATATGTATTTCAATTTCGTTTTAAAATAATATATTTATAAATATTCTTTCACTTTTATGAAAGAAATTTAATTTTTATATAATAAATTTAAAGAAAATTTTTTTACATTTTCTTTAGCACCACTGCAAAACTTAAAAATTAAATTTTTTTTAATTTAAAAAAATATAATCTTGGAAAAATTTGGGGGCCCCCGGCAAGCCGGGGCCCTAAGCAACTGCTTATTTTGCATATACATAAATCCGGCCCTGCATTTAGTGACCTGTATCAATATGACTCTCGAATTAAATTTTTTTAAATAAATAAACGAAAGATACACCCCGAGCATGCTCGGGTAAAACCGTATGGGGGTTAAATAGTATAATCTATATAAATGTGAAGTTAATTCAGGGTGTCTGCTGGTCCTGGAATTCCTGGAAATGTCCTGAAATTTGAAAAAATAGCCTGAAATGTCCTGGATTTTTAACTTTTGTCCTTGAATTTTCCATATTTTACTTTAAAATATTCATTAATTAAAAAATTTTACTCAAACTTAAAAAAATAATTTTTTAGATCTATTAAATAAGAATTCAAATTTAAAGTTGGATTAAAGAAATATGTATTTACCATATTGATTTTTAATGCTTCATATGGTAATCACATGCTAATCGTAAAATAAAATAATATTATCCATTTTAATGTTTTGGAAAAATAAAAAATCTGTCCTAGAATGACCTGAAAGTGTCCTGGAATTTTAAATCATATTTTTAGTAGACACACTGGGTTATGTTTAAACAAGTTTTTCATGCTATTTTTTCAAATTTCAGGACATTTCCAGAAATTCCAGGACCAGCAGACACCCTGAATTAACTTCACATTTACAGATTATACTATTTAACCCCCATACGGTTTTACCTGAGCATGCTCGAGGTGTATTTTTCGTTTATTTATTTAAAAAAATTTAATTCGAAAGTCATATAAATAAAACACTCAGTGTAATTTGAAGTTAAAGATAGTAACCGTTTTTTCCAAAATGCTTTTTGGATCTTGCTTTACATTTCGTGGAAAGAATTTTAAAAACTTTTTGAAGCAAATTTAGTTCGTCTTCTTAAAGGTACCTTTTCTTCGGGGAGCAACTTTTCTTTAAATCTACCGAACCGATTTCAGAAAACCGATTCGATTCCTTATCTAAAATGTAAGGTAATAAACCTTTAAGATTTCTCATTTGTACTCTCTGTTTTTAATGTGGGATCCGGAATCCGGAATGTGGAATGCGGAATGTGAAATCCGAAATGTGGGATGTGGATTCCGAAATGTGAAATGTGGAATATAAAATGTGGAATCCGGAATGTGAAATGTGGAATTCGGAATGTGCTATCTGGAATGTAGAATTCGGAATGTGGAATTCCGAATGTGGAATCCGAAATTTGGAATGTGGAGTCCGGAATGTGGAATCCGGAATGTGGAATTTAGAATGTGGAATCCGGAATTTGAAGTCCGGAATATGGAATGTTTAATTTGGAATCCGAAATGTGGAATATGGAATGTGGAACTCGGAATTTAGAATGTGGAATCCGGAATGGGGATTTTGAAATCCAGAATGTGGAATCCGGAATGTGGAATACGGAATGTGTGATCCGGAATGTGGAATATGGAATGTGGAAACCGAAATTTGGAATGTGGAATCCGAAATTTAGAATGTGGAATCCGGAATGGGGAATGTGGGATCCGGAATAAGTTACGAAATCGACCCCCTGGACTAATTCGTTAAAAGGTAGATCCGCAGTGAGTTTTACACAGTTGTGTGAGACGGCCGGTTGCATAGATAATGCCCGCGTCCACTCACCACAAGTGTAATCTCGCAAACAAAAGAAAATTGCGCGAATCAGACGTCGCGATTTTCAGTAAAAACAAAAGCAAAAGAATTTTCGCCCGACGGATGTTTTGTGATTCGAAAGAGGAATAGCTCCGCCGGTAGTTTGTAAGTAAATAAGTATCGTTTCAATCACATATTCTAACACACATACACTTTCTATTTGTAACACTCTATAACCATTCTGTATTCAAAAGGTATTTTGCTATTTAAAAATAAATCATGTATTCATAAAATCAATTTCTTTACTTACCTAACTAAACCTAAAATTCAAAATCAATTCAAAAATAGTGCATTTAATGAATCAGAAGGTAACTTTTAAAAGTAGGATAACGTCCCCACAAAATTAAACAGAATAATTAAACATTCTGGCAGCTTGGTGCCTCCCCAAATCGAGATAAAGGGCCATCTTAAAAGCCTAATTTATAAATTTATTTCTGGTTTGTAACATTCTTATGCATCTATCGGAAGTGGTGAGACTCTCCTCACACCTCGAGTAAATATGCCAGTTTCAGTTTTTATCTGAACCACGCGAACAATTTTGTCATCACTCTAATTATTCTACCCAAAGCCCAATGTAAAAGGGGTAAATTATCGTCCCTAAAAACGGCAATAGTTCCTTCCTTTATTATTTCAGGTGAACCCAAATGCCATTTTGACCTTATATTCATTTCATTCAAATATTTTTTTGTCCATCTTTTCCAAAAATCAAACTTAATTTTTTGAATATATTGCCACTTACTCAAACGATTCATCGGAGTTTCGAAATGATCTAATGAAGGGATTGTCGTCAATGGTTTTGCAATCAAAAAATGACCCGGTGTTAAAACGCGTAAATCATTTGGATCCATTGACATTGGTGTCAGTGGCCTTGAATTTAAAGGGGGTAGGGTCAAACAACTTTCAGAAAATCCTTTTTTTTTATTTTCTTATAGTAGAACATCTCAGAAATGTCCCTTGAAATTTTTAAGTCATTTGGAGCAAAATTGCCAAAGTTATGGAACTTTTACCCCTTGATTGTCCATGGACAATCTATCACCCATATATGTCCTATATAAAAGTCGTTCTACCTCACAAAATAAGTACCAAATCTAATTCGATTTGTGTATTAGTGGTCATTCCTAGGTTCCTGGACTCGCTGACTCCGAATTTGATGCTAGAGTTTAAAAATTCAAAATGGCGGATCCAATATGGCGACCCAAAATTTAAAAAATTAACCAAATTCGCTTAAAACTCATTAGTCAGGGGGTTTTTACAGTTGATGAATTGGAATTTTATGTTAGAATTGTAAAATTCAAAATGGCGGTTTCAATATGGCTACCCAATATGTCAGACAATTTAAAAATTAATAATAAATAATATTAAATTCGATCAAAATGCGTTACTCGGGGGCTTTTGGGGTCGCTGAACCCGAATTTGATGTTAATTTTTCAAAATTAAAAATAGATTCAATATTTAGACCATAATTTTTTTAAACTAACCAGATTCGATTGAAACTTTTTATTTGAACATTTCTAGGTTTAGATATGAATTCCACCCTTTTCGAACCCGAAGTTACGATATTGAAGTGTACTTCTATATTATTTGAAATTGGATTCAGTGATTCAGTTTACCTTATGTAAACATTTTAGACATTTTTTAGTTTTTTTAGACAAATACGTTAATTTAAAAAAATTTGGTCGCCATATTGGTTCTGACATATTGAATTTTTGAGATCTGACTGCAGATCGTGATCAGTGATCCAAAAAACCTTAAATATGTCTAAAATTTTTTTACCGTTTATGGACCGAAAACGACGTTTTTCACCGGACTCCGAAGAGAAGTCACTGAGAAAACGATTTATTTGATTCAATCATAATTATTCAAATAAGTAAGTTTTTTAAACCAAAGTAGCATAAATTTTTTATTTATTGAAATTAAATTACAAACCGAGTTGAATTAAACAAAAATTATTAAAGCTAATCTTGATGTTTTAATAAGTAATTCTTTTTCTCAGTGCGCTTATATAGCGTAGCTTAATAGTCGTATCTGTTATAAATACTTGTGCAGTGATTATGTGTAAATCCTAGTTCTAATTTTGCTTATATTTAAAATAAAATGCTAAAAACAACTAAAGTGTCAAGAGAGAAACGTAAATCTAAAGGTTCTTTTTTAAGTAGTCAAAAAAAGGCCGAATCCCCTAAAAAATAAAGAAGAAGAGACCCAGACGAAAAGTGCATCAGCAAAAAAAATTCGATTGAAATCTTTGCCATCCGTGCCAATTAACTATAATATGCACTACAGAATTATCGATTTTCTTTTAGTCTTTACAACACTTACAACGGTAGTTAATTGTAAAAAGTGCAATGGAAATCTCGGATTTAAAACGTGTAATGGCGAAGGTTTAGGTTTCCAAATCCAAGTGAATTGTGAAAAATGTGGTGCTCACTATATTCCATCGAGTTCATTAATTGGAAAAAGATATCAAGTTAATTATCGATTTACATTTGTAACGCGGATCTTGGGTTTGGGTCTAGCAGGCTGCAAGAAGTTTTGCGGCCTAATGGACTTATCGAGTAGTTTTTTGTGTAAAACAGTTTATAATGCGTACATAAACAATATCTCCACGAAAGTGCAATCTGTTACCGATAAAATTTTATCTGCTGCTGCAAAACAAGAACATGAGGCTACGCGCAATGAAACTGATTTAAAAGATACGTAAGACTTGACTGTTTCCGGAGATGGGACCTGGATGAAGCGAGGGTTTGCATCTTTATTTGGCGTGTCTTCTTTGATTGGGTATTACACAGGAAAAGTCATAGACATTTTAGTTAAAAGTAAGCACTGTCAGTTGTGTAAAAGTTGGGAGAATAAATTAAATACTGTGGAATTTCAAGATTGGTATGAAAAACACTTAGCTGATGGAAACTGTAATATAAAGGACTCTCAGGCAACATGGAAGTTGACGCTATAAAGGAGATGTTTTAACGGTCAAAAGAGAAGCATGACGGTATTCGATATAAAAACTACATCGGAGATGGTGACAGCAAAACATACACTGGTGTATTAAATTCATAACCATATGGTGAAAATCACAAAATAAATAAGAAAGAGTGCATTGGGCACGTTGAGAAACGTATGGGAGCACGGCTGCGCGACTTAGTAAATAAAACCGTCAAAGAAAAAGAAGTGCAATCAGGAAAAAATGCTGACAAAAAAAGAAAATATAAAATTCTTTGTGGCAAAGGAAAATTGACAGGTAAAGTAATCGATAAACTCATGGTGTATTATGGACTGGCAATTAGAAGGGACTGTCTAGGAATCGATGCAGTGAACAAAATGAAAAATGCGATCTGGGCCACTTTTTTTCATTATTCATCAACGGACAAGAACCCGCAACACGATAAGTGTCCAAGCGGTGCAGACTCTTGGTGCGGTTACCAGAAAGCTTTAGCTACTACTGGAGTAGCGCATTTTCGTCATGATTACGATCCACTACCGGACGAAGTCTTAGAAGCTATTATACCGATATATGAAAATCTGAGTAAAGATGAGCTTTTAGAGCGGTGTGTTGGAGGATTCACTCAGAACAACAATGAAAGCTTCAACCAGCTTATTTGGAAAATAGCTCCAAAAACATCATATAGCGGTTCTAAGATAGTCGAAATTGCAGCAAATGTATCGGCGTGCATCTTTAATGACGGTAATAGTTCAATGCTGACTTTTTTACAAGAAATTGGTGCCAGCCTTGGACCAAGTTCTCACGGATACGTGAAAATAGCGGACCAAATTTGTATAGACAAAGCCGAACGAGAAGCTGTAGCTGAGACTAAAGAGGCAAGAATTTGTCATCGACAACAACAAAAAGATATCCTGGACATTGCAGCAACTGCAGGTACTCTACTTTATGGAGCTGGAATTGACGATTCAGTGTAAGTCAAATAAAACAATTTATCCTTTTTTCTGTCTAACCTTAGCTGGTTTGGAAATTTTTATGCACGCTGAAGACAATATACCCTGCTAACAAAATCTTTTTTTGTTTTTTGACTTCAGATGATCTTGTTTTGACTTATCCTGTTCACAGAAAATCGATATTTAAAAAAAATCAAAAAAGACCCTGTTTTCGATCTCATGACTACGTATTTCCCTAAATAATTTGTAACAGAAAATCTTTATTTTAACAATTGTTTAAATAAAAAATTTTTGTTATCATTAGAAATAATTATTTAAATAAATATTAAAAATAAGATATTTAACCCCTTCACAGTCGAGTGAAAATAAAGTTTTTGTGCCATAAGTGTTCAAAAAAATTTTTTTTTTTTTAAATCATGATATTGTCATATTTTATGTTTTTGAGGTCACTGATTCAAAATCCGTGGTCGAAAAGTCAAAATTCAAAATGGCGGCTTCAAAATATCGAGCAAAAAAATTGAAAAGTTAACGAATTCGTTAATTTAAAAATTTTTTTTTGTCGCCTTTTTAAAGTTGCAATTTTAAATTTTAAATTTTTGACCACGGATTTGAAATTAGCGACCTCGAAAACCCCCGAGTAGGCATTTTAAGGCATTTTAAAAAAAATTCGTAAACTTAAAAATTTTTTTGGGCGCCATTTTGAAGCCGCCATTTTGAATTTTGAATTTTCGACAACGGATTTGGATTCAGCGACCCCGAAAACCCCCGAGTAAGGATTTTTAGCTAGATTCGTTAACATTTAAATGTCTTTTTTTCCGATGGCCCTATAGAGCCCATGGACATACAGGGCACGACATTTTTATGGCTCTATAGAGCCCACTGACAGTGAAGGGGTTAATTAGATATTGAATAATTGTTTGTTTTTATATTTAGCTTGATAAATTGCGAAATTGTGAAAAAACTAAATTATTTAGATGTACTATGAATGTAGTTTGTAAAAACAATAATTTGCTTAAGATATTAATAATAAAACAATGTATATTATCTATCTGCTATTATATTCAACTTGATAATTTGCAAAATTAAGAAATACTACAACTTTGTAAGTACGATGTGTGAAAGTAAGTAAATAACAATTATTTGTTTAAACAATTGTCGCAATAGTAATTTTATATTAAATTATTATCCTTGATTATCTATAACTTGATAAATTGCAAAATTAGAAAAAAACTGAAACTTTCTAGATGCAATGTGTAAAAAGTATAAAATAATAACAATTATTTGTTTAAACAATTGATTCAACAGTAATTTTATATTTAATCTTTATATAATATTCTAATTCTCGTTTGATAAATTGCAAAATTACAAAAAAACTGAATTTCTTTTAATGTACTAAAAAAAATGTTAGTAAATAATAATAATAAATTGTTTAAACAAATAAAAAGGCAATATAACATTAGAAAAATTTACTATTTGACAACATAAAACATTTACAACAAAAATCTTTAATGATTTCCAGCCTTTTTGCAAAATACAAAATAAAACATTGGAAGCACCCCAGTCGTCTCCGTACCTGAATTGACAAAAGTTATAAATAATCAATAAAAAGTGATAAAAAAATTTTGTTTTTACATTTTTCGGAAGCTATTAAGATTTTGTTCAGGGACATAAAATATAAATTAAATTGATGCAAAACTCTATATAATATTAACATGGTTTGAGCAGGTGAATGTTTTGTCCAGCGAATACTAAACTTTAAACGCGTTTTTCTCAAAACGACCATTTTCAAAGTCGGTGAACAGCATAACTCAAAAACTACTGCACCAATCTTCACAAAACTTGGCATACTTTTTTAACACATAAAATACCCGACCCTAACGTTTTTCTTTTGTTTATTTATTTTTTTTTCCAAGATATAGCAACAAAATGGCGGATTTTTTTAGTGAAAATAGCGTTTTTTGCTTCATTTAGTCGCAAAAAATTCAAAATTCAAAAATTTTTAAAAAGGAAAACGTTGGGGTCGGGAAAAATTATTCTTTTAAGCAAATTCACTTCAGTTTTTAAATTTCGTTAATGTGTTAATTAATTATGATGTTCACCGCAAATCATGTTTTTCAGAAAGTGTTTTGCAAAATGCTCCGTCAGCGGCATAATTCCTAATATTTTTAAACAAAAATTTTACAAAATCTTCTTCAAATACTAACTAATAGCATGCAAAAAATTTAACATATAAACTATTACCATTTCTTCAATAAAAATTCACAAAAAAGATGCTTTTTTCAGCCGTTAGACCCTACTTCCCCTTAAAAGACTTTCAATTTCACAGAAATAAGAATTTAATTCCTCGTATGTAAGGAGTGTCTCGCCAATAGTTCGTCGCAAGTTGTGCTTGAGAGACTTTACCGCTGCCTCCCAAATCCCACCGAAATGTGGAGTCCTTGGAGGGGATAAATGGCATTCGATGTTTTGATCATTCATTGCGTGACTAATAACTCGATTGTGTTCGCTCGAATTTAACAAATCATAAATTTCATTTAATTCATTCTTTGCGCCTACAAAGTTCGTTCCGTTATCAGAATATAATCTTTTACTTTTACCTCCACGTGCGAAGAATTGACGCAAGCAAACCAAAAACAATTCTGTAGACAAATCCCCCACCAACTCTATGTGAACTGCCTTCGTACTAAGGCACACGAATACTGTTGCGTATATGTAGTTTTATTTTATTTCTGTTTCGAAAACGCTTTTCTTTTACAAAAAAAGGACCGCAGTAGTCAACTCCAACATTTTTAAATGGTCTTGACGCTGTTAGACGCACACTCGGCAAATCACACATAACATACGAAGATTCCTTTGGTTTTACTCTAAAACATTTTATACATTTATTAATATTTTTTCTTACAGTCAATCTACCGTCAATAGACCAAAACGACATTCACAAAGCGTACAGAGTTCCATTGATGCCTGCATGCAAATTCTTCTCGTGAGTATCACGGGTAATTAAATCAGTGAACGGATGATTTTTCGGCAATAAAATCGGATGCTGCTGTTCAGATGATATTTCGGCGTTTTTTATTCTTTCTCCTACCTTTAATAAATTATCTTCCATAATCGCGTTGAGATTCAGCAATTTTGATCGGCTCGATAAGTTTGTACCTTTTTTTAGTGATTGAACTTCATCTGAAAATTCTTCTCTTTGAGCAAGGAAAAGAAGTCTCGTGAATGCTGCTTGAATCTCGCTTGTTGTCAACAATTCCGGAAATTCAGCTGGACCACGCATCCTTGATCTAAAACGCAAACAATACGCTACGACATGAATTAACATTTTAGAGAAGAAAAACGATTCCAAAGATTCAATGTTACAGTCTTTTTTTGTTCCGGCAACTCCACAATAGTACTTCGAAAAACAGGCCAATTATCCTCTGACGTTCGAAGCCAACTTGGACCAAACATCCATGATTCATTGGTGACGAAATCCTGAGGCAATTGTCCACGAGACACATAATCAGCGGGATTTTCTTCTGCGAAATTACGTGTCCTCACGAGGTCGTTGAGGTTAAGGTCTGAATCTCAGCCATTCTATTTGTTACAAAGGTTCCAAATCTGTGTGGCGATGAGTGTATCCAATTTAATGTTATCATCGAGTCTGTCCAAAGCCGCACTTGTTCCACTTCGATCTTCAATGCATCTAGAACTATTTTCACCAGCTTGAATGGTAGGCCCTATCATCAATGCTTCGTTAAGTGAAATGCCTGTTTTTGTTGCGCATGATCTGTCGAATACCACTCTCAAAATCATACCCAAAATCTTATTTTTTAGAACGGCGTGATGAGGCAAATAATAACCTTTACTTCGCTTGCTGGTCGATGGCTCCATGTGATCTAATTTTTCGTATTATTGCATAAATTTCTTATAATCTTCCTTGAATTCAGGATATTTTGACAACTTTCTTTCCATAATAAAAAAATCTACGTTGTGCAATTTCATAAGAATTTCCAAGATTGTCCTTCTTTTCATTAAAGGGCAAACGTACGGTATAAACTCCAGAAGATTCACGTTGCACGTTGTCTTTGAAATGTTTCTCGCAGGCTGCTTCCACAGTTGTTAAGTGTTTTACTTCTTTACCCTCTTCAATCTTCCAAAATTCCTCAAGCTGTGATGATAAAGAATTCTTGACAAGATTGCATTTTAATTTTTGTTTATCTGGACCACTAAATAATTTTCCTGTAACTATCCAGCCTATTTTCGAACTTTGTAAAAAAGTGTTTGGGACACTGTAAAAACAAAGTCTTCCTTTAAGCCCGAAATTTGTCTTTTTGCAAGGTGTAAACGGAAGTAGACCATGTTGGCTGAATGTCAGTAATGATTAGAAGTTTAAAAAGAATACTCCCGAATTGATACAAGTAAGGTGTTAAATGAACTGAAATTCAACTGTAAGCTAGTAAGAAGGTTAAAATTTAGCCAAACCATCTAGCTAAATTTTAGCCTTCTTACAAGCTTACAGTTGAATTTCAGTTTATTTAACACCTTACTTGTATCAATTGGGGAGTCTTCCGTTTACACCTTGAAAAAAGACAAATTTCGAGCTTAAAGGCGGTGTCAAAGTCGATGCGATTTTTCCATTGGAGCTCAATGCAAAAATCCAATCGACTTTGACACCGCCTTAAAGAAAGACTTTATTTTTACAGTGTATGTTCATATTCTTGAATTTTATTAAAATAAACATATGTCACATTTAATTTCTTATAACAAACAACAATTATTAAAACTATTAGTGGAAATTTCTCTCTTTAAGATAAAGAATTAAATGCTAATGCACATATATATTAGGTGAAATTAAAATTATAAAATGTTTATAAACTTGTTTAAAATCGAATTAAAATATTAACATACTAATAAAACTAAACTTTCTGTCTAAGATTCACCAATTATAAATATAATTTATGGACTTATATATTAGGGTAAAGTGGGGTAAAAAAGCCATGGTGTAAAAAAGCCATTTGAGTTTTATTTAAAAACTATTAAGCCGATTTATCAGCTGTTTAGAATATAAATACTATTAGGTAATACGCAACTTTTGAATCTAGTTTGAATGTTGTACCTAGATTAATATTGTTTTTATTGTAATTTTAATTTTTTGTTGCTTTTTTGAAAACATTTTAGTGAACTTTTCAAACATATTACAGTCTGATTAAGTGAACGAATAATAAAAATAAATGTTTGTACATAAGGAGAAAAGTATACCGAAAACGTATACAATGTTAATTTTTGGAAATTGAACTGAATTAAAAATTTATTTTTGCTTTTTTAATAACTGGTCTTGGGTGTAAAAAAGCCAGGGCAAAAAATCCATTGAATATTTTGTGAAATTCACTTGTTTTCTATTTAAACTAACCTTATTATTTTACAAAATTTCTCGTGTTTATTTAATAAAATTAATTAAACACGACGAAAAAGTAGTTCAAAGTGCATTCAAAAAATAAACAATGAATAAACGGTTGCAACGAAATATGTTATCTGTGGTGAAACTTAAAGAGAACTTCTAAAAAAGGTACGAAAAATTGGCAGGGTAAATCGAAAACAGGTAAACTTAATATAATTTTCAATTTTCCTTGCTAAAAACTCTTTCATAATTATTAAAATATTTTTCAAATAAGACTATTTGTCATATAAATAAAGGAAAACTATAAAAATACCTAAATTGATAACATGTTTTGCTAAAATCGTAAGGTGGCTTTTTCACCCCACCAGGTGGTGCAAAAAAGCCACTTACAGTGCTTTCGTAAAACTCTTATAACTTAGTCCTTTCATGAGATAAAAAATATTTCCGTCAAGAATTTTCAAGCTTAATAACTAAACTTTCAATAACAATTGGAAATTTGAGAAAAAAAATTTAAATACAGATTTTACAGCATCAAAAGTAAAAATGTGGCTTTTTTACCCCACTCTACCCTATTAATAAAACACGAGTCAAAAGTAAACCGACAAACCGTCGACGCGACGCGCTATTCAGACTTTTCACGTTTGCAAATTGCGTCCCTTGTGACGTCACAATCAACTGTTTCAGCCTCGCCAGACTTACAGTCAGCTATTAGCGTACCTTATTAGAAGTTAATTTCATCTAACTCTTTATTAATACCATTGGATCTGAAATTAAGTCCGGTGTATTACAAATAAATTACAAACTGAGTTTTATTTAAGTAAGAGTACAACTAACTTTAATTTTCAGTTAGTTTTTATGATTAAATAAAGTTGATAGCTTAAGATAAGTCAAAAATTAAAACTAGCCACCATTAAATTTAAGACTTTGTTTTTACTGTGTAATTTGTTACAGTCGGGTGGTACAAAAACATTCCCGGAATGCGTTTTCAAAAATTTTAATTATTTAATTAGTTGTAAACAATTAAACTTTAAAGTACACGGAAAGAAAAGGTCTGGAAAAGATATCCATAAAAATATTGTTGAGCAGAATATTGTTGTGTTATCCAATTCAATGGAAGAGACAACTTGCAGAATGGAAGCACATTCCATATTCAATGGATGAGGGAGCCATATTATATTGTTGAATCAAATATAGATGTGACAATCATAGGCATGGTTAGGCTTACAATTCATGCTATGGATTTTCACATATGGCTGCCTCATCCATATAAACTTTGGTTGGGAGATCCATAGTTAGTTCAAAACTTCGATACATGTTGCGCGCAATTCATTATCATGGCACCCATTTAAAAATGGTCGTCTCAATTTGTCCATCACGTCGGTTTCCTGTCACGTCTATATAATCACGTTGTGAGTTTATTGTGTATAAATAGTTTTATTTGTTTATTATTTATTATCGTTATTGTCTATTAGTGTTTATGTAAATTCATTTTCATAAAATATGTGTAGAGTATATAAGGAAAATTATATGCTCAAATATTGTAGTTGTGTGTATAGTGTAGTGGATAGCGTTAGTGTTTAGTATGCGTTAGGTCTAGGGTTCGTGTCTCTCCCATCGATTAATAATTTATTTCGTAAATATGCGGTTACTCAATAAGTGGTGTGTATTAATTAACAAAAATGTG
Organism: Leptopilina syphax; assembly: GCA_032872505.1. NCBI lineage: Eukaryota > Metazoa > Arthropoda > Insecta > Hymenoptera > Figitidae > Leptopilina > Leptopilina syphax. The sequence goes on along the minus strand of CM065468.1, from coordinate 42,321,226 downwards.
TATAAAATATCTCAAGTGACATTCAATTTAATTAATTAACTGATTCAAATTTTTTTGTTTTCCATTTCCATTACTATGGATCACCCAACCATAGATGTTTTGCTGCTCCAACAATATACAGCCAGCCATAGAATATGGATGCAGCAACCTTAACTATGGATATCCCGTATTTTTCAATATAATATGGCTGTGATATCCATGTATCTGGATGAGTCAACTATTCCTTTTTCTCCGTGTACCTTTTTAGAAAATTCACTATTGCTTGGTTCTTTTTGATAAAATTTAATAATATTTAATAAAGTAGATATACAAAAATAATGCCTCTACTAATAGTGTAAGAATTCCTGAAGTGGGCAACGGATTTTCCAAGGTTTGCAATTTCTATAATAAACTTTATAAAAATAAAGTACTAATAGAGGGACAAACAGTCACCAAGTTTTATTTGAAAATATTCATTTGTTTATTTTTTATAAACAATTTAATTTTAATGTAACATTTTTTTAAAACATTTATATCTCAGAACTGGATTATCGGATTTTGATGAAAATTTTTGGACACAATTAATGAAGATTTCAGCTTTTTAAGGAAAATTATTTCAATGTTGAAAAAAATTATTTATTGTAAAAAATAATTGTTAATAATAAACAAATGAATAATTAATTGTGTTCTGGACCTTTTTCGTAAAATTTTTTTTCAGAACCTTAAACTATATAAATCAAGGATTAAATAACTGAAAGAAAAAGTTAGTAGATCGAAATAGTTTATTAACTTTGAATTTTTTTGTGAGCGCGGTCGCGTTGTCCGTGCGAAGCGGCTTGACGTGGAGCTCCATAAGTTCATTGCACACTCACCACGAACACAGAGTATTCTTAAAAACTGAAATACAGAATAATTATCTAAAATTTAAGATTATTAGTAGAATTATTTTACCACATTATTGTTTATACTAGTGACTATAATATGTAAAAATAATTATTTTATTAAGGTATTTTTAAGAAATGTAGCTTATTTTCAATTAAATAAATTTCACTTTGTTGGTGTTTAACTAGTCTTTTTGTTTCAATTTTCGACTAAATTTGTAAGTAAATAAAAAATGTTTTTGTTAAATAAGTAAAAAGTTCACAGTAAAAAAATTTTCTTTAGATTAAAATTTTTGTTATGAATTTTTATTGAAACTGGTAAAATTTCGTCTAAAGCAGAGAATTCAAATTTCCTTGTGTTAGATTAATAAAACAAATTATACAATATTTATCGAACAAAAAATTAAAATTGAAAACATTCCAAATGTAAAATATTGTCTTCTGAGTAATAAACAGTTTTTTTTCTTCAAATTATCGTTGATGATATTAAAAAAATAAATCCAACATAAGCAAATTTAAAATCTTTGCTTTAGACGAAATTTTACCAGTTTCAATAAAATTCCATAACAGAAATTTAAATTTTTACTTTAAACTAAAACACTTTTTATTTATTTACAAATTCAGTAGAAAATTAAAACAAAAATACTAGTTAAACACCAACAAAGTGAAATTTATTCAATTAAAAGTGAATTACATTTCTTAAAAATACCTGAATGAAAAAATTATTTTTGCATATTATTGTCACTAGTATAAACAATAATGTGGTAAAATAATTCTACTAATAATCTTAAATTTTAGATACTTATTCTGTATTTCAGTTTTTAAGAATACTTGGTGTTCGTGGTGAGTGTGCAATGAACTTATGGAGCTCCACGTCAAGCCGCGACGCACGGAACAACGCGACCGCGCTCACAAAAAAATTCACAGTTAATAAACTATTTCGATCTACCAACTTTTTCTTTCAGTTATTTAATCCTTGATTTATATAGTTTAAGTTTCTGAAAAAAAATTTTACGAAAAAGGTCCAGAACACAATTAATTATTCATTTGTTTATTATTAACAATTATTTTTTACAATAAATAATTTTTTTTAACATTGAAATAATTTTCCTTAAAAAGCTGAAATCTTCATTAATTGTGTCCAAAAATTTTCATCAAAATCCGATAATCCAGTTCTGAGATATAAATGTTTTAAAAAAATGTTACATTAAAATTAAATTGTTTATAAAAAATAAACAAATGAATATTTTCAAATAAAACTTGGTGACTGTTTGTCCCTCTATTAGTACTTTATTTTTATAAAGTTTATTATAGAAATTGCAAACCTTGGAAAATCCGTTGCCCACTACAGGAATTCTTACCCAATAACAACAAGAAGATAAAAAATGTATGATTATTTGTGCAAAATAAATTGTTAATGAACTTTTTAAATAATTAAAGTTTTAAGTGACTTTTGGAATAGTTACGAAAAAAAATCAAAAACTACAAAAATCTATATTTCCTACACTTAAATTTCCAATAAAAATTTGGTAGGTAGGGGAGAGTCTCCAGTTGTGAGACGGAATTGTAAATAAAATACACCGTTCGAAAGGTAACAGAAATACGCAACTTTTATTAAAAGAAAGTGTTGTGTTTCGATGAACTCAAAAAATTTTACTATACATTTTCCGAGCACATCGCTTTTTAAAAAAAAAAATGTCTCCAGTTGTGAGACACTCATTAAAAATTGCTAAAATTTAATAAGTTTGACATAAAACGTTATGTTTAGTATAAATAATTAAATATATTAATAATATATATTATTATATACTAAATAATAATATTTATTCGCCAAAATATGACTATCAAATAAACACAATTTAATAGCTTCAACAAGAGCATTAAAATTGATTTCTTCTGAATCAATTGACTTTTTTCCACTTGACATGCCCAAAAATACTAGAAAAAAATCAAAACAACATTTAAATATTATGCCTGCAAAGTCGTATTTTTTATGCTGCCCAGATGGGTGTTGACACCGTCTCACAACTGGTGATATGCTGTGTCTCACGCCCAGAAATCGGCGCTATTTTGAAAAAGGAAAATTAAATTATTTTCAACCGTAGATTGGAAAAATGCAATACTGCATCACAAAATATAAGGAAAACACTAAAAGAAAATGCATTACATTTACCTTTTCCAATTAATTAACTTGGAAAAAAAGTACTTTGCATTTATTGAAAAACGCTTTTTAGTCAATTATCACACACAGTGTTGGTATTTAACAAAAACAGTTTATATATCCGCCTCGGTGTACACGAAAAAGTTGGCTCATATAAAAAGAAATGTTTTTATATAAACCAATCAGTCAATTTTTCTTAACATGCAATATTAAAAAGCAATATTAAAAAGTCAATTTTTCTTAACATGCAATATTAAAAAGCTGTCTCACAACTGGAGACTCTCCCCTACCTTTAAAAATTGAGTAAATGACATAATTTTAAAGACCGACGTGAAAGCGTTATACAGTGGTGAGAAAATGTACTTTTTCGTTTCAAATCACTCTACAGGTCACAATTGAAGGGCTACATGAAATAAGGGGACGAACGCGAGGCTTGGAAGGGAATGAAGGGATACTACCAGTCGGGTAGCAGTGACAAGCCTTGAGCCGCTCGCTGCTACCTGACTGATATTATCCCTTTCAACCGCGAGTTCGTCCCCTTATTTTATGTACACTGAGAGAAGAAAAGCACAGAATCTGAATTCTGCCGCACACCGGTTATACAAAATAAGAGACAGAATCTGTCCTTCGCATAAAAGACAGATACTGTCACTTAAAGCGTAGAATCTGTACTTTAAAATTTTTCAAAGTACAGCATCTGTGCTGCAGAGTACAGAATGTGTCCAATAGTGGCACTGCTGCTGCGTTCAACCTGGGGTACTGATGCTGAACTATGTCGAATTCAGATTTTCTGTGCTTTTCTTTTCTCAGTGTAGCCCTTTAATTTTTGACCGAAACGATTTTTTTTAAAATCTCCGTAATTAAATTCTCTATTGATCTTTAGAGCACGATTTTTGAATTTTTGTTTTTAAACATTATTTATAAAATTGTTTAAACAATGTATTGTTGTCATTTTTTCATAGACTGCAGTTAGGGCTAGAAATTTTAACATTTTTCTAAAAACAATCAATTGAAAAATTTTAAATTGATTAAACAATTGTTAAATGATAAATTTTTAGTTTTTCTATTATACTATAGTGTCTAAGTTATAAAAAATTGCTTAATTGAAAAAACTAAGAAATTCTATAGTTTTTTTCTTAAACTGGGCTAACTTTTTCTCACGAATTCAAATCCGTAATTTGTTTTTTGAAAAATGTTTAAATAATGAGAAAAAATTAATAATTAAAAAAAATTTTTTTGTAAAAAAATCAATTTTTTCATATTTTTTATTTTCAATTTCTCGAATAATAAAAACAACATTAATTTATTATTTTCATTTTCAAAAAATTAAATTTTCAGAACTAGTTTTTTGTTTTGTTCAGTCAAAATTTCTGAATTTGGCCACCTGAAACAATCTTTTTAAATTTGCAGTTTGTCTATACATAATTTGTTACAGCCAAGTGGTACAAAAACATTTTTGGAATGCGTTTTCCAAAATTTTAATTATTTAATTAGTTATAAACGATTAATCTTTAAAGTAGCCTTTCAGAAAATTTACTATTTGTTTGTTGTTCTTTGATAAAATTTAATAATATTTGGTAGAGATATGTATACAAAAATAATGCCTCTATTAATAACAACAGGAATTTAAAAAATTCATATTTATGTATGCAAAATAAATTGTTAATTAATTAAACAATTAAAGTTTTAAGTGACTTCTGGAATAGTTACGAAAAAAATTCGTGAAAAAATTTACTTTTTTGTTTCAAATCACTTTACAGGTCACAATTTTTTACCGAAATTGAATTTTCGTTTTTAAATTTTTTGTTAATAACAATAAGTATTAATGGAATCATAAAATCGTAAATATATTTCTTTTAGCTTTATTAATTAAGAAAATTATTTAAAAAAATCCTATTAAAATAATGTTTGAGTGTTTCTGATGTATGAAAAAAAGTATGACAATTTATTAAATTGTTTAAACAATTAATTATTATTATTCTTCTAATAAACTGCACTTAGGGCAAAAAATTTATATTTTTAACTATATTGTGCATTCTTTTGTAACTAAAACATTCAAGTATAAAAGAAAAACTATAAATTAATTATTCAAATATTCTTTAAACATTTTATTCAGTTAATTTTACAATGTACTGTACTTAAAACTATAGAATTTCTTAGTTTTTTCAATTGACCAATTTTTTATAACTTAGACACTTTAGTATAATAGAAAAACTAAAAATTTATTATTTAACCATTGTTTAAACAATTTAAAATTTTTCAATTAATTGTATTTAGAAAAATTAAATAACTGCAGTCTATGTACTTTAAAGTTTAATTGTTGATAACTAATTAAAAAATTAAAATGTTTGAAAACGCATTTCGGGAATGTTTTTGTACCACCTGACTGTAACAAATTATGTATAGACATAATGCAATAATTTAAAAAGTTTGTTTTATGTGGCCAACTTCAGAAATTTTAACTCAATATTTATTATAACAATAAAATAATAAAATAATTAGTTTATGTCTACTCTATATATAGAGATTAAGATATTTCTATTTATAGATTAGACATAATTTTTTTTACATTATTTTTAGTCACATATTGTCATAAATAAGTTATTTCGAAAATACCCCAATTTTTATCAAAAAACAAGTTCTGGGCTTGTATTTTATCTGAAAATTTAATTTTTTGAAAATGAAAATAATAAATTAGTGTTGTTTTTATTATTTGTGAAATTGAAAATAAAAAATATAAAAAAAAAATTTTTCCAAAAAAACAAAAAAAAATTTTAATTATTAATCTTTTCTTATTATTTAAAATTTTTTCAAGAAACAAATTGCAGATTTGAATTCGTGAGAAAAAGTTAGCCAAGTTTAAGAAAAAAGAGATCGAAATCCATCAATTTGTTTCAATGTTATGACAACTTTTTTTTTTTTTTTTATTGTTTATACTTTTTTATTAGAAGTACTCGCATTACGCGTGGACCACCCGTCAATGGATTTTCTCGCCAGAGAAGAGGGAAACTGTAGAAAACCTCTCTGAGTACAACCGGTTTATCGACAGTCGAGTTCTAATGGTGTGTACCGGACAATAATCGACGGTGCACATCATTATACCTCGACGTCAAACCTCCCGCTCAGATTGTCTCACGTGCCGGAAAAATACCAAGCCAAGTGGGCGCGAACCAAGGATACTTATATCCTTGGTCCTTAAACGACCACCAACGCCAGGCATTTATCCGACTGAGCCAATCTGTCGGTGTTATGACAACTTTTGTCAATTTGAAAGTTTGAATTCAACTTTGGCGCGAGCGACAGTCGATTTCCCCTACCCCGCTGCCTAGAGCAACTTCAAACGTCACACACTTTTTACGAATTTTTTTATGAACAAGAAGTGCATATATGGTTACATTGATGTTTTTATAAATAGTATGACTAATCAACTAAAAAAATATGAAAAAAGAAGTTAAAAATATCAATAAATAAAGGCTCAGGAATTTTTTTTTTTAATAATTATCTCCCCCTCCTTTTGACCTAGATCAAAAATTTTTTTTGCAAAATTTGCAGGAAAGAATAAGTAAACAAATGGCGTTTATTCCAAATTGTTAAAGTAAAAATTGTTTATACAGTGATAATTTGTTTATAAGCAAAAAATTACCCCCCCTAAAAAACCAGTTGTTTTGCAAAAATTCAATTTGCCACAAATTGTGATTGACAGATTGGCATTTTATAAAGAGAACCCAAAAAAACTGATTTTCATCCTGCCAAAAATGTAGAAATTCCGTTGAAAAAAACCATGTTTTTAGTTAACAAATGGAATTTTTCATAAACTATTTATCCGATTGGCTTCAAATTTTGCATACATCTTAAGGGCTATGAGAGGCATATTTTTGGAGAATACCAAAAGAATTTGTTAACTTTTGTTCAAGTTATTAAACAATTAAGAAACTGTCATTTTTAGTGGTTTAAATTTATTTGCAAGTAAAAAAATAAACCAATTTTAACATATGACCTATCATTTTACAGGTATTTCTGAGCTCTATAAATTTTAATAACAACTTTTTCCCTTATAATTTTATGGGAAAGAACAGTCATCAAAAAACTGTTTTTCGGCACTTTCAAAGATGTTTATAACGCGCAGCCTGTAATATCTCAAGTAGGAAACATATGAGACATTCTCTGAAAAAAGCTACTTGAAAAAAAGTGCTCAGTTTTTTTCGGCCAAAATATGTCTTTTAGTATATCCAAAAACTAAGAGAAAAAACATGATTTTAGGACCGTGCAATGCGGGGTTGCCATACTGTCAGGGGTTAAACTTTTTACTAAAATAATTTTCGAAACGTTATAACTTTAAAACAAATAAATGGATTTTAAAACGCCCAGAGAGTTTTTTTTGCAGAATTACCTAAACTTTAACACTATGTATCACAAAATTTTTTTAAATTTATATTTCATAGAAAAAATAAAAAAAATTTTTTTTTAATTTTTAACCCTTTATGCCTCCTTCGATTTTTTCAAAATTACCTCCAAATATTATTTTTTTATTACTTTTATTTCACCAAAAGAAATTTTGGGACAGCAATATTTGTATGAGTTACAAATTAAAAACTAGTTTAGCGCACGCTCTCAATTCGAGAATATGCTCTCGCGTATAGAATTCTAGTACCCAAAAATGCCACTAGGTGGCACTGATGAATGCTTTCTTACAACAACTGAGTTTATTTACGCATAGTAAATATCGCGACATTTTGTACCTATAACATGTTCTACTATTAATGAATGGTAACTTTTTTTACAGTAAGTACATTTATAATTTTTTTTTATTATTCATTGTTTAAGTTTTCTGAAAAATGCCTTTTGTTAAATGTTTTATTCCATTTTAAGTTAAAGACCATAAAAATAAAAATGTACGAAAAATCAATAATTGCAAAATTATTGGAGTACCTCAAAATTTGTATTTGTGCGACAAATGTCGCAAATAGGTTTCGACAGAAGGTTGGCCTGAGATTTTTACTGTTGTACCTGGACATTCTACTTCTTCAGGAAATTTGAGTGAATTTCAAGTCGAAAACGAATTTAAGGATAATAATAAATTTGACTCTGAAAACGAATCTGATTCAGATTGCATGTATGATACGGTCAATAAGTCTACTAATAAAAGTAATACTTATGCTGATTTTTTTCAAATTTCCTGAAGAAGTAGAAAGTTCAGGTACAACAGTAAAAATCTCAGGCCAACCTTCTGTCGAAACCTGTTTGCGTCATTTGTCGCACAAATACAAATTTTGAGGTACTCTAATAATTTTGCAGTTATTGATTTTTCGTACATTTTTTATATTTTTTAAATTAAAATTAGACAATTAATGATAAAGCAAAAATAAATTTATAAATGTACTTACTGTGAAAAAAGTTATCATTCATTAATAATAGAAAATGTTATAGGTACAAAAAGTTGCGATACTTATAATATGCGTAAATAAACTCGGTTGTAAGAAAGCATTCATCAGTGCCACCTAGTGGCATTTTTAGATACTCGAATTCTATACGCAAGAGCATTTTCTCGAATTGAGAGCGTGCGCTCAGCTAGTTTTTAATTTGTAACTCATACAAATATTGCTGTCCCAAAAAATTTTCATGGTCATATTCGGTTTTAGCGACCCTAAAAACATGGGGATAAGGGGGTGTGACCTCTGGGTTTTGACTTTTTTTTGTGTGCCTGTGTAGTTGATACTCGTGAAGATAACAGATAACAGACAATTCAATATTTGAAAAAGGTATATTACTTTTATATTAAAAATTGTCACGTAGGGGTAAATATTTTAATTTTTAACATAGTAAACAATTAATATTTCAATTAAAAATACATTTCAAATAATGAATTTTTACAATAATAATTAAAATTTGCATTTAAAAAACAAATTACAAATTTTGAATTTGTGCAACAAGTTGAAAGTCCTTACTCTTTCACTAAAAAATTGAATTCAAAATGTAATTTTTTTATTTAAAATACGAAATAGTGAAATTAGACTAACTTTGTTTTAATTGATTAAAGGAAGGGTTGTTTGTTAAATTCTTTCTTGATTAAAATGATAATAAATGTACTTTTTGAAAATTCATGTTTGATGCGATAATTTAATTCTTCTAGTAAATCACATCGATGGACTGCTTTGTTAATGTTTATCAGCACTAGTACCAGATCCAAATTGGTATGCGTGGCGCGCATTTGTGGAGGAACAAAGAAATCCTGTACCTGTACCAGAGTTATCTGGAAAGGAGCACGAAGATATAATCAACTTCTTACGATAAATGAATAACTACTTTCAGATCCTGGGAACTCCTGAAACAAATAAAGTTCGCGTAACAAGCCAAACTCTTCGTGGCGAGGCAGAAAAGTGGTGGGAGATGCACAAAGGAGTCCCTTTTGAATGGAACCAAATTCGAGACTTTTTGCTGCGCCAATATAATTCTCCTGCAATACTCAGAAAAATTGCAAGCCCAGCTATTTTTCCTACGTCAAGGGGAAAAAGAGCGCGTGGGAGTGTTTCTTCAGAAGAAATACTTACTTTTCCGGAGATTGCGACCTGGAGAAACAGAAGAAGTCATCGTGCATACTCTAATGGAGTTTCTGAAACCAGCGATTCGACACGCAATACGCGCTTCAAATCCTCTGGACTGTGCTACACTGCTAACCAGAGCTGACGAATCAAAAAAGGACGAACTGGATTTGCAACGAAGCCAACCGCGTAGAGAAGAAAGGAAAATCGTCGAAAACTCAGCTGCTACGAAAAAGTATCCTCCAGACTGCTGGTACTGCCCTGAAAAGCATTTGCACAAAGACTGAGCGGTTTACAAAATGCAGTTGGAGGACCGTTAAAACACAGGTCAGAAAAACTGGCGACGGGCGGTGGATGCACCGACCACCTATAACAACAACTAGCCGAAACATTAACTTCGCTTTATCTTACTCTACAAAATCATCGAAAATTACCGCGCAAAATTAAATTAAATTCTCAAAATTAAATTCAGCGCAACTCGCGTCTCTCGCCCCTAGTTTCGACAAGGTAAACATGGCAGCGCCCGAAACGAGTATGAAAATCTTGGGACGAATCACGCTCTTTGTTCGAATTAATACACAAGAGATGAATGTTGAATTCTTCGTCTGCGAACAGCTGAGAGAAGAAATTATTTTGGGTCTACCCTGGATGGAAGATCAACAAACAATAATCGACATTCTAGGAAAAAGAATCTACGCGGGTAAAGAGAGTCGATTCACAATATTTTTCCACCAACAATCGAAACCACGAGACCAAATCGACGTGGAAAACGAAATCGCCATGGAAAATCTTATTGACGATTTCCCACCAGAATATGAAGGCGAATTTCTCGAAATCGTACAACGTTACGTCACCACAGTTGCACCCGGTCCGAGTTTAACGCAAACTTGATCAACACGTCACAAAATCGAATTAACCGATAACCGACCTTTTCGGTTAAGGCCGTATCCATCGTCAGCTGAAAAGCGAAAAGAAATGTTTGATCAAGTTCAAGAGATGCTTTCCAACGGAGTCATCGAACCGAGTACGTCACCTTATTGTTCCCCCGTGGTCTTGACGAAGAAAAAGAACGGAAAATTTCGTTTCTGCGTGGATTATCGTCGCCTGAATTCGATCACACAAGACGTAATCACGCTTTACCCAGGATCACCGACTCTCTAAAAGAACTCGGAAACGCGAAAATATTTTCCGTGTTAGATTTGCGGTGGGGATACTGGCAAGTACCGATGGCTGGGAATTGTAAACAATTTACTGCATTCTCGATCCTAAACGGCGGGAATTACCAATTTCGCGTTATGCCTTTTGGCTTAAAAGGCGCTCCGAACACGTTCCAAAAATTAATTAGTCAAACCGTGTTACGAGGATACGTAAATCGCTTCTGTATAGCAATTTTGGACGATATAATCGTTTATTTACAAAATTGGACCGATCACATGTGTCATTTAAATCTCGTGTTAGAACGATTAGAGATTCACGGTCTAACTTGTTCAATCGACAAATGTTTTTTCGGCCAGAAAGAACTAAAATATTTGGGCCAACAAGTTTCAGGTACAAATAACGAGCCCCAAGAACACCATGTTCAGGCTATTATCCAAGCCGCTCGTCCAACCAGCAAAAAGGAGCTACAAAAATTCCTCGGCATCTGTGGTTGGATACGCGAATACGTCCCCGATATTTCCATGTTATCCGCTCCGCTCACGGATCTACTAGAAAAAAAGGCAGGAAAATGGAAATGGACGGAAGAAGCCGAAAACGCGTTCAACAAAATGTCAAAATCAGAGATGCCTTCCAAGCGGATCTCAGTCTCGGACGTCCAAACCCCGACTTGCCTTTTCACCTTCAAACCACAGTAAGTTCCGAAGGAATGGCAGCAGTGCTTTTTCAACTCAAAGAAAGTTCTCGCAACGTGATCAGTTACGTCAGCGCTAAGTTTAGCTCTACCGAAAAGCGCTATTCTGGACTGGAGCCAGAATGTCACTCTGTAGAATGGGCCCTCAAACATTTTCGCCCACAGTTGGAAGCAACTCCTTTTCACCTGCACACGGACGAAAAAGCGTTAAAGTGGCTTCAAAATTCGAAAGAAAACACGCCGAAATTGGGTCGTTGGGCACGATTTTTGGTGAATCCGAGTGATTCACCGAATGAAACCGAGGAAGATAACTTTCTTCTTCCACCTGAGATTGCTCCTCAATTTGATGCACCTTTTCTAGCGCAAATCACGCATTCCAACTTTTTCGAAGAGTTCATCGCTTCGCAATAAGAGGACGAAAACATAATCAGCCAGGTACGACGCTAGAAGAACCTGAAAAACAAGAAAATTCGAAACAAGGTCGATGAGAAATTTTGCCGCGAACACATCCTATTGGACGAAGGATTTTTTCGCCGCAAGAATCCCCATGATTCATGGCTACTCGTGGTTCCAGAAGTCTGTCAGCAGGGACTTCAGCACGAGTATCACGACGCTAGCCTAGCCGGACATCCAGGCGAAAAAGAGACGTTGCGCGCCGTCCAAGAACTCTTTACGTGGCCCAAAATGGTCTCACAAATAAAAGACTACGTCAAAAATTGCACCCTTTGCTCCTGCTGTAAGTCTTTTAGGTCGCAAAGCAATAGCGAGGTACGCCCACGCCAACCAAAGGCCCCGTGGGATACGGTTGCTGTCGATTTAATGGGACCATACGTACGTTCATCGCACGGAAAACGATTTCTCCTCGTAGTTACCGATCTTTTTTCACGGCGGGTGGAAGCTTTCCCCCTAGGATCTTCCAAAGCCCCCCGTATCACCTACTTTCTCGAAAAAGAGGTGTTCATTCGATTCGGTTACCCCAGAGCCGTCATTACCGATAATAATAGCCCTCAATTTATCGGTAACATCTGAGAAAAGCATGCGCGAAGTGGAACTGCGAAAGTTGGCACACTCCTCTTTATCACCCGCAGGCGAATCCGACCGAGCGGAGGAACCAGGAGATGAAAAAAGGAATGCTCCTACGACTCGTCGATGCTTCTCATCGAAAATGGGACTCTGAAATCGCTGACATTTTATTCAATGTCAGAAATCGACGAAATGCGGCAACCGGACGGACGCCGAGTCAGGTCCTATTCGGAACGACTGCCAAGAGACCCAGAGAATGGGTCCTACAAACCGGAAGAAAGGCTGTAAAAAACTTGGAAGAACGTGTTCAGGAAGTCACTCATCACCAAGCCATATATCAAGAAAAATACGCCGTGCCTCCTAAATCAAATAAGAAAATTCCTGTCGGCAGTTTTGTTTATGTACGAACGCACCGCCTGTCGAACAAGGAAAAAGGTTTTCACCTCAACGCCGACAATCCCTCCCTTGAACGTTTTTTTCAGTCCGAGAAAATCCCCACCTAAAGAAATCGAACAAAGCGTTTTGGTAGAATGCCCCGTTCCGCGTGAAGTTACCGTCGATGATAAAAATCCGGAGTCCACAAAAATATCTGAGAAAAAAAAATTTTACACGATCGAAGAAGCTCTCGATATTCTTTCTACGCCTCCGAAAGAAGTCGCACCGCCGGTCACCAACGAAAATTGGTAGTCTCTCTTCTCGCTAGAAAATTTCGCAAAAATCCAAATTTAATGACATGCGCATTACGATTCGACGAGACAACCCACAAACGAGAGATACACCCGTTAAACAAAGAGTGTTTAAAGAGTGGCGAAAAACCGTGGATATCGCAAATTTGGAGGATCCGAATAAAAAGAAACGGCAACGCCCTCCGCCAAAAGAATCGTCCAGGAAACGACGGAGAAGCCCTGCGCGCTAAGAAAAGAAAAATTCGAAGGCAATACGATCACCGTGTAGAAAGAAAACATCGAGAAGTTCGCGCAATCATTCGAAATTTCTGAAGAAAATTGTGAAGCGCGACAAATTGCACTCACGGCGTCCTACGCTACCATACGCTCGGCCTTCAACGTATAGAACGACGAAACGACCAAAGCTGGGACTGGTAAACCCTTTGAATCCATTGCATAGCGCGAAACGAGTATTGTTTTGATTATATTCTCTGTTGTACCGTATTTATTATTTTTTTCTACTTCGTTTTTTCTACAATCTGTAATTTGTATTAATTTTACTTCTCTTACATAATTATCTTACTTAATAATATTATTAAACATTGTAATTGAATTTTATTCTGTTTTCCTAATATTGTCTACGAATAACGGCAAATTATTATTTCTTAAATTGTTTTCGCCGAGAAAATTTTAGTTTGTCGTTGCATCATTATAATATTTTTTTATGTTTAAACTCTTCGAATTTCTACGATTTTTTATGTTTTTCTAATTGTATTTTTACTAGTTTTATTAATAATTATATTTAATTTCCAGTTAAATTCCCAATTTGTAAAATTCAAAATCATCGCTTTTGCTCAAGACAGACCCCGTGGAATTGATAATCGATAAATTACCAATAGATAATCTTTCAATTATTCGCGAAAGCTAGTTTTTATTTTTCCGTCGCTGAGCAAAAGCAAAGATTCCAAAATGCGGGAATGCGGCATCAGCCGGTCGCACAAGGCCGCGTCAGGCAATCAGAGCGTCGATCGCTCCCACTGCGCGAGTCTCCCCACTCAACCGCGCCACAGAGCTTGGAGACAGAGCTCTCGTCGTGACTACTTCCCAAGCTGCCTGTCTGCACGGTCGCACTGCTCCCAACTCCCGCTAACATTGTTACGAATAAAATAAATTCATCTGTTTTGACTTTAACTAATTTCAGTTAATTTTAAATTTTTACTTTTTCCCCCATCCATTTAACTTTCGGGTTTTATTCAACGCGCTTTTTGATTTATAATTTTTTTCCGTTCTCAGCAAAATTTTGGAAACTATTGCGAGGGTCCAAAATTTCCTTACTTTTTCTCCTTTCCTTTAAGAATTTTTAGAAACTTTCTGAGGGTCTAAAATTCTTAAACTTCCTTTTTTCAAAGTAACACAAACTTCGGAATCTCCCGGAGGGTCTAAGGTTGTGTTTACTCCTTTATTCCCTTTAATTTTATTTTTATTTTTTTTTACATAGAGAAATTCCGGTTTCGTGGAAACTCACCGAGGGTCCTGAATCAGTTATTTCTATTTATCGGTCCCATTTCGATTTTTTCTCAAGCGAATTTTGGAAACTTCCTGAGGGTCCATAATCGTTTCCCCCGTTTTTCTTAATTAATTTATTTATTTTTTTTCTTTAATTTTCTTTTTGCGTCAATTATTTTCCCAATTATTCTAAATTATCCCGAATTAGAGAACTCCTCGGAAACTCACGGAGGGTCCGAGATTTCTTCCTGTTTAAATTTGCTCCCTAAATTCCTAATTTTACCGAGTTTTTGGAAACTTGTTTATCAAGGGTCCAAAACTCCATGGTATTGTCAAAGCCCAAAATTGACGGTATCAATATATAATGAAATATGGTTGTGTTACTTTTTGGGGCTTCGATGATATCTTTAACTATTTATGTAGTATTAATTATTAATTTCAGACCATTTTGACAAATGATAATTATTATTTATTATTTTCAGTTGCGTTGTAGTGGAACAAAAATGGATATTTCCTTGGAGGAAAAATATTTGAATTTTAATAAAATTTTATTAAACAAAGAAGAGAAGCGTTCTTTTAAAATGTTTAACAATTCTAATGTCCTGGGCTATTGGCGTCTGAAAAAATGAGAGTTTCAATTCCCAAACTATGTTTTCACCGGGAAATGGATGGATCCAACAGAAAGAGACAATATTCATTGAATTTACATTAAAAACTTCGAAAGTACGACTCAATAGCGAAAAATATTATGATAAAAAAATAAATAGTTAATTAACTCGCCTGATATAAATTTGAAAACAAAAATTCTTTTTTAAAAGACGTTTAAATTTTCAAGGTGGGTAAACTTGGAAAAAATTATGTGATTTTCGAGGTTTTTCTGAATCCAGAAGATGAAGATTCGCTATTCAGATAAATTATCACAATAATTGGTGAAATTTATAACATTTCTATTGACTTACTCAATACAAATCCAATTGATTAAAAAAATATTAAAGTCAATTTCGTGTCAAATGAGGAATTTACAATTAAAAATTTAGGACCTTATGGAATTAAATATTAGTAAGTGAAATACATTTTCTTATATAAAAATATGTAACCATTTTCATTCATTTTAAGTCGGTTATTTTGTATAAATAATTAATTGGTTAAGAATAGTAAAAGTTGTAAATAACTTTAATTTTAAGAAACAAAAATTTATATTCAATAAATATTTGTAACTAAAATTTGTCGATTTATTAGAATTGAAAAAGAATCTGATGCAGTTTTTAAAAAAATTGATCCAAATGTAACAAAAGATAAATCCGGTACTTTTGTATTTCAACCAACTTTAGATACAATATTACCAGATAAAATGGCTGTAATTAATGTTAGTTTTTTAAAAAGGGCTAAATTTATTAAATTATTTTCCACTACACATTTTTTAATTAAGCAAAGTATTTAGAAAATTTTAATAACTAAAATTTTTCTTTAAGATTTCCTTTAAACCAATTAAAGAAATAATTCTCAAGAAAGATCCAATTTTGAAATGCCATTTTTTCAATGAATTTAACAAAAATAAAATAATTGCAGAATTTCAATTAACTGTGTCAGTTATTGCCTAGTGTAATAACACTAGGTATACAATTTAAACAATTTCTTTTTCTGTTTTCTTAAGGGAACACCTAAGTGGAAAAATGACAAAAAAATCGAGTTTTTAAAATTTGATTTTCTAAAAGTAGACTCAATTAGGAATAGAACAAGACTTTTTAAAACCTTTTCTGAAAAGTAGAGAAAATCTGATTACATGATTCTGAATACCATAATTTTTTAATATTTTTTCTTTTTTCGTGTCCCCTGTAAAAATGTTGTTTTCCAATTTTTTAACTTTCGGTACACTTTTCTCCGAATCTACTAAACCAATTTGTAATTTTTTTTTACTTTGTTCATTATGGTTCCAAGAATACGAATAAGAAGTTTAACATCATTTTGAGTTGTTCAAACGGAGATATGAGTCAATGAATCAGAGAAAATGGGATTTTTATTTTGCTTTGGGTATAAATATTCACGAAAAAGTTTATATTGGAGATAACGTCGTATTACTTCTTATTCATATAATTGATTATATTTGTAATCGAATAAAAATAGGGCAAACGCAATTGGAACAATAGTTTTCGAGAAAAGTGTACCGAAAGTTGACTCTTTTTGCATTGTTTTTAGGTGACTTGGGTGTCCCCTTAACCTGGTTAACCCTTTGCGGCATGCATAACATTATGACATTAATTTAAAAATCACAAATGCTTATGAGGGTTTTCAGGGTCGCTGATTACGAATCTGAAGTCCGTTTTCCAAAATTCAAGATGGCGGATCCAATATGGCGGACGAACTTTTTTAGAATTGATCAAAATCGCTTAAAAATAGTTACTCGGGGGTTTTCGGGGTCGCTGATCACGAATCTGAAGTCCGTTTTCCAAAATTCAAAATGGCGGATCCAGTATGGCAGACGAATTTTTTTTAGAATTGATCGAAATCGCTTGAAAATAGTTACTCGGAGGTTTTCGGGGTCGCTGATTACGAATCTGAAATTACTTTTAATAAATAAACGTTAATTTATTAAATAATTGTACCGTCGGCATTTGCGTTACCCGATGTACACCGCGGGGAGGTTGCACGATCGGGTTTTGTACATCGTTTAGCCCTGAAAAGGGCAGTTTGGTAAATACTGTTCAAAACTTTATAATAATCAAATTGAGCTGTTTATTTCCTAATAAAATTAACTAATTAATTAAAATCAGCGGATTTTAATTGCTATTATAATGTTTTGATGTGTCTTGCTTTGAACAATAATTGAATTTTATTTGCAGCAGTGGTAAGCAGCGAAGCAATTCGCTTTCAGCAAAATTTATTTGCTTTAGTCCAGTTAGTATTTTAGTGTCTTTGAACTCTCAACAGTGTATTGTTTATTGTTTGTTATAATCAACGTTAATATGCGTTCAGTCAAATATTGCTGATTTATTACTTGTCTTTTTTGCGATTGTCATTTGTTTTGTCAATTTATGAATAGTGTTTTGTTTATTGTGTGTTACCATCAACGTAGGTATGCGTTCAGTTAAATAGTGCTGAATTTGAACTTGTCTTTTTTACGCTTGTCATTTTTTTCGTCAAACTCTGGATAGTATTTTGTTTATTGTTTGTTACCATCAACGTAGGTATGCGTTCAGTAAAATAATGTTGAATTAGAACTTGTCTTTTTTGCGCTTCTCATTTGTTTTGTCAAACTCTGAATAATGTTTTGTTTATTGTTTGTTATCATCAACGTAGGTATGCATGACACATCAAAACTTTATAATAGCAATTAAAATCCGCTGATTTTAATTAATTAGTTAATTTTATTAGGAAATAAACAGCTCAATTTGATTATTATAAAGTTTTGAACAGTATTTACCAAACTGCCTTTTTCAGAGCTAAACGATGTACAAAACCCGATCGTGCAACCTCCCCGCGGTGTACATCGGGTAACGCAAATGCCGACGGTACAATTATTTAATAAATTAACGTTTATTTATTAAAAGTAATTTCAGAATCGTAATCAGCGACCCCGAAAACCCCCGAGTAACGATTTTCAAGCGATTTCGATCAATTCTAAAAAATTTTGTCAGCCATATTGGATCCGCCATTTTGAATTTTGGAAAACGGACTTCAGATTCGTGATCAGCGACCCCAAAAACCCTCGAGTAACTATTTTCAAGCGATTTCGATCAATTCTAAAAAAATTCATCCGACATATTGGATCCGACATCTTGAATTTTTAAAAACGGACTTCAGATTCGTGA
The DNA here is from genome assembly GCA_032872505.1 of Leptopilina syphax. Taxonomy (NCBI): domain Eukaryota; kingdom Metazoa; phylum Arthropoda; class Insecta; order Hymenoptera; family Figitidae; genus Leptopilina; species Leptopilina syphax. Next base: position 42,302,814 of record CM065468.1, on the reverse strand, counting down.
TCAGCGACCCTGAAAACCTCCGAGTAACTATTTTCAAGCGATTTTGATTAATTATAAAAAAATTCGTCCGTCATATTGGATCCGCCATTTTGAATTTTGGGAAACGGACTTCAGATTCGTAATCAGCGACCCCAAAAACCCCAGAGTAAAGACTTTCAATCAATTTCGATTAAATTAAAAAAAAATTTTTTTTGTTCTTTAATTTATTTATTTATAGTTGTTTCTAATTTCACGTAACCTCATTTACTATCAATTTTTCGACATTTAACAATATTTTGATTAATAATAAACAAAGATTTTTTTATTTTACTTGAAAAAGACTGTATATAAACAGATATTTTCAGAATATAAAAGGTGGTAATCTGGGTTACCACTATGCCGCAAAGGGTTAACATTTTAGAATATACGTATAAGTAATAATCCCCAGTTTGGTTCTAGTCAATTGTCTGGCGGTTCAAATTGTAATTAACCTGGTTTTTGTAAATCGTGAATTCGGAATTATTCTGAAAATGACTGTAATTAATCCAATTTGTGTATTGTTTCGAATTCAAACTGAAATTAATCAGAAATTTTAACCAGAAAATTCTATTCTAAAAATTATAATAACACCCAAAATAATTTGTTAATATGATACCAGATTTTACCTGGATCCATTCCCAGAATTAAATTTTGGGCCAATTGCAATATTTTCAGAAAAAGCAATGTATTTATATATGTAAAAAATATTGGCACTTTTCCTCTACACTTTTTAATTTCCTTATCAATCAAAAAGTTATTATTGCAATCGTCAAGAGGAAAGAGAGTAACGCCAAAAGTTTAAAAATTAAAATCGTACGAAATCATGAACAATAAAATAAATTTAATGTTGTATCTAAACGAATTATTTATATTAACTCAAGGGGTTGATTATGTAATTACATTTCGACTTTCACTTTCATTTTAGTCCTTCATATTACTTTCACAAATTGTTATTTTCACTTCTAAAGTGAAGATGAAATTGACAAAATTGGTCAAAGTGAAAGAGAAAAGAAAAACCTGTCAAAATAACTGAAAGTGAAAATGAAAATCATGAAAAGTGGAAATTAAAAATCAATTAAAGTAAAAATAAAAATCTGTTTAAATAAAAGTAAATAAGTAGGTAAAATTGGAGTGAAATTTAGAATAAAATTACATAACCCACCCCAGAGGTGTTAATTAATTTTTAAATAATATTTATACTAATAACACAGCCACACAAAAAAAATAAAGTGTCTTGATCTGGGGTCGAGACATATGTATTCCGATGTATTTCGATGCGCTGAATCCTCATCCGCCCTCAGAATTTGGCCAATGGGTCCTGGTTTCGCCCTAACCTCAAAAAATACCCTAAAATCGTTAAAATGGTCACTTTTGATTTATCAAAATTGAATCTAACCGCATGTTGATAATTTTCTAAGATATCTTAATTTAAATAAACTATTCTATAAGCTTTTCAATTGAAAATTCCTAAAAAACATGAAATCTATCGAACCTAACCTCAAAAACACATCTAAGATTCCAAACAAACAAATTATACCATACACAGCACAATAAAAATTATGTAAGCTCATGAAAGTTACAACTTAGGTGTTTTTATGATTGCTGATTACGAATCCGGTGTCAGTTTATCAAAATTCAAAATTGCGGATCCAATATGGCGAACAATATAATTAAAGTTTGTTTGGATTGGCTTGAAAATCGTTACTCGGGGGTTTTCAGGGTCGCTGATGACGAATCCCATGTCAATTTCTAAAAATTCAAAATGGCGGATCCAATATAGCGGTCTTTATTATTTTAACGATTATTTTAAATTTATTAGGGGAAGTGCGCAGGATGTGGGCACCCCTACGTAAACTTCAACGACAAGCAGACTTTACTGATCTAAGTATTGCAAGTCGTGTTCGTTGACAAAACGGACTTTTCGTATTAATAACGAAACAAATATATGCATTTGTGTAATAGCTGTGAGCATAATAAAGAAAATTTGCATTAAATAAATAAAAAAGTAATTTTGTATTGTATTCGAAGAGCAACATATGGGTGTAGATTCGTTCAGAAAAAAGGGTTAAATTTTTTTTGCAGTGTTGTCATTATATTTTGTGATTTACCTTCGTGTTTAACCAAAATCCTGCATTACAAAATGTGTTGGTCCTTTTAAAAAATGACTGTCATTCCCGGCTGTGGGCACCTTTATGTTACGGAGGCTCTACCATCTGACAATGATGTGGACTACTGTCTCATCTATCTAAACTTTCTGCCAAGGAAATTGACAGCCGCAAACTCCATTAAATGTGATGAATATAGTCGTTCAGTGCATAAGAAGTGCGTTATGATATGCGGGCCAGCTACTTCACATGCTAGCATTATGCTTCTGTTAGCGATAAGCATACTGTGAAAACGTGTCATCATTTTTGTTCTTTATGCCGGCGAAGTCTCTTAAAATAAATAAACTTTTATTTCTTCTTTATTTGTGTTGGTTTCCTTTAATATTTTTCGATTTTTAGCCGATTTTTCAAGGATGCCCACAACCGAGTACAAAAATTTTTTTGTCCAAAATTTCCATTTTACTAAATTTCTAGGGTAACTGCACCAATTGCCGATGGTGCACCAATTGTCGAGGATCGTAATTTTCTTTTTTAGATAAATAGTATAATATATAATATTTAAGAACAAAAAAAATTTCTAAATAAACTTTGTATTTTCAACTGTATATTTATATATTCAAATTTCGTAGCGATTCTACTAAAATAATTATTTAATTAATATTATAATTCACTGCCGTGAAATTTACTCGAATCTCCATTTTCCTAATACTTCAGATTGATTGAAACAGATTTTTAGAAATCCAAATTAAATGTATTTATAATCACTTTTTGTAAACAAAATTATTATTATACGTTTGTACAAGAACTAAATTAATTTTGTATCCATGTTTTTTGGTTTAAAAAAATATTCAATATTTTTTAAAAGCAAATCATCGGTATTTGGTTCCTTTTTTTTGACAGTTCCATTTTTCGAGGTAATGGCTCGAAAATTGGTGTAGTCACTTTTTTCGCTGATACACCATTTATCGATGGTTAAGTGTTTATTTACTAAACGTCAAACATAAATGCCAAACATTTATAGGTACAGAGAAAAAGAAAAAAAATGCTCCAAAAATTTACAACCAACAGAAAATAATCAACCAAAAAAACGAGGAAGACGGAAAATAAATTAATAATAAAAATGCATTATTTAAAAAAATGCATTAAAATTTTTAAAAAATGCATTATTTAGTTTAATTATAATTAACCATTATATTTACAGTTCGTAATAAAAGTTTATTTTATTTGTTTACAAATTTAATGTGATTTAAATTAATTTATTTTTTTAATTAATGTCTGATTAACAAAAATTATTTAATTTAATTAACTTATTTATAAAAGTATGAAAAACAGTTAAATTATTTTCTGTCCTGTATCATCTACTATAAAAAAAGGTTTTTTATCGATATTATAAATTATTCAATTATAGTTAAATAAATATATTTGTTTTCTGGTAATGTTCTATAATATTTTTATCGAAAAATAAATATCTACTCGATTTTTAAATATCTGTACAGGTTAATTGTTAGGTTATATTGGGTTATATGTTTAAAAATGTCATACCCTCGACAATTGGAACAGACCCTCGAGAAATTAGAACAAGACCATCGACAAATGGTGCTTTTGCTCGATTGACATTTAAATATATTTTTTGCTTAACAATCTAGTTTATATTAAAAAAATAAATATGAATATTAAACATTATTAGATCCTTCGTCCAAATATGCAAAAATCAAATTTTAAGGTGCATTTACTTCCGAGAAAAAAAATGTCAAAGTCAAATGTTGCCTAAAACCCTCGACAATTGGTACAGTTACCCTATTAAAACTTTTTTATTTAAAGAAATAAATTCAATTCCTTCACTGACAGTCACCTTAGACCTCTAGCTTTAAATTCGTACACATATATTTGTATAATATGCACATGGACAAATGTTATGAGGAAAAAACAAAAGAGTGCCCACAACTGGCACACTTCCCTTACTCGCGAAATTTTTCTGGTTAGCTTGTCGCTAACAGAAGCATAATGCTAGCATGTGAAGTAGCTGGCCCGCATATCATAACGCACTTCTTATGCACTGAACGACTATATTCATCACATTTAATGGAGTTTGCGGCTGTCAATTTCCTTGGCAGAAAGTTTAGATAGATGAGACAGTAGTCCACATCATTGTCAGATGGTAGAGCCTCCGTAACATAAAGGTGCCCACAGCCGGGAATGACAGTCATTTTTTAAAAGGACCAACACATTTTGTAATGCAGGATTTTGGTTAAACACGAAGGTAAATCACAAAATATAATGACAACACTGCAAAAAAAATTTAACCCTTTTTTCTGAACGAATCTACACCCATATGTTGCTCTTCGAATACAATACAAAATTACTTTTTTATTTATTTAATGCAAATTTTCTTTATTATGCTCACAGCTATTACACAAATGCATATATTTGTTTCGTTATTAATACGAAAAGTCCGTTTTGTCAACGAACACGACTTGCAATACTTAGATCAGTAAAGTCTGCTTGTCGTTGAAGTTTACGTAGGGGTGCCCACATCCTGCGCACTTCCCCTAATAAATTTAAAATAATCGTTAAAATAATAAAGACCGCTATATTGGATCCGCCATTTTGAATTTTTAGAAATTGACATGGGATTCGTCATCAGCGACCCTGAAAACCCCCGAGTAACGATTTTCAAGCCAATCCAAACAAACTTTAATTATATTGTTCGCCATATTGGATCCGCAATTTTGAATTTTGATAAACTGACACCGGATTCGTAATCAGCAATCATAAAAACACCTAAGTTGTAACTTTCATGAGCTTACATAATTTTTATTGTGCTGTGTATGGTATAATTTGTTTGTTTGGAATCTTAGATGTGTTTTTGAGGTTAGGTTCGATAGATTTCATGTTTTTTAGGAATTTTCAATTGAAAAGCTTATAGAATAGTTTATTTAAATTAAGATATCTTAGAAAATTATCAACATGCGGTTAGATTCAATTTTGATAAATCAAAAGTGACCATTTTAACGATTTTAGGGTATTTTTTGAGGTTAGGGCGAAACCAGGACCCATTGGCCAAATTCTGAGGGCGGATTAGGATTCAGCGCATCGAAATACATCAGAATACATATGTCTCGACCCCAGATCAAGAAACTTTATTTTTTTTGTGTGGCTGTGTAATTTACCATCTACTTAGATTAAAGGAATCATCATTAAAAATAGGTTGCTTCCTTTTAACCAAAGTAGAAGGATTCATCGAACTTGGTCAAATTGAAAGCATTGAAATAATTTCTTATTCTGAAATCGAAGGCGAACAAATTGAAGAAATATGTCTTTCTGTAGATGATTGTTATCCTAAAGAGAAAAATGAAAAAAAACTGAAACTAATAGCAAATTGCTGTATATATATATATATTGATTTTTAAGATTTGAATGGAATATTTCAAGGAAACAATGTCATTAATAATTTTCACGATTTTAATTGTCCTAACAAGGTAGTCTTTATGTATTTCAAAAAAATATATTAATGGGACGTTTCACGTCAAACGGCCCAAAGCTGTGCCCAAAATTGTATGCAATCAAAATACAAGTTATGCACATGAAAATACTCGTCATGACATTCCCTTTCAATTGCAAAGTGGCAGAATTGAAAATTCCAAATGGCGTCCTTACTACGTCAATTAGAAGAGGCTAAACTCGAAAATAAGTAAATATATTTATTAATTACTTTTAAAAAACGATGCATACCGTAATAGAGGCTAATTTCGCTCAATTTTACAATTCTTTTTTAAATAACTTCGGGAAATAATGAAAATAAACATTGGTACTGAAAATATATAATCTCTAACCCTTTCTCTTTTCTATTATTGCATAAAGAAATTAAAATATGTTGCAGAAAATTATTTATAAGCCGTTTTGTTGTGAGCGACTTTGTCTTTAAATGAGGGTAAATTCGCTCACCATTATTATTTTGCAAAATATATTATAATCTGCAAAAATAAAACTAAATATTCTTTAGATTCAATAAAGAAAAAAATTAAGAACAATGTCCAAAGTTATTGGAATAAATATTTAATATTGTTTTATTAATAGGGGAGAGTGGGGCAAACCGGACCCCTCTCAATATTTCCGAAATATCGAAATTGGAAAAAGTGTTGTTTACAAATTTAAAACAACCATGTTTAGTATACCTTATTTTTTCAATCTAACAGTTTTAGCTTGCGTTTGTGCGACGAAGGGAACAAAAGTTTTTTTAAAAATTTTTTTTTACACTTTTACGAATTTTTTCTTAAGGGGTTACACCACCGTAAATGCCTCAAAAACAACGTTTTTTCAGAAATTTTTTTTGAGTGGAAGGAAATGACATATAGTTATAATGTTTTAGGAAGTTATTGACTGTATATTCAAGTAAAAAATTACAAATTTTTATTAATAAATATTCCAAAATGGCGGCACAGGAACCATTTTAGTAATGCATATTTTTTCCCAGGAGCTCTACGGCAAGCACTATAAGTAATGTAAATTTCAGTCTAGAAACAAATAAATTTTTTTTCTTAATCTACATGAGAATAGGTACAGAAATACGTAGGGGATTTTAAAAATATTGATTTTTGTGTAACTAACAAGCATTTGAAGAAAAAACTCATTTTTCGACCAAAAAAAACGACACTTAATTGTTTAGGAGCCGTCCATAAAGCATGTGATATTGTTAGGGGGGGGTAGGGGTTAAGAAAATAGTCCTGGTTTATCACGAGGGGGGGGTATTGTCATTCTTGTCATGTGATATAACTCTTGAAAAAAATCTATACTTTTATGTATAGATATTTATGTGGTTGGATGATTACCTAATTGATGAAAGTTTCGTGGACAATGAAAATTTAAGCTTTAAGGAGAAAAAAAATGCACCACCATTAAGCATCAACGATTACTGGAAAACCCTTGGTGTGAAGATAATGTATAATTTAGAGAAGAAAAAAATAATATACACTACTGGTCAAAATTGAGAGACCACCCATTTTCAGATGAATGAAAAACGATTTAAAACATAAAATTTATTGAAACTAAAATTTTTTTCTGTTCATTTTTTGAAAGATGATAAAATTTCGAAAAGAACAAGATATTTCAGAAGTCGTTTAGCCAATAATTTATTAAGATATTTTTAAAAAATCGTCATTTTTAATTTTTTTTTACAAAAATTTGAATAACTTCTAAAATAATGAACGCCTTTTAATGATTTTAGACTTATTTGAAAGGTCATTTGCTACACTATAATAATTACTTATAGGCAAATGACCTTTAAAATAAGCTAAGATCATTAAAAAGCGTTCATTATTTTAGAAGTTATTCAAATTTTTGTAAAAAAAATTAAAAATGACGATTTTTTAAAAATATCTAAATAAATTATTGGCCAAACGACTTCTGAAATATCTTGTTCTTTTCGAAATTTTATCATCTTTCAAAAAATGAATAGAATAAAAAATTTTATGTTTTAAAAACGTTTTTCATTCTTCTGAAAATGGATGGTCTCTCAATTATGACCGGTAATGTATTTTAAATAATATATAATAAATTAAATAAATAATAAAATAAGTATTAATATTGAATAATAAATTAAAAAATATTCTTGCTAAAAAACGTTTGTTATTTTAAAAATATTAAAATTTAAATTGATTTCTTTGACATGATAGAGGGGGGTGTAAGTAAATTATCACATGCTTTTTGAGGGGGGGTTAGTAAATATCATGACCTATCACAACCGGGGGGAAGGGGGTCAAAAATCGGAAAAAAATATCACATGCTTTATGGATGGCCCCTTTATAACAATTGTGTAAATTAACTTATCAAAAAACCCCAAAAACATACCAATCTTTAAATTACGATTTTTTTGTAAATACAAATGTCAGAAAATTAACAAATATACCATTCGAAAGATTATTAAATTCTGCGATTAATGATACAAAACTGAAAATTTTAATAATTTATACAAAGTTTGCAGCAATCGGCAAATTTGATAAAAAAATTTAAAAAGTAAAATTTTTTTGGAAATTTTTTCAACCCCTGCACATTTTTTAAAAATTGTAGAAAAAATTTGAAACTTACATAAGTGTGATCACTCAAGTCTCATCTTTAATTTAAGACCAAAAGAGTTTTAAAATCTTATTTGGTTCGTGAGATATCATTATAAACGTCCGAGCATGTTTTTTGACAAATGCATTGAATTAGTCGATTTTGAACGGATTTTGGCTGAAAATGCTCGGCCATTTATAATTATATCTCGATAACCAATTAAGATTTTTTAACTTTTTTGGTCTTAAATTAAAGATGAGACTTGAATGATTACATCTATATAAGTTTCAAATTTTTTCAACAATTTTTAAAAAATGTGCAGAAGTTGAAAAAATTTCCAAAAAAATTTTATTTTTTTAATTTTTTTGTCAAATTTGCCGATTGCTGCAAACTTTGTATAAATTATTAAAATTTTCAGTTTTGTATCATTAATCGCAGAATTTAATAATCTTTCGAATGGTATATTTGTTAATTTTCTGACATTTGTATTTACAAAAAAATCGTAATTTAAAGATTGGTATGTTTTTGGGCCGTGCGCGTGAAGCCGTACCGATAATTCCCGACGGTAGTGTATTTTAAGTAGTTATTAACTTATATATTCAACTTAGAAATTACAAATTTTAATTAATAAATATTCCAAAATGTCCGCACTGGAGCCATTTTTGTAATGCATGTTTTATGTAAAAAATGTTTTATGTAAGAAGGTTCAAAAAATTTTTTAAGCTAATAAAAAAATAAAAAAATTTTTTTAATGTCTACAGTGGTGTAACCCCTTAAGGAAATTCTGAGGAAATCGTGTAATGTTTCCAAATATTAGGTCTTAGGTTTTAAAGGTACACACCTTAGGAATATTTACCACCAAAAACTTTGATGAATTTGCAAAACGTTTCTTTTTGACAAACATTTATTCTAAAAATGGGCCTGTGGCGCAAACCGGACCGTTTTCGGTGGGGCAAACCGGCCATAGGATATTTCCATTGAATTAAAGTTTCATAAAAATTATTTTTAAATAAAATGTTTCTTTCATTAAAATATTTACTTGCAATGAAAAATAATTGTCTTCCAATGATAATTGGACCCTTTAATATTGTTTCTCTGATAATGACAAACATTTTTATTTTTTATTAAAAAAGTATTTATTTAATTAAAATTCAATCCCGTATTATTATTTTCATTACTACAACCATTGTTTACATGATTCTTTATGTTTTTATTATTGTAGATTATGTAAATGCAATATTATAAATAAAAAACCAAACGGTCCGGTTTGCCCATGGGGGTCCGGTTTACCCCACTCTTCCCTAAGTAATTAAATTCAATCATTTAATTAAACGTACTCATAACCATAAAAAATTATAATAACCTGACTCGAGGTGATCGATAACTTCAACTCTCCCAATCAGCACGTAGACAAGTGACAAGTTTGTGGCAAGTAACAAAATGTCCTATTGCTGCAAGCTTGCACTGCAATCTTACTACAAGATTATGATATAAGCTTGCTGCAAGCTTGTGCGGCAAGTTTTCGACAAGCTTATTTGGTAAACTTGCTACAAGTTTGTAGTGTAAGTTTGCAGTAAGCTTATTGCAAGCTTGCTGCACAAGTATATACAATTTAATTGAATCAATTTTAGTTTTTTTTTGAGATTTTCTTATAAATTTCAAAATATACACTCAGCAACATATCCAGGTGGCAAAGAAATTTACTGCGCAGCCGTAAATGGCATAGAATTCAACTGCGCATCGCGTCAAGTTTTTTAATTTATCCGTCAGCTTGCAGCAACTTTGTAGCAAGTTTATCCGGCAAACTTGTAGTAAGTTTGCCAAATAAGCTTGTCAAAAACTTGCCTTACAAGCTTGCAGCAAGCTTATATCAAAATCTTGTAGCAAGATTGCAGTGTAAGCTTGCAGCAATAGGACATTTTGTTACTTGCCACAAACTTGTCACGAGCTTGCTCTGTAAGCTTGCACACCTTGCACAGCAAGCTTAATGCAAGATTGTGGCAAGCTTATGTGCTGATTAGGCTATTATCATAAAAAATAAGGTTAAGTTTGACAGTTTACTGCTTAAACCGTTTTAAATCGTTTAATTTCCAGTTATAAGTGTACTATTATTAAAAAAATCGAATTATAAATTAAAATAATTACATACTTAAAATATCCAGGCCCAAACATCTTTTTTGTAGACTTCCCTACTGGAAGTAAAAATATAAAAAGAGATAGAATCTTGGGGATAGAAAGAGATAAAGTTTTTTCTATCCCTTTAAAATAGCCACTTTGCATACCCAAAATATTATACCTTTTTATCTCCGAATTTATATCTCTTTTTATACCCTATTATCCCCTATCTATCTCTTTTTATACCTATGTACTTTTATCTCTTTTTATTTGTCTTTGCTGCAAATTTTTATCCTTTTTAATATATAAAGAATTAATTAACCAATATTATTAACAATATTAAAGACTTTATGAAGTATTACAATTTCAATTGAATTTATTATTTATTACCTATTTTTAACAAATCAAGTTATTTATTTATTTGTTATGAAATTATTATTTATTGTTTAAATCTATATTTCATTTCACATTATTAACCAACATTATACTCATAACACTTAAAACCAAATTTGAAAAATCTCGCACGCAGGAGGTCTCGAACCCTGAACCTTAGGGACGCAAGTCGAATACACATGTCACTCAGCCACGCTAGCTTGGAAGATATTTTTCTTGAACTATACCTTTTATCTCTCAGTTGATCTCCTTTTTAAAGTTTTAATTTCTCTTTATTTATCATGAAATCGTCACATTGAAAAGCGTATAAAAAGTTATCTTTGGGGATTGAAAAAGGATTCAATAGAATATAGTGAAGGTTATTGAAGAAGATTAAGAAAAAAGAAAAAATCGAATTTTTTTAATTTAATAGAAAAGAGATAGACTCTGATAAGACATAAGACATAAGACATAAGACATAAGACATAAGACATAAGACATAAGACATAAGACATAAGACATAAGACATAAGACATAAGACATAAGACATAAGACATAAGACATAAGACATAAGACATAAGACATAAGACATAAAACATAAGACATAAGACATAAGACATAAGACATAAGACATAAGACATAAGACATAAGACATAAGACATAAGACATAAGACATAAGACATAAGACATAAGACATAAGACATAAGACATAAGACATAAGACATAAGACATAAGACATAAGACATAAGACATAAGACATAAGACATAAGACATAAGACATAAGACATAAGACATAAGACATAAGACATAAGACATAAGACATAAGACATAAGACATAAGACATAAGACATAAGACATAAGACATAAGACATAAGACATAAGACATAAGACATAAGACATAAGACATAAGACATAAGACATAAGACTTAAGACTTAAGACATAAGACATAAGACTTAAGACATAAGACTTAAGACATAAGACTTAAGAGATAGACTTAAGACTTAATACATAAGACTTAAAACTTAAGACGTAAGAACTACGGACGGATACCGAAGTCTGGCTATAAGGGTTTTGGCCCTTGGCCACGAAACCCTAAAAAGAGCTTTGTTTGTGCTTGTTCAAGTATTTTTGTAACGCTCGAGTAGTTGCAATTCCGTCCAGTAGAGGCGTGATTATGTTTTCGTTTAGTTACCTGCTTTTACCGTGTCTGCTGCAACACAGCATCTGTCAAATACTAAGAGTTTCTAACCTCCTTTTCGCGATCGCTCGTGTGAAAATTCCGTTTTTATTCATTAATGATATTATTAAATTCATTTTTTACATCTAGTGATATGCATGTATTAAAAAACCATTTCCAGGAAATACTAAATATTAGTTTTATTTTTATTTTTAAATAAAAATTATTTTATTATTATTTTTAATATTTATTAAAGTTATATTTTATTATTTTTATTATAATAAATATGACTAGTCACTATTTTTGCGCGCTACGCACGCCCCTTTTCTTTCTGCTATTAAGAATGGAATTGTTTTTACACCGAGAATTTTCTAATATTACTCTAAAGATACACACATAGTTATTAAAAACATTTTTTTATCTTTAAAGGATTAAATTTTATTTTAAATTTTGTGTACCTATTCCCTTTTTGAATAATATGTTTTGGTAATATAACATTATCATCTGCATCATTTAATTCACCATTGACAACTTTAAGTAAAAAATCTACAAATTCCGTTTCTTGTGGTAAAGCTTTCATATTATCTGTTAATGTGTATTTTTTAAAATATTTATATAGTTTACTATTTTTTATTGATAAATTTAGTATTTCTGATTTAGTACCCCGTTTTTTAATTGGTATAGTTTGTCGAAAATCTCCGCCTAGAATTACAATTTTACTACCAAAAGGTTCGTTGGAATAGATAATCCATAATTTCTAAAGCATATTTTGGAGCCATTGGTGCTTCATCCCAATTAAAAACATCTATATTTTTCAAAAAGAGGCCTTCTAAAGATTGAACTTTAATGTTTGAAGATAAATCACTGTATAATGGAACGGGTAAGCCTAAAACTTTATGAACAGTTTTTCCATTAGAAAGCAGAGTCGCAGCTATACCTGTAAATGCCATGTTGCAAACATTTATTCCTTTACTTCTTAACAATTGCAATAGAACCATCAAAAGAAGAATCCTTTAAGGCATCAAGTACATAATAAACTACAAGTTTTTGTTTTACATTTAATTTTGCATAATTCTGTTCTCCTATGTTCATATGTTCTGCAATATTTATATCATTAACTTGTTTAGTAAAAATTTCACCTTGTATATCTAATAACCCCTGAAGATCAGTTAAATTAAATCCTTCGTTAAATAACTATGTTTTAATATTTCTACAAGCCCTTTGTTCAACTTCAATGTCGTTTATTTATTAATAATCTTCTGACATTTGACCCTTAAATTGTTCCCATATATAGTTTATCCGGATGTACAGGATGACATTGAATTAAAATTCTTGTGAATAATTGGCGAAGTGAATGAGGCATCATCGATAATGCAGCTTCTTCCATTGTTCTAATCCACTAACTATCATCTTCTACAAGTCCTAATGCCAAACAAGCAGTTGTAAAAGATTCATGAACAACTCCATTTACAGTTCTCAAACTTAACCGACAGATTAGCTCGGTCGGATAAATGCCTGCCTCGGCGGACGCTTAGAACCAAGGGTACTTGGTTCGCGCCCATTAGCCTGGAATTTTTCCGGCACGTGAGATAATCTGAGCGGGAGGTTTGACGTCGAAGTATAATGATGTGCACCGTCGATTATTGTCCGGTACACACCATTAGAATTCGACTGTCGATTAACCGGTTGTACTCGGAGGGGTTTTCTCCAGTTTCTCTCTCCACTGGCGAGAAAACCCATTAGACGGGTGGTCCAGACAAATGCGAGTACTCCTAATTTCAAGCCGTTCTGTAGACGCAAAATTTAGTATATAAGTATAGTTTGTAAGAAAAATTCCACGGGGACACTTGTAACGCTAGATTAAGGCAAAAGACGAGTGTATAAATAAATAAAAACTGTTCTCAAACTTTCAAAAGAAGTTGCTTCTTTTACTGTAAGCAACAATAATCTAAGATGAAATAACTCCAAACGATGTGGATTAACTGAATACATTCTTCCCTATACTTTTACATTACGAATTCTTTGTTTTCATTCAAGAGATTTTGTTACCCATGTATAATGCTCTGGTGTATCTGAATAATAATACTTTTGAGCATTACTATCTCGTTGGTTAAGTTTAAAGTAATCTAAAAGTTTTGTATTTAAATCGAAAGAAATGCCGTTACTATCTTTTTCTTCTCGAATAATAACATTCTGTTCATTTGGCAAATGTATTGGTAAGCGATTAACGCTATGACTTTTTTTTAAAAGTTTACTTAGAATTCTCCAAACTGCCTTAACTGGACCAACATATCTATTTTCTTCATAATGATGTATTTCATTATGATTAACAGTTACGTCACCATTCGCATTTGTAATAACAATAGACGAATCATCACGCCCTTTGAGAATATATTTATATAAATATTTAACAGACTTGATACTCGAAACTATTTCTACATTAATATAGCAATTAAATATTTTTGAAAGTTTAGGGCAATACGGAACAATATTAGAATTATCAACAATAAATCCATTTGGTCGTTCATACTGTTTATTATTATTTCTTCGACGACAATGAACATAGCAATTTTCTTTAATTGTAGTTTCTTCTTGGTAACTTTTTGGAAATTTTTTTGAATATTTCCTATTAATTAAACACCAATATCTCCACAAGGTCCGTGAATATTATTTTGCATTATTATTTTATGTAAAATAGGATTGATATTTTCATCAGGAATTTCTGCAGAAATATAACGATCAACACTTTCAACTGTTAATATTTTAGAATTTTCTTTTAATATAACTTGTAATGAATGTAAAGGGTGTGGATTGCTCGTCGGTTAGGGTTCGTTTAAATAATTTTAACATTTTAATTACAGAATCGAAACTTCAAAATATATTTACAAAACACAAATAAAAGTACAAAGAATTGAATAAACTCGTCTACGCGGAGACGAGGAAAACGACGTAAACGTAATATCGCGAATATTAACGAAGTACGTAAAGCGACATAAAATCGAGCGTTAACCGCGATTTCGACGACGTTGACGATTAGTTTAATTTACAATAAAAACAATTAACGTGCGAAAGGCGGATTTCCGTAAAAAGTAACGCGGCGAGTTACAAAACGATAAAATTAAGCGAACGCGGATTTTTGTATAGCAACGCGACGAGTTACAATAAAATAAAAACTACATTTCGGACAACGACGACTTTCGAAACGGCACCGACAGTTTCTCGGGAGAGAGCGTTCCAGGACCTGAAGTAACACCTCTTTAGCCCTGTTTGCGGTAAAACCGCTTGTGGTAATACCACTTTTCTCTCATTGTGGTAAAACCACTTCGAGAGCTCCTACTGCGGTAAAACCGCTTCGAGAAGTGATGATCTCGGACCGTGCATTCGGGGTCCTCGATTCGGTGCGTTGTGGAGAGAGAAAATCTCGGTGGAGAGACATTCTCGCTCGCTATTGGTCGAAGGCTGAGCGCACGCGCACTATCGGCACTCAGGAGCGTACAACAAATTTCGTTCGTCGAGTATAAACGCATATCATTCATTATCGTCACAAACTAACAAATGAATGTGTGGCACTCCTCGCTTTTGAAATTCAATAACATAAACATAAGATTTGACTTCTCCAAATAATTTATTATCAACAATAGGTTTAAGTAGATGTTTAACTTTTAATGCGAAAACCCTAGTTACTATATCAGGTCTATCAGCAGCTGTTTGATAGGGGAATAAATTTTTCTGTATCTCTTTCCAATTTGGATTACACGTCATTGTGATAAATAAATCTGGTCTACCATGACGAGCAACAATAGCCATCGAATCCTGATATTGTTGCATCATATTGCGAGGTGATCCTATAAAAGTAAAAGGCAATATAAGCGTTTTTTACACGTGTACATCATTTTCCAACACATGATTGTGTAAATAATCGATCAGTCTCCTTCAGAGTTTGTATTAAAAATTGCAGCAACTTCATTAAAACTTTGAGAATAGTGTCTATTTTTATCAAAGCTTTTTTTCAACGTGAACGATAATTGTAACTCAGGAATTTCTTTATTATTTTTTTGCTAATTCAGCTTCTATTTGAATTACCTCTGACATCATCATGTGAGATTTTGTATATGCATTGGAATTTCTCATATTTTTTATAGATTTTAAACTGTCTTCATCAAAATTTTTGTTACTTTTTAATATGTATCTGATTGATTCCTCAGGGTCATAAATAAATAATTGACTTAAACGTGGATCCTCACCTTTATCCGGATATAAAGCACTATTAATTTGATAGTAAATTTTACCTTGAATATTGTAGCAGAATGGTCCTCTTCTTCTGCCATTAAAATTAATCACATTAGCATTTAAAGATGCAAAAAAAAGAATTATTATACAGCCTAATATTCTTTTTAAAATGACCTGATTTTTTATGAAACCCTTATAACAAAAGCCTTAATTCATCTGGATATTGTATTAAAGTTAACACAACACCTCTATGACTAAAGCAGTCATTAAAACTAACTTTTTTACCAGTAACTTTTTCATCTTTAAAATATTAAGCTTGACAATGTGTGCAGTAATTATTTATCAGACCTAGATAATTTTCAACATTCAACTCATTTTGAATTTGATGCTTTAATACTCCTTAACAATAATTTCTTTGACATTGAGTATTCTTTGTTTTTGACAAAGAACTTGTATCACTATTTTTATTTTTTAATTTAAGGTTCTCAGCATATTCTATTTTGGATTCGACTTGAAGTATTTTCTTAGTTGAAGTGTGTTTTTCACTTAATAATTTACGTTATCAATTGTACGTTTTAACTTTTGCCTCTCACGATAATTTTTTTGAATTTCAGCTCTACTTTCTTTAAGTGTTTTTGATGCAATATTTTTTTCTTTATTTCATTTATAATTCTCGGGAAAGAAATAGATGTGTATGCTTCCTTTGAATAATTTTTATTATCAATTTTACGTTTTAATTTTTGCCTCTCACGATAAGTTTTTTGAATTTCAGCCCTACTTTGTTTAAGTTTTGTTGATGCAATATTTCCTTTATTTTTTTTATTTATTATTCTCGAGAAAGAAATTTCTTTCTTAATAGAAAAGGCAATTTCAGTCATACACAAATATGCAATATCTACTATTAGAAAGTTGTACGGAGGGTAATTTACATAAACTTTTGTTTTTTATTTTCTTTATTTATTTGTTTATACACCCGTCTTAAGCCTACAATCTTGGCTATACAAGTGTTTTTACAACCGTAGAACATTCCTTACAAACATTTATTAATACTAAATTTTTGCGCCTACAGAGCGACTTGAAAATTAGGAGTACTCGCATTTGCCTGGACCACCCGTCTAATGAGTTTTCTCGCCAGTGGAGAAGGAAACTGTAGGAAACCTCTCCGAGTACAACCGGTTTATCGACAGTCGAATTCTAATGGTGTGTACCGGACAATAATCGAAGGTGCACATCATTATACTTCGACGTCAAACTTCCCGCTCAGATTATCTCACGTGCCGGTAAACTCCCAGGCTAATGGGCGCGAACCAAGTACCCTTGGTCCGCCCACCGAGCCAGGCATTTATCCGACTGAGACAATCTGTCGGTATAAACTTTTGTTTTTGAACATTAACATTAAATGATTTCTAATATTACAATAATAGTAATTGACAGAGTGGGGCAGAATATTAAAAAACAACGATGTTGCAAATGCTATTGCATATACTCCATAAGAAAGACTGTATTCTGGTTGTTCATAAACAGTTGTGAAAACTACTAGTGGTTCAAAAGGATATAATCTAATTAAATAATCTCTTTGATCATGATTTAAACATTTTTTATTAAGACTATTAAAAATGTGGTAGGAGGACAAAAGTTCCAAAAAAAAAGTTCCAGAGAAAAAAAGTTCCAATAATTCTTTGTTCCAAAGTCAAAAAGTTCCAATAGTTCTTTTTTCCAAAAGCTAAAAGTTCCAATAATTCTTTTTTCCAAAAGCCAAAAGTTCCAATAATTATTTCTTCCAAAAGCCAATTATTTTTATTTCCAAACATTTTTTGTAAAATTCAAACTTCGAGTTTGGAAACATTTTCATGCTATATTCACGGCATTCTACTATTTTGTTTACATGTTGCTATGTGAATTTTATGTTTATTCAGTTTTTCAATTCATTTGACGTTTAACGTCGTTGTAACCTGTATTTTTATATTATATATTTTGTTTAATTTTTTTATAAACGTATACAACATGGGGGAAGTGTTCATATCGGGGAGAACAAGATATTTATATATTGATGGATTTTTATATTTGCGACATTCTCCGGGGAATGGTGTTGTTTATTATTCCTGTAAAAGGAAAAAGGAATGCTCAGCCAGAGCTACGATTTTGGGACATTACAATATTATTGGCAGAGTTGAAGTTCGGAGAGGTCCGAAAGACTCTGAACATCAACACGCTCCTGATAGAGAAGAGTACGAAGCTTTAAAAGTTGTTAGTGGGCTTAAAAGAAAAGCAGTTGATCACATGGAAACGGCGCCAATTCAAATTATTCGAACAGTACAAAATGTCCCTGATGGTGTTCTGGCTCGAATGCCTGATCGAGATAATTTACGAAAAATTGTTCAACGTCAGCGAATAAGAGATCTGCCTGCCAATCCTCGAAATATTGAGGATTTGAAGGAAATTCCAGAAAAATTTCGCTTTACTGGAGCTGAACCGCAACAGCCTTTTCTGTTATATGATTCGTTTGAAGATGCAAATTACGGTAACGATGGTGGACGAATTATTATATATTCAACACGTGAAAATTTACGACTTCTAATGTTATCACAAATGTGGTTTGTCGACGGAACTTTTAAGACTTCTCCGGAAATATTTACACAGGTATACTATTGAACGAAAAATTCCATAACTCTTTTTTTATAATCCTACAAAAATAAATTATAAATTGACTTTTCCAGATTTTTGCGATTCTAGGCTCCATTACACAAATTGTTAACGGCGTAGAGCAAGTTTTTGCATTGCCGTATGTTTATGCACTTCTGCAAAATAAAAATCAGACCAGTTACTCAAAAGTATTTGAAGTTGTTCTTCATGAGGCATCAACTTTTGGAATCCCAGTGGATATGACTCAAACTTTAGTCATGACCGACTTCGAAGTGGCGATAATTAATGCATTAAAACTTTATTTTGGCGAAGACAATGTTATTGCTTGCTTCTTTCACCTGCGTCAAAGTATTTTTCGACGTATCCAAGCGGAAGGTCTACAAGAAGCCTATAACGACGAAAACGATAGAAGTATCAGGAATGCGAGTCATATGATGTGTGCCCTAGCATTTGTCCCTGTAGAGAATGTGATTACAGATTTTGAAAATTTTATTGAGACTGTCCCCGACACTTTTATGCCCATAGCGACATACTTCGAACAAACATACCTTAAAGGTATAGCAGCCAGAGGACGACGACGAGCTGTTTTACCAAGATATTCCCCTAGACTGTGGAATCAGTACGAGTCCGTCCTTCAAAAGCGTCATCGCACAAATAATTTATCTGAAGGTACATATGTATTTACATTTGTACGTACTCTCTAAATCTGAATCAGCGATAAGTATACCACTGATTTCAATTAGCGTATATTAGCTGAAAAATCAGTGAAATTTCACTGATTCATCAGTATATATACGCTGAAAGAAATCAGTGGTATACTTATAGCTGGAAATCAGCGAGATTTCGCTGATTCAGATTTAGAGAGTATGTACATTTAAAATAAAAAACATGAATTCTTTTAGGATGGCACAACAGATTTCAAATAGTAGTTGGCCGAAATCATCCGAGCTTATATAACTTTCTGTTGGAAATAATAAAAGAGCAAGGGGAAACAGAGACTATGCTAACCCAACTTAATCTTGGCCAAAAAATTAAAAAACCTCGCCCACCGAGTCGTCAAAAGATAGAAGACAGAATATACAACATTGTGATTAAACACCACGAATACGCTCAAAATGACGATATCATTAATTACTTAAAAAATATCGGGCATAACATAACCTTTTAATTTTCTTCTGCTTTTTTATGTATTTTTCGATTTTTTTTTATATATTTTTACTGATTGTATTATTTTTTTACATGTATTAAATTTTTATATTTATTTCTAAATATATTTACGTTGGCACTTGTGTACTTTGGTGTTTTCAAATTTGGAAATTATTGATATTGGAAGTTATTATTTTGGAACTTTTTCACTTTGGAACTTTTTTAAATTGGACATTTTGTTTATTGGAACTTTTTCATATTGGAACTTTTGGATTGGAACTTCTGGTTTGGAACTTTTAAATTGGAACTTTTGTCCTACAATCAAAAATGTATAAGGCTTATTTCATCATAATAAGTACAAATCCAATGACCAGATTTACAAGATCCACTAAAAAGTATTTGAATGTGCTGCTTACTTTTCTCGATTGCAACTATCAAATCAATTGTTTGTAAACACAAATTATTTTGCATATTAAAAAAAAATTTGATTGTCTTCCCAATAGCTATTGAAATTCATACATATGATCATTGTTTAGCATTGCTCCTTCAGTGACAACAATACTTTAATTATGAGTAGTCGAATTAACAGTTTCTCCTTTGTTAGACATTGTTCTTTTATTTTATAAAATTTACTTATATCAAGGAATTATAATTTTAAAAATAGTAATATTACATTAAAATTTTAACATCAAGTTTTATACATTTAATTATAAATTTTATAATTTCCTTTTATCCTATATGTTACCAAATTTTGCCTCTTGTAGAAAATAACAACAAATTTACAATTCTCTCCTTATTCAAAACTTTTAAATTTAAAAATAACCAATTTAACAAATTTCTAGCTTTGTTTTTATCCAATATAACCAATTTCCAATTTTTCCTTTTAGCCAATTTAACCAATTTCCAGCTTTGTTTTTATCCAATAGAACCAATTTCCAATTTTGCCATTTATCCAATATAACCAACTTCTAATTTAGCATTTTATCCAATATAACAAATTTTTAATTTTGCCTTTTATCCAATTTAAACAATTTCCAGCTTTCTTTTTATCTAATTTAAACAATTTCCAGCTTTGTTTTTATCCAATATAATAAATTTTCAATTTTCCCTTTTATCCAATTTAACCAATTTCCAGCTTTGTTTTTATCCAATAGAACCAATTTTCAATTTTGCCTTATATCCAATATAACCAATTTCTAATTTTGCCTTTTATCCAATATAACCAAATTCTAATTTTGCCTTTTATCCAATTTAACCAAGTTTCAGCTTTTTTAAACCAATTTCCAGCTTTGTGTTTATCCAATAGAACCAATTTCCAATTCTGCCTTTCATCCAATGTAACCAATTTCCAATTTTGTCTCTTATCCAATATTTAACCAATTTACAATTTTTCCTTTTATCCAATTTAACCAACTTCCAGCTTTGTTTTTATCCAATATAAATAATTTACAATTTTTCCTTTTATCCAATTTAACCAATATCCAGCTTAGTTTTTATCCAATATAACCAATTTCCAATTTTTCCAATAATTTTTCCGATTTGTTTTTATCGAATAGAACCAATTTCCAGTTTTGCCTTTTATCCAATACAACCATTTTTTAATTTTGCCTTTTATCCAATTACAGACGATTTCCAAATTATAACAAAATTTTAAATTTATTAATAAACATAAAAAAAATTATAACAAATTTTTTAACTTCATTAATAATTAACATCAAAAACAAAACACAACTGAATCCAAATCCGTTATTGAAAATTTTAAATTCAAAATAACGTCTTTACAATGGCGACCAAAAATTTTTTTAAGTTTACGAATTTGGCTGAAAATGCTCATTTGGGGGTTTTTGAGGTCTCTAAATCCAAATATTTAGTCAAAAATTTAAAATTCAAAATGGCGGCTCCAAAATGGCTACCAAAAAAATTTAAAAGTTTACGGATTTGACTAAAAATGATTACTTGGGGGTTTTTGGGGTCGCTGAATTCGAATATTTGATTAAAATTTTTAAATTCAAAATGTCGGCTTCAAAATGGCGACTAAAATTTTTTTTTAATTTACGAATTTGGCTGAATATGCTCATTCGGAAGTTTTTGAGGTCTCTAAATCCAAATATTTAATCAAAAATTCAAAATTCAAAATGACGGCTCCAAAATGGCGACCAAAAAAATTTAAAGTTCTCAAATTAGTTCTTAAAACTTAAAGCAGAGGAATTAATATGTCCGATGTTTTAAAACATTGTGAAATACTCAAAATCGATCTATATTAAAAAATTTAATAATATAGTAATTAAATTAAATAGTTCGTGACTCCGGATTCGACTAAGAGCGGTGTTTTAAATAGTTTGTGTAAATATATATAAATATAAAAATATACTATATGTAAAATATATTACACATATATGAGGCATTCCATGTCAAGTGATCCAGGTGTCTTACGGTGTAATGCTTATTTCGATAATTTTTTACTCTTAAACTATTAAACATAAAAATTTGGCAAGGTACATTTTGGAAAGGTTTTTTCATGCTCTTTCGATTGAAAATAAGCATTTAAAAAAAAAATTTTTGACCCAAAAAAATCAAAATTAAAAATAAATTTTAATTTTTTGGAAAAAAGGTCCCATTTTTTTTTTTTTTTTTTTTTAAACGAAAGCTGAGGTTTTTTCCTAAAAGGACATATAAATGAAAAAGTGGGACAAGAATGTTTAAACATTGAAAAAACAGAGGTTTCTACTCTCTAAACCCGGTTTTTAGCTCTGTTTACGAGAAAATTCATTTTTTCAATGTTTAAACATTCTTGTCCCACTTTTTCATTTATATGTTCTTTTAGAAAAAAACCTCAGCTTTCGTTTAAAAAAAAAAAAAAAATGGGACCTTTTTTCCAAAAAATTAAAATTTATTTTTAATTTTGATTTTTTTGGGTCAAAAAAAATTTTTTTTAAATGCTTATTTTCAATCGAAAGAGCATGAAAAAACCTTTCCAAAATGTACCTTGCCAAATTTTTATGTTTAATAGTTTAAGAGTAAAAAATTATCGAAATAAGCATTGCACTGAAAAACCCAAAAATTTAACCCCCTCCCCCTCGGAAAATATTGGACTAGGTAAAAAAATATTTTCACGAAAAATTACCATCTATTAGTACTACAAAAGCCCCAAGTTTTGCTACGATTGGAGAAAAATTTTTCTCCACCCGGATCACTTGACATGGAATGCCTCATATATAAAAATATAAACCCCAAAAGACTCAAATAACTATTTATAACCACATTCGTAAACTTTTAAATTTTTAGTTGACATCTTGAAGTCGCCATTTCGAATTATAAAATTTTAACCCAATATTCTAATTCAGTGTCTCCAAAAACCCCCAAATGCTCATTTCGAGCCAAATCCGAAAACTTAAAATTTTTTCGGTCGCCATTTTGAAGCCGCTATTTTGAATTTTAAAATTTCAACCAGATATTCGAAATCAGCGACCCAAAAAACCCCCCAAGTGAGCATTTTTAGTCAAATCAGGAAACTTTTAAATTTTTAAAGCCGCCATTTTGAAGCCGCCATTTTGAATTTTTAAATTTTAACCAAATATTCGAAATCAGCGACCTCAAAAACCCCTAAGTGAGTATTTTTAGTCAAATACGGAAACTTTTAAATTTTTAAGCCGCCATTTAAGTCTGTTTTTTTAAATAAATTATTGCAAACGAAAGTTGAGGTTTTTTCCTATCGACATGTAAATTTTCAGAATGCTCTTTTTTTTGTTTTTGGGTTATTAAATTTCAAAGAATAAATTGCGGCGCGCAGCGTCGCGGTTGCACTGAGCGGCGTGGCAACCGGCGTGAGACGAGGCGCCCGGGACGCAATTTATTCTTTGAAATTTAATAACTCAAAAACAAAAAAGGACATTTTGAAAATTTACATGCCGATAGGAAAAAACCTCAGCTTTCATTTGCAATAATTTATTTTAAAAAAAAACGGACCGAGTTTTGGGAAATTAAAAATTAAATATTAATTATCAAAAATTAGGGTAAATTTTTAAAATATTAAAAAATAAAATACACCGTTGGAAAGAAAACGAAAAAACCTTTTAGAAACATATTTTAAAAAATTTTTCCCATTACAAGTATGTTTAGAAAAAATTCACAAAGTAGCCGGTGTTGGCAAAATTGGTCAAATTGACCCCCCCTCTACCCCCTCCAAATTTTCGAAAAAATCAAAAATATTTTTTGGGTCACATTTCTATTTGATAGAACAACAAATTCCCCGAGTTTCAATTTTGGGGCCGTCCATAAACTACTTCACGCCATAGAGGGGGGTGGGGGTGGAATTCATTTTTTGTGACGTTCTGTAGAAAAAATGGCGCTAAAGCATGTAAAATTTGTGACGTGGGTAGGGGGGGGGTGGAAAAATTAGGCAAAATAGTGTGACGTAGTTTATGAACGGACCCTTTTTTCAAAAAGTTGAAATTTCAACTTAGGACATTTTACGTAAAATGCCTCATATATGAAATAATAAATATTCAACTGTGAGACAATTTAGTATTTTTTCCTTCTCATCTAGCTTGGAGCACATACGGTTTTTGCGCGTCATGAAAAATGTCTTTATTTCTGCCGTGTTCCTGTTTCCAGCTCTTACACGACATGTTTCAAATTGTGCAATCGTAGCGCAGTTCAAGCGGAAGTGACAATAATTTTGCGTTCCCATGAAATGCTGACTTCTCAATCGACAAATATCGAAGTCTTTACAGTAGATCCGAAGAAAACTTATGATTCCCTATTGAGTTATAGTATTTTTACGTTATCATTTTCTTTGCAAATAATTGAGGTAAGTATTTAAAGAAGAACAAACATGACAGAATATTCTTCTCTTTTTAAATGAGAAGTAGAGCACGAAACTACTTTATCACCCATCTGCTCTTAATAATTTTTTTACATAGAATGATTTAATTTAAGGACATACAGATTATTGTAAGATTGGTCAGAATATTTTTTTAATTTACCCAATAAAATTATATTCTATTAGGGAAACTACGGAAGAAAAGTATTTTATTTTTTTAAATCTTCATCAAATGAGAAAGTTTTTGGTATTGTTTATGAATGGATGGAAAGTATAAATTCATTCATTGGAATAAAATGAAATTTTCTTTATAATAATATAATATAGTAGGTTAACATACAGATAAGATTGTTGAAAGACGGATTAATTTGAAATTATAGACATATTCGGCATTATTGGAAGCAGAAATTGAGTTTCCGTCACATCTAAAAACTGATCGACTTTCAGTGAGACTTTTGGGGGAAGTTTGCGTACCGGAAGTAATTCTCGTTGAGCCTACGGCAAGGACGACGCAAGATCACATTATCCTGAGCTTTAATCGTATATTGATGGGTGAAACTGGCATCAGAAAATTATCTCTTCAAAATTTTGGCTCAATCCTTGGAAAAATTATTCTCGAAATTAACGATAATTCAACATTACTATTTACAGTCGATTCATTTGATGAATTTAATCAGAGCACGAATAATCTCACACTTAATAATTATCGTAAGAAATTGCATTTTTATTTTTATTACTTTTATTTAAATTCATTTCATTTTATTTTGCTTCCTCATGAAGGAAGCTTTAGTTATTGTAACTACAGAGTACTAACACAGTATAAATACCAGTATTAGTTTATTAGTAAGCACCTGATCCTTGGTAATTCTACATGTTCTGTATTGTGCCAGTAGTTTACTCAGGCTTAATACCGTAATTTCTAATTGGGGACGAAGCAAAATGTTCATGTAATGAACATCTGCATTTACAACTTGTTAAATTTCATTATTTTTCATATTTTTATTATCATTTTCATTATTTTAGTTAGTATTTTTATCATAGTAATTTTTTTACTTTAATTATTTTAATAAATAGGATAAAAATAAATTTTTATCCTAGTTTCTAAATTTGATTGAGTAAAAATGCTTAATAATATGAATTAGTGACAGACTTTCTGCTTTTAAATTAATCAATATTACTAAATAAATAGGGGATTGTAAGGTATGATGGCGAACACTTTGTTTTTTGCATCTCTCTCTCTCTCTCTCTCTCAAAAATTAATATTTTTTGAAATTTTAAAAGCAGGCAATTGCTGACATCTATTACCTAAGCATATTTCTGTCAGAAGCGGTTGTTAAAATTAAAATGCAGTGAAATTTTACAGCTTTTAGGGTAAAACATTAATTATTTTTATTTTCAAAAGTTGTAAGGTATGGTGGTGGATTGGTGTATTCAACTAAAACATTATGTACTCTACCGTCCACGAGTATCAGGACGATTACACGCGACTCTATAAAAAACATGCCATCACTTTTTCAATCATATTTCGGAAATAAAAGGAGGTACAAAAAAACTTAAATACGGTTAGAAAGCTGATTAAATTTTGCGTAAAATAAGCCATCTTTGAAGTTATCTCGTTAACTATTTCTCGAGTTGTAGAATGAGAAAGAAATAAAAAAAATTATCAAATTTTCTCATTTTTGGCTCTTGACTTTAACTTTTTCAAAAGTCTAGAAAAATTTAGATAAAATTTCTCTGAAAACACAGAAACCTTCGTTAGAATTTCAGCTTTCAAATAAGCTTTCGAAAATTAAAAAAGATTAATCCGTCTTCGATATATTATTAAAAATGTGAAGCCTTGTTTCGACCAATTGGTGCATTGAAATTCAACTGTGACGAATCGATTTTGGCTTCGCGTGGCAGCGAATGAGAGAAAAATCAGTGACGAATTCATTTCGGGGGAACGATGATCTTTCGAGTTTCCTTAAATTACTCGTGAAATATCATTATTTATTATTCCCAGCATAAATCCGTCCCTGTTTTCTCTCCCATTCGCAGCCACGCGAAACTATAATCGAGTCGTCACAGTCAAATTCAAATGCACCAATCGTTGAAACACTGAGAAAACTGTTTGGTTCCGGCAACAAAATTTTGATTATACTAACAAAATCTTTTATTTGAAATATGTGCAACAATACCGTTTGATTGGGCAAACCAAATTCTTTTGTCGAACAAATCTACTTTTTCTTAAACAAATTTCAACACAAGTATTTTGGTATAGGAGAGAGTAGGCTACATTGAACCAGCGTCAACAGTGAACCACTTCAATTTTCTGAGAAATAACTGAGTATAATTTTTTCTTATTTAATATATAAGTTAGTTTTACTAAAACAATCTATGTCCAAAAATTTCGGGCACGTAGCTTTATTATTTATAAAGAAAAACTAAAAAAAACTGTTTTTCACGTATAAAACAAAAAATTTTGTGGAAATATAATCAAGTTTTTTTTGAAATAGGAAGTTTTAAAAATTAGTAAGCTTGTGATTTATTTCGCTTAGGGTGTCAACTTCAATATTCCGATGTGATAAAAATTTTAACTTTTACATACATTTTTTATAAACAATTTTTTTGTGAATGTCATGTGAATACAGTGAGTGCAGCATCATTGAACCACCTGAAAAAGCAAAGAATTTTCAATTTTAAGAGTTGTAAAGTTGTATGCTCTACTAATTAGTAAGAAAAATACTGAAAGACATGCTTTTATCACAATTGTGAACGAGATAAACTCAAACTGGCACTTTACCTACCTACCCTGACATCAAAATATATTAATCTCCTATATTAACAAATAATAACTCTTTAACAACAATTGAACCCCTTGATGCAAGAACCAGACATAGACCATAGAAATTAAATGGGCTACGTCTGGTTCTTGCATCAAGGGGTTCAATTTTCTATTTTTTTGAGTGAAAAATAAGATTTTTTACAATGTGTAAGTGGAAATATTATTTTTGAAGTAAATTGTAGTGTTTTATTAGAGGTGGTTCAATGTAGACACAGATCCTTCAAAATAAGAATAACTTGTTAGGAAAAAATTAAATTAAATTATTTAATCATGATAATTTGTGTAAAGTGTGTATTAACTAAAGGAGTACTTCAGCTTAATTTTGATACAAAAACCTAATCGAAATTTGTAAAATTTAATTAGTTCTTGGACTTTATAAAATACCTGGTTTAATGTAGCCTTTCCTCCCCTAAAGTTGTAAATTTATAGATAAAGACTATAAATATCATTAATTGACTTCAATAAAATATTGTTGATATTACTGTTTATGTTAAATTATGAAATGAAAGAAAAAACAAGGTCAACTGTCAAAGCGTGTATGGTTTCACAAGCAGCCATATTTATTAGAACAACGCGTGCGCAGCAGACCATTTAATCGCATTCTGTAGATTATTTAGTATGGACAACCAAATTTTAGTAATATCAACAAAAAGTGCTCAACAAAACGATTTTGTTAACATTACGATATTATTTTTCTCAGTGAACACGGCTTCACATTTCTAATGATATATCGAAGTCGGATTAACCTTTTTTAATATTTGAAAGCTTATTTTAAAGATGAAATTCTAACGAAGATTTTTGTGTTATTAGAAAAATTTTATCTAAATTTTTCTAGATTTTTAAAAAAGTTGAAGTCAAGAGACCAAAATGAGAAAATTTGATAATTTTTTTTATTTCTTTCTCACTCTGCA
Organism: Leptopilina syphax; assembly: GCA_032872505.1. Lineage (NCBI taxonomy): Eukaryota > Metazoa > Arthropoda > Insecta > Hymenoptera > Figitidae > Leptopilina > Leptopilina syphax. The sequence goes on along the minus strand of CM065468.1, from coordinate 42,274,399 downwards.
ACTCGAAATATGATTGAAAAAGTGATGGCATTTTTTTCATAGAGTCGCGTGTAATCGTCCTGATGCTCGTGGACGGTAGTGTATTTTTGAGGGACAATTGGAAATTTTTTATTAACACTTCCTGCATTGATAAAAAATGACAAAATATTCGCTAAGTACTCCCGGGGCGTATTGACTATAGTTCTGTCCGAGGGCGATGGTTAAAGATTAATGACTATAAGTAAAACTTCTAGTTTCTGTAGTCATGTTATTAGAAACTTCGTCTAACGTTACTAAGTAAGAAATTTGAATAAATATTTGGTATTTTAAAACTTTAAGGGGTTATGACACTCTGGAGACAGAAGAAATAGGTGTTTTTTGTGAATTTTTTTTAAAGTAACTATGAAGCCAATCAAAATTATGATATGAGGACTTTATTGTACATTATTTTAAGGGTAAAAAAATAATTAATTATAAAATTTATTGGTGATAAGCGGCGCTGCTGCCAATTTCCAATGTGGGCGTAAGAGCGTCGGCGTAAAGGTGGAAAGTGCAATTTACTAGATTCTAGTAATTTTTCAAAATAGAATCGTTTAACTCTATATGTTTTTGGTCATTGATCAACGTGCTTGAAATTTTAAATCTTGCTCGGTGCATTGTTGTCTTGTAGAATCGTGCTATAGTCTTCTTGGATTTAAATTATTATTATTTAAGTTATAAGTTATCACGTTATTATGGCTGATGTCGAAGAGGATAATGTTCCTGTAAGTAAAAATAAAATTTTCTATAAATATTAATTATATTTTTTTGTAAAACTGTGCTGGGAGTATATTTCAAAAGCATTTAAATGTTATTTGTAGGTTAGAAAAAAAACGTGTCTTTGGAAATTTGCAGCACTTGTAATGAATGTATGATGGTATTTTACTTAAATATTTTATATTCTTATTGTTTTTAGCCATTCAAGAAATGCTGTAACTGTGGTTGGGTTATACCCGACTGGCAGTTTAATAACCTCTTAAACCATACCTGCTTTGCAGGTTATAATAAGGACCGTAATAGAATCATCATTTCCAATGATGGTATAGTTTCTTTGAGTGAGTTAATAAAATTATTTGTTTTCTTTATTATTTTTTTGTCCGGAGATAATTTCAGAATGACAATTTTCTAAATTTTTAGAATACCCTGACATATTTTAGAACTATTCTGGACAAATAAGTAACGCATTGAAATATACCGCCCTTCGATGTTTAGAAAAATTACATTCTGAACTTACCTTTACAATTGTTTATTATTATTTTACTAATTGTCTTAATATTATAATGTTAACTACAGCTGTTATTTCAAAAAAGACAAAAATTATCGAAGGAATTACGTTTCTTACACAAAATAAAAGACTATCCTGCACTGTTTTGTAGTAAGGAAAGAAGAAAAATGTCTATAGAGAATTTGTCAAATATATGGAAGATGCTGGCGAATTCCTTACCAAATTAAAATATTTATTATTATCGATTATGTAATACAATTATTAAATATTCATCTCACAAAAATATTTTTTTTGTCTCAATTGTATATATACATAGTTAAAATAATGTAATATAAATGTTAAATATGGGACGTTTCACGTCAACCGGCCCAGAGCTCTGCCCAAAATTCAAAGCAACTAAAATAAACAAAAAAAAGTGCAAAATACTCGTAAACTAATGCCCTTTCAATTGCAAAGTGGCAAAATTCAAAATTCAAGATGGCGTCATTACTGTGTCACCTTAAAGACACTAAATTCCAAAATAATCAAATATATTTATCAATTACTTTTAAAATATAATACGAAAATGATAAGTCACATCATATTTTAATGTTTTTGGGGTCGCTGATTACGAATCTGAAGTCAGTTTTTCAAAATTCAAAATGGCGGATCCAATATGGCGGACATTTAAAAAAATTTTTTTTGATTCGCTTAAAACTTGTCACTTGGGGGTTTTCGGGGTCGCTGATCACGAATCCGATGTCAGTTTTTCAAAATTCAAAATGGCGGATCCAATATGGCGGACATTTTCAAAAAAAAATTTGGATTCGCTTGAAACTTGACACTCGGGGGGTTTTCGGGGTCGCTGATGACGATTCCGATGTCAGTTTTTCAAAATTCAAAATGGCGGATCCAATATAATAAAATGGTGGACTTTAAAAAGGCCGATTGATATAATTTATAAACCATAAGACGTATTTTGTAGCTTTGACGAAGGCTGTTTGTTATAATTTTCAAATTTGTAATAATTTGGTGGCCCTGAAAAGGGCCGATTGAATTAAATTTACAAAATACTTCCCAACCTATGAAATTGTATTTTAATACTGCATAACTGCAATAGGTTGAGGTGCATTTGAATATCTGAATATTTTCAACTGTCTTTCTGGTGTTACAATAAAAGAGTGCGCAGATTGAATTAATAAACTTTTGAAATTTCAGTCGCAATATTGGATCAGCAACTTTAAATTTTGAAAAACTGACATCGGATTCGTCATCAGCGACGGCGAAAACCTCCAAGTGACAAGATTCAAGCGAATACAAATTTTTTTTTAAAAAGTGGCCAGCATATTGAATCCGCCATTTTGAATTTTTAAAAACTGCCATTGGAATCGTCATCAGCGACCCCGAAAACCCCCCGAGTGTCAAGTTTCAAGCGAATCCAAATTTTTTTTTTTTAAATGTCCGCCATATTGGATCCGCCATTTTGAATTTTGAAAAACTGACTTCAGATTTGTAATCAGCGACCCTAAAAACCCCTGGGTGACAAGTTTCAAGCGAATCCAAAGTTTTTTTTTTAAATGTCCGCCATATTGGATCCGCCATTTTGAATTTTAAAAAACTGACATCGGATTCGTGATCAGCGACCCCGAAAACCCCCAAGTGACAAGTTTTAAGCGAATCAAAAAAAATTTTTTTAAATGTCCGCCATATTGGATCCGCCATTTTGAATTTTGAAAAACTGACTTCAGATTCGTAATCAGCGACCCCAAAAACATTAAAATATGATGTGACTTATCATTTTCGTATTATATTTTAAAAGTAATTGATAAATATATTTGATTATTTTGGAATTTAGTGTCTTTAAGGTGACACAGTAATGACGCCATCTTGAATTTTGAATTTTGCCACTTTGCAATTGAAAGGGCATTAGTTTACGAGTATTTTGCACTTTTTTTTGTTTATTTTAGTTGCTTTGAATTTTGGGCAGAGCTCTGGGCCGGTTGACGTGAAACGTCCCATATATATTTACAGGATATGATGTAGAAACTGCAAAGAAGGAGTGGACGAATTTAAGGGACCAATTTCAAAGATCTGTAGACCCTTTAAAATTTCGACACTATAAAATTATGAAATACTTTGACGACTATACATGTGACGAGTATGTATGCATTCCTTAAATATTTATAATTATTTATTTGTTGAAAAATTTTTAGTTATTAAAAAAAGTTCATATCTAGAGCCAACCATGAAAATGGAGATGAACCTTTACAAAATGAAGCTCCACCAAGTGAGAGCAATTTTATACCACAGGTGTTATGCACTGGTGTTCAAAACGTTCAGTAAGTACATTTTTTAATAAATTATAAAGTATTTGTAAATGACAAAGAAAGTTTCAAACAGATGTTAGCAATAAGTGAAGTAAAACCTCATGTGTATTAAATTATTTAAAATTATTTAAAATTATTAAAAGACATTAAATTGTAAAATATTTGTTAGCATTTATGTGTAAGTCTGTAAGAATTTAACAACAGAATATTTCAGTATTTAATTATATAATTAAATTATCTGTTAGTATTTATAATATTAAAAATGCAATATTTGCAGATCAAATGACGAACAAGAAAGAGGCAGAAGTGGGTCTATCGACGAAGTGCGTAACTCCGATATTGTTGTCCAGAACAGTACAATAACTTTCGAGAATGGAAAAAAAGAGAAAATTAAGTAAACGTAAGTTGAAATTTCGTATTGAAGGGCTGAAAGCAATTTTTGTTAGATGGCTATATAATTATCAATTTTATTTTTTTTATGTTCAATTTTCAAGTAATGTGAACTACAATATTATATTAAATGATTTTCTATTTTTCTACCACAAATTATTTTTTTGAACTAAACAATTCACCTAATAAATGAATTTCCTTTTTTATAATTTTCCAAAAAAATTGAATGATAATTCTCATGTTTAAAAATTTTATTTTACATGAAGACTAAGAAACAAGCCTTTAATAACTTAATTCAATAATAGTAAACAAATTTATATTTTAATTTTTTTTATTTTATGCAGATAATTTGAAACACGATCTTCAAAACGTCATATTGGAAAAGATCAGTTCCCATACATTAAATAAACCCGATCAAGTTGACATGTTCCTACTAAGTGTAGCTCCAATGTTTAAAAAATTTAACGACGCACGACAACTGAGGGTATACCGAATGTTAATACAAATTATTGAAGAAGAATTAAACATTCAAGAAAGTTAAAGATTACAGCAGAGATTATGAGTTTTCTTTCTTGAAAATAATGTATGTAAAAATTTAAAAAAATTTTAAAAAGTTAATAAATATTCGTAAAATGTAAATATTCAAAACTTTACGTAAGATTTGAAATTTACCAAATATAATAACTTAAAAGTTTAAAAGTAATATTTAAATAATGTGATTATAAAGAAATTGTTTTGAGAAAACGCAAAGATTATTTTATTTTGTTAAAGTTTAAATTTTCAAAGAAATATTTATTTTTTAAATATATAATGTTAGATATGCTTGATGTGATATAACAAAAATAATAACACTTATGTTACTACAATTTTATAAGTAAAAGAGCGTAAGAAAAAGAAAAAGTTTTCTACGATAAAATGAACATGTTACTCCTATTAAAAAAATGAATTTTATGAAATAATAATGCTAAAGGTTTTTGGAAAGAATTACATTCTTTATGCAAACACTTAAAAAACATCATTATTGTTAAAAATGATTTAATACAGAAAACAAGATATTTAATTATTTTGTGTAAGTCCTTAATGGAATTTTCTGTAATATACATTTTTACAAAATAGTATTGTTTGCGGATATTAAATTATTGTTAAATGCGAAAAGCGTTTTGTCCAAAGATTAAAAATATTTATTTGATAATGAAACAAAATTTTTGTAATAAGTAAGATAATGTTTTATTTTTATCTATGTTACATTTTATACACAAAGTTGAAAATTGAAATAAAAAATGTCAAAGTGTAGAAATATTCGTTTCTCTAACTACATAATAGAGCAGTATTTGCTTTTTATGATAATAAATTACATTTGGTTTCTCAAGACTTTCTCCCATTGCCACGGTACCGCACCATTGCCCTCAAAAAACTGTGCAAATTCATCTCTTATGAGTTTGTCGTCTAAAACCTCATCGCGAGTATGTTGATCATGTTCATCTTCCAGGTTATGAGTATCTAATAAACCTGGATAGAAAAGTTTAATTATCATAATTTACATTTGATGAGATATGTCTAGATGAATTCTTATGTTGAATATAAATATAAAAATAGTGTTATAAATGAATACCATTTTTTATAATTAATTATGAATATAAAATTTAATTAAATAAAAAATATTTGCGGTAAAAATAATTCATACCATTTACTGCAAGAGCTCGTTCATTGGGTGTTTAATGCGAATAACAATGTGCATATTCAATTGAAACATTTTCCAAATTTCTGTCAATTAACCAATTATGTAAACAAGTTGTCGCCTGTACAATTTTTCTCGACAATTTCTCAGATCCTATTATGGGAGCGCGATAAATTCTCCACCTGGCTCCTAAAATGCCAAAAGCATTTTCAACTATTCGCCTGGCCCTGCTTAGTTTATAGTTGAATATTTTTTGGCGGAACGTTAGTTCTCGTGCTCTGGGATATGGTGTCATTAAATTAGTAGATAAGCCAAATGCTTTATCGCCTACGAGAACGTATGGAATCGATCTACCATTTTCTTCCAAAGGATCTGGTGGAGGAACATGTAAATTGCCAGAATATAATCTCTGGCCTATTTGGCTTTCTTTAAATACCCCTCCATCGCTTCGGCGTCCTGTTGCTCCTATATCAACTGCTGTAAATTTATATTGAGCATCTACTACCGCCATTAAATTTATTCCAAAATTGTGTTTATTCAAATAATAAGTAGAACCACTATTTGGAGGAGCCTGCAATATATATTATTTTATACAATTTTGATGAGAATGATAGAATATAATATTTTCTTTGATTATTAATATTTAATAAATCTTTAGTTTTGTGAGGTTTATAACCACGAATGTTAAAATAAAATAATTAAAAAATGTAATAAACACATTACTCATAAATGTTCTATGATTTCAATAATCCAAAAATAATATGTAAAATTTAAAACATAGTAATAAAATTTTGTTTTTAATTGAGTTCCATAATACCTGAATAACCACTATTTTTCCATCCACCGCACCAATGCAGTGGTGAAAATTCCATTTCTCTTCAAACTGAAGACTATGATCATACCACATTTGTGTAGAAGGTTTAGGAAATGAAGAATCTTTTAATCCTACCCAAATTGCTGTACATGTTTCGTGTATAATTTTTGAGACAGTGTTGGCAGAAACTCTAAATGCAAAAGATATAGACGACATAGAATCGCCGAAAGCAAGATATCTTAGACAAATATGTAAACGTGTTCTTGCTGGTATAGGTTCTCTGATCACATGTTCTTTTCAATAAGAGGCTCAACTATTGTTAGTAACTTTTGAAAATCATCTTCAGACATGCGTAAGTATTGTAAATATTTATCTCTGTCTTCATGTGCCATTTCTGGAATAAGATTGTCACTGGCTCCTTGACATAGTCGTCTATTTAATTTAAAAATTGGACGTACCCAACATTTTCTAGAACTTTTTTCTTCTTGGCGATCTAATTTCAAATACAATAAAAACAATTGTAAAATATGTTCTTGTGTTTGAAGAAAATTTATTGGAGTCTGAGGCGAAATCTCTGAGGAGTGCAACATCCAGTAAATGTATAAAAGTAAATCAATCGAGTTCATCCTGAAAAATATTAGAATCCTTTTTTTAATTTATATAGCAAACATTTAATTGATTTATTTAAAAAAAATTTTATTTACAATTATATTGCTTTGTATCAATTCTTTAATGTAAACGCTATGGAGAAAGGTACTTATGAAATAAAAAAATTTGTTGGTTATGTTTATAATTTTTTAAATAAAAAATAGAAAAAAAAGAATAAATTACTTATACAATATTTAAATAATGTAAAAATTTCTCATCTTTTTAACACTACTCCATTTAATTATTTTATAGTCTTATTTAATTTATTTAATTATTATTATTATTTTATTAATATGAATTTTTTATATTCAAACATACTTACGTATATTAATAAAAGTTTTATTTGTTGTTTATATTCAATTATTTTTTAAATTAAAAATGATTAAAAATTCACGGCGTGAAACGTTAAATTTTTTGTTGCCACTCACATGAATGCGTTGAAACGTTCAAACGTCAAAACGTTTTTTTAAGAGCGAATTGTAACATAGATCTAATGGAATATTATTGGTAATAATTAATCTTATTTATCAATATCCTTTCATCTATGACGTCACGTGCGTTTTCTGCTTTCATGTGACATGCATACTTGAAAATACGCCAGGCGAGAAACGTAAAATGAAAATAGTAGGTTTTAATTTAAACTGCAATTTTGACTGTTGTAAATAAATAATTATTTACAATTATAAAAGTATAGTTTAAATCATAATACTTTAAAATTATTACAGCTCAATTTTGAGTTATATTTATGAAAGGCCTAAGTATATTATTTATAACCAAAAAATTATTCTATAATAAAATTAATAAATAAAAAATAATAAGAAGAAGAATTTATTAATAATTAATAAATGGGAAAATTATTTTATATAACATTTCAAAGCAAAAATTTTTGTTATAAAAATTATACTTCAAAACAAAATAATTAAAACTATTTTCATAATCACTTTGTATTGAATATTTTATTTTAATTACATATCTTTTTTTACACATTTTCTTCAATTTATTAAATCTTTTATTAACTGTTTTATTTTACTTTTCTTGATCATTTAATTCATCTTGTAAAATTTTTCTCCATCGTTCTTGAACGCGCAAACATATTTTTTCATCTAATCGTCTCAACATTGATTCCAAAGGTAATGAAAATATTCCTAGATCGTGTTGCTTTATTGCGCTCTTTGGAGTTGGAAGCAGGTCAAGATATTTTTTATAAAATTGATTATCATCTGCAAAATATGAAATTAATATTAATATTTCTGGATTAGAAATATTATAAAAACAATTAATTATTATAATTTATTATCCGTGAAGTTATTTTATAAATTTCATTGAAATTTATTTTAGTTATTACAAAAGATTATCGTCTAGTTTGTTAGTATACTAAGAAAGGTGGATATAATATTATAAGTAAATTAATTAGCAGTTTTCTTGTGAAAATCTTTTATTACAGTGGACGCGTCATTCAAATAAAACATGTAAAATAATTTCATTTGTATAACCTTTATTTTCGTTTTCATCAATTTCTTTTTTTCTCTTGAATTTTGTTTCTTCATCAAGATCAAATTCATCGTCTGATGATAAACTACATACTGTTCTGAAATAAGGAATTAATAATCCATTACACATATTAAAAATATATTAATTTAAAAAAGTTAATAATTTTAAAATACAATTTTCTAACGACACATTTATAATCAAGTTAAGTCTTAAAAATGAAGAAAATTTTTAAAATTACTTGTAATTTTTCTTACTTAATTGGTTTTGCTATGTCATCAAGAAAAGTCATCATTTCAAATAAATGAAATTTATTTTTCACACTTTTTCTTTTTGGTGCTGCTGATCCACTTTTTATATACTTCCTCTGATGCTTCTTCTCAATATTGTAAGCTTCTTTCAAATATTTCCATCTTTTTTGTATGCGTTTATTATTAAAGTTACCTACATTGAAATATTATATTATTTAATTACATTGTCTTCAAACAATCGGAACAAAAGTTAGTCCAATGTCATAATTTTCTATTGTTTATAAAAGTATAAATTAAAATTTAGATTTTATGTAGTGGGAGGATAAAAATCTTTATCTTCAACATTTTAACAATTTAAAAAAACTAAACAAGTTTTCTGTAAATAAGAAAAGATTTAGGTAAAATTATCTAAGTAACAAATATTTTAAATTACTAAAAAATTGCGGTTTTGTGTTGAATTGCAACTTTAAATGGTTTAAATCATTGGAAATTAAATTATTTACCATTTAATAAATACGAATTAGGAATTTAGTATATTTTTTCACACAAAATATGAAATTGACACAGAATCAACTTTTGTTTTGATTGTAAATTCGATTCTTAATTATTAAGGTTTATTAAAAAAATTACCTCCAAGGCAGTTGAAAACTTCTTTCCAAAGATCTTTGATTTGTAAATCCGATCTGTCTGTGATAGGTAGGGTATGACTGTATAAAGCAGGTCTTTGTGAAACAGCTTGAACAATCAATCCGTCCATGTCATTGATGTCAATATAATTTTTTCTTTCAGACACTAGAAAAATTATAAATGAAAGAATCCAACAATTTTAATAAATAAATATTGATAGACAAACCATAATATTTATAAAACAAAATATCTACCATACCTATAGTCACTGAATGGTTTTCGTCCACACGTATAAATTCTTTTTCTTCGTCATAATTATTAAAACAGGTATGAATCAAAATGTTTTTAATATATTTTATTAATCCTCCGCAATAACCACACTTATAATATTCCTGTAAAATTTATAACTTATAACTTTATTATACATTTATAACTTATATTTATAACAAACTAGTAAAAAATATTAATTTCCAAAGACACGTTTTTTTAACCTACAAATAGCATTTAAATGCTTTTGAAATATACTCCCAGCACAGTTTTACAAAAAAATATAATTAATATTTATAGAAAATTTTATTTTTACTTACAGGAACATTATCCTCTTCGACATCAGCCATAATAACGTGATAACTTATAACTTAAATAATAATAATTTAAATCCAAGAAGACTATAGCACAATTCTACAAGACAACAATGCACCGAGCAAGATTTAAAATTTCAAGCACGTTGATCAATGACCAAAAACATATAGAGTCAAACGATTCTATTTTGAAAAATTACTAGAATCTAGTAAATTGCACTTTCCGCCTTTACGCCGACGCTTTTACGCCCACATGGGACGGCACCTTTATAACAATAGCTAAAGAAAAACGTATGATTTTTTAAATATATTGATTTTTGGCGAAATGGTCTACTTTTAAAATGAAGATTAAAAAATTAAACCAAAAATGTGTCAGTGAATTGTTCATAACAAATGAACTATGCAATTTAAAAAAAATCATAAGTGATGCCATAACCAATGTATTTTTCAAACAATGGGACTTGATCTTTGAGAATTTTTTTTGTATAAATACTGAAAGAAGCCTGGGAGCACCCCGGTTTCAATTATCAAAGTCTTTTTACCTCGAAAACAATGGGATGAAAACTTTGCAAATTTTGTGTGTTAAATAAAGAATGTAACAAGCCTGGGGGCACCTTGGCCTCAGTTTTCCAACTCCTTTTCACCGCTAAACCCGCGGCTTTCAAAAATTGTAATTTTTTTATAAAATGCAGACCGAAACAAGCCTGGGAGCACCCTGGCTTCAGTTTTTCAACTCCTTTTCACCTCCAAAACAATGAGACTTGATCTTTGAGAATTTTTTTTGTTTAAATACTGAAAGAAGCCTGGGAGCACCCTGGCTTCAAATTGCTAACTCCTTTTTAACATTAAAACCGCGGCTTTTGAAAATTGCAATTTTTTTCATAAAATGCAGGCCGGAACAAGCCTGGGACAACCCCGGTTTCAATCATCAAAGTCTTTTTACCTTGAAAACAATGGGTTGAAAACTTTGAAAATTTGTTGTGTTAAATAAAGAATGTAACAAGCCTGAGGGCACCCTGGCTTCGGTTTTCCAACTCCTTTTCACCACTAAACCTGCGGCTTTCAAAAATTGTAATTTTTTTAGAAAATGCAGACCGGAACAAGCCTAAGAGCACCCTGGCTTTAGTTTTATAACTCTTTTTCACTACTAAAACCGCGCCTTTCAAATATTTCAATTTTTTTCTAAAAAAGGAGACCGAAACAAGCCTGGTAGCACCCTGGCTTCAGTTCTCTAATTCCTTTTCACCTCCAAAACAATGAGACTTGATCTTTGAATTTTTTTTTATAAATACCGTAAGAAGCCTGGGTAATCACCCTGACTTCAGTTTTCCAACTCCTTTTCACCACTGAAACCGCGACTTTCGAAAATTGAAATGTTTTTCATAAAATTAAACCATAACATGCCTGCGAAAACCCTGGCTATAAATTTAAAAGTATTTTCACTTTCAAAACAATGGGATTTGAACTTTGAAAATATTTTGTGTTAAATGAAGAATGTAACAACTCTGGGAGCACCCTGGCTTCAGTTTTCGAACTCCTTTTCACCACTAAAACCATGGCTTTCAAAAATTGCAATTTTTCCATCGAATGAGACCCAAACAAGTCTGGGAGCACCCTGGCTTAAGTTTTCCAACTCCTTTTCACCACTAAAACCGCGACTTCCGAAAATTGAAATGTTTTTCATAAAACGAAACCATAACAAGCCTGGGGAACACCCTGGCTACAAATTTAAAAGTATTTTTATCTCTAAAACAATGGGATTTGAACTTTAAAAAATTTTTGTGTTTAATAAAGAATGTAACAAGCCTGGGAGCACCCTGGCATCAGTTTCCTAACTCCTATTCACCTCCAAAAGAATGAGACTTGATATTTAAAATTTTTTTTTCAAAAAAAGTGTTTTACAACTCCGTTTCACCACTACACAGTGGGCCAGAATCGACAAAAAGTGGCCAAAAGTCAATATTGCTGTAGAAGTTTATAAATTTTTTTTTAAAATCTTAATACTTCAAAGTATTTACATGAGAAATATAAAAAACATTATGACTCTTAAACACAAATTATTACTTTCGAAACTTAAAAATTAAGAGCATTTTTGCAGAAACTGAACTATATAGAAGTGCATTCTATAGATTCTAATTCTTGAAAGTTGGTCTTAATGTTTTTTATTTGACTTAAGTACGTATTAAACTTCAAAAAAAATTAAAAGCCAAATTTTATTCAGCTGCATAATTTGTATTTTAATATATTGAAGTTAAAAAAATGGTATTTCTCAGTAAACTGTTTACTTCCGTTAAATGTCTCTCCGTGTCTCCACTCGTTAACAACAAAAATAATATACCGTATGTTAGCTTGAGATGTCTACTTTAATATAACTTGCGCACTTTTGCGCATATTCATATTTCAGTGTTAAAAACAGCAATACATTATTACATAGAATATCATCACGTAACGTTACGTGATGATCTAATCTGACAGTGTCGGATTCACAAACTGTTCTTGAAGGAGGTATTGCATGAGAGAGGAAGAGACGTCAATATAGTGTTATCTCTTTCTCTCTCACCTAAACATAAGGCTTTTGGGGAGGGGGTTAAGCATACGTGACTCTTCTTTGGATCCACCAATAGCATCTGACTTTTATAGTGGTTGAATTACAGTGTAATGAGAGAATATATTATAAGTATCAAGTAATACTTAAACAACTGAAGTAAAGATATAATTAAAATAAAGAATTGTTAAAAATTGTAGAAAGTTTAAAAATTTCTGAAAATTATTAAAATATATATTTCAATATTCTGTTAACCACATACAAGAGACTGTATTGTGAGAGCTTTGTCAGTACAAATTGTTACACTATATTTATCATAAAAATCCGAAAGTACTAAAGTGTTATATAGGTAAATAGGATTTTACATTTAATATTGTGTGAAAAAGATGCCGCTTCAAAAAGAAAAGTGAAAAACATGCCATTTCACGAAACCTATGGAAACTATGCCTCGCCGCGAAAGCGCTGAGAAACATACCTTCTCCAAACGAACGGTGAAGAACATGCCTTTTCATACAACTTTTCAACTTATTTACGGTTGAAAAGGCATGTTCTTCACCGTTAGTTTGGAGAAGGTATGTTTCTCAGCGCTTTCGCGGCGAGGCATAGTTTCCATAGGTTTCGTGAAATGGCATGTTTTTCACTTTTCTTTTTGAAACGGCATCTTTTTCACCGTTTAGCTGAGTCGGCATGTTGCTGCCCCCAAGTGACGATTTGTGTTATTTCGATTAATAAATCAAGACTTAAATTTTAGTTAACTATTTCAATTTAGTTTAAGTTAATAATAATTAAAAGAAAATAAGCAAATATTTGGAAAAAGACTACTTTTTAGCGGCGTATTAGTTACAGCTGAGTAGTGCTGTTCCTCATTAGAATGACAGAGAGAGAGCGAGAGTCCGAGTGATGTTAAGAGAGACGGACGACCGAGCACATGTTCGAGGCGAACGACGCCGGTTACATTTTTTACTATGAGAATTACGACTCATGATACGAGCGAAGTAGAGAGTTCTTAAACAGAGTTGTTGTTAAATTTTGTAAAAGCGTGTTTAAGAGATTATTAGTTATTGACATTTCTGTAAAGTGCAGAACCGAAGTTTGTTCAGAGTATGTACTAATAGAATTTACGATATTTACGTTATTCAATAAATCAGCAACAAATAGTGTGAAGTTAAAGTTAACCAAAGATTGACTGTGAGAACCAACGTCGAATTGTACGAAACGCAACCACCGTCGTTGTTCCTGTAAATCGAACCAGCATAAGATTGTCGACGATTATTGACGTTGTAATTAACCAAAGGTTAGAATAACAAATATAATAAATTGAGTTTTATATTGAAATTTGCTGTCTCAGTGGAATCTTTTCTACATTTACCCCCCCCCCTTGTAAGAGAGAGTCTCATTTTTCTTGTTTAAAGTAGAATTTAAAGTGACGAATTTCCAAAATTATACTTTTGTTATTTTAAGTAAAGTAAAATAAAATAACTGGCGCTTAACTGAGCAAATTTTTATTAATAATTTAGCAAAATATTAGAACTGTTTCCGTTACTTAAGAATTCTTTAATTTAATTAAATTCAGGCCTTGTGAAATTGGATTTATAATCTTAAATATTTAACTCTAAATATTTTCCAATTTATTGGGTCACAATTGTTGCATATAGTTTAACCTCTTGGCTGTCAACGAGATTTCCACTGTTTGGGCCAAAAGTGTGTTCAAAACATTTTTAATAGATTTTTATGAAACTTGGTACCCTAAGGTTTCTGGGGTTGCTGATTACGAATCAGAGATCAGTTTTTCAAAATTCAAAATGGCGGATCTAAAATGGCGGAAATTTTTTCAAAATTCATCGAATTTACTTGAAACTGGTTACGTGGGAGTTTTAAGGGTCGCTGATTACGAATTTAACATTCGTTTTTCAAAATTCAAAATGTCGGATCCAATATGGTGGACGACAAGATAAAAAAGTTGTAAATCCAGATGTTCATTACATGAACATTTTGCTTCCTCTTTACGATCAGCAAAAAAAATTTGCTTCCTCGTGAAGGAAGCATTAACGATAAATATATTTCATTTTTAAATCATTTTTAATACAATTTAACATTTATAAAATAAAGTTCATTCGTCTTAATCGAAAGAATAAAATTTTCTTATACAGTAATATGAATCTAAATAAACAAAAAAATTTTTAGTTAAAAAGTGAATTTTTCAACTTTAATTGTAATTAATTCTATAATTTGCAATAGAATATATACTTTATATACATCAATCGATTCGTCTTGATGCAAAGAATAAGATTTTTGATTTATTTTTTAATAAATAATAACATTCTATTGTACAGCAACATGATTTTTAAGAAAAAATGAATTTTTATTAAAAGTGCAAATTTTTTGTCTATAATTGGTTTTAATTCTATAAATTTAAGTAAAACATATACTTTATATATACCAATCGATCCGTCTTGGTGTAATGAATAAGATTTTAGAAATAAATGAGTAAGATTTTCTTACACAGCAACATAATTTTGCGGAAAGAACTCATTTTTTTTATAAAAATGCGATTTTTTCAGCTTTAATTGTGATTAACTCTATAAATTCTCATACAATTTATACTTCTTATATACCAATCGATTCGTCTTGATGCAAAAAATAAGATTTTATTATATATTAACTTCAATAAACAACTTAAAAAATTTTTTTAGAAAAAAGTCAAAAAAAATTTTTTTTTTTGAGAATTTTTTAAAGTCTATCAATCCATTTCGAGATATTTTTATGATAAATATACCTGGTAAATTTTAGCCAAATTCGTTAAAACCTCTTCGAGTTATCGTGTTCACAAAAATCGGGATCCACACACACACAAACACATATACACACACATACATACATCTGGACAATTGTTCAGGGTCTTATATAACATAGTCCCATATAGAAGAAAATTTGTTAAAAGCATTTTTAAAAATTTTGTAAATTAAACGACTACAAAGCTTCCTCACGAGGAAGCAAAATTAATTATAATATATTGAAACTGAATACTTGGGGGTTTTTACGGTCGCTGATTACGAACCTGACATTAGTTTTTAAAATTGATTTAATTTGTTTAAAACTGGTTAATCTGACATCAGTATGATAATTTTTGGTAAAATCAAATTTCGTTAAATACCCTGACATTAGCTGGTAAATTTAATTTTTATCGTTTATTAAATTTTTTAAATTCACAACCCCAAAATGTACCACGAGAAGGCTGCCATAGGATTTTACATTTCATTTTTTTATTTTTTAAAAATTTGTATATATATTTTTTAATTTTATTTTTTTATATACTAGATAATATACTACACGCGTCGTTGCATGCAGCTTCGTAATACCAAAAACCCCCAAGTAACTTTCAAGCCAATCCAATTAATTTTGCTTCCTCGTGAGGAAGCTTTGTAGTCGTTTAATTTACAAAATTTTTAAAAATCCTTTTAACAAATTTTCTTCTATATGGAACTATGTTATATAAGACCCTGAACAATTGTCCAGATGTATGTACGTGTGTGTATATGTGTGTGTGTGTGTGGATCCCGATTTTTGTGAACACGATAACTCGAAGAGGTTTTAACGAATTTGGCTAAAATTTACCAGGTATATTTATCATAAAAATATCTCGAAATGGATTAATAGACTTTAAAAAATTCTCAAAAAAAAAAATTTTTTTTGACTTTTTTCTAAAAAAATTTTTTAAGTTGTTTATTGAAGTTAATATATAATAAAATCTTATTTTTTGCATCAAGACGAATCGATTGGTATATAAGAAGTATAAATTGTATGAGAATTTATAGAGTTAATTACAATTAAAGCTGAAAAAATCGCATTTTTATCAAAAAAAATGAGTTCTTTCCGCAAAATTATGTTGCTGTGTAAGAAAATCTTACTCATTTATTTCTAAAATCTTATTCATTACACCAAGACGGATCGATTGGTATATATAAAGTATATGTTTTACTTAAATTTATAGAATTAAAACCAATTATAGACAAAAAATTTGCACTTTTAATAAAAATTCATTTTTTCTTAAAAATCATGTTGCTGTACAATAGAATGTTATTATTTATTAAAAAATAAATCAAAAATCTTATTCTTTGCATCAAGACGAATCGATTGATGTATATAAAGTATATATTCTATTGCAAATTATAGAATTAATTACAATTAAAGTTGAAAAATTCACTTTTTAACTAAAAATTTTTTTGTTTATTTAGATTCATATTACTGTATAAGAAAATTTTATTCTTTCTATTAAGACGAATAAACTTTATTTTATAAATGTTAAATTGTATTAAAAATGATTTAAAAATGAAATATATTTATCGTTAATGCTTCCTTCACGAGGAAGCAAATTTTTTTTGCTGATCGTAAAGAGGAAGCAAAATGTTCATGTAATGAACATCTGGATTTACAACTTGTTTTATTTTGTCGTCCACTATATTGTATCCACCATTTTAAATTTTCAAAATCTGATACGAAATTCGTAATGAGCAACCTAAAAAACCCCCTTGTGACAAAATTAAACTTAATCTGTTAAGATTTTAAAAAATCGATCCGCCATTTTAAATTTTTGAAATCTGACTCCAAATTCGTTATCAGCGACCTCAAAAACCGTAAACTACGCAGTTTGGTTGCAATAAAAATTTTTATTAAAATTTTAGCCACTTTTTGTGTATCCTGGCCCACTGTACACTAAAACCGCGACTTCCAAAAATTGAAATTTTTTTCATAAAATGAGACCATAACAAGCCTGGGAACACCCTGGCTACAAATTTGAAAGTATTTTTACCTCCAAAAGAATGGGATTTGAAAATATTTTGTGTTAAGTGAAAAATGTAACAAGCCTGGGAGCACCCTGGCATCAGTTTCCTAACTCCTTTTCACCTCCAAAACAATGAGACTTGATCTTTGAAATTTTTTTTATAAATACCGTAAGAAGCCTGGGAGCACCCTGGCTTTAGTTTTCCAACTCCTTTTCGCAACTAAAACCACGATTTCCAAAAATTGAAATTCTTTTATAAAATGAGACCATAACAAGCCTGGGAACACCCTAGCTACAAATTTAAAAGTATTTTCACCTCCAAAACAATGGGATTTGAAAATATTTTGTGTTAAGTAAAAAATGTAACAAGCCGGGGAGCACCCTGGCTTTAGTTTTCGAACTCCTTTTTACCACTAAAACCATGTCTTTCAAAAATTGCAATTTTTTTCATCAAATGAGACCGAAACAAGTCTGGAAGCACCCTGGCTTTAATTTCCAACTTCTTTTCACCTCAAAAACGGCAGCTTTCGAACATTGCGAATAAAAAAATGTAAAATATGATTATTTAATTTTTATAATAAAAAATAATATGGCAAATACTTGAATCAACGTGCGACTCAAATGTTTTTATTTAATGTATATTATGTCTTTATTAATTTAACTTTTTATCTTAATAACTTTTTTATCATTTTAAAAATATAATTTATTAAATATTATTTTTTTAACTAAAAATTTCGTGGCATTTAATTTACTCGTCCACTTTTCTCTTTTTACCTTCCGGTTGGTCTGTAGTTTCCTCTGAATTCTTACTATTGTAAAATTTATTTTATTAGTCATATTGTACTAGATACTTAGGTAGGTACCATTATTAAAATTTTAATCATTCTTATTGTGAAATATTATATCTAGATTATTTGTAAATGAAATACCTGTTTGCCTTTTCTTTTTCATTTCTTGACAAATCATCTTCATTTTTACTGGACTCTATTTTTTTAGATTTGTTGTCATTCTTATTATTGCGTTTTCTGGGATTCAAGCTTTCATAATAATTGACCTTAACAGATTAGATTTTTATCGTTATAATCAAGAAAAATTAAGAATAGAATGTTATCAAGGATTAGTTGATCACGTTTCACGAAGTGCTTTTAATAATTCGAATAATTTCAATGACACGGAACGCTTGGGAAATATGTTTGTGTTATGTATATGTCAGTATATAACAGTGGCTGAAGAATTTTGAATTTTTTTTTCAATTTTTTTACATTTTCCAACACTGGGCCAACCCTGGGATCAGGTTTTACCGTTCTTAAAGTCGTTAAAACAGTGGCTGAAGAAGTTTGAATTTTTTTTCAATTTTTTTACATTTTCCAACCCTGGGACAACCTTGGGATCAGGTTTTACCATTCTTAAAGTAGTTAAAACAGTGGCTGAAAAACTTTGAATATTTTTTCAATTTTTTTACATTTTCCAACCCTGGGACAACCCTGGGATCAGGTTTTACCGTTCTTAAAGTCGTTAAAACAGTGGCTGAAGAAGTTTGAATTTTTTTCAATTTTTTTACATTTTCCAACACTGGGCCAACCCTGGGATCATGTTTTACCGTTCTTAAGGTCGTTAAAACAGTGGCTGAAGAACTTTTTTTTTCAATTTTTAGAACATTATACAACCCTGGGACTACCCTGGGATCAGATTTTGCAGTTCTTAAGGTCGTTAAAACAGTGGCTGCAGAATTTTGAATTTTTTTACATTTTCCAACACTGGGCCAACCCTGGGATAAGGTTTTACCGTTCTTAAAGTCGTTAAAACAGTGGCTGAAGAAGTTTGAATTTTTTTCAATTTTTTTACATTTTCCAACACTGGGCCAACCCTGGGATCATGTTTTACCGTTCTTAAGGTCGTTACAACAGTGGCTGAAGAATTTTGAATTTTTTTTTCAATTTTTTTACATTTTCCAACACTGGGCCAACCCTGGGATCAGATTTTGCCATTCTTAAGGTCGTTAAAACAGTGGCTGAAGAATTTTGAATTTTTTTTCAATGTTTTTACATTTTTCAACACTGGGCCAACCCTGGGATCAGGTTTTACCGTTCTTAAAGTCGTTAAAACAGTGGCTAAAAAACTTTAAATATTTTTTCAATTTTTTTACATTTTCCAACCGTGCGACAACCCTGGGATAAGGTTTTACCGTTCTTAAAGTCGTTAAAACAGTGGCTGAAGAATTTTGATTTTTCCAATTTTTTTACATTTTCCAACCCTGGGACAACCTTGGGATCAGGTTTTACCATTCTTAAAGTCGTTATAACAGTGGCTGAAAAACTTTGAATATTTTTTCAATTTTTTTACATTTTCCAACCCTGGGACAACCTTGGGATCAGGTTTTGCCGTTCTTAAGGTTGCCAAAGCCCTTGCTGAAGATTTTTGAATTGTTTTTGAATTTTTGTACATTTGCCAATTTCGGCAAAACCCTGGGGTCACCCTTTTCCTTTCTTATGTTACAAAAATGACGGCTGAATAACTGGTAGATTTTTTTATTAACTTTATTTTACATAAACTGTTGCTTTCTGAAACTGCAATTTCTGGCATAAAATTTTTTAATAAAGGTCAAATCATTGGATTGAGTGTTTTAACAGTTTAATTTATTGTATTTTGGAATCATTATATATATTTAGTTTAAATTAAGATCATTTTTTCGAAATATATTATAGTCTTTAAAATATTTATATTCAATTAATCATTTAAGAAACTTATAGTCCAACAGCTTGTTGAATCAAAAGCACTGATTATTAAAAAAATTTCAAAAATGGACATGACTTAATATAATTCTCTGCCGATGAAATGGCACCGAAAGCTTTTTCTTAGTTACGACTAAAGTTTAAAAAAATTGAAAAGAAAGAATTTGAATTAAAGAATTTAAAGAATTGATTAATTAATTTAAAGAATTAAAGAATTTGAGTAGAAAGAATGTAAAATTTTGTGCTATCGACCAATCAATGAAGATTTTGTCATCTTCAACGACACTGGAGGTTTGTAGCTTGTGGACGCCATAGGCCAAAAACTGCTTACTCTTCTGGTTTGCGTTTTTTAGCCCTCTTTTCTGCGGTTGGTTTTGATAAATTTCCACTGTTGGAAAATAAATTTCTTTTTGAGACACATAGTTTTAGCTATTTATTTGAAATTAGTAAATTTACATTTAATATATTTTATATTTTTGAAATTATTTGAGAAGTATTCTAGTTTTTATTTTCGTGTTTATTTTGTAATTATGTAGTTTAAAAGATGTGAGTTGAGGTTTTAAAAAATTATTATTTATTAATTTTTTGAAATTTGTGATTATTCTATACGAAAATTTATAAATTATTATTTTTTTATAACACAATACAATAAATTTTATGGGTACTCTACGTTATTTTAGTTTGTATAATTTTCTCTCATTAGATTGTAATATTTCCAAAGTAAAAGATTTCTTCATATTTTCATTAACTTTTATTAAATAATAATAAATAATACCTTTCTTTTGATTTATCTTCATTATCAACATTTTCGACTTCTTTTCCTTGTCCAGTTTCGTTAGATTTGTCGCTTTTCTTAGTGTCGTTGTTTCTTCTCGGTTTTCTTAATGTACTACATTGGTTATTTAGGACTTCCACGTATTTTTCGTACGTTAATGCCTTTGACTTATTTTTCACATATTCTGTATAGAATTTTTGAAAGTTAATATGTATTTTAAAATTTTTAAATGTTCTACTTTCTTCGATTCAAGACTTAATTAACATTAACATTACAAGGGAAGTTAATTGACAAAAAGTTAGAAAATGTTAGTTAGAAAATAAATTAAATTATTTTCTAAAATCTTAATAAATCCTTCAAAAAAAATCAATTATTTTTATAAATGGTAAAATTCTTCGCAAGAATTCAATTATTTTTATAAATAGTAAAATTCATTGCAGGAATTCAATTATTTTCAAAACAATTTTATTTGAATTCCTCGGAAGAATTTAAGTGTTTTTATAAAATAAAATTACTTTCTGAAATTTTTATAAATTCTTCAAAACAATTTAAATAAAATTACAGGAAAGAATTTAATTATTTTTAAAATTTTCCATGAAATTTAATTTTAACAAGAATTTTAAATTCTCTAAGAATAATCAAAATTATTCTAAAAATATTAAAAACAAATTCTATATGAAAATTAAATTACTTTCAATGCAATTTTTAAATATATTCGTCAAAATATTTAAAGAATTTAATTATTTTTAAAAAATAATAAAATTCTTCTGATGAATTCAATTATTTTAAATATGCTTAATTTTAATAAAATTCTTTACAGTATTTTAATTATTTTCAAAATTAAAATCTCAAGAAATATTACACGAGAAGAGAAATTGTTACTTCATGGAGATTTCGCCATGGAATTTCTCGAAAGAATTAAATTATTTTAAAATTCTTCAAAACAATTAAATTATCTTTATAAATAGTAAAATTCTTCGCAAATCAAATTATTTTTTACAAATAATTCTTCTCAGGAATTCATAATTATTTTCAATACAATTGTAATAAAATTCTTCTTCATAAAATTCAATTGCTTTCAAAATCTTCAATTAAAATTATTAAAAAAACTATTATTTTAAAAAAGTTCATAGAAGTTCTTCAAAAGAATTGAATTATTTTTATAAATAAAAAAATGTTTCGAAAGAATTTAATAATTATTCTCTTCAAATTTTATAAGATTCTTTGCAAGAAATCAATGATTTTTTAAAATTCAAAATATTTAAAAAGAAAAGTTTAAAAGAAAGTTAATATAGATTTTATTATTAATTTATAGTTTAATATCCCAAGTGCGAAATGCCAAGACTGCAAAAACGACCCATCATTGGTGCAGTAATGTCTGCCGAGAATTGGCAGTAGTTACTGGGCCATTATTGGTGTTTAATGGCAAAAGACAATTGCCAGTGATGTGCCGACCATCGGCCCAGTAATGGCTCATTATTGGCACTTTAATGGCAAAAAATTTGTATCGTTCATGGCAAATTATAATTACCAGTATTGGGGAGTAGCTTGGCTCAATAACGGCACAATATTGGCAAAGTTGATCAATCTATAATGGCAAAATTCAATTGCCAGTGATGTGACGAAGATCGGCTCATTGATGGCACATTAGTGGCACTTTAATGGCAAACATTTTTTATCTTTGATGGCAAATTTTAATTGCCAGTATGAGGGCGTAGCTTGGCCCAATAACGGCACGTTATTGTCAAAGTGGATCAATCTTTAATGGGAAAATTCAATTGCCAGTGATGTGACGATGATCGGCCCATTAAAGGTACATTAATGGCATTTTAATTTGGTAAAATTTTTTATAAGAATTTAATTTTAAGAAACATTTAGTTATTCAATAAATTATTTATTTTGTATTTAAATAATTAAATAAGCTTGAAAAGGATTCAAATAAAAAAAATTCGAAACTTTGAATTTTCTATATTTTTTACTGCCAATTTTAAAGAATTAATTTTTTTTGAAAAAGTTTAATTAAGTATTAATTTAAAAAAGAAGTTATTAGTGTTTTCAAATAATTTTACGATTAAAGAAATTCGTAAATAAATGTAACAGAAACCTTTTTTTAAGTAAAATTTTTCCTTTATTATCTAAAAATTAAGAAATTTTCAATTTATTCAATAAATTATTTATTTTTGCATTTAAATAATTAAATTCTCGTAGAATTTTCTAGTAAAAATTGATTTCAAAATGGATTGTAGTCAAATTTTTAGATAATAATTAAATATTAAAAACATAGCATGAATTTTGATATTAAAATTTTTTTAAATTCAATTGCCAATGATGTGACGAAGATTGGCTCATTAAAGGCACATTAATGGCACTTTAATGGCAAAATATAATTGCCAGAATTGGGGCGTTGCTTGGCCCAATAATGGCACATTCTCGGCAAAGTTGATCAATCTTTGAAGGCAAAATTCAATTGCCAGTGATGTGACGAAGATCGGTCCATTAATGGCTCATTAGTGGCACTTTAATGGCAAACATTTTGTATCTTTGATGGCAAAATATAATTGCCAGAATTGGGGTGTAGCTTGGCCCAAGAATGGCACATTAATGTCTATCATTTTGTATCTATGATGGCAAATTATAATTGCCGATATTGGGACGTAGCTCGGCCCAATAATGGCACAATATCGGCCAGTGTAGTGTAGCTTATAAGAACCCTTTTGCTTCCTCGACTTTAAGTCAGTGTAGCAGAGTGGTTAGGCTGTGGTGCGTCAGGTTCAGGTATCGATCCCCGGGAGAGGTAAGAATTTTTCAAATATTTGTAAGTTTGCGTTTAATTTAGGGAAATAAGCCGTATAAAAGTTCTAAATTAATTAGTTAATTAAATAAAAAAAAATTTATTTTTATTTTTTTCTAATTTTGTCAACACTGGGGGAGTAATGGCAGCCAATATTGGGCTATTAATGTCTGCTGAGATCTGGCTGCCGACGTCCAACCGCTGTTAACACCACAAGAGTCGGCGCAAAGTCGGGCCAATATTGTCTGCCAAGTCTCGATGCCAGCTTTGCCAATACTGGGCCAGTGTTAGGCCGCATTGGTTTTCGCACTTGTGATATTAGTAAACATATTTCTTTAACAAGAAAACATAAATAAATTTAGTAAAAAATCTAGGAGAAGTCAAGAAATTTTTTTTGATAACTCTTGTTAAACACCCTGGTTAATCATAATTTATAAATATACGCACTATAAACAGCATTTCTTATGTCTTCCGGAATTGGCTTGCCTTCTCTTCCGGATCTAGAATGACCAAGAGCGGTCATTGTCTTTAGTTCTTCCTTTCCTACTAAGGTTAACATTAAACGCCTAATCATTTCTTCAGGGCGTTTTTTGAAACGCAAGAATTCTATTTCGTGTCTGGGGTTGATGAATAACTCGCCATTAACAACCACCGCTATTGATGATGTGGATGATGATGATTGTGGAACAGTATTTTCGCTCGACGTCGTATTGGCAAACTATATTTATGAGGGTTAAATGTAGTTTAATATTTAGATTTTTTAAAAATAAATATAAATTTCCATTATAAAAAATGACTAACTGGATTTTCTGTTGCATTTTCATGCAATTTATTTTGTGCATAAATTGCTAATTTCCCAAGGAATGCGACTATTTCTGGAGTTACTAAAACAGAAATAACAATGTAATTTAAATTACAGAATATTATTCTACTTTGAAATATGAAATATATTGAAGCAATAGAATATAAATTGACTAAAAAAGTCCATTTAACTAAAAGAATTAGTTTTCTTGTAGAACTATGTATGAATTTTTTTTCGAACACCCATTATTAAAATGATGATATTATACATATAATACAATATAATAAGGTTTAACATAGGTAATAATTTCATGTAATTCTTTGTAAATTAATTCTAACCTTTTGGGAACATCAAGTTCATGAATTCTGGCACATTGTTAATAGAGTTCGTAGAGTTGTCAGCATTTTGGTCTCCCAGAGGAAAACTTCCATCTATAAAAATATACTTTTATTAGTTATAAACCAACAGGGTATTTAACAGTCAGGAAAGTCAGGGAATGTCAGAGAATTTCATTCAAAGTCAGGGAAATTTCTTTAAATTTATATAAAAATAAACATTTTTTGTGAATTAAAAATTTTTTAACCTAAGAAAATTCTTCACAGATATTGAATTATTTAAAAAATTGATTTTAAATTCTTGTCATATTTCAAATATCTTTACATAAATAGCAAAATTCTTCTCTGAAATTTAATTATTTTTAAAAATTTTTAATATTTTAAAAAATTTTCTGACAAAATTCTATACGAACATTAAATTATTTTCTAAAGTAATATAAATTTTACGGGAATTCAATTATTTAAAGTAGAATTTGCATAAATTATTTCTAAAAAATCAATTGTTTAACATTTTTTTATAAAATTCTTTATAAAATTATTCTTAGGAATTTTAATCATTTTGATAAATATTTAAATTTAGCACAAAATAACAATTATTTTCAGTACAATTTTAATTAAATTCCTCAAAAGAATTCAATTCTTTAAAAATTTTTTGATACAATTTTTTATAAAAATTTAATTTTAATAAACATTCAATTTATATTGTACCTTTCGGAATTTTTTTCTTATTTGTACCAGTTGGCTCTTTTATATCTCGAATATTATCACTGTCATCAGAATCTGTTTTTTCTTCACTTGAAACATTCGCTGTTCTTAATACACTTTCTTCTGTCGATACAATTTTGTGTTTCTTAACATGAAGATTTTTCTTCTTAGGCACTTTAAATTTAAAAATGTTTTTTGGTTTACAATTCGATTTTAAAAAATTTCGATTATTCGGTAGTTCTTCAGTTAAATGCACATTTGAAAATAAAAACTTAAAATAATTTTAAAATATTTCGATTAAGCTTTTTCAAAAAAATTAGTTTTATGGAAATTTTAATTGAAAGTATGATAAAATCAGATTTCCAAAGTTTTTAATTTGAATCCTGTACAAAGTTTAATTATTTCTAAAAATTGCAATTGTTAATAACTTTTTAAAATACAATTATTATCTAGAATTTTAACTAAAACTCATTTTTAAAACAATTCTAATTAAAAAATTCTACGAGAATTTAAATATTTAAATATAAACATAAATAATTTACTGAATAATTGAATGTTTCTTAAAATTGTATTCTTATACATAATTTTATCAACAGATTCTTAAACAATTGAATTTTTTTAACGTATTTTAATAACATTTTTAAGAACTTTGTAATGAATTTTATTAAAATAATAAAGATGATGCTGTAGGAATTTTATTAAAATTTTTGAAAATAATTTAATTTTATTACTTTTTAAAATAATTTAATTCTTGTGTTGAATATTGTTATTCATGAAAATAATTTACTCCCTCAAAATGATTTTATAATTAAATCCCTTAAAGAAAATTTAAAATTAATGAAAATAATTAAACTACTGCGAAGAATTTAACGCCAAATTAAAATTTTTTTTTAAATTGTGCAAATTCTATTTTTAACAATTGAATTCCTGTGAAATTTTTATTTTTTTAATTCAATTTAATAATTGAGTTCTTTTGGAAAATTTTATTAAAATAATAGAATATTGAAAATCATTGAAATAAGAAAATTTTTTCAAAATAATTGAAATTTTGCAATAAATTTTATTAAAATTTTTGAAAATAATGTAATTTTGTCCAAGGATTTTGCTATTCATTTATAAAGATAATTGAAATTATAACTTCAATTTTTTTATATCTTTTAAAAATAATTTAATTCTTGTGATGAATATTAATATTTATAAAAATAATTAAATTTTGCAATGAATTTTATTAAAATTCATGAATATAATTTAATTTCGACGGAGAATTTTGCCATTTATAAAGATAATTGAAATTTTGACGGGAATTTTTTAAAAAATAATTGATTTTCTGGAGAGAGTTTGGATATTTTTTAATATATAGTTAAATTATTTCAAATAAATGGTGTTACGTCAAAACGAGAAACCTTTTTAAATATACCTAACGTTCCTCGTTTTAAATTGGTTTCATAAATGAATCCAATTTGGGATGAGGATAAGTCAATGAGCCTACTAAATGTGAGAGAATAATTTATTTAAAAACCAACAAGAAAGAAAAGAGTTGACAAAATTACAATGAGTACAAAAATTATGAATCTTACTTAAAGAATAACGATTACTGGTGGTGTGATGATAATCTGTTGTCCGATCTCAATGGTGATGAGCGGTAGACAAAAAGGGGCCTTTTGTTTGTTGTCCTTAGTGGTTGGGTATTAGACCTCTTGTTTACGCTAATGAGATAGTGTATTGTATTGTTAAAATATCTGCTTCCTTCCAGACGGTTGTCGCCTCTTGAGCAAATTTCGATAGTTCGAAATTTGGAATGTGTTGTTTCAATATTAGGTCTTCGTTGATAGTTTGAGATTATTTCCAATTTAATATTTTTGGAAATTGTTTAAAATTTACACTTTGCAAATGTATTATAAGAGGTTGTTTGAAGTTCACTTCTTATTTAATACTTGGGGAAATAGTTCACTTTTAATAATGTACGTTCAAAATAATACTTGGGGTTATACGTTTCACTTTCAAAGATGTACTTTGAATTCACTTGTAAACTATGCGATGTTTACTTGTAGACAATTTGATAATGACTGAGCGATGTGTACAGGTTGATTCCCAAAAAATTACTCTCTAGTCTCTTGTTCTGAACGATGTGTTCAGGTTAATTTTTAAATAGTTACTCTCTAGTCTCTTGTTCTGAACGATGTGTTCAGGTTGATTTCTAAATAGTTACTCTCTGATATCTGCAGAATTTGTATTTCTTTTATATAAAACTGTCTTCATTAATGTAATGCTTTGAAATCATTCAAGTGTGAATTTTAAGTGGGGGTCTCGGCGAAGGCAATGCTGCTGCAATTCGGGGCGACTGTTGACTCTTCTACACGTGTCGATTTTGGGTAGATTTTAAGTGGGGGTGTCGGGCGACGGCAATGCTGCTGCAATTCGGGGCGACTGTTGACTCTTCTACACGTGTCGATTTTGGGTAGATTTTAAGTGGGGGTGTCGGTGACTGCAATGCTTGTTTGTTTTCCTGCCTGTGGCGAAGATTTTTTGAAGGTCGTTTAACTGATGCACTAACGTTATTCTTTTTACATGATTTAAAATATTACTCATCTTTCTTGAATTCATTATACTTGCAAATTTTTTAGATACATATGAGATATATAAAATATGCTAATTATAATGCAATAATGTGAAATACATAGAATGATAATATGACATATAAGTAAAATACAATATAAAAAATAGGAAATACATACATAAGTATCGAAGTTAAATTAGGTATATTAACAAGAAGTTACGGACGTAACAATGGGTTAAAAAATTTTTTAATTCAAACTAATTTCAACAGGATCAAAATTAAAATTCTTCAAAAAAATACTTCATTAAATAATTTATAAGTAATAACTTTATTACAGTTCTTTAATAAAATTAAGTTATTAAAAATAAATTGTACTCAGAAATAGAAAAAATGTAAGGTTTTTTTAAGAATTCGTGATAATCTCATTGATCATAAGGCAAACAAAAAGTCACAAATATTTAGAATCCTTATTAATAAAATCAGATGTCTGTCTGTACATTGCTTAAAACTTAAAAATGTTAACATGATTAGTTATTATGGACATCAGAGATTCCAAAAATATTCTTAAAAAATTTAATGTATGTATGTATGTATGTATGTATGTCTGTCACAAAAACTTTGTACCCCAATCACACAAAAACATGTGAATCGATTTAAGTCCAACTTGGTAGGTTATTAGGTATTGACCCAAGGAAGGTTTATAAATTTACAGATTTAAAAAATATTAATTAGAACGGCAGATATTCAATTTTTTCAAAAAATTCAAAAAATCGAAAATTTCAAAATTTTTTATTTTTCATGGATTGCTTTTAAAGTTTCTATACTTGAGTATTACATGTTATTTAGTCACATTATAGCATAACTTAGCAAAAAATAAAGTCCTATAACTAATATGTAAGTATAAAAATGTTTTCAAAAAATCGAAAATTTCAAAATTTTACATTTCTTATGGATTGCATTTAAACTTTCTATATTTGAGTTTTTACATGTTATTTTGTCACATTTTAGCATAATTTTGCAAAAAATACTATTCTACAACTAAGATATAAATATAAAAATATTTTCAAAAACTTCAAAAATGGAAAATTTCGCAATTTTTAATGAATAGCTTTTAAACTTTCTAAAATTGAATATTATATGTTATTTAGTCAGATTTTATCATAATTTTGCAAAAAATACTATCCTACAAGAAATATAAAAATATTTTCAATATCAAAAAATCGATACTAATTACTATATGAAGTTTAATTCAGTAGTATTTTTGGAGTCTCTGATTAATATTTTGACGTCAAAATAGTGCAATTCAAAATTATTTATCAAATCAATCTAATATTTTCAAGAAGTTCAGAAATATTGAAAATGCAAATTTTTTATGATTAAAATGATTTTGCAGGATGTCAAGAATTGTAAGTCACCTGTGATACAATACAAGCATATTATGCCACTAGGCAAAAACTTATATGTTAAAACGTTTTTTCATTTTAACTCTAGATTTAACTTTAAGAGATGTTTTGAGCAATGTAAGGACAAAAGTTAACACGGTGTCTATTTTTGTTTAACAAAATTTCCTGCTTTGTCCAAATTTTTCACGGTTTATCTCTTTTTTGTCAAATTTAAATTTACTTGATTTTATCCATAAATAAATCTACAAATGGCTATAAAAATTTACATATTTTATGAAAATACTGTTTCTTAAGTTCATAATTATAAATATAGATTATATTAGTATGCTGTCGTACAGTTTTCTATTTCTACTAATACATTTAACTGGGTATCTACCAAACGGGAAACACTGTAAAAAGCTGGGAATATGCCGAACCGGGAATTTTCCTATGAAATTAAGAAAAAGTTTCATTATATTAATTCGCTTTTAAAAAATTGCTTTTTACTTTAATTTTTATTGATGTATAATATTTATGAAAACAGACCCGAGTCAAAATTTAAGCTGATTCAAATAGTAATATTTTCCTACTAAAATAGCTATAATGGTAACTAATTATTATTTTTTTCCGGTCAAATTAAATTCCCTTGCTATTTTCTGATTTTCCAGATTAGTAGACACACTTAAATGTATTGGTAGAAAATAAAACCCGTCGAAGACGGGTACGACAGCTAGTTTTCCTATAAATTTTAAACATTTAATTTTTTCCAGTACTTTCAATAAAAATCCCTTACTTTTTCCTGATATCCCTGACTTTTTTCTGAATTCCCTGATATTACCTTCTGTTTTGGAGCTGGTTTCTGCAGTCGCAGTTGTGAGGTGTCTTAATCCCATCACCTCCTTATTTATTTGAGTCTGCACAGCTTCTTTACTCTTATTCTTTGATGTTTTTTCCGAAGAATTGTTCTTCTTTCTATGACCACTTTTTGATGAATTGTTACTGATAGGGATAATTTTTCCATCTTCAGAAACGTCAATTTCGTCCAGGAAAGTTCTGCTTTCTATATTTATATACAAGTAAAGAACATAGGTTATAATTATAAAAATAAATAAAATATAAATATAAATAAAGTATAAATAAATATAAATAAATTCAAGAAACAAAAAAAATTTAACTTTTCTAGAATATTAATAATAATAATGATTTATTTTAAAAAATATTATATTTACCGCTTCTTGCAATAACAGTAATTTTATATGAAACTCCTTTAACGGTTAAGTTCGCTTCGTCTCCATCAGCAATATTCTTTAATTTTGCTGGCTCCTCTATGGTAGAGCAAGTCTTTTCTTCCTGCCAGAAGATCAAACAATATGTTTTTTTTTGTCGACATTTTTCAATGATTCTGTATCACATATGTCAAATTTCCTTCTCGTGCGTTTTAATAATAACATATGACAATGAATAGTATGAAGGCGGTCAATTGAAACAATTGCATTTGGAGACGTGACAATAATAATATAATAATAATAATTTTTAAATATTTCGAATTAATTTTCAATAAAAAAAATTCATTTAGAATTAGGAATTTTGAATAAAAAATGTATATATTTCTTAAATTCTTTTAAAAAGATATAATTTGAAAAATTTTTATTAAAATAAGTTGAAAGAAAATTATAATGATTTGTTTTTGAAATTCACTTTTTTTTAGATTTTGTTCAAATTGAAGAACGAATTTTCATATCATATTTGTCAAAGTTGTAATTGAAAAAATTTGCAAAATTGCACTTAATTTCGAGTACTTTTAACTATTGTATTTTTAAGTTCCAAAATTTTTTAAATATGACTTTATTTATAAAATGAATATATTGAAGAAATAATACAATTTATTTGATGAAAGTTAAAATATTAACAAATAGAAAGAGTGCAGAATGAATCGTTTTAAAAATTATTCATATTCGACACAATGGCGAATTTTGCAACAGCTTTGAGGATTTGAAGAAAACAATTCGCTGAATTCGTCTAATTCTGTAAGTTTACTTAATTTTAAAATAAAATTTGAAAAGTTAGACATTTTTAATTTTAATAACCATTTTTTTCATGTGTTTTAAACAATTTTAGTTTTTAATTTGTTAAATTAACCTTGTTTAATTTAAATTGTAATTATTATTTTTTATTATACTTCATATTATAAAATAGTTACAATATTCTGTAATACTATTTGAAGTAA
The DNA here is from genome assembly GCA_032872505.1 of Leptopilina syphax. Taxonomy (NCBI): domain Eukaryota; kingdom Metazoa; phylum Arthropoda; class Insecta; order Hymenoptera; family Figitidae; genus Leptopilina; species Leptopilina syphax. The sequence continues at coordinate 42,242,739 of CM065468.1, read as the reverse complement.
ATTTAACATATTTTCAAACACATATTTTTTAACTTATGATAAAACGTAAAATAATAAATAAATATATTATAAATAAGTTATTTAAGTGAAATCTTGCTGCTAAAGTTCCGTTTTACTCAAACACTATAACTATCCCCCATTGTAAAACTAAAAACACATTTAATATTTCACCAAATTTACATTATTTTTTATTTTTACTCCTACTTTAATTTTTTGGATCGACTAAATTTACTCATTATTATCTAATTAATAAATTAATATTGTTATTTTTAAAACGTATTTTTTGAATTGAATTTTACGATTCTTTTGATATCTATTGAAGAAATTTATTGTATATTAGTAATACATACAGATGACCAGCATCAGTTCGCGTTTTATAAAAATTAACAATAATTGTGTCAAGTTTCTTGAGGATACAAATTTTTTAATATTTAAAAAATTAATTTATTTTAGTGTAAAAAATTGAATACAGTAAGTATAAGAACTATAACTACTTGTAATATAATTTTTAACAATCAAGATTTTCTTCCTTCTTATGTAAAATTTAAGCTAATTCTCTGAGTCTTCCTTGACAAATTTTTCTTTTTCCTTAATCAAAAAGTTTTAGAATTATTTTAAAAATAATTTTGCTTATAAAAATTTTAATATAAAAAAGCCACTGAAAACAACTAAAAATACTAAAAACACTTAAAATGACTTTAAATATAAAGGCACAATTATAATCAGCTTTATTGAGAAGAAATTATTAGTATAATAAAAGCAGAATTGAGAAAATCTTTTTAATTTGTAGTATCATTCAATTAAAATGTCTTGATTTTTCCATAATTTCCAGTTTTTCCTTGACTTGTGGCCAATCTGCTTTATTATTTTAGAAAGTTATACACTCGAACGTCGGTTTAGTGGACTGACTGACGGACTCATCCGCTAAAGCGAACTTTTTTAGGTGGAATTTTTATATATTATTTTTACATAACTTTTCACAACGCAAAATTTTTATTCTCGAAATATAATAATTTTCGATTAACAGTAAATTTTCAAATCAAAAACATAATATTACAAATCAATGTACATAAGAAAAAGTATAATATATAAAATATATACCTATATTAATAATGAAGAATAGAAGATAAAAGTAATAAACAATTTTTTAATTGATTAAATAAATAATTTATCTATTTATAAATTAAATTTAATATTGATAAAATTGAAAAAAAGAAATTAACATAAAATCAGACCTCCCGCATCTAGTATTATTTTTTACATACCTCCCAACCCAAAAAGTCCGCTAAACCGGCGTTCAAGTGAATTCTTTAAATAATTTATTATAAATAAAAAATTTGTCTACCTAGTGAAAAATTTGATTAAAACCTAAATTATTTGTTTATATTTTAATTTAAAATGTTATTCAACAATAATGTAAGTTTTATTTAAACTAAATGAAACTTATTTCAAAACATATATTGAAACAAATAAAAAGTTTAGTAGGCCCTAAGTCAACTATATTTTTTGTCTAAATGTTCAAAACATATAAATGTAAAGAAATACTTTCTTATTTTTGAAATTTTTGAGAGTTAGAGATTTAATGCAATTAAATGCTCAATAAACTCTACACAAGAGCACTCTCACATTATTATATTTCACGATTAAATATTACACTTATAAATTCTACAAAACTTAATTATACGCATGATAAAATATATTTTTATTTTTTATGAATGAATAACTCTACGCAGTTGAATTCAACATCAGATAATTCTATTGAAATAAACACATTTTAGTAATTAGATTTTTGAAAAACTACACTCAATTAAATTTTTCAGATTTGAATTTTATTTACATATATTTTTAGGAGATAAACTCTACGTAAGAAAATTTTGCATAACACAGTGCAAAATTTTTAAAGTCATTGAATGTGCACTAAGTTTTGACTTTAAGTTCTGAAAGTAGTTATCGAAACTATCAAAAACTTATTTTAGTTTTTCTAGAGATTAACTCGGATTTGAATTTTATCGAAATATGAAGTTTTTTTTTAATTTTCACATTTTTCAGTTTTCTGATACGGGCGGGTGAAAACGCTGGCTATTCAAAGTTCATTGAAAAAATTCACAACGATCAAATTTTGAAAAGCAATAATCCTTCTTTAATTTCTGACAAAGAAAAAAAAATTTGGTAGAAAATTATTCGTGTTATCAATTTTTTTTGGACTTTCTTTGAAACCAAATATTTCGAATCGAATTTTTTTCTTGGTCAGAAACTGAAAACTATAATTATTAATTAATTATAATAATTAATATATTATTATTATTTATTATATTATTATTTAATTATGTAGAATTATGTAGAACGGCGTAGAATTATTATTAATTGTGTCAAAAAAGAAAAAAAATCTTACTAAAAACGGTATAGAATTTTGAATTGTAATATTTAATTATGTAGAATTTAAAAAAAAATGTATTTTTTTCTGTAGAATTATCTGAAGTTGAATTACACAAAATAGAATTAAAAATTTAATTAATTTAAATATTTTACAATTGCTTTCTAGAGAGATTTTTCTTGTAGAATTGTAATTGTAGAATTTTCTTGCGTAAAGTTTTATTTCGAAAAAAATGTATATAAAAAAATTCAAATACGAAGAATTTAATTGTGTAGAATTTCTACCGCCCCTAAAGTTTTGTATGAAATGGTGATTGTAGTTAATGACGTAAAATAAATTTTAACAAATGAATCTCTTAATTTATAACCCATATTCACACATATTGTCCGAGATTATTCAAACGTCAAGATGTCTCAACAGAGAGTAATTGAGAAATTAAAAGAAAATATATCTCAAATAACGAAAGAAATTGAATCTTTAGAGAATTGTAAGTACAAAATTGAATTTATTGAAATAAATATAATACTTAAAAAAATTCTGTTCTTTTGTCAAAGTTATGGAGACAAATATGGAAGAAGGAGAGGACAAGGAGAACAACTCGAATCACGAGAAAACAAATGGCAAGATTTCAAATATTAATTTTTTATTCATTATTACCCCTTTAATACATTGTTTCCAATTATTATAAAGTTATTAATTATAATTAATTATTATGAGAAAATAAGATAAGAATACAAAATTTATAATAGGGGAGAGGGCCCTAAGGTGGTCACCCATCTTTTGAACGACTGTAGATTTCAAATGGAATTATATATAAAGGTCAATAATATGGCGTTTAAAACTTTATCTTATTACCTAACTTCCTATCATAAAGTTTTTTTCATTTCATTAATAAAAAAAAAGTTATGGCACTTTTTAAAAAAAGTTGAAAATTCGACTTTTAAAAAAGTGGCCCCAAGGTGGTCACCATACAAAAATTTACTAAAAAAGTTTTAAAAAAATGTAAAAAACGTATTACTAAGTTGTTTATTTAATATTAATTGTTTTTCAGGATCACAGAAACATATTACATATTTTTTTTGCACTTTGTCCTTTCGTCAAAAATGATGCTTTTTGTGTATATGTATTAGATAGGTAAAATTTTGAAAATAATTCTATTTCATTATTATTCAGTATAAAACTTAAAAATTGATAAAATCCACATTCACAGTGATAAATGTTGATAAATATGGCGTGTAAACACATTTTCATAAAAAATCAAAAGTGACCACCTTGTGGCCAAAAAAGTGTCCACCTTAGGGCCAAGACACAATTTTTTAAACGTTAATGAAAAAATTTTTTAAAGCACAATATTAATTATATTCATTTTGAATATTATTGTACGATATATAAAGATAATTATAACGATTTTTACTAATTTAAAATAGTTAATTTCGATGATTTTAACGCCCTGAGAAAAAAATTTCTCGATCATTTAAAAACAGAAATTTTACGACGTTCACGTTACAAAGAGACTCATACGACTATTTACTTCAAAACTTTACTAAAATCTTTGTCTTCTCAAATAATAACAATAACAAAAAGCATTTGAAGATACTAACTAATGTACAAAAATTTTCTAAGGGTGACCACCTTAGGGCCCTGACCACCTTGGGGCCCTCTCCCCTACTTATAACTTTTGTCTTAAATGTCAAACATTTAAGTTTTTGACACAAAAATAATAAAAATATATTTTATTTAGATAGAAATGATAACGGGAAAGGGAAACATAGAGCAGTTTGGAGTGGAGTGTGGGAAAACTCGAATAGAAAATCTCCGAAAGAAACAGAAGGTACTACAAAATTAAACTTTATGTAATAAAAAATTTTTAGTTTCATATGGATATATTATCTATGGTTTTCATTCAGATTTACTAATTTTCATTTTGCGTATTTAAATTTTAACCCCCAATTTACAGATAAATATTTAAAAAGCATATTCTAATATAAAGAGAAAATATTAATTAATATTTGAATTTTTATTATTAATTAATTTACTTAGAAATTACGCTGTATAAAATAAGTTTTACTTTTAGCCCACTTTTTAACTAAAACCTTTTACGTTAGAATCATTTTTTATTGAATTTTAACCTTGAGAACATAATTTTAAGTCCTAAAGTTGACTTAAGTAGGTTTCAAGCTTAGAAAATAGACTAATTTATTTTTAATAATTTTGAAGTTAAGATGTAAATAGTTTCAGACTTTGTTTTCTCTGTGTTTTGAAAATTATTTTTTATACAAGCGTTTGTTGCCTATTTAATGACAGTAAATAATATTATTACATTTCATTATATTTAGAAAGAGTAAGAATGAGAGGCAAATCGGCTGGAAGAAGCAGAGGGGCTTGGTATAGAAGGAGGACCAATTATGAGAACGAAAAGCGAACTAATGATAATGGACGAAATAATGGAAAAACAAGAAATTTTTAAAAAAAGGAGGTGGATATAATTATTATGAAAGCAAAGGAAGAGGACAACGAGGAGGAGGTCGTGGAGGAAGACAAGAAGGGTGGAGAGTGCGTGGTACAATTCGTGGCGGAGGTCAGCGAGGAGGGAGAAGAAATTATGTAAAAAATATACACCTTCACTTCAGTGTTTAATTCAAAATGATTTTTTCTTACTAATATTTAAATATTAATTACATTTATGTTGCTACATGAATTTGTCTCTCAAAATAAAAAAAAATTCAAAGTATTTATGTTTTTTCCTGCATTATTTCTATTAATCATATTTCATAAAATGTTGTTAAAATTTTCACTGAAATTGAATTTAAAGATGTAGAAAATAAAAAAAATAAAAATCATAGAGAGGACGTGAAATGAACTAGTAATATTTTTTAAACAAAAATAATTTTCTTAAAATAATTTTTTTTATATGGTGCGTTTTTTAATTATGCTCTGGGATAGTAAATTAGGGGAGCGTGGGGGAATTGGAGCCCCTTAAGGAAAATTATTTTTAAAAAAACAACTTATCTTTATAATAATACATTGTTTTCGTCATTTTCTACTCATTTCGTTATTTATCTTTAATTATGTTTAATTAGAAACTCAAAAAAAGAAAGTAAATTAAAAAAAAAATACATTTTCTGCTATTACCCAAATTATGGCTTTCACTTAAAATTTAAAAAATTTCTATTTTTTCAGAATATTTTTTGTTTCCTAATAGAAAAAAGTGTTAATACTTACAATAAAGCCAAAACTTTAGACTTAGAATAAATTTTTTCCTAAATTATAATTGAATTAAAAATTTTTGAAGAAAATTTAAATTTTACATTTTTTTCACAAAAAATTATTTTTTAATTAAAAGTTTTTTCATAAGGTGATATCTTTTACAATCTTCAAAGAAATAACGGAAGCCGTAACGTGGTAACGAAATTTTTTTGGTCTGACACTAATTCTCCTATTACCCCACAGAATTCTTACAGGACAAAATGTGAATAAAACAATAAAAACATAAACAAATTTTATTACTATCTCGATTTTTATACATGTATAGATATCTACACATATTCACCTATAATATAATGAAAAACCATAACTAAAAAATACGATTTTAACTACTTATGGTGATGTTTAGAAATATTTTGCAATTGAAAAAACTTGGTATGATTTTTGTTGCGTGTGAAATTAGCCAATGTTAAACGACATAGAACGTGGCGCTGCCTGCGAGGGTAAAATTTGTTGCGTGTTATTTTAACACCAAATTCGGTGTTAAAACAACACACGGTTTTCCCTGTACGAAAACTCAAAAAATACATTTTCCCTTGTTTTTACTAAAAACCTGTTAAGAATCTTTCGTTTTGGAATGATATAATAGTATATTGTGCAACAAGTACAGAAAGAAGCTGTTTTCCGACGAGTGCAAAGTTTGCTGCTCCGAGCGAAGCGAGGGCAGTAATTTGCACGAAGTTGGAAAATCTTCTTTCGTACGTGTTGCACACAGTACTTTGTGCAACACCTGTTTACCGAAAAAAGTTCTTTTTATACATTTCTAATCAATAAATATAGTTTTATGTTGATTATAGCGTATATTATACTGTTTACAAAAAAGTGTGCAGGAAAGTATACTTTCCTGCACACTTTATCAAAAGTGTGCGGGAAAGTACACTTTCCTGCACACTTCATCAAAAGAGTGCGGGAAAGTACACTTTCCTGCACACTTTTAAATGTGCAGAAATTGACCACTTTCTGCTGCATTTATGTTAAAGGAAAGTAACTCTTTTCCAGCAGGGGTTGCACAAAGAAAGGTTGTAGATGATTTTCTAGACATTGCAGCGAATTTTAAGGTTTCTAAGTACGTGAAGTTTAAAAGCTTCCATTACCCCACGCTCCCCTATTATTTATAAAAATGTTCCTTTTTAAAATTAATTCTTTTAATTAGTTCTATTATTATTATTATTTTTATTATTATTAATAATAATAATAATAAACTTAATAATTAAATTTTAAATTAATTTTTTTATTTTTAGAATATTTTTCCTTTTCTATTATTTTTATATATGTCAAAAAATTATTACCGTTATCAGTTCGCGCGCATTTAACTAGAATGAATTTTTTGGGAATTTATTTAAAATTATATTAAAAATAATTGGAATTTCAGGATAATGTTTATTATTTATAAAAATAATTAAATTCTTTAAAAGAAAATGGTAAATTTAAATAATTTATTTTGTTTGAAAAATTTTATAAAAATTGTAGGTATTTCAAATAATTGAATTTCTGTGAAAATTTTACATTTTATGAAAAGAATTGAATTTCTGGAAAGAATTCTATTAAAATTATATTCAAAATAATTGTAATTTGAGTACATAGTTTTCTTAGTTCAGTTACGGCCACTAGCTAGAATTGGCGCCACCTTCTGGATCACTGACACGTGTATCCAATTTTCTGTGTGCTTGCTGACTTAGTGACTGTCACTTTCGCCAAAAGAAATGCAACTTTTATAACTGCGTTAAAGGGATATTTCCTGGATGCTCTTAATGATGTAAAGTCCAAGCGCCTAACCTGACGGAAGGGTCTTCCAGCAGTACGTTTGGACAGGGGGCTGTGTACTGCTGGTAGGACGCACATCCGCACACAGCGCTGTCCTGCCGACAGTACAGCATTTTTGTAGGAAAATATTATAGTTTTATCGTCTAATCGTGCATTTTTAATTAATTTATTAATACTTTAAGTACTTTACTTCGTTGTTAGACAAAAAAATGAAAAGGGACCACTTTGTCAGCCTGTTGCAAAAGTTTTTTGTGTTTGAAAATGGAGGGGGCGGAAAAATTCAAAATCTGATTTTTCATCTCAAGGGTGTACTAAACTTAAAACAACTTTCATCTGAATAATTTCCTAAAAAAACTAAAGAAATTCTCATTACAATTTTTAATTTCGTTTTTTTAGAAATGAAAATTTCGATATTTCCTAAGATTATTCATAATAAAGTTCCTTAAAAAATTTTTTATGTCTACTTTCTCTTTTTTTTTTACTTCTAATAACTCAATAAAATAACATTCAACCAGTAACTTCGCAAACAATCAGGTTTATCAATTAAAAAACACAATTTCAGAAAAGGGGCCACTTTTGTCGGAAGTCTGTTATTTTTTCATTGTTTAAAAATGGAGGGGGGGAATTCGAAACCTATTAATTTTTGATTTTGGTTTTCTCGAAATGAGGTTTTTGACATTCTAAACTTTGAAATTCTGTAACTCATCGATTTTTTCACCAAAAAGGTTCTAAAACAATTTTTAAGAATAACAATTGTATATTTCCTTAAAATGTTAAATTGAATTTAATTAATGTTATTATTAAAATATTATTTAAATGGAAATTTTTGACGTTTATTAACAAAATAAAAGTAAGTTAAGGACAACTATCTTGTTATGTTTCACTAATTTTAACTTTAAGTTATGTTTTTTTAACTATTAAAATGGTTAGCCGCCTCACCCCACGTTTTTGCAAATATACCAAAAACGTGGTCCTTTGGGATAAGGGTTGTAGAAATTTTTAAATGTAACCTACGTCAAAATGTTCTTTGGCGATTTTTTAGCCAAAATGACAAGCTTTCTAACGCGATATTAAAATTGAAAAAACCTATTCAATTAACTGCGTCGCAAACCAAAATGTGCCGTCTTTGCTGCCTCGCTCCGTTCTACTCTATATCATTAAAATCTAAAAATCCAAAAAATAAAAAATTTTTCTTTACAGGAACTTTTACATGAAACATTTGATAGCTAATGTTCCTGCATCAGAACCTGCACAGGAACCTTGTTCCAATTTTCTGTACAGGATACTCTCGTGATCCTATAAAAATTGCATTTTTAGCGGAAGTGACAAACACTATATATAACAGAAAATTAATATGTAATTAAAAATAAATCTTTAAAATAGCGAAAATAAAGCTCGGCAAATTGGGGGCAAATCGGGTTTGCGCCATGGCCTTAGTCGGATTTATTGGTTCATCCCGGCCAGGCCCCTGTCAAAATTTTTACACGGGAAGCTGAGGTACGTCCCTTTAACCGTGGAACGTTCACATATAATATGATACTACCAGTTTTATTTATGAGTATTATCTGTCCGAAGTAGCAAAACATTTGAGCCTAATAATGTGCCAATATTACATGGCAGTATTGCTATAACATTGATTATGTTTGTGAGATAATATTATGTTAACACTGCTAGGTAATATTTCCACAGTTTGGACATATTAATTGTTGAGAAACACAGTAAAAATAAAAGTCTTACTTTAAGACAGGAAGGCAATCTTAAATTAAGAAGCAACATTTTAAAGACAGTCATTGCTGAATTTAAACAATGGATTTTGTATGATTTAACATTAGAGTAGACAGTGCTAAATTTAAGACTGATCTAATTAAGTTTTACCTTTTACTGTGAAATATTGGATTGACATTGATGGAAAGTATTGAGCCAATATTGAGCACAAATCTTGTGATAGCAGGGTAACTTCAATCATTTAATTATAGGAAAACAACCTAGAAGACGAACAAAGAATTAATAATGATGAATTACGTGATGATATTCCAATGGAAATTGATATCAATATGGAGTTTCGTGATGATAATATGCGTATCAGTTCTGCTGGCATTCGGAATAACAACATCAATCATAATAATCCTTACAATTCAAATACTGTTGAAGATGATGACATTCATATGTCAGATGACGGTAAATATTCTCTTTTAATAAATGCACTAAAAAATAATAACTGAACCGTAAAAAATGCGTGAAATTTTCGTGATCTAGTTTGTCAATTATATACTTTTGAACAAAATAGAAATTCTTGAACGTATTCACAACAAATTTTATTATTATTGCATCAGTACTGAGATGCCAGCAGTTGATTCGCTCATATTGGTAGTAGTAGAATATAGGCTGCAATGAAATGTAGGCATGATCAAGTTGTGAAATGTAGCATTTTCTTGAATTGGCGCGGTTGAATAAGAATTTTATTTCAGGAATTTTCAAGAAACTTTATATTGCATTTAATTTTGAGTTAGTATTATATTTCACTGGACTTTGAAAAATAACGTTATCAAACAAGAGATGTCGATTTCTTCAGTTCACCATTTTGATAGAGAAAATGTAAATTAATATTTGCTTACTTTCGTTCCAAAAAAATTAAATTTAAAATTTATTAACCAAATCAGTAATAGAAACCAAATTTTATGGAGTAAATTTTTAGTGTAAAGTGCATTAGTTCGTTTTATTGAAAAGTGAAGTGCGAAAATGTTGCGATGCTTGTGTGTATCTGAAAGAGAAATTTTACCCTTTTCCTATTGTGATTGTCCAATCGCTTTCTGGATCATTCTAAGGTTTCTTGCGTCTGATATCCTAAAATAGTTCAATTTTGTAATGTGGAAATAATGTTATTTTAGTGGTCATTTAATTTTAGGGGAAGTGCGCCGTTTGTGGGCACCCCCCCGGTTGTGGGCACCCCTACGTAAACTTTGACAGCAAGCAGATTTTACTGATCTAAGTATTGCAAGTCGTGTTCGTTGACAATACGGACTTTTCGTATTGATAACGAAACAAATATATGCATTTGTGTAATAGCTGAGCATAATAAAGAAAATTTGCATTTAATAAATAAAAAAGTAATTTTGTATTGTTTTCGAAGAGCAACATATGGGTGTAGATTCGTTCAGAAAAAAAGGGTTTAATTTTTTTTTGCAGTATTGTTATTATATTTTGTGATATACCTTCGTGTTTAACCAAAATTCTGCATCACAAAATGTGTTGGTCTTTTTAAGAAATGACTGTCATTCCCGGTTGTGGGCACCTTTATGTTAAGGAGGCTCTACCATCTGACAATGATGTGGACTACTGTCTCATCTATCTAAACTTTCTGCCAAGGAAAGTGACAGCCGCAAACTCCATTAAATGCGATGAATATAGCCGTTCAGTGCATTAGAAGTGCATTATGGTATGCGTACTAGCTACTTCACATGCAAGCATTATGCTTTTGTTAGCGATGAGCATAGTGTGAAAACGTGTCATCATTTTTGTTCTTTATCCCGGCAAAGTCTCTTAAAATAAAGAAACTTTCATTTTTTCTTTATTTGTGTTAGTTTCCTTTAATATTTTTTCATTTTTAGCGGATTTTTCAAGGGTGCCCACAACCGGGTACAAAAATTTGTTTGTCAAAAAATTTCCATTTCACTAAATTTCTAATAAAACTTTTTTATTTAAAGGAATCAATTTAATTCCTTCACTGACAGTCACCTTAGACCTCCAGCTTTAAATTCGTACACATACATTTGTATAATATGCACATGGACAAATGTTATGAGGCAAAAACAAAAGGGTGTCCACAACCGGAACACTTCCCTTATTATTTAAATACTTACTTCTATTACTTTTGATCAAATAATGTATAGTTATCAACTTTGACACACTAACACTTCACTTCCTTGCTAAAAATACACCTTAAAAAACTATAGAAACCTGTTAGACTTATAGGTTTCTAATAGTTTCAATGAGGGATTGTAGTAGAGATTTGTCCAATTTTTTATGAGGTTCCTATAGATTTTATTATATTTCTTTAAAATATTTCTACGAGGTCTTACAAGGTATTTATGAGAGTGAAAAAATTTAAATACATTTAATTTGCCATACAATGTGTTCTATTATAGTGCGGTTACCTATTCTATATTTCTACAATTTTTTTTAATGCAAATTTACAAATATCGAAAAAATTACATTTTTACAGACATTAAAATTCCAAACGCTTGTAGAGGGATTACTTTATTTATACCTATATACTGTAACGATTTTCTTATTTCATGAAAATAAATAAAAACCGCGACAATACAAAATACAAAAACAAGAAAAACTATAAAACAAAGAATTTAAAATAATTAAATAAAACAATGAAATTGCACAAAATACAAAATACTCGATTAATAAATACACAAATAATTTACAAAAAGAAATAAAATGTATATTTCTGTCAAAAGTTGAAATCAAATAGGCCTGACGTCAGGAATTTATACAAGTATAGAAAATAAAATGACAAATAGACACACAAACATACGCACATTCAAATAACAATATTTAAAAAGAAATCAGTCAAAATAATAATAAATTAATAAACAAAATAATTAAAAAGAATAATTCGCAATTCATCACACGACTAAAATCACTCTCTTTCTTTTATACCATCAGACATAGACATTTGTAAATGATAATTTAATTTTAATTATCAAAATTTATAAATTTGTGTACCTGAAATCTCCAGGGCCACTTTATTAATTACGGTCGTGCACTTACGAGTCACCCAACAGTTGGCAAAGAATACTCGTTCTGTTGAGGAAGATTTTGGTTTCCCGACCGGTTCCGACTTCCAAGTCACCATATTCGTCCAATATTATAAATAATTATCTTCATTTTATTAAATCCGTATCCAATGGTCATGAACGGCCACACTTTATATTTAACACAAAAAGACACATATTTTACAAAACAAAAAATAATAAACTGAATTTTTAAATAAATTTGAATTTAAGAAAGAAAAACTACCTTCCGTGTCCTCGGCCGGCACGTGAGAGCGTAGCCGCTGTTGATCCCGTGTCGATGAATTGCGAAAGTCAATTAATAAATTAATCAATCGCACTTTTCATCGACCCCGCGATTCAACCCGCCAAGCCCCACTCTTAGCCGAATATTGAGAACACGGAAATAATTAAATTTTGGAAATACTTTGAAGTCGGACCGGTAACATTTTCCAGGAGTCAATCTCTCATGAGATTGTATCGCTTCAATACGAAATCAATGCAAAATGAACAAAAATAAACATTTGTAACTTATTGTATTTCGTTTATATTTTATACCTTTTTTAAACAACAGAAATGACAATATTTTTTCTAAACAAGAGAAAAAGTTGAATTTAATTAATTTTGAAGTAATTATTAATTTCACAGAAACTTAAATGTAATAAAACATTGTTCATTTGTTAATATTTACATAAAATATTAATTTATTAATAAAAATGAACTTATAATATAGTAATTGTAATATATATTATTTTCATTTCACATTAGAAACATTGTTTCGTGTTTATTGTGCTTACATTTCACAACTTGGACATGTCTTTAAGATTGGCATGGCATCACTATTTCAGTACTGTAAACCCTCTCTTTTTAAGCCTCTTTTGAACATGAAAACGGTGCGGAAAAATCCATATTCCGATGTTACGAGGTTGAAAAAAGGATTTTATAATAATAATAATTATAATAATTATAATAATAATAATTTTATAATTTTTATAAAAATTAAATTTTTTAAATTTCTATCTGTCCTAAAAGATTTATTAAAATCATTGAGAAACTAGTACTTGCAACTTCTACAGGACAATTAAAATTTAACTAAGTGGGAAAAATTCACTTTTACTCGGAGAGACTTTTAGTTAGAAAAATTACTTTATTAGTTAGAAGAATTTTAATAAAGATTATGAAAAGACATAGTCAACGTCACTTTTGGTAATAAGTCTAAAAGTTTTTTGAATCTTTTCTAAAGCTTTGTACTAAAAGTGAAGATCAGGTGACGCTACATATATATAGCATATATGGGGTAGGAGTATACAAAATGCGTTACTATGCACGTGTATACGTATATAATACATATGTATATAAATATATACATGATTTATTATAATATTATTACACAATTCAATTGTTTAATCACTAATAACTTTTGAAACGTTTTTAACAAAATACTTTCAAGACGATGATGACACTCGGTTGTTTGCTGAGTGTTCGCCTAACATTAGGGGAGAGGTGGGTAAAACGGCGCATGTAATGTAAATACTTTATTTATATAAAAGTAATAATGTTATCATTACCGAAATAATGAAAAATCATTAGTTCAACATTCGAACTAACTTATTGTGCAGTGAAAATCGAATTGACATTAATTAAAAAAGTAAATTATAAGTTTAAAAAAAATGCACCTGCGCCAAGTTACCCTACCCAAGCGGGTAATACGGCGCACTCTAAGCCTGAAGTATAAAAAGAAAGGGAAATTAATTACAATGTTAAAAAAATTTAATTTTAATGCAAAAATAAATTTTAAATCATAATTATGAATTATAATAATAATAATTTATATGTTATATATAATATACCTAACAATCAATTCTCGATAACTATTATTTCCGACTCTTAAAAAGTCTTGAATTTTTAAAAAATAAGACCCTGATAGTTTTTCTAAAATCTTTTTTTGTCTTTTTTATTGTTTAATATAAATTGAAATGTTTTTTCAAAATACATAGAGTTATGGTAAATTATATTTAATATGCGCCAAGTTACCTGCCGTATTCTAACGTGCGCCGTTTTACCCGCACGTATATTAAACTAAAATATACTTGTTTTAAACAAAAATTAACTTAAATTAACTCCGTAAATTTTTATAAACCATTCAACAGATACGAAGTAAGAAATTCCACAAAAAAAATAATTTAAAAGAAAAAATAAAAGCAATTTTTTGCTGTTTTTCCACTGACATCACAATGCACGCAGAACATCGAAAAACTACTTTTCATAAAAAATAATTCATTATTAGTGAAAATGGTCTACATTTTTTACATACTTTCAAGGAATACATAAATATTGAAAGTAAAAATATATTTTTTTTCTAAAATACTTCCATTTTTGTAAATGCGAGTGCGCGGAATTACCCGATGCGCCGTTTTACCCGCTTCTCCCCTAACTGGTCTTCGGTTGTGGACGGAACTGTTCGGAAACCTTCGTGAAAATATTCTAATAAAATTTTGTAAAAATTCAAACTGCTTACCATTTCAGAGCGTGTTAGTATTGAAAATAATACAGTATCTAAAATTTTTTTTTCAATAAAATAGTATTCAAAATAGTGGGTTTACAAATAAAAATATCAGAATGTATTATAAATAAGTTCCATATTCTAGTATTTGCAATTGTCTTAACATCAAATGATATTCTTTCTAAACTTTTATACTAACTTCTGTTCCCTAAAAATTACAATAGTAGATAAAAAAAATAACACTACTTATTATTATAATAAGAACTATCATCATCGTACCTCGATTATCCCTAAATTCTTACGTTTTATTAGAAATATCGAAATACAATAAAGCAATTTTTGTAACTAAAAGTCTCTCCGTGCAGTTTTAGAAACATTTTAAAAAATCTTTTTTCGAAATTCCTTGGACGTTCTATCACTAAGGGTTAAAATAGAAACAAAAGTATAACCCTATCGAATATCAATTGTTGAAATAACTTCACATAATTTTTAATCTCGATTAAAGGAGTAAAAACAACCCTGTCACAAAAACATCATATGTAGACGTCCACATAAAAAGGGCCCATATTGTCGATTCTAGTTTTCGAGATAATCGCAATTTAATAATTTTTGAGCAAAATCTTAATTTTTTTTATTTTTTATTATCAATCTACATCTTTTGACAAGTCGAATCAGGCGGTTTTCATTAATTTATCGATAATTTAACTGTTTGATTTCATTGGTTCTTTAGAAAAATGAAAAGGGCCCATTTTGTCGGTCATTCGCTAAAGTAATCCGTATTTTAAAAATGGTGGTGTGGAAAAATTTTAAACCTCTCGATTTTTCATCTTCAAGGTGTCCTGGACTGTAAACAATTCTCATCTGAATAACTTCCCAGAAGAACCAGAGATATTTATGTTAGAGTCTTTTTTTCGTAATTGTCGAAATGAAAATTTGGATATTGTGTCAATTTTTTCATAATAGAGACTTTAAAAAAATTTTAAATAAGTTTAATATCTATTCTTTTTATTCAAATGACACAATAAAATTGTACCAAATCATTAAACTTTTAAAAAATGGGTTTTTAATAAAAAAACTGTTCTTTTTAGAAAAGGGCCCATATTGTCGGTTTTTAAATTAATTAATTAATTAATTAAGGGGAGCAGGTTGTTCTAAAAATTTAAAACCTGTTGGTTTTTTATCTTCAAGGTACCCTGAACTGAAAAAAATTCTTATCTAAATAACTTCCAAGAAGAACCAGAGATCCAACAATTAGTTGGTATCGCAATCTTTAATTCCGGTTTTCTCGAAATGAGGTGTCGTTCTAAACTTTGAAATTCCGTAACTGAGCGAATTTTTAACCAAAAAAGTTATAAGACCACTTAAAATTTTCCAAATTTTGCCAGGAATACGCCCATATAGATAACTTTAATAGTGCCAAAATGGGCCCTTTTCATGTGGACGTCCACATATGTTTTACTGCGATTGTTAAGACAATATTGTCAAACCAATACTGGACCAGCATTTAAAGCAAAAAATGAGTCACTAAATCAAGTTAATTACAATCTCGCACCAGTTATTAATTTTAAGTTAGGTAGTAAATTTTGTGTGATTTTTAAAATATTTAGATTCAGAAAATTTAGATTTTTTTTAACAAAACAAAATTTTCTTTACCTTAAAGAAATTTATATTTATGGTTACTATTCTCCAAATAAAAATTTCTGTTAAATGTCGGTATTCACAACAGGCAGAGTATTGTACCAGCAGTTAGCTCTCCTGTATTGGTTCAATGCTGCCTTTAAGGGGAGGTTTCTGTTATAAGGTCCAAAATTGCCTAAATTTTGGGAATATTTTTCAATACGAAATAAAGTATTCTACAAAAACTTTTTGGTAGGTTTTATATGTAACTCAAAGACGTAATTTATAACATTTTTTCGTTAAAAAATATTTCAAAAAATGTCGGCTTCAGATCCACTTGACGCTTTCAGATTTTTTAAAAAACCTTTTATAACAAAATAAGGCCATTTTTAAGAAAATCATTTTTTTATGCTCTTTTTTAAGTTTTAACACTAACAAAAAATATTTATTACAATGTGAAGGATGGTCAAATAAATAAACATTAAATACATTAACAATATAAATATATTTTGTCAGATACAATATTCCGTGTAGAAATTTCGCTATGGCCCGGATCAGAGACAGATCGAGCCTTCCCTATTAGGGAATGAAACACACTGCCCGATATGACCCTGATCAGGAAATCCACATTTGAGTTTCGCCCTTTTTTGGCCCAGGTCGGGCCGTGTGTTTCATTCCCTAATATGGCCATAATAGGGAAATTTCTACACGGGATAAGTCAATCTTATTGTTGCTTGCACACTCAAATCGCAACTGCCCCTTGATTGGTCAAGACTAGCCCCCACAATTAATAAAGAGGGAAACAGATTTGCGCGTATACGTAACCACTCTGACAGTACCCGTGTAGAAATTTCCCTACGTTTCCCTACCAATGGTTAGATTCTAGCTAGAACCACGCCAGAGAATCTAGCCTAGAAAAGTCTGACTAGAACTGGCAAGATTCTTGTGAGGAAATCCGGATTAGAAATATCTCCCTAGATCCCGCTTGGATTCTATAGAGGAAATTCATACTGGAAAAAACTGGTATGGCCCCTGATAAATTCTGGACAGAGATATCGAGTCGATATCTCGATGCGCAAATGTTAGGTTAGAAAATCCAATTAATTATATAGATAAAATAATATAAGTTATTTTAATTTTTTAAACAATTTTTTCTCAAAATAGTAAACCGTCAAATTATTGAAATTTTTTTAAGTAGAGATTAGAATAATTTTATACTTTGTTTTAAAGTTAATAATAAGTGAATAAACAAAATAAATTGAAAATAAATTTTATAAGTTACAGTGTTGTTTTCATTTTTTGTTTCAAATAGTTTGAGTATATAATTTCTTATTAAAAAATAATTTTCATATTGTACACAAATATTTTCCATAATTTATAAACAGTGTTAACTAAATTAATTCCTTTAACTATTTTTGAAATGTAACTACAAAAAGATTTTTTTC
Organism: Leptopilina syphax; assembly: GCA_032872505.1. Classification (NCBI taxonomy): domain Eukaryota; kingdom Metazoa; phylum Arthropoda; class Insecta; order Hymenoptera; family Figitidae; genus Leptopilina; species Leptopilina syphax. The sequence continues at coordinate 42,224,988 of CM065468.1, read as the reverse complement.
CCTTTGTCAACATAAAACAATACGTACTTAAATTCCTTTAATTATTTAATTACTGATTAAATATAAATTCCCTGAAATATAAATTCTTTTATTACTTAATATAAGAGAAAAATCTCAAGCAAAAACCGAGCGATTGAAGGGAACTAAAAGTTTTCTAGTGGTGGCTTTCTATTTCTGGTAAGGCCATCACATGGAAATCAAGCTAAAGCCCGATCTTCCATTCCTCGCTGTTCGCGAGCGTGACGAAAGGTGCCGGGCCCCCACCCGCTCCGACCAGATTTTCCCTTCCAGAACCCTGCTAGCAGTAGGGAAATACAGCGAAGACCCTATCAGAACCCAACTCAAATTTCTACAAGTGTAATTAAAAAACGTTTAAAATTTTTATGTTGTAAAAAATCGTATTCAAAGTTACTTTTTGACAACTTACGACTAGTCAACTATTCTATGCTCTACAGGGTTCTTTCTTCTTCGAAGAACATGTTCTTTTAGACATATTGTACTCTTCCCGGTAAGCTTCTTCGTGTATTTGGTATTTTTCTGTCACATTGATTACTAATATAATAGTCTACCAGATAAAGTATATCTAGAGAACTACATTATTTATCAAAATATCCTTTCTTCTAAGTCTTAATAAAATAAGAATAATAATTATGAAAAAAATTCCTATTTTTCATAGATTTTGACGTAAACCTCCCCTTAATAAAATATCTTTACTACATCAGCACAACACTTTAATACCCGGTTCCACCAACTCGTAGTTAAAGGTTCGATTAACTAACGGTCCGCTAAAGTTAAAGGCGCTGTTAAGTTAACTTTAACCGCCTATGCGTTCCACCAACATGTTATAAGCCATGGTTAACTAAACGTATACTATGTTCGAAATAACTATACTTTCTCTATTATGATTGGTCAATTCTAACGAAAAGTGTACAGAATTTTGACTTTTTCCCTGATCCCTCTTTCAAAAATTGAAACAGCTAAAAATAAAATTTCTTACTGTACCAAACTTCTGTCTATTATTTTTAAAAATTACAATAAAATTCTTTAAAAATTCAATTAATTTTAATAAAATTTAGGAAATTAAAATTATTTTACAAACTTCCAATTACTTGTTTATAAAATTTCAATCATCTTCAATTTAATTAATGAAAACAAAATTGAAATATTTTAAAAACTTAAAATTTTACAATTTTAAATAAAATTTTTCGAGACTTTTATTAAAAAAATTACCTAATTTAAATAATTTTAAAATTTACTAATTATAAAAATTGTAATTGTAACTTTTTGTACAAATGAATTCAATTATTTATAAATTATTAAATAAGAATTTTTTTAGACTTAGGTTTTTTTTAATTTCTAATGAAATTTTTTAACAAATTGTATTATTCTTATGTAATTTTTATGTAATATTTTTAAGACAGTTTCACAAAGTTTTAATTAATTTAATAATTTTTTAATAAAATTATTTTAAAAATTCAAATCTTTCAACAATTGAATTAAAATTTACAATTTTATCCGAATTTTAAATAACATTATTTAAAATTTGAATTAATTTAAAGAAAATTTCAATTAATGTGTTTATTTTTTAATAGAATTTATTTAAAAAATTGAAGTATCTGAACAATTGAATTAAAATTTCTTTGAAATAAAATTTATTTGACTTTTCTCTTAATTTCACTGACTTATGGTTCATAAAATTTATTTTTCTAGCAACAAAAATTTCACTGTCTGTCACTTTTCAAAACACTTTTTAGGTTAGGATACGTTAACCGGCTGTTAACACACCTTAACCGACCTATTGTGGCCTGTTAGAGTTAACATCGGTTAAATCGAGATAACGTTCCGTTAAAAGTTGGTGAAACGCAAGTAGAAATTTGACGGTCCGTGAATATTTTAATCGAGGTTGGTGGAACCGGGCATAAGACTAGCATGTCATTACTGTTTAATTATTGCAGAGGCAAAACTAGAGAACCAGTACTGCAACAGTATTGGGACAATTCTTAACACCACACTAAGGAGAGTTTTTATAAAAAGTGTGATAACATCAAAGAACTTTTGTTTGGAAGCATGAAAAAAGATAAAACTATATATTTTGTACATATATTTTTTAAGTTAACTATAATGCATTATAAGAAAGCACTTCTAAGATGTTTGTATAATATAGGCGTTCCAGTGTATTTGTTTTAGTAAAAGCTAACAGATAAGGGACAAAATATGTTTTTTGCAACACTACACAAATGTTATCAGCATTGCAGCAAAATTAGGTGAGGGGGAAGTGAGTGTTGCAAAAAGTATAAATTGTATGCATGAAGTAATAATAAGGAGACTTTACTCCATGTGCGATCTAGAGGAAATCTGTCCTCACTTTACACGGAAAAAAATACTGGGCTAAAAACACATGAGCGTCTGTTGCGTATATTTCACGCACTCTACCATGCGTGATTAGCTTGGAATCCATCCTATTTTCGCATGGTGCTGTAGCAAAAGTCACACGAGCCATGCATTTTTAGTAAACTCCTGTGTGATATTTGCAAAATGGGCTCATGTAAAAATCGAACCAATAGACTCTATGCATTATTAGGCTGATTTTTTTCCGTGTAGGAAACATGATGATCAAAATTTAGAGCGTGGCAGAAGTAGCGTTCCCTGTGTGGAATCTTAGGAAACAAGAATTTTTTAATATGAGGGGCCATCCACATATAACGTCAGACTATTTTCGGCTATTTTTGACACCCATAGTTCATAATTTCTTACAGAAATAATAAAAACGTGTTTTCTATAAAATTTACAAATTTAATTTATTATTTTAGTTATTAAACTATAAGAATAAAAATGGTTTCATGTCTTTTTTAAGTACTTTTAGTTTTACCCGCAACAAGTTATGTCTCCTTATTATTACTTTATGATTGTATGACACTCGTGCGTAAAGCTAATTCTACTCATGTAATTTACATCACTTGCCTTCTGTTCGTGCTAATAATATCACACTTGTATAATCACACAGTTTACGCAATTATATCATAAATAATTATTTTTATCATTTTTTAATATTTTATTCATAACACTTATTCTAACAGAATATTTTGATGCTGATGATGATGACATATTTTCTGCGGCTGAAAGTAGCATAGATATTAATTGTAATGATGATGATGATGATGATTGCAGGAACATGTGATCTTCCAGCAAAAGCATTGTTCATGCATATGAAACAATACAATGGTGAACGTGGTTGTCAGAAATGCAAAATAAAAGGGAAAAGGGTAGGGGGTGTTCAGACTTACCCACATCAAGTAAATCTTGAGCTTAGAACTGAAGAAGAGACAATACGCCAAGCAAAAAGAGCGAATCCTAAGAATCCAGTTTGTGGAGTTAAAGGCCCAACTATTTTGACTAATTTAGTTTACAAATGGATTACAACGACAACAATAGATCCAATGCATTGCGTATTTCTTGGTGTGTTCAAATCACTTTTAATGCTCTGGTTTGATCCTTCTCACGCAGGCGAACGTTACTCAATTTACGACAAAGTTGACGACATTGATAAGCTTATCAAAAAAATTAAACTTCCACAATTTGTTCAAAGACGACTTCGTTCTATAAAAGAGCATTTAAAGTACTGGAAAGCATCGGAGCTTAAAGTTTTCTTTTTTCATGTATCTCTTGTAGTTCTAGAAGATTCTTTAATGCCTGCCTATTTTGAGCATTTCAAATTATTAGTTGTTGCTATTTATCTCCTTAGTCAACGAAGCATATCAGAAGATATGTTAAACAATGCAGATCGAATGATAATCGAATTCAGTGCTAGATTTGCATTTCTTTATGATGCTCGCAACATGACGAACAACTTACATTCAATGCGACATTTTGTTCGAGATGTTCGTAACATTGGGCCTTTATATGTTTATTCTTGTTTTACATATGAAGACATTAATGGAAAATTAAAAAATTTAGTACATGGCAGTAAAGGGGCACAACTTCAAATATATTTTGGTGCATCTTTATATATAAACACATACACACTAAACCAAGACGAACTTGCTGAAGGGTCTAAAGCGCATGCTTTTTGTTAAAAAGTACATTTGTTGCTCTAAAAAATTAAAGCTCCAACATATACAAGAAAATATATATGTTGTTGGGGGATTTTCAAGAACACGAATTCCAAATGATGTTCACCAAATGTTCGTAGATCATAGAGTTCAGGGTGCAAAGTACACAGTCTTTAAAAAGTTAATGAAGAACAACATGATATATACGTCTGAAATATACACACAAGCCAAAGTTACTTACTCTAAATGTGCACAATACACTGCAAATAATAGCATAAGATTTGGAATTATTCGACTATTTTTAAAGGTATCAATTTGTGAATGTCGAAATGATTGTGATTGTCCAGCAACTTACTATGCTGTTATCAGAAGATATCGAAAAGAACTTGCTTTCCCTACCACACTTCTCTCGGAAATAAGTTTAAACTTAATTCATCGAGTTTATGAAATTCCAAATCGGATGGATATTGTAAATGTAGAGAATTTACAAAACGTGTGCTTACTTGTAAATGTTAAGAAAGCAAACACAATATCAACATTTGTTTCACAACCAGTAAATGTCATTGAAAACGAATAAAAATGTGACAAATTTTAATATGCACTTATAAAAAATATCGCCATAATTTTAGCTGATCGCAATATATTAAGCTTTAGTAAAAAAGCAAGTTTATACTCGCCACGATTTTGGTTGAGTAGGCCTTTAAGTTTTGACTAAGATAAATCATCATTATGGATAAATAAATTAGACACAATTTTGTCTGAATCAATTCTAAATACATATACTGACCACAATTCTGAATTGAAGATTTTAATTAAAATTAATTACCACTAATATTGTTAGTACTCGACACGATTTTGTCTGGGTGAGGCGAAAGAATTCAAATCATCATTATCATTCATAATAAACTTTTCAATTAAAATTAATTACCACTAATATTGTTAGTAGTTGACACGATTTTGTCTGGGTGAGGTGAAAGAATTCAAATCATCATTACAATTCATAATAAACTCATTCATCGAACTAATGTGTACATACCAAAAAAAACTATGTCAATAAGAATAATGTTGGTAAAAAATGAATAAAACAATTAACAATATTATTATTACAACACATCATTTTCATGGAAATATATTGGAATTACGAAAAATGAGAAAAGTAAGTATTTTTAATTTAAAATCTATTCAACAAAGTAATTATTTACACATTTAGTACATACTTTTTTGCATTAGGTAAATAGTATAATACACGTGGCCCTCTAACTATAGCAAAAATTAATTCAGGAAATTTATTTTTTTAGTGAAAAAATTTAACATCTTAATATCTACGAGAAGGATAATATGCATAACTGCTTCACAATACGGGTAGCTGATCACGCGCAAAAAATATACAGAAGAAGAACCATTACAATCTTGATATCAAAATATTCATCAACTTTAATCTTCTTAAAAATCACAATTTCGTTATGTATAAAAATAATAATAAATTAATTCTATCACTTTAAATACAGAATGTTCTTAAATAAATATACATATATAAAATGAATTGTAACCTAATTAAATATCATTACTGTTTCAAATCCTTTAAAAATATTTATTTGTTATACCTCAAGATAAAACATGATTTAAGTACAAAAAAAATTTTCAGTGGCGGTATAAACAATCTACAAAAAGGTAACAAAAGTCACCAGCGTTGAACCGTAGTAAATAAATATTAAAAAATTTTGAACAAAAATAAGAAAAAAATTAAAAGTTCTTCAGCCGCGGTATTGGCAATCTTAAGGTAAGAAAAAAAATTATCCCAGGGTTGTCCCAGGGTTGAATAATGTTACAAAAAATTGAAAAAAGTTCAAAGTTCTTCAGCCACGGTTTTAACGACCTTAAGAATGGCAAAATCTGATCCCAGGGTAGTCCCAGGGTTGGAAAATGTAAAAAAATTGAAAAAAAATTCAAAGTTTTTTAGCCCGTTTTAACGACTTTAAGAACGGTAAAACCTGATCCCAGGGTTCTCCCAGGGTTGGAAAATGTAAAAAAATTGAAAAAAAAATTCAGTTCTTCAGCCACTGTTTTAACGACCTTAAGAATGGCAAAATCTGATCCCAGGGTTGTCCCAAGGTTAAACAATGTAAAAAAATTGGAAAAAAATCAAACTTCTTCAGCCACTGTTTTAACGACTTTAAGAACGGTAAAACCTGATCCCAGGGTTGGCCCAGTGTTGGAAAATGTAAAAAAAAATTGAAAAAAAATTTAAATTTTTTAGCCCGTTTTAACGACTTTAAGAACGGTAAAACCTGATCCCAGGGTTGTCCCAGGGTTGGAAAATGTAAAAAAATTGAAAAAAAAATTCAAAGTTCTTCAGCCACTGTTTTAACGACCTTAAGAATGGCAAAATCTGATCCCAGGGTTGTCCTAGGGTTGGAAAATGTAAAAAAATTCAAAGTTTTTCAGCCACTGTTTTAACGACTTTAAGAACGGTAAAACCTGATCCCAGGGTTGTCCAAGGGTTGGAAAATGTAAAAAAATTGAAAAAATTCAGTTTTCAGCCACGGTTTTGGCGATCTTAAAAACGGCAAAATCTGATCCCAGGGTTGTGGCGGTGTTGGTTATTGTATAAAATTGAAAAAAATGCAAAGTTCTTCAGCCGCTGTAAAAACAAGCTGTTCCCATTGCCTGGGAAACTTTCATAAGCCAGGGTGGCCCCTGAGTGTAGATCTTATTTGGCCCGGCCTTGCGCCAAGGTTGGCACTTGCTTTTTGAAACCTTTACCCATGGTATCGCCAGCCTTTTGTCATTTTTACGCGGATTGCACATTCCTGAAAAATGGAAAACGACAGACATTTGTAATAAAATATATGGCTCTGTGATTTCAGAAGATGTTGATCTTTCTAATAAAGTAATTCTTTCAAGTCACAATGAAGATATTTATAATTTAAATAATAAAATATTTAAAAAAATTAAAAGTAAAGAAAAAACATATTGCAGTATAGATTATGCGAAAAATAAAGGAATGGACCTGACCTGACGGACGATGATGTACAATTAAACTTTCCAATAGAATATTTAAATTCTTTAAAATTTCCAGGATTACCAGTTCATAAATTAAAATTAAAAGTTGGGGCAATAGTAATGCTCATAAGAAATTTAAGTATTAACGATGGTCTTTGTAATGGGACCAGACTAAAAATTCTCGAGTTGTTTAAATTCAATATCAAAGTTATGATAATTACAGGAATAAAAGCAGGATGTACTGCTTTTATTCCTAGAATTACTTTAGACTCCGGTGAATTTTCTTCTTTACCTTTTATTTCATATGGAAGACAATTTCCTTTAGTTTTAGCTTTTGCTATAACTATAAATAAATCGCAAGGACAAAGTTTTGAAGAGGTAGGAATTTATATTCGGAAACCTTTATTTTCACATGGTCAATTGTACGTAGCACTTTCAAGATGTAAAGATGAAAACAAATTGTTTATTGAAATTGATTCTAAAGATCTTAAAGAAATAAAAAATATTGTATGGAAAGCAGTTTTTGAACAAAACATTTGAAACATTTCAAATATTATATTTGAAAATATGAATTTACGATAAAAACTCATTGAGTGCTCGAACAATTTTCCTGTCTAATAACTATCGTTGCTGGAACAGCCAAGCCCTCTGGATTATTTAAATCAACATTAAATAGTTTAATCCAAAATTTATAGTTTTCTGATAAAATAGAATAAATAATTTTCTTTTGATAAAATTAATAAATAAAAATGTTTTTTCATAAAATAAATGATGTTTATTATTTTCTTATTATATTTATAAAATATATATGTATAAAATTTTTTACCACCTTTTTACACAATCTTTATAAAATGTTATACTAATTATTATTATTATTATTATTATTTTTATTTCTCGTTTTGCGTCATATATATATATATATATATATATATATATATATATATATATATATATATATATATATATATATATATATATATATTTATTTATTTATTTATTTATTAGAGTTGTGCTAACATCGGCGTCAGTTTTTTTTTCCATTAAAATGTATGGTTGGCACAACATTTGCATTTTAAGTTGGGCCAACTTCCTTATGAGTTGTCGGGCCAACCATCGTCGTCATTAGACGGTGAACTGTCATCATCTGTATGGTTGGCCCAACCTTTGGCACGAGAACTTGGACCGACTTTGTAAAAGTTGGCCCAACTATAGGCTGACCAAAAAATTGCACCTAGGATGTCTCAAGAATGTCCTAAGTATGTTTAAAAACATGCCCTACATACGTCCCCAAAGTGTCCTAAGTTCGTCCCAGATATGTTCTAAAATTGTTATTTTACTCTAAAAATGTCAAAAATATGTCCATGGATGTCTTATGGACATTCTAGTGATATTTTAAAGATGTCTCTAGGTCAGACATAAAACGTCCTATGGACCGCTTATGGTAGTATTTTCTATACTCTAAGGACATGAAAAGTTAACCTGGTCATTTTAGAACATTCTTAGAATATCTTTACTCTCTAAATCTGAATCAGCAAAATCTCGATGATTTCTAGCTGTAAGTATACCACTGATTTCAATCAGCATACATATATATGGGGCAAATTTTCTCAAGTGTATCAATGTCAAAATTGCAAGTTGTTGGATCGGGCTAATATTTTCACAGTATTTAGTACTATGTATGAGTACTTTAACCACCAAGTATTATGAAATTTTATAACAAATTGTAGAGGAGAGAGGGGGTTGAAAATTTTGGATAAGTATGAACAGTGATTTTTTTCAAAAATCGTAGCTTCTATATAATAAAGCAAAAAAAATTTTGATCCAATATGGCGGACGGCTTTTTAAAAATTAATCCAAATTACCTGAAATTTGTTACTCGGGAGTTTTCGAGGTCGCTGATTACGAATCTGATGTCGGTATTTCAAAATTCAAAATGGCGGATCCAATATGGCGGACGGCTTTTTAAAAATTAATTCAAATTACCTGAAATTTGTTACTTGGGGGTTTTCGAGGTCACTGATTACAAATATGCTGTCGGTTTTTAAAAATTCAAAATTGCGGATCCAATATGGCGGATGACTTTTTTAAGAATTCATCCAATTTACCTGAAATTTGTTACTCGGGGGTTGTCGGTGTCGCTGACTACGAATATGATGATGGTTTTGAAATTCAAAATGGCGGATCCAGTATGGCGAACATTTTTTTTAAATTTTGTATTCGCTTGAAAATTATCATTAGGGGGTTTTCGGGGTCGCTGATGACGAATCGGATGTCTGTTTTTAAAAATAAAAATGTCGGATCCAATATGTCGGACATTTTTTTTTAATTTTGTTTTTATCATAAAAGCAGAACAAATTTTACAAATGCCGGTTTCATAGAACAGCTATAAAGAAAGTGCAAAAATTGAAATTCCATTGAAATGTCCAAACGCATTTCACCTTTCCAACAAGTTCATGGGTGAAGTGTATCTCCACGGTATGCCATATTGGATCCGCAATTTTGAATTTTTAAAAACTGATATCGGATTCGTCATCATCGACCCCGCAAACCCCCGAATGATAATTTCCAAGCGAATCCAAAATTTAAAAAAAAAATGTCTGCCATATTGGATCCGCCATTTTGAATATTAAAAAACCATCATTATATTCGTAATCAGCGACCTAGAAAACCTCCGAGTAACAAATTTCAGGTAAATTGGATCAATTTTTTAAAAAGTCATCCTTCATATTGGATCCGCCATTTTGAATTTTAAAAACCATCATCATATTCGTAATCAGAGACCCCGACAACACCCGAGTAACAAATTTCTGGTAATTTGGATCATTTTTTAAAAAAGTCGTCCGCCATATTGGATCCGCCATTTTGAATCTTGAAAAACTGACATCATATTCGTAATCAGCGACCCCGAAAACCCCCGATTAATAGATTTTAGGCAATTTTAGACATTTGTTAAAATAAAAATGAATTACATTGTTCATGGCAAAGATTTTGAAAAATGTGCTAAAAGTGTTGTTTTTAAAAATTTATAACATTTTTATAATTCATTGAATTTAAAAACAGAAACGTGCGTCGCATTTTGCATAGCGTTGACTTTTTAGAAATCATTTTATTTTTAATTTTCAGCTATTTTTGACTTTTTTACATCAAGTTTTATCATGGCAAAGATTGTCAGTTTTCCGGCAGTCAGAGCAAAGTCCAAAATGGCAAGATTTTTGCCATCGGCAGTCAAGGTGTTAATTAATTAAAATGCAGAGAACAATGTTTATCAATTATTTGTTAAAATTTTATTATTGTATTATAAGTTAATCCAAAATTTACACCAGTTTTTGGAGTTACAGTGAAGTCAAATTCGAACTAATTGTATCAGAATTGCTAAAAAGTAAAATAAGACCTATATTGCAGGCTGAATTCACAGTTTTTCCCGATTAAATTAAATTCCTGCATATTTTCCGTTTTTTCCAGTTGGTAGAACCCCTGTTAAAAGTATTAGTAAAAACAAAAACCCGACGAAGAGTATTTTCATAAAATAAGTGAATTTTTGTAGCGATTTGTAGTTTTATTTATTGTTAATTCTTATCAAGAAAATTTATATTTGCTGAGAAAAGATACACATGGAAAAATTTGGACAAAGCTGGGAAAAACCGGATAGTTTGTTAAACAAAAATAATAATAGACACCATGTTTAACTTTTGCCTTTACAATGCTCAAAACATCCCTAAAAGTTAAATCTAGAATTAAAATAACCAAACTTTTTACTATCTTAGTTTTTTCCCAGTAGCATAATGCAAGTATCGTATCACATATTCTTGAATTTCTGCAGTATCAATTTAAAAAATATACATTAAAGAATATAAAATTTGGAAATTTTCCATTTTTTTAATTCTTTGAAAAAATTGAATACCCTTCGTTCTAATTAATATGCTTAAAATCTGTAAATTTATTGTTTATATATATCTTACAAAAGTCATAACTAATTAATTTACAGCAATCTGTCAAAATTTCAAATAAAATTTGAATTTTTTGGAAAATTCATAATTTTTTTTTATGTTAATATTATTTTTTATTTCAATTTATTTTTATATATCTTTAAAATCATTTATATTATCAATAAATTAAACAATTTATGCCAATCTGCAAAAAATAAAAAAAAAATTTTTGGAATTTTTTGAAAAATTCATAACTTCTGTTCAGCTCAATATTTTTTCATCAAATATAGCTATTATTTTAAGTTAGACCAATACCTAAAAGATTGCTAAATTTTACTTCAATCGGTCAAGACGTTTTCAAGTTATACGCGAACAAAATTTTGCGGACATACATACATACATACACACATACATACATACAAACATACATACATACAGACAGGAAATATTCTATTACCATTTTTGGATTCTTCGTTGTTCAAATGAATAAATTATGCTAGAAAAAATTAATTTCGTGCAATGTACAAACAAAAGTCTGATTTTATCAATACAGATATTTATAAAAATTAATTAACAAATGAATATCTATCTATATTAATAAAATCAGACTTTTGTGTGTACATTGCACAAAATTAATTTTTAATAGCATAATTTATTTATTTGAACAACGGACTTTTATAAGATATATATATATATAAACAATAAATTTACAGATTTTATGCATATTAATTAAAACGAAGGGTATTCAATTTTTTCAAAAAATTAAAAAAATGGAAAATTTCCAAATTTTATATTTTTTATTGTATATTTTTTAAACTTTCTGTAATTAAATATTACATGTTATTTAGTTATATTTTAGCATAATTTTGAAAAAAATACTGTCCTATAACTATAAGATAGAAGTATAAGTATAAAAATGTTTTTAATATAAAAAAATTTGAAAAATTATAATTGACAGACCAATTACTATCAAGCTTAATTCAGTAGTATTTTTAGGGTCTCTGATAAACTTTTGACTTTAAAATAATGGAATTTAGAATTATTTGTTTATCCAATTAATCAACAATTTTCAATTGCAAAAATTTCGAAAAGATTAAAAATGGAGATTTTTTATGATAAAATTGATACTGCAGAAATTCAAGAATATGTGATACGATACTTGCATTATGCTACTGGGAAAAAACTAAGATAGTAAAAAGTTTGGTTATTTTAATTCTTGATTTAACTTTTAGGCATGTTTTGAGCATTATGTAAAGGCAAAAGTTAAACAAGGTGCCTATTATTATTTTTGTTTAAAAAACTATCCGGTTTTTTCCCAGCTTTGTCCAAATTTTTCCATGTGTATCTTTTCTCATCAAATATAAATTTTCTTGATAAGAATTAACATTAAATAAATCTACAAATGGCTACAAAAATTCACTTATTTTATGAAAATACTCTTCGACGGGTTTTTGTTTTTACTAATACTTTTAACAGGGGTTCTACCAACTAAAAAAAACGGGAAATATGCAGGAATTAAATTTAATCGGGAAAAACTGTGAATTCAGCGTGCAATATAGGTCTTATTTTAGATTTTAGCAATTATGATACAATTAGTTCGAATTTGACTTCACTGTAACTCCAAAAACTGGTGGAAATTTTGGATTAACTTATAATACAATAATTAAATTTTTACAAATAATTGACAAACATTGTTCTCTGCATTTTAATTAACCCTTTAAACGACGAGATGTGCTACTTTTCAACATGAAATTCAATCTCTTACAATTAGTAGAAAAAAGCCATAAAAGTTTTTAAAAGTCCATACCCTACTATTTTTGGGGTCGCTCTTTCGAATGGTGTGGTCAAAATTTTCAAAAAATGATATTTAACCCTTCTTTTTTCAAAAATACTAAAAAATGTCAAGTTTTTTTAATGTAATTTTTTTCAAAAGAATTTTTTTCTCTGTCATAACGCTTTTCAAATACAACAGAAAGTATCAGAAACGTGTTCCCGATATTTGTACTTGAAAAATATTCATTTATAATTTTTATTTTTTTCGATTTTGAATTTAAAATGGCTCTTGAAGGACAAAATTTTTCCCTTATTTTACGTAAGATGACAAACTTTTTCAAAATTGCCCAAATCTGATTGAAATTTGTTACTCGGGGGTTTTTGGGGTCGCTGATTACGATTCTGATGTTAGTTTTTAAAAAATCAAAATGGCGGATCCAATATGGCGGATGACTTTTTAAAAATTGATCGGATTCGATTGAAACTCGGTGGTTTTCAGGGTCGCTGGTTACGAATCCGATGTTAGTTTTCCAAAATTTAAAATGGCAGATCTAATATGGCAGACGAAATAAAAAAATTGTTCAGATTTCCTTGAAACTTGTTGCTTAGGGGTTTTTAGGGTCGCTGATTGCGAATTTGATATCAGAATTTCAAAATTCAAAATGGCGGATCTAATCTGATAGATGACTTTTTTAAAAATTGATCGAATTTGCTTGACATTTGTTCCTCTGGGGTTTTTGGGTCCCCTAATGACGAATCTGACATTAGATTCCACAAATCCAATATGGCAGATTCAAAATGATGGACTAATTTTTCAAAATTTCTCAAACCTGATAAAAACTCGTTACTCGGGGGTTTTTGGGGTCGCTGGTTACGAATCCGATGTTAGTTTTTCAAAATTCAAAATGGCGGATTCAATATGGCGGACGAGGTTTAAAAAAATATTTGGATTTATATGTAAATTTATACTTAGGGTATCTTGGGGTCGATAATTACGAAACAGATGAATTTCTGGATTTATATGTAAATTAGTATTTATTTGTATTAATGGTTTGTTCTTACCAATTCTTATAGCTATTTTATACCAAGCATTTTGAATTTTAAAAAACGAACATCGGATTCGCAATCAGCGGACCCAAAAACCCACAAGTAACAAAATTCAAGCGAATCCGACTAATTTTTTAACTTCGTCCGCCATATTCGATCCGCCGTTTTGAATTTTGAAAAAGTAACATCGATTTTTTCGTACCGCAGATCACTTTTAACTTTCCCTGTCCAATATTGTGAAATATAGATTAGTTGATACTGATAGAGTAAGAGCAAATAGAGTATAATAATTTCGCCATTTTGAATTCAAGCAAATCCAAACAATTTTTTTATTTCGTCCGCCACATTAGTTCCGCCATTTTGAATTTTGAAAAACTAACATCGGATTCGTAACCAGCGACTCCGAAAACTCCCGAGTAACAAGTTTCAAGCGAATCCGATCAATTTTTTAAAAAGTCATCCGCCATATTGGATAAGACATTTTTAATTTTGAAAATCTGTTATCAGATTCGTAATCAGCGACCCCAAAAACCCCAGAGTAACAAGTTTCAAGGAAATCTGAACAATTTTTTTATTTCGTCCGCGATATTAGATCCGCCATTTTGAATTTTGAAAAACTAATATTGGATTCGTAACCAGCGACCCCGAAAACCCCGGAGTAACGAGTTTCAAGCGAATCCGATCAATTTTTAAAAAGTCATCCGCCATATTGGATCCGCCATTTTGAATTTTTGAAAACTAACATCAGAATCGTAATCAGCGACCCCAAAAACCCCCGAGTAACAAATTTCAATCAGATTTGGGCAATTTTGAAAAAGTTTGTCATCTTACGTAAAATAAGGGAAAAATTTTGTCCTTCAAGCGCCATTTTAAATTCAAAATCGAAAAAAATAAAAATTATAAATGAATATTTTTCAAGTACAAATATCGGGAACACGTTTCTGATACTTTCTGTTGTATTTGAAAAGCGTTATGACAGAGAAAAAAATTCTTTTGAAAAAAATTACATTAAAAAAACTTGACATTTTTTAGTATTTTTGAAAAAAGAAGGGTTAAATATCATTTTTTGAAAATTTTGACCACACCATTCGAAAGAGCGACCCCAAAAATAATAGGGTATGGACTTTTAAAAACTTTTATGGCTTTTTTCTACTAATTGTAAAAGATTGAAATTCATGTTGAAAAGTAGCACATCTCGTCGTTAAAGGGTTTTAATTAACCCCTTGACTGCCGATGGCAAAAATCTTTGCCATTTCGGACTTTGCTCTAACGGCCGGAAAACTGACAATCTTTGCCATGATAAAAATTGATGTAAAAAAGTCAAAAATGGCTAAAAATTAAAAATAAAATGATTTCTAAAAAGTCAATGCTATGCAAAATGTGACGCACGTTTCTGTTTTTAAATTCAATGAATTATACAAATGATATAAATTTTTAAAAACAACACTTTTAGCACATTTTTCAAAATCTTTGCCATGGACAATATAATTCATTTTTATTTTAAAAATGTTTAAAATCGCCTGAAATCTATTATTTGGGAGTTTTCGGGGTCGCTGATTACAAATATGATGTCGGTTTTTCAAAATTCAAAATGGCGGATCCAATATGGCGGATGACATTTTTAAAAATTGATTCAATTTACCTGAAATTTGTTCCTCGGGGTTTGTCGGTGTCGCTGATTACGAATATGATGATGATTTTTTAAAATCCAAAATGGCGGATCCAATATGGCAGACATTTTTTTAAAAAATTTTGGATTCGCTTGAAAATTATCATTCGGAGGTTTGCGGGGTCGATGATGACGAATCCGATGTCAGTTTTTTAAAATTTAAAATTGCAGATCCAATATGGCATACCGTGGAGATACACTTCACCCATGAACTTGTTGGAAAGGTGAAATGCGTTTGGACATTTCAATGGAATTTCAATTTTTGCACTTTTTTATAGCTGTTCTATGAAACCGGCATTTGTAAAATTTGTTCTGCTTTTATGATAAAAACAAAATTTAAAAAAAATGTCCGCCATATTGGATCCGCCATTTTGAATTTTTAAAAACCGACAGCATATTCGTAATCAGCGACCTCGAAAACCCCCGAGTAACAAATTTCAGGTAATTTGAATTAATTTTTAAAAAGCCGTTCGCCATATTGGATCCGCCATTTTGAATTTTGAAATACCGACATCAGATTTGTAATCAGCGACCCCGAAAACCCCTGAGTAACAAGTTTCAGACAAATTGGACGATTTTTTATTTTTGGCATTCTGGGCACATTTAGTGTTTTCCAGCCGGCAGTTAAGGGGTTAAAAATAAATTATTTGATAATAAAAAGTCAATCACTGATTTAAAATAGTAATATTTATCTAATGAAATAGTTAATGGTAGCTAATTATTATTTTTTTCGGTCGAATTAAGTTCTCCGCTATTTCCCATTTTTCGAGACTGGTATACACACTATTTAATGTATTTGAAGAAACTAAAACCCGTCGAAGACGGTTACGACAGCTAGTCATTTATAAAAATAAAGATAAAGTGTTGTTTGTTTGTTTTTGTTTTTTTTTGTTTTTACATTTGTTTTTTACACAAATGTTTATACAATTCTACTTAAAAAAAATGTATTCCAGTTATTTGCAATAATTGTTTAAATAAAATATTTATCATCTTATGCCTGTGTTGCGCTGCATAACTATCTCTCCGGCTTAAGGGGGGAACCTCCTTTATTGCGTCAAAAAATCCGACTTTCTGGAAATAATTTTACTTGATTCTACAACTATTCAAGAATATACCCATCAAATTTTAAGTCGATTTCTGTATTATTGAAGAAGTCACAAAATTTTTAATTATTTTTTTTTCATGCGTCGTCTGGTGAAATGTTTACTAGAGTGCAGATTTTTTTCTGTTTTAGCATTCAATCTGCCTTCTTCTTTCATTCAGAGAACCACTGTCAGTATAATTTGTAATTTTTATGTGGCAACCCTTCTTTCATTTGTTTGACATTCGAGTCACTTTATTTAAAAAAACTTCAAACGCATTTTTCTCGAAACACCATTTTTTAATTTTGTGAACACGATTGAGAACGCCCTTTTGAACCAATCGGGCTTTATGATACATTATTTTAAAGATAATTAAATAATTTTCAATATGACATTTAGTGTTTCTTGAAAAAAAATTTTTCATATTTTTTTTGAATTTTAAAGTCAATTTTTATGCACGAAAAATCACTTTTAACCTAAAAGTGGGTAAAAAAATCAATTCTCGAAAGTTTTTTAAAAAAATCGAAATGTCATATAGAAGGTATTATCCTAAAGTTTAAAAAAAGGTTGGTTTCTTTGTTTTAGAAAAAAATTCAGTGCGCTAGAATGTTCACAGATAAAATGAGGTGCCATGGACGCGGTGTATATTTCCAAACTAAAAATGTTTTGTTTTTTCTCCAAAAATTTTTTTAGACTCTCAAGACATGTATTAAAGTACCCTATAAATTACAAAACGTTTGAAGTTATTTTACCCGAGAAAAAAGATCCCAAAAATGACGCATTTCTCGATCGTCTAAAGGAGGTTCCCCCCTTAATATTATTTCACATTTTTTATAGAATATTTTTTTTACATTTTTGATGTAAGAAAAGATGATTTCTTTTTTACATCAATAATTTTTTATTATTTTAATATTATTTATTATTATTAAATTATTTTGTAAATAATTTGTTAGGAAATACGTAAAAATTTCTTGTTGATATTAAAATAATAAAAAATTATTAATGTAAAAAAGAAACCTTTTTTCTAAAAAAGAAATCTTTTCTTTGATGTAAGAAAAGATTTTCTTACATCAAAAATGTAAAAAATAAAAAAATATTCTATAAAAAATGTGAAATAATATTAAGCCGGGAAGATAGTTATGCAGCGCAACACACGCATAAGGTGTTGAATATTTTATTTAAACAATTGTTGCAAATAACTGGAATACATTTTTTTAAAAGTAGAATTGTATAAACATTTGTGTAAAAAAACTAACACTTTATCTTTATTTTTATAAATTATATTCATTTGTTAATTAATTTTTATTAATATTTATTTATAAAACGTCAATTTATCAAAAATATTTCATATTGGACTCGTTGGATGCGGATTTTGTAGTGATTTACAGTAGTAACTTCAGAATTGCGTTAACTTTATTTGGTTGGAAAATATTTCAATTTTTATTAATTTTTATTAATCAATTAATTAATAATTCGAAAACAAAAAAAAAACGTCATTTTTTTCGTTTTAGTTATTGAAAGTACACATCTTAAGCTTTCTTTTGGTACAAAAAAAGAAAAAAAAGGGTCCTTCTTGAAAAAGAAATCAAAAAAAATTTTAATTAAAAAAAGGGTTAAATTTTGATTTTTTTTTTTTAAATTTTTACCATTTGAAAGAGCGTGAAAAAACCTATTAAAAACATATGGGTCAAAATTTTTTTTGCTTTATTATATAGAAGCTACGATTTTTGAGAAAACTCACTGTTCATACTTATCCAAAATCTTCAACCCCCTCCCCCCTCTACAATTTGTTATAAAATTTCATAATACTTGGTGGTTGAAGTACTCATACATAGTAATAAATACTGTGAAAATATTAGCCCGATCTAACAACTTGCAATTTTGACATTGGTACAGTTGATAAAATTTGCCCCATATATATGTATGCTGATTGAAATCAGTGGTATACTTACAGCTAGAAATCATCGAGATTTTGCTGATTTAGATTTAGAGAGTAAAGATATCCTAAGAATGTTCTAAAATGAAAACGGCCAGACCTGTATACTCTTAGATCTTGAACGTGAGCTAATATCATTTTTTAAACAGAATTTCTCGGAGCTAAGCTTAATTTTACTTAGGTTACTCACTATCAAGTCCAGTGGACCAGTCTGCCATAAAACCTGCAAATCAGTGACATTAGTCTCATCAGACACCCACTCGGATATCGAGAACTATCCATATTGAAAATTTCCTCAATTTAAGAGAGTGATCTTTTAAAAACTTTACATGACAAAGGCAGCACTCCGGTCTCCAAACGTACAGCATAATTGGGGGTACATCTGGGAACGTGCAATAGTCTCTTGAAGAAGGTCAACTGAACTTTCTCAATATCCTGACTGTAATTCAGTCCCCAAACCTGGATCGCGTACAAAAGGTTACTACAAACAAAACTCTCATATAGTCTGTTACAAGTTGCCCATGTGTCCGCCTTAAAGCTATTAATTAATTGCAGAGTGGAACCTGCCGCTATAGTTGCCGACCCAACAGATTTATTTTTTGCAGTCTCAAAAGAACACGAATTCTTAAAGATAACTCCCAAGTAGGTGTATCTATCCACAACCTTTATTTTTCTTTTCTAAAATTAAAAGCTTTAAAATTTTTCACAGAAGAATTCATCCCTTTCCTAAAAATAACAGTTTTGGTGTTTTAGGTATTGACAACCAGCTGCTTCTTTTCACAATATTCAGACAGAGCTTTCAGTTTTTTATTCAGTTCGGTGGGGGTATCTGACAATAGTTCTATATCGTCTGCGTACGCGAGTAAGATCACTTCCAGTGCACTGTTTACTGACAAACCTCTACAGCCTTTATCAATTAAGAAATTCTCGAAGTCACTCTTAAATAAGGAAAACAAGTGTGGACTAAGAGTCTTCCCCTGCAGAACCCCCTGTGAAACCCTCACAAACTCAGTATCCCCTTCACAAGTACTTATGCCGGCCATAGAACTATCATAAAAATTATTTAATAAATTAATAAATTTTGTACTGCCTCCGAGAAAGTGCAACTCATGCCAAAGAATATCGTGGTTCATCGAGGGAAATGCACTCTTGAAATTTATAAAGACTGCGTAGACAATCGTCGTCGGGTAACTTAAATGAATCTGCAATAGCGCGAGAAGTGTAAATAAATTGTCCACGCAGCCCCTACCTCTCCTGAAACCAGATTGAAATTCTGGAATTATTTTATATTCTCTTTCCCAGGTCAAAAGTCTATTCGCTAAAATTTGAGTGAATATCTTTACTACGCAATTAACTAGAGTAATTGGTCTGTAGTTTTCAGGAGAATCCAAGTCCCCCTTTTTGTGAAGCATGCACATTTTTAACTGTCCCCAAGAGTTTGGGACTGATTCAGAATCAAGAATTTTGTTAAAAAATTTTTCTAAGAAAATAATCCAATTCTCAGGGAGGTTTTTATAAAAACTGTAATTAATTCAGTCACAACCGGGCGACTTGGATTCTTTACATTTACTAAGACTATTACAAATTTCATCGCGCGAAATAGCACTATCCAGAATAGGGTGTTTCACCGATGGAGCCGAAAAGAGCCCTGAGACCTTTTTTTTTTGTTGGTTACATGGCTTGTTGCATAGCAGGTAGCCAAAACACTCAGGTAGCCCTGAGACCTTAATAGGATATAAATCTCTTTAAAAACTGTACCAATTCACAGAAAAAAACTTCACTCAAAATGAGTATGAAATCATACTCATTTTGAAGTGCAACAAAAATGATACCCCCTCGACTCATTCTAAGTTTCTGGGGAAATTACTCAAAATGAGTAAAATCTGGATCATTTTGAGTTTATGAAAAAATTACAATAACATTGGAATAACTGGGAATAATTCATAAAAATAAGAATTAAAATAATTGTTTATAATGAATAAACACTTTGCACTTGTCAAAACATTAATACTTGAAGTCGATTTATCGCATTTATGAGAAATGAAAAACGAATTTTTAGGTTAGACATTTGTGAATTGACTGACAGGGATGGCAACCATGTAAACACGAAACATGCGAAACACAAAAAAAAGTAACGGCGCAACGCGCAGCAGATATTTTCTATAGTTGCTGCCAACATAACACACACACAAAAACTAGAAACTGACATTTCTTCTATTTTGAGTCACTTGAAGTTGCCGATTACTCATTTCGAGATCGACTTCCAAATGCGTTGCAACAAAAGTGAGTCGGGTTTTTTTCTGTGTTCTCGACGCTAATTTTGTTATTTATATTACATTTCCTTCTCCTTTTATTGATTACAGCCCAAAAATCTTTGGAGTTTCTTGCCTGGGAAAGTTGGTTTGTCAGTACGGTTGCGTACATATTTTTTTTTGGCGGTTAACAATTTTCTGTGATCAGATTGTAACTTGGTATATTGCAAACGAAAGGTAGGATCAAATTTAGAATTTTTATACAAAGAAAAGGAGTCGATTAGGCCGTTTTTCATCATTCTGCATTCAGCGACAAACCATGGTTGGTTCTGCGATACAATGATGTCAGAAAGTGAAACACTCTTTCTCATACCCAAATCCGTCGCAACTTCGAGACGCATGCATATCCCCTAATCGCCAAATCGTCGAATGATCAAATAGTCGAATGCCAAGTAATCGAATGGACAAAACGTCGAATGCTAAAAACATCGAATGGACAAAACGTCGAATGCTAAAAATATCGAATTGTCAATACGTCGAATGTTCAAAACGTCGAATGTTTAAAACGTCGAATGCTAAAAACGTCGAATCGTCAATACGACGAATGTTCAAAACGTCGAATTATCAATTCGTCGAATGTTAAAAACATCGAATTGTCAATACGTCGAATGTTCAAAACGTCGAATGATAAAAACGTCGAATGCTAAAAACATCGAATCGTCAAGTAGTCGAATGCTAAAAATATCGAATCTTTAGTTAATCGAATGCTAAAAACATCGAATTCTCAATTCGTCGAATGTTCAAAACGTCGAATTATCAATTCATCGAATGTTAAAAACATCGAATCGTCAACATGTCGAATGTTCAAAACGTCGAATTATCAATTTGTCGAATGCTAAAAACATCGAATTGTTAATTCATCGAATGCTTAAATCATCAAATTTTCCATTCGTCGAATGCTCAAATAGTCGAAACGCCATCTGTTCGAAATGTCAAGTAGTCGAATGGTAAAGTAGTCGAAACGCCATCTGTTCGAATTGCCAAGTAGAAGAATGGTAAAGTAGTCGAATGATAAAAACGTCGAATGCTCAGAACATCGAACTGTTAATTCGTCGAATGCTCAAAACGTCGAATGATAAAAACGTCGAATGCTAAAAACATCGAATCGTCAAAAGTTCGAAAAAGTTCTTTGCTTTAAGTTAATGTCTACTAAAGACAAAGAACTTTTTCGAACTTTTGACGATTCGATGTTCTAAGCATTTGACGTTTTTATCATTCGACGTTTTGAACATTCGACTACTTTACGATTCTACTACTTGTCAATTCGTCGAATGTTCAAAACGTCGAATTATCAATTCATCGAATGTTAAAAACATCGAATCGTCAACATGTCGAATGTTCAAAACGTCGAATTATCAATTTGTCGAATGCTAAAAACATCGAATTGTTAATTCATCGAATGCTTAAATCATCAAATTTTCCATTCGTCGAATGCTCAAATAGTCGAAACGCCATCTGTTCGAAATGTCAAGTAGTCGAATGGTAAAGTAGTCGAAACGCCATCTGTTCGAATTGCCAAGTAGAAGAATTGTAAAGTAGTCGAATGATAAAAACGTCGAATGCTCAGAACATCGAACTGTTAATTCGTCGAATGCTCAAAACGTCGAATGATAAAAACGTCGAATGCTAAAAACATCGAATCGTCAAAAGTTCGAAAAAGTTCTTTGTTTTAAGTTAATGTCTACTGAAGACAAAGAACTTTTTCGAACTTTTGACGATTCGATGTTTTTAGCATTCGACGTTTTTATCATTCGACGTTTTGAACATTCGACGTATTGACAATTCGATTTTTTGAGCATTCGACAAATTGATAATTCGACGTTTTGAACATTCGACATGTTGACGATTCGATGTTTTTAACATTCGATGAATTGATAATTCGACGTTTTGAACATTCGACGAATTGAGAATTCGATGTTTTTAGCATTCGATTAAATGAAGATTCGATTATTTGAGCATTCGACTAGATGACGATTCGATGTTTTTAGCATTCGACTAAATGCCGATTCGATGTTTTTAGCATTCGACGTTTTGTCCATTCGATTACTTGGCATTCGACTATTTGATCATTCGACGATTTGGCGATTAGGGAATCTGCAATCTGCATGCGTCTCGCAACTTCAACTATCGCCGTTGACAAAAGTTCGCTAGACTCCTCGATCCCCCCACCAACGCCCATCCCCACCTCCATCTCATTAGCTCGGTGTACTCATCCGCCCTACCGAAGTCAAAATGAAATTTCCACTTCTCAGGACCCTGAGACCTCGAACCAGTCGAAGGGGAGAGGAGGCACAGGTGAACCGCGACCGGGAGGTGATCAGAGCACGTGACCAACTCCAATACCTTAAGATCTAGAATAAACGTTAGAAATGACAATGAGCACCAAACTAAGTCTATTACACTCGAACTTAGGCTGCTAATATATGTATGGTGCTCTGGCGAGTCGCTTGCAGACCTCCCGTTACACAAAATCAACTCGTTCTCCTCCATACAATCAATTAAAAGTCTACCTCTGAAATTAACAAATGAGTCACTCGACGATCTGCTGGCAGTAAAATGATTATTTCCTTCAAAAATACTATCCTCGAGATAATTTAAGTTAGACACCCTGCCATTAACCCCTTTGCTGTGAGGAGACAAATTTATAAAGTGGGTCCAAAATGTTAAGAAATTTTTTAGTGACCAAAATTTGTGAGATTGGGTACAGTTAGGTTTTGGGGGTCGCTAATGACGAATCTGAAGTCAAATTTTCAAAATTTAAAATGGCGGATCCAAAATGGCGGACGTATTTTTTTGAATTTATCGGATTTGCTTGAAACTTGTTACTCGGGGGTTTTCGAGGTCGCTGATTTCGAATATGAAGTCAGATATTAAAAATTCAAAATAACGGATCCAATATGGCGGACGACATTTTCAAAAATTCATCGGATTCACTTGAAACTTGTTACTCAAGGGTTTTTGGGGTCGCTGATAACGAATCTGAAGTCAGATTTTCAAAATTCAAAATGGCGGATCCAAAATGGCGGACGTATTTTTTTAATTTATCGGATTTGCTTGAAACTTGTTACTCGGGCGTTTTCGAGGTCGCTGATTCTAAATATGAAGTTAGATTTTCGAAATTCAAAATGGCGGATCCAAAATGGCGGACATATTTTTTTGAATTTTTCGGATTCGTTTAAAACTTGTTACTCGGGGGTTTTCGAGGTCGCTGATTTGGATCCGCCATTTTGAATGTTTAAAAATGCACTTCAGATTCGTTATCAGCGACCCTGAAAACCCCCGAGTAACAATTTTTAAGCGAATACAATGAATTCAAAAAAATACGTCCGCCATTTTGAATTTTGAAAATCTGACTTCAGTTTCGTCATCAGCGACCTCAAAAACCCCCGAGTAACAAGTTTCAATCGAATCCAAGAAATTAAAAAAATATGTCCGCCATATTGGATCCGCCATTTTTAATTTTTAAAATCTGAGCTTACATTCGTTATGAGAGACACTGAAAACCCCCGAGTAACAAGTTTCAAGCGAATACGATGAATTCAAAAAATACGTCCGCCATTTTGGATCCGCCATTTTGAATTTCGAAAATCTAACTTTATATTCCGAATCAGCGACCTCGAAAACCCCCGAGTAACGAGTTTTAAGCAAATCCAATGAATTCAAAAAAATATGTCCGCCATTTTAGATCCGCCATTTTGAATTTCGAAAATCTAACTTTATATTCGGAATCAGCGACCTCGAAAACCCCCGAGTAACAAGTTTGAAGCGAATTCAATGAAATAAAAAAATTAGTCCGTCATCGAAATTCATATTCGTAACCAGTGACGTCGACAACATTTTGATATAATTGTGTGAGATATTATTTTGATATGATAATGTATGCTGCCTGAGATTTAATATAATAAAAGTCATTCAAAACAGTCTACTTTTGAGCAGCCATATTGGATTTTGGTTTTCGAATTTTCAAAATTTGACTTCAGATTCGGATTTAGCGTCGAAAATACCATATGTAACGTATGTGTGACGTAAATTTACTTGTTTTTTCTGCCTTTTATCAATTTTTTTGTATGTACGTCTATAGACGTACCTCACACTGGAAGCCCACTTTCAAATGTACGTCTATAGACGTACCCTCACAGTCAAGGGGTTAAAATCACCCCCAATGACTATAGGCAGATCCTCAAAATCCGCTTGCAGGGAGTTTAATTTCGAATTAAAATTGTTAAAAAAAACTAATACTTTCTGTTGCAGGTGAAACACATACAAATACAATTAAAAACGAAAAACTGTTAAAACATAACTTTACAATCATAATATCCGGTTCTGACAAAATCAAATGCGAAGAATAAAATCTTTTATTTACAGTTAAAATCAAACCTCATTTAGCTCTTCTCTTCTTCGCATCCCTAACCACTGGTGCATAAAAAACATCCAAAAAATCTGGAAACCTCACCGATCTTGTGACATCATACTCCGACTAAGATTCGCATAAGCAAACGACGTCGTGGCTTCGAAAAAGATGACCGATGTCGTCGATGTTCGCAATCCCTCGCATATTCCAAAAGATAATTCTTGTCTTCTGTACTTCTGTACCGATCCGGACTTGGCGCCTTCAAATCGTCCTCCTCCTGTATGTAGATGCTAAGCTTGGGAGAGATTGCGTGAACGCAGATTTTTGAAGGACACAGGTGTGGCGTCGCCCTTATTCAAGTATTTGTCCATGGTAGCAGATTCTTTCAATACATCTTTTTAGTTGGACGCCCTGGACCCTTCTTCGTCTCCATACCGGGGGTAGTAAATGTCTCCCTGTCTTCTTCTTTTTTCTCACGATCCTGATCTTTATCGAAACTTCTTGACAGGTCTATCGCTTCCTCTGGATTCAACGGCTTGCCGTCTACAATTATTTTGTTGTTTTTTATAAATGCCTCTCTACCCGATTTTTTAATTAATTCAGCTTGCGATTTAAGAGATTTACGCAACTCTCTTTCTTGCTTGCTGCGGTCGTTGGAAATTGACATATTAAGTTTGCGAAACTCAGCAACCTTTGTAAAGATGACCTTCACTCATCTTGAAGCGATGAACTTAATGAGCACAGGACGGTTTCCCGCAAATTTTCCCAGTCTATAAGTATCAGCAACTGCTATCTCTGGTATATATCAGTGTTAGTGTCATTGAAAATCGACATTGTAGTTGAGCACAAGTTTGTGTTATTAGCTTCATTGTCCTCTAAGCCAAAAATAATGACATTGTTGGCTCTGTCTTTGTGGTTTACGATGTCGAGACCTTTTTCCAAAGAAACCGTGCTTTTCTCGAGAGCCGAGACCTTTTCATTTAGATTCTGTATAAAATTGCACGAGTTTTTTACATCCAGCCTCAAGTCCGAGTGTGATTTCGTTAAATTCTGGATACATTCCGTGAGCTTACTTAACCCTCCTGCGCATACGTTTCTACCCACAAAGTCGCTTGCAAATGCATACATTTTTCAGGATGTAGGATTTGCACGGCGATCGGTATCTAGGGGTTTTCGGGGTCGCTGATTACGAATCCGAGGTCAGAATTTCATAATTCAAAATGGCGGACCCAATATGGCAGAAAATTTTGACAATTTTGAAAAAAAAATTCTAATCGTTCCGTCTATCGCTATCTAGGGGTTTTTGAGGTCGCTCATTACGAATATAAAGTCAAAATTCCTCAATTAAAAATGTCAGATCCAATATTAGCAATTTATTATGTGTAGTTTGAAAATGGAACAACAATAAGCATTCAAAATTTTTTTTAAAAAATTTCAAACTGTTTTTGTTTATTTTATTTAAAGTTCATTGTTCAAAAAAGTAATAAATAATAGTATTTTTATTTAAACATTTACTGACTCGGAATGATTGTTAAATTTAATGTTTTATTAAATGTAAATTATAATTAATTAAATGTAATTAATTAGAATAGTCGCATACAAAAATAATAATAAATATTTTCCTTAACCCCTTGGCAGTCGATGACGTGTATGCACGTCATGGTGCAGGTGGGCTCAAACTGTCGATGACGTGTATAGACGCAAGCAGATTTTTGGCTACAAAAACACACATATTTGTCCACAAATTAATACTCGGGGGTTTTCGGGGATGCTGATTACGAATCCAATATCAGATTTTGAAAATTCAAAATGGCGGATCCAATATGGCGGACATTTTAAAAAATTCATCGGATTCACTTGAATATTAAATCCGCTATTATGCATTTTCAAAATCTGAAATCGGATTCGTAATCAGCGACTTCCAAAACCCCCAAGTAAAAAGTTTTAAGTAAATACGATGAATTTTAGCAAATTTCGTCCTCTATATTGGATCCGCCATTTTGAATTTTTAAAATCTGCAATCGGTTTCGTAATCAGCGACCCTGAAAACCCCCGAGTAAAAAGTTTCAAGTGAATCCGATGAATTTTAGGAAATGTTGTCAGCCATATTAGAACCACAATTTTTAATTTTTAAAATCTGATATCGGATTCGTAATCAGCAACCCCGAAAACCCCTGAGTAACAAGTTTCAAGTCAATTCAGTCGATTTTTAATTTTCATGTTCGCCATATTAGATCCGCCATTTTGAATTTTCAAAATCTGATATCGGATTCGTAGTCAGCGACCTCGAAAACTCCTGAGAAACAAGTTTCAAGTGAATCCGATGAATTTTAGGAAATGTCCGCCATATTGGAACCACCATTTTAAATTTTCAAAATCTGATATCGGATTCGTAATCAGTGACCCCGAAAACTCCTAGATAGCGATAGACGGTCGGATTAATTTTTTTTAATTATCATCCGCCATATTGGATTCGCCATTTTCAATTTTGGAATTCTGACCTCGGATTCATAATCAGCGACCTCAAAAACCCCTAGATAGAGATAGACGGGACGATTACAAAACTTTTAAAAAATTGTCGTCCGCCATATTGGGTCCGACATTTTTGATTTTTTGAATTTTTGACTTCAGATTCGTAATTATCGACCTCAAAAACACCTAGATAGCAATAGACGGGACGATTAGAAAACTTTTTCAAAATTGTCATCAGCCATATTGGATCTGCCATTTTGAATTTTGTCATTTTGACTCCATGTTTGTAAACAGCGACCTCTAAAACCCTTTGATAATAAGTTTTGGTAAAATTCTATAAATTTTTTTAAAAGTCCACTTTTAAAAAATATAATTGTCCGACATATTGTATTCGCCATTTTGAATTTTTGAATTTTGAGGTTGAATTCGTAATCAGCGCACCCAAAAACCCTTTGATGGACAATGTTTGGAAAATCCGATAAACAAACATTAATTTATAAAACAGAAATTTTTCAATTTGTTTAAACATTTTATATGCAATATTTATTGTTAAATAAATAATATATAGTGTGCTAAATAATTCAAATAGCTTCGTTTGTTCATTGAAAGAAATTTGCAACTTGTCCGATGTCTTAATATTTATTTAAACAATAGTTATTAACAAATATGTTTGGACGAGTATACTCGTCCTCATGCATACGGTAACGGTTTAGTTTGGACGAGTATACTCGGCTTTATGCGCAGGAGGGTTAATTGTTTTTGTATGGAGAGCTCCATTATAATTAAACAAAAATCAGAAAAAAAGAAACACACAACAATTTCGAGGAGAAAACCACTTTACACGGCACCAACACTTCACACCATAAAGTTCACCATAAAATTTACCATAAGTTCAGGATAAAATAACTCGATAAAATTAGACAGCGAGATACAATTAAAGAACTTATTAAATTAAACGACCGTTTCGAACGAGCAAACAACAAACACGTCTGACTCTTACGAAGGTTCGGGTAGAACTCTCAGTATATTAAGTAACACGGAAATAAAGGCAGCCAATTTGTTTACGGTGATTTTTGTGACACGAGTGGAGGTCGAGGGCGCCTACGGCCCCTCGACCTCCACTCGTGTCACAAAAATCACCGTAAACAAATTGGCTGCCTTTATTTCCGTGTTACTTACGATATTTTTTATTCCTAATGCACAAAAGTGTCGATTTCAGATAGCAGACAGGGAATAAAAGTCAGTCACTTGTTCGACTTATATGAAAATGGCGTCCGTTTTCTGCCTTAAGCAAAAATAACGCATGGGATCAGCGGTTATGTTTGCACATAGGAGAAAATGGACGCCATTTTCATATGGTCGAACAAATGAGTGACTTTACTCCCTGTCGTCAGCTATCTAAAAGCGCCATTTTTGTGCATGTGGGATAAAAATATTTTTTTAAATTTTTTTAAAATAAAATAAACATTTTTTAGAATTTTCTTTTATTAAGTAAATGAAAAAATAAACAATTTTTATAAGTTTCTTTAAATAAATAAACATATTTTTTAAATATATAAAATTAATAAAAACCTTTTTTAAAATTCCCCTTTTTTATAAATAATGCAAATTTTACCTTGTGTAAATTATTGTTCAAAGTCATTTCAAGAGGAAAGTAAGTCACTGTACATACTTGTGTTTTTTTTTAAATGACTTCAGGCTTAGCCAACTGTCAGAACACACACTCTTATATACCAACTTGTTTTTGCGTTTCTACAGAACGACTTTGAGGTTAGGAGTACTCGCATTTGCCTGGACCACCCGTCAATGGGTTTTCTCGCCAGTGGAGAGGGAAACTGTAGAAAACCTCTCCGAGTACAACCGGTTTATCGACAATCGAATTCTAATGGTGTGTATCGGACAATAGTCGACGGTGCACATCATTATACTTCGACGTCAAACCTCCCGCTCAGATTATCTCACGTGCCGGAAAAATCCCAGGCTAATGGGCACGAACCAAGTACCCTTGGTCCGCCCACCGAGCCAGGCACTTATCCTACCGAGCTAATCTGTCGGTTGACTTGTGTTATATTTGGTGCAACTTTTAACCCTCCTGCGCATAAAGCCGAGTATACTCGTCCAAACTAAACCGTTACCGTATGCATGAGGACGAGTATACTCGTCCAAACATATTTGTTAATAACTATTGTTTAAATAAATATTAAGACATCGGACAAGTTGCAAATTTCTTTCAATGAACAAACGAAGCTATTTGAATTATTTAGCACACTATATATTATTTATTTAACAATAAATATTGCATATAAAATGTTTAAACAAATTGAAAAATTTCTGTTTTATAAATTAATGTTTGTTTATCGGATTTTCCAAACATTGTCCATCAAAGGGTTTTTGGGTGCGCTGATTACGAATTCAACCTCAAAATTCAAAAATTCAAAATGGCGAATACAATATGTCGGACAATTATATTTTTTAAAAGTGGACTTTTAAAAAAATTTATAGAATTTTACCAAAACTTATTATCAAAGGGTTTTAGAGGTCGCTGTTTACAAACATGGAGTCAAAATGACAAAATTCAAAATGGCAGATCCAATATGGCTGATGACAATTTTGAAAAAGTTTTCTAATCGTCCCGTCTATTGCTATCTAGGTGTTTTTGAGGTCGATAATTACGAATCTGAAGTCAAAAATTCAAAAAATCAAAAATGTCGGACCCAATATGGCGGACGACAATTTTTTAAAAGTTTTGTAATCGTCCCGTCTATCTCTATCTAGGGGTTTTTGAGGTCGCTGATTATGAATCCGAGGTCAGAATTCCAAAATTGAAAATGGCGAATCCAATATGGCGGATGATAATTAAAAAAAATTAATCCGACCGTCTATCGCTATCTAGGAGTTTTCGGGGTCACTGATTACGAATCCGATATCAGATTTTGAAAATTTAAAATGGTGGTTCCAATATGGCGGACATTTCCTAAAATTCATCGGATTCACTTGAAACTTGTTTCTCAGGAGTTTTCGAGGTCGCTGACTACGAATCCGATATCAGATTTTGAAAATTCAAAATGGCGGATCTAATATGGCGAACATGAAAATTAAAAATCGACTGAATTGACTTGAAACTTGTTACTCAGGGGTTTTCGGGGTTGCTGATTACGAATCCGATATCAGATTTTAAAAATTAAAAATTGTGGTTCTAATATGGCTGACAACATTTCCTAAAATTCATCGGATTCACTTGAAACTTTTTACTCGGGGGTTTTCAGGGTCGCTGATTACGAAACCGATTGCAGATTTTAAAAATTCAAAATGGCGGATCCAATATAGAGGACGAAATTTGCTAAAATTCATCGTATTTACTTAAAACTTTTTACTTGGGGGTTTTGGAAGTCGCTGATTACGAATCCGATTTCAGATTTTGAAAATGCATAATAGCGGATTTAATATTCAAGTGAATCCGATGAATTTTTTAAAATGTCCGCCATATTGGATCCGCCATTTTGAATTTTCAAAATCTGATATTGGATTCGTAATCAGCATCCCCGAAAACCCCCGAGTATTAATTTGTGGACAAATATGTGTGTTTTTGTAGCCAAAAATCTGCTTGCGTCTATACACGTCATCGACAGTTTGAGCCCACCTGCACCATGACGTGCATACACGTCATCGACTGCCAAGGGGTTAAGGAAAATATTTATTATTATTTTTGTATGCGACTATTCTAATTAATTACATTTAATTAATTATAATTTACATTTAATAAAACATTAAATTTAACAATCATTCCGAGTCAGTAAATGTTTAAATAAAAATACTATTATTTATTACTTTTTTGAACAATGAACTTTAAATAAAATAAACAAAAACAGTTTGAAATTTTTTAAAAAAAATTTTGAATGCTTATTGTTGTTCCATTTTCAAACTACACATAATAAATTGCTAATATTGGATCTGACATTTTTAATTGAGGAATTTTGACTTTATATTCGTAATGAGCGACCTCAAAAACCCCTAGATAGCGATAGACGGAACGATTAGAATTTTTTTTTCAAAATTGTCAAAATTTTCTGCCATATTGGGTCCGCCATTTTGAATTATGAAATTCTGACCTCGGATTCGTAATCAGCGACCCCGAAAACCCCTAGATACCGATCGCCGTGCAAATCCTACATCCTGAAAAATGTATGCATTTGCAAGCGACTTTGTGGGTAGAAACGTATGCGCAGGAGGGTTAAGTTATTTTCTTCTACGAAATGTAATCGCCATTTATTTCCGGTTTCAAAGTCCACGTCCCGTTGCTATCATTTGTAATCCTAACTTGTTTGACTTCCTTCTGGCGAACTTGAATTTTAAAGTACAGAGTGTCAAGTGGATCAGGAAGTTTAATGCAACATCCACAAACTGTTATCGTCAGCTTTCTATATTTTTCAATTTCGATTATGGCATACAAACGTAAATCATTTCTTTTTTAAATTCATTGGATTTTATTTTTCTTTAAACAATTAATTATTGCAATATTATACCATTTACAAATCAACATAGAGAAATAATTATAAAGTTTTAACAATTTTTCGCCTTTTTCATCCTTATATGTGGACGTCTACATGAAAAGGGCCCATATTGTCGGTTCTAGTTTTCGAGATAATCGCAATTTAGTAATTTTTGAGCAAAATCTTAATTTTTTAAAAATTTTTTATTATCAATCTACGTTTTGACAAGTCGAATCATGCGGTTTTAATTAATTTATCGATAATTTAACTGTTTGATTTCATTAGTTTTTAGAAAAATGAAAAGGGCCCATTTTGTCGATTTTTCGTATTTTCAAAATTAAGAGGTGGGGGAATGGTTTCAAAAATTTAAAACCTGTTGGTGTTTTGTCTTCAAGGTGCCCTGAACTGGAAACAATTCTTATCTGAATAACTTCCAAGAAGAACCAGAGATACAACTATTAGTTGGTATCGCAATCTTTAATTCCGTTTTTCTCGAAATGAGGTTTTTGGCGTTCTAAACTTTGAAATTCCGTAACTCAGCGAATTTTTAACCAAAAAAGTTTTAAGACCACTCAAAATTTTCCAAATTTTGCCAGAAATACGCCCATATAGATAACTCTAATAGTGCCAAAATGGGCCCTTTTTATGTGGACGTCCACATATAAAGTCAATGATTCTAATTGTTGCAATATATCAAATAGAAAATATTTAACCACTCGACAGTCCATGGCACATATATATGACCCATAAAAGTCGTTTTACCTTTGTTTTATGGCACATATATATACTTCATGGACGAAAAAGTACTAAATTTACTTCGATTTTAGTATCACTGAGTGTTCTTAGGTTTTTAGGGGTGTTAATTCAGAATCTGGAGTAAAATTATTAAAATTCAAAATGGGGGATTCAATATGGCGATAGATTTCAAAAATATAAAATGTCGGATCCAATATACCACAGAGCACTGAGAATTTTCTTAAACTTGATTGGACCTGGCACAGCGATTGAGTAAAAAAGCTCCTGGAAGACTGTAGTTATTTAACCCTTTGCCGTTGATATCTTACGAAATGTCGTCTAGAGTCCTTTTTGGGGGAACAGCCAATGAGAAGAGGCGTTTATGCTTGCGTTGATAAGTTAGTTATGTGTAAGTATGTAAGTGTCTAAACTTGCAGGATCGTACCTTCTTAAAATTGGAACCCATTTATATTTTACAATAAATTATATTTAATTATACTAATTGATCACTAAAAATACGATTTTTTGTGTAAAGTGCAAATGTATATTTGCAATTTATTACAATTTAAAAATGGTAAATTTGATTGTTAAAGACTTTTATCAAACATAAATATCCTATGTAAACAAAACCTCAAAATCAAACTAACATCCGGCCCTGATATTGTCCACGTGATTCAACTGTCAAACTGCTTGTTTTTGAGGTGGGGAAAACTTATGTACGGCAAAGAGTTAAATGACCGCATGTGAGGAAATATTAACAGCATGAGACTGTTAGACCTTGAATGCTAATGTTTTGACTTTATTGTCCTTCCGCATAAGGGGCCGTACACATAATACGTCACGCGATTTTTTACCATTTTAGACCCCCCCTCCCCTCATGTCACACACTGTCCCATACCTCTTAAAAGCCATAATCCTAAACAAATACGAAATAATTCGAAATCTGTACGCAAAGAATCCGATATTAGTACGCTTGAATTTGGAATTAGTGTGGTATAAAATCCTATTCTAAAACAAATACGAAACAAATACGAAACTAATCCACATTAATATGCCCGGATTTAATCCGGATTAGTCCGATATTTTCACAAGGAATATAATATTATTCGGGTGGCCGACTATTTCCGAATTCTTAGCATACATATTTCGGATTGTTTCGTATTTGTTTTAGAACAGGATTTTACCACACTAATTCCAAATTCAAGCGGACTAATGTCCGTTTAAAAATTCATCTAAAATAAATACGGAATGATCCGCAATCAATATGTAAACAATACGAAATCAGTCGGCAATAATACGAATTTAGTCCAGTTAAAAGATTTAATACAAAACAAGTATGGAACAATCCAAAATCTGTATGCAAAGAATCCGGTAGTAGTCAGCGGAAATCCGAATTATAAAACTTATTTTTAGACTGGGGTGTTTTGATAGGATATTATTGTTTTATAATAATATGGAATTTTCAAATATATACAATTCACAGACAGTCCACAGATAGATAAATTCAAACTATAATTATAATTTCGAATGAACAAAACCAGACTATAACCAGATTAATTCCGGACTTAATTGGACTAATTTTACATTTGTAAGTTGCGTATTATCAGACTAACTTCGGACTAATTCCGGATTCACTGAATATACACAAGCCGTATTGAGTTTGAATTTATCTGGACTAATTCCGAGTGACTAAAACCTGACCATAAGCAGACTGTTTCGGATTAGCTGCGAATTCACTGATTAAAACAACTGGATTACTTCTGCATTTACTAGTTGCATATGATGTGACTAACTTCAGACTAAATCCGACTAATTTCGGATTCAATAGTTATAAAAAACTGTATTGCTTTTAAATTTAATTATAGGTGAAAAAACTCCACAATAAACCGTACTGTTGCGGACGAATTCCGGATTAGTCCAAAATCTGTCTGACTTTTTATTCAAGGTATTTACTTATGGTAAATAAAATATTTACTTCTACAGTTAATTTGTTTTTACAAATTTTACAAATTAACATAGATGTGTTAGTTTTTTGTCATTTCTTTTCGTGGCACTTTATAAATTCTATTATGATTTTGAATTCCCATGCGAGCGTGGTATAATGATTAGTGTACTCAATTTCGGTGCGTTATAATGTTAGATACACGGAGAAAAATAAATAGTAATAATTATACTATTTTCGATGAAAAATTACTACTTTTAAGTAGTAATTTTGAAACTGCTCGAAAAATAGTAACTTTTGCTTCGTATTCAAACGATTTTTACTTTTTTGAAAAAGTATAATTTACTTCAAGGAATCTAAATTTTATTAAAAGCCGAGTAATATTTAAAATGTCCCGAGTAATTAATACTCTGAGCGAAGCAACTTTTATTACGAATCAGAGCAATTATTACTATTTCGGTAAAGATTTTTACTCGTAAAAGTAGTAATCCGTACCCACACAATGACGCGCCTCACACCGACGGGCGAAACGAATGCCGGCGCGCCTGCGCGTCTGTCCACGCCGTGACGAAAAAAAATGCTGGTGTAGAGAGCTATATTATCTCGTTTTATTTTAATAAATTAAAATAAAATAATCAGTGCGTTCAAAAAATATTTTTTTAAGTAATTAACACTCTGCATGTGTATTATTATTCATTATTCATAAGTTTTACTTTTTTTTCACATTCTTACTTACAATTAACAACTTAACATATCGGAAAATCTTAACATCTATACAGTTTCGAACCCTACCCAACTTATATCTAACGCAACCTAAAATCGCACGCATTTATACTAAGCCTCTCGGCTACGCAATCGCTATGGAGAAAATTTCATGTTACCCGCATATATATCTCTTTTCGATAAAGTGAATCATAAATTATATTTATTTAGATAAGTTACTGAATTAAAATATAAACATTTATAATAATAATAATAATAATAATAATAATAATAATAATAATAATAATAATAAACAGTATTATTAATTTAAAATTACTTATTTTAATTATTAAATTATTAGATTATAATGTTAATAATTTTATTTATTTATATATTTTTTATTAATTAATTAGTAATTCATTAAAAATTAATTAACTAATTATTAAGTGATTATACATGAATTGCATACTTTGAAATTGATAAATAATTAAAATAATGCATATAGGAATTAATGATCGCACCACTGATATAAACAAAATTGTCCAAATAACTGAACCGTGCTACACGTGCTTCTGGTAACCTAGAAATGTTTGATCACTTTGACGTCAGGTTACGGTCGCTGCGCATGACAGTAGTGACGTGATCACACACATAGGTGTGTAACAGTAGTGGTACGGATTACTACTTTTACGAGTAAAAAGTTTGTTCTGCAATAGTAAAAGTTGCTTCTTGCAGAAGCAATCTTTATTTTCCGCAGTATTAATTATTAGAATTTCTACAAGTAATATTTACAACATATCGAATGTAAAAAGTAATACAAAATTTAATAAAATTTACAATGACGATGTAAAAATTAAAATTCTTAAAGCAATTTTTAAACGTGACTACTGTAATAATTACTATTAGTAATTTTTACTACCAGAAATAGTAATTTTTACTTAATGCGAAGTATATTTTACTATGAATAGTAATTTTTAATATAAAAGTAGAATTATTACTATTCCATAGGAACTTTTACTAGAAACTCAGCACCATTTTTCTCCGTGTAGGTGTAGGTTTAAATCCCCAAGCGTTAGAAATTTTAAGTTAATGTAAATAAAATTGTGATAGGTATATTTGAAAAATATGTTGAATGTACTATAAAGTAATAATAATTAATATATATAAGGAACCGTCTATAAACTACGTTACCAATTTTTCAGACTTTTTAGACCCTTTCCCCCATTAGTTACCATTGCGTTACATGCAAAAATTTTAGTTTTTGGACCCCCTCCCCCCTAAAGTGGTAACGTAGTTTATGGATAGACCCTAACTTGTATAATTATTTTTTTATAAACATTTACTAAATTGTTTGGACTAATTCCGGATTCACTAGTTGTATACAAACCGTATTGATTTCAGATTTATCCGGATAACAAAAACCTGACAATAAATCGCACTGTTTTGGATAAATTCCGGATTCACTAGTTGTTCACAAATCGTATAGAATTTGGATATATCCGGATTAATTTCGGGTGACAAAAATCTGACCATAAACCGCAATGTTTCGGACAAATTTCGAATTAGTACGAAATCTGTCCGGTTTTTTAAGCAGGGAGGTGTAATAATGATTTATTTATTCTTAATAATTAAAAAAAAAATTTTTAAACAACTGAAATTACCTAAAACCGAAAACTGGGTGTCAGCCACGCAGAAATTTTTCGCCGTCAACTTCATAAAGTTATTAAATACACAAAGATACTTGGAAGACTAATGTCACTCACGGAACATAAAGTTAAGTACATTTTGTACTTAACTTTATGTACCGTCCAATAGAGACAAATGTTCAACTTTTACGAATTTAAACGAGATATTAGAGTATGAATCTAGAATATGGGTGTCGCACACCCAGGGTGCGGTTTAAGGGTTAAAAATTAGAAAAAAGTGTATTATTGGAACAATTTCTTAAAGAAGATGTAATATTATAACACTCTATTTTACAGTAGTACCTAGAAGGAAGTATTTATCAGACATAATTGTTCAAAACCCCTGTTACTCTAATATCAAAAGAATAAATGAATTTCAGTCAGACGTAATTTTAAAAATTTTGTAATATTAGAATGTGCTCCACAAAAAATAAGCATCCTGCGTGACAGACCAGAGTACCCCATGTGGAAAGATTCCTAGGAATATGCTCCTTGAAAAAAATCTGAAGTCAGATTTACAAAATATAAAATTATTGATCCAATGTGACAGGCACTTTTTAAATATTGACTTATTTTGATTCAAAATGATTGTAATCTTGATTGTAATTGTAATAAATAATTGTATTTTCGAATCAATCTTTGAAAAATCAAAATGTAAGTGCTGAAATATTGTAATTTTTATTAATATGTTTTTATAATGTATAAATTATTATTAAGTGAAGCAAATCTAACCTTGGATTCGTGTAAAGAGCACGGAGAAAAGTGGATATTAAAAAATCTTAATATACTAGATATTAAGAGAAGATGCTAATGCATATCATCTAGATGTGAGTCAAAATTTCTGAACTGGGCCACCTAAAACAATCTTTTTAAATTTGCATTATGTTTTGTAACAGGTTTTACCATATTGAGTTAATTTATAATGTTTAATTAAATTCAAATTTAATTATTTTTAATTTGGAATTATTTATTTTTCTTTTCTAAAACGAAGAGATTAAATTCGGTTAATAGAAAACCTGTTATCTATTTTGATTATTCATAGAGTATGGATTTTCCCATGGCGCCAGGCCATTTTGACACGGAATGACCGAATGCTGCTGACCTTTTTGTCAAGCAGCCGCTTGCCAACGTCATTGGTAGTCAAGTTTAGGAGAGCAACTCGCCTAATTTTGATAGAGCTGTGAGTTTAAAGTTCAGTAGCGCTGCACAACAGTCAATAGCGGAACTGCTCTACCAACAGTTTTTCAGTGTATGATTAAGAATTTCATGTCAGCTTTGGGAATTTAATATAAATTGGTCAAATTATCTTTATTTTTTTAAAACCTAAGTTCCTTAGTGTTATTTGAGCATAGCTTTATTAATAATAATTCCTAAACCAAACATAAAAAACTTGAGAAACAGCAGCAATCACACAGCAAACATAGCAAGAAGTAGATTCATACAGAAAGCACTCCAAATGACAGAGGCTAGGAGGAAAGCTAATTAATATTTCATTTTACGGCAACTATATTACATCCGTTATATTGAATTCTCAAAAGCTCACATCAAATTCGTAATTAAAGACACCAAAATCCCCAAAATGACAAATTTTAAACAAAGCCTTTTAATTTTTAAGTCCGCAATTTTAGATTTACCATTTTTAATTTTGAGAATCTGATATCAAATTCGAAATCAGCGATCTCAAAAACCCCCAAATAACACATTTTAGGCACCCTATTAAAAATTCCGTCATAGTATGCTATGTCGTTTCCTACATATTAAACTAAATATTTTTGAATGTCGAAAACAGCGTTAAACTCGATAACGTAAACTACATCAGAAACTATTTTGGAAACAGAATCGGAAAATGGAATAGTGAAGTATATCGTATACATCAACGTTTACTACATTAGTTCCGATATCGTTTTCGACTTCATGAAATAATCATAAACAAATTTCGTGTAATTTTAAAGAAAAAATGGATTTAATATAATTAATGTTCTGCATAGAGTAACTAAAAAGCCGTCGCAAAGATATTGCGCCACTTTTGAGGGTCAAGAGTTGTTATTTTCGACATTTGATGCTTTTAAATTCAATAACATAAAAACAAAAAATTAGAAAAATACATCAACTTTTTTAATATGTAGAAGAATAGTGTTATTTAGTTACTGAGAAAATGAAATTATAATTTTATGTATTTAAAGGCATATAAATAAAAAAAGAAACAAGATTAAAAACCTATACCTACTTATTTAACAAATATATTACTTATAATTCTTATTCTAAGAAATAATTGCTGTTTAGAAAACAAAAATATATTTTTTTTAATTCTGTATTTTACTTAAACTGTCATTACAAACATAGAAGTTTAACAATAGTTTTTATAATGAAAAACGAAAAACGTAAATTACAATTTATAATAAGTCAAATTAATTTACAAAGTAATTAATAATTATTGTTGTACAATATAGTGAAGTGAACTAAATATTAAAATATCACAATTACTTCATAAATTCTGTTCTTGTAAAATAAGATAAATTTAAAAAAATGAATATAATATTACGATTTTTAAACTGTTGATGATATACATATTATAATTATAAACTATTCTGTTTTTCACACTTTCGTATACTACAATTAACCATTATATCCGTAACGTAACAAAATGTTGAAAGCATCCTAGTAGTATTTAATACTAATAAACACGAGTTGTTTTAATAAATTTTACTTAAATTATCTACTTAAAAATAAAATACAAACTAATACAAACACATACGTAAGTACTGACATCAAGACAAATTACATTATAAATAAAATCGATAATCTATTAATCAGTAATTGTGACTTTCATTGTATGTTTAGTTCGACAATTTTCGAGTTTTAAGGATTTTTCTGTTATAATAACTGATATTGTAATACAAAATTAATTTATTACAAATATTTATTTAAAAAAGGTTTTTATAATCAAGTATTGAAAAAAGTGTTGATTTATATTTTAACATATAACTCAAAGGTGCGAGAGAAGCACAAAAAATAATATTAATGACCCTAGTGGCAGTAGTTGACAGAGCCGATCGGTGACGTCGACCTCGAACCCAAGCAGGGTTCTGAGAGACGAGGACCCGTTCTACTCCAGGTGTCGGGTACTTGAACCTAAGCAAGGTTCGAAGTACTGTCCCCTAAAGCCGGTTGTCACTGCTTGATAGTGCGAGAGAAGAAGCTCCGTTACTTCAAGGGCCACGTTCCCCCTGACCCAGAAGGTATGAGTGTGGGCCTTAAGTTCTCACGG
This sequence comes from Leptopilina syphax, assembly GCA_032872505.1. Taxonomy (NCBI): domain Eukaryota; kingdom Metazoa; phylum Arthropoda; class Insecta; order Hymenoptera; family Figitidae; genus Leptopilina; species Leptopilina syphax. The sequence continues at coordinate 42,184,546 of CM065468.1, read as the reverse complement.
AAAAAACGTTAACCCTCAGGGTGGTGCAGAAGGTCACAAGGCCTTAAGACACCAGAGTTACTCCTCTGCCTTGTGTGGAATGTTTTCAAACCCAAAATATTCTTTCGCAAAATAATTGACAATTTATCCTTAAAAGGACTAATTGTCAATGTGAAATTTGTTTGCATTATTTGTCCTGAAAAGGACAGGTTGTTTTTGAAAGGTTTTACAAGAACTGCAAGCTGGAGATAAAAAAAATTGTTTTTTTCAATTTGACCTTGAAATAAGTAATGATTAATATAAAACATATACAATTCCATTTTTTGTCCTTTAAATTTAAAAATTTTAATAACAAATAAAAAGAAAAAAAATACATAAAAAATAAAAAAATAAAAAAAAACATAAAAAGTAAAAAAAATAAAAAAAGACTTTCCAGTTCACGTTTACCTCCACGTGGTAAAAGTTGGAAAACATTAAAAATATTTTAAGTATTTTAATGGCTAAAGAACGTGATTATCGAATTTCAACTGAAAATTCGTCTGTCATATAGGAGCGGCCATGTTCAATTTTAAAAATTGGACATTACATTCGTAATCAGCGAAACCAAAAAACCTCGAATAACAAGTTTTAAGCGAAACTAATAATTTTTTAGAAAAATTGTCCGCCAAGTTGGATCCACCATTTTAAATTTTAAAAATTAGACTCCAGATTCGTAATCAACGACCCCTAAAACCCCCAAGAACAAATTTCAGGTTAATCTAATCAGTTGTTGAAACTTTGGCGGACATATTAGATCCGCCAATTTAAATTTTAAAAATTGGACTCCAGATTCGTGATCAGCGACCCCTAAAACCCCCGAGTAACAAATTTTAAGCTAATCTAATGAGTTTTTAAAAATTTGGCGGCCATATTGGATCCGCCATTTTGAATTTTGAAAATTGGATTTTAGATTCATGATCAGCGACCCCTAAAACCCCCGAGTAACAAGTTTTAAGCAAATTTAATAAGTTTTTAAAAAAATTGTCCGCCATATTGGATCCGCCATTTTGAATTTTTTAAATTAAACTTCAGATTCGTGATCAGCGACCCCTAAAACCCCCGAGTAACAAATTTCAAGCTGATCTAAACACTTTTAACAATTTCGTACTTTCGAATCAAATTTTGAAAAAAAATTGAACTTCAAACTCCATTTTTGAGCCTCCATTTTAATTTTTAATTTTCTCTATAGTCCTATCTTCTAGGTTATATATCTATGTCACGTTATTTGTAACATTTGGAATTATTTTTCCGCTATTGCATAGTAGAAAAAATTGAAAATTAAACAAAAATTGGAAAAAAAATCGGACTTTTTTTATAAAAAACATTAATAGCTTTTTTGTTTATAAATTTTTTACATTCTCTTTAACGCTATTCGATAGAGCGCATATGAAAACATAAGAAATAATGATTCGTGAATTTTTCTATTGATTTTTAAGTACCGAAATAAGTCCTCAAACTTCATGCCAAAATGTTGTCCATTTGGGCGTTAAAGGGATATAAGAACCACACTTTGAACACGTTGCATGTAGAATCATTGTATTTTTTGGAAAGAACAACTTATCTATCAGATATCTCGCATTGGGTAAAAACGACTTGTCAAAAATAAAATTTATTAAAATAAACAAATCCGTTGTTTCAGTTAACGAGAGTGCGTGCACAAGAATGAACTTCAAAACCATCATTATTACCTCGCCAACAGTTTTGTTAGCCATTAAATTAATAGGTTTTTTAAACAGATCGTTGTCAATCGCATCTTGTAAGGAACTAAAATAAGGTCTTGAATTTTCATTATCCTCTTCGACAATAAATTCATCGGAATAAGGATCAAGATCATCTGGATCGGTATCAATTGCGTCAAAGAAATCATCATCGGAGTTTTCATATTCATTCTGAAAAAATAAATTCATTAATAAAAAGTTTATAGGAAAATTTCCAGAAAATATCTCCAAGATTTCAAATTATTTACTCTCTAAATCTGAATCAGTGAAATTTCACTGAAAATCAGTGAAATTTGACTGAGAATTTCACTGAAAATCAGTTAAAAATAACTGAAATTCCAGTCATTTTCCATTGATTCGCCAATTAAAAAACTGCTGAAAATTTCTGTCACACATATTGAAAATTTCAGTTATTTTTTAATTGGCCAACCAGTGAAAAATGACTGAATTTTGAATCATTTTTAACTGATCTTCAGTGAAATTTCACTGATTCAAATCGCGAGAATAGAATCACTGATTCTTAATTAAATTTCACTGATTCAGTTTTAGACAATACGAAAAATTGCAAGAAAATTTGAGAAAATTTATAGAAAAAAATGTGGAAACCCAAGTAGAAATTTCAACTCTATAATGACCAGTCACTAGGAAGTTTTTCTAGATTCTGGCCAGTGATTGACCAGAAAATCTATCGAGTGATTGATTGGAAATATAACGCGCTACTTTAGCAGTCACTGGTTAGATTATCTGTCCAGTGATTGGCAAGTAACTGACCAGTAACTGGACAGTTTTCTGCTCAAAATCTAGAATAAAATATAATTTTTTTCGGCTCTTTTTATTTTGTTTAGGGGAGAGTGGCGCAAACCGGACCCCCTAACGGTTTTTTTATTCTAGTGACTAAACGAATCAACCGATTTCATTTTTCGATGACTTGTTTGAAAGATCATTTAATTGCACAATTTTTTCCCAGAGACACCTATACTTTATCTTTTATTGTTTAGTTGCTGTGTTAACTTTACAAAAAATTTGCAAAAGGTCCGGTTTGCCCCACCCCCTGGGGTAAACCGGACCCTCCCATGGACAAACTAACCTGTTTGGTTTTTTCTTTATAATATTGCATTTACATAATCTACAATAATAAAAAACATAAAGAATCATGTAAACAATGGTTGTAGTAATGAAAATAATAATACGGGATCGAATTTTAATTAAATTAATATTTTTTTTATAAAAAAATTTAAATGTTTGTCATTATCAGAAAAACAATATTTAAGGGTCCAATTCTTATTGGAAGACAATTATTTTTCATTCTTAGTAAATATTTTAATGAAAGAAACATTTTATTTAAAAATAATTTTTATGAAACTTTAATTCAATGGAAATATCCTATGGCCGGTTTGCCCCACCGAAAACGGTCCGGTTTGCCCCACAGGCCCATTTTGAGAATAAATGTTTGTCAAAAAGAAACGCTTTGCAAATTTATCAAAGTTTTTGGTGGTAAATATTCCTGAGGTGTGTACCTTCAAAACCTAAGACCTAATATTTGGAAACATTACAAAATTTCCTCAGAATTTCCTTAAAAAAGAATTCGTAAAAGTGTAGAAAAAAAACTAAAAAAAAACTTTTGCTCCCTTCGTCGCACAAACGCAAGCTAAAATTGTCAGATTGAAAAAATAAGGTATACTAAACATGGTTGTTTTAAGTTTGTAACCAAAACTTTTGACAATTTCGCCATTTCGGAAATATTGAGACCGGTCCGATTTACCCACCTTTGATTGTGTCAAGATTTTCTACCTACAGATTTGGAAAAGTCTAGAATAATTCTTTTAATAGGATTCGGCAATTTTTTCTCATCAGTGGTGGAATAGTTTTTCTAGGTCGAATCTTAAATAATTCTTCAAATCAGTCACTAGCCAGTGTCTGGAAAGAAATTCTTATCACTATTATGATCAGACTTTCTGGACAGTGACTTGATAAAAGTATTGTTCACAAAAGGGGAATTGTTTTTATACAGTAAAACTGGCCAGTCAGTTATTCAGGACTGGCCAGATTGTCTTGGCAAGTAAAACTCGCTTTTGACTCTACAGCTACTGAAAGGAAACAAATAATACTTGACAAATTTCTACCTGGGAATCTCTTTCAGAAATTTTCATGATTTTTTCCAATACTCAGAAGTTACTAATTTCATAGTTATATTTTTTAACCCTTGGGCGGGCAAGCTAAAAAAATCACGTAAGCGGGCAAGCGGGGTCCATTGGACCCCGCTTTAAAAACGCTTAAGGGGTTATACCTGTTTGGCATTTTTTATTTTTCGATTTTTTCTTTATTGGCTTAAAATATACTATAACATCCCTAGATTAATAATCTTTAACGTCCTTGCATGGAAACAACTTGGAAATGTTTTTAAAATTATTTTTTCTGGAGAAATTCCGAATTGTAAAAATAGAAAATTTTAATTTCAAATGCATTTTTTTTAAAACAATGTTTTTTTTATTGGCTTAAATATACTATGACATTCCCTATCAAGGGTAATGTCACCTTGAGTGGACCGCCTAAGCTTCTTTTCCAAAAAATTCTTTATGAAAGCTAATTAATCGGAGGTTTCTATTCCAAGCTTTAGTTTAGATCCCTAGATAAGTGTTTATACCATAATAGCTTTGATTTTCTTTTATTTGGAAAAAACAATTAACTTGAAAAAATAGCAAATTTTTAAGGAATGAAAAAAGTGTAACCTTGAGTGGACCACTCCTAAAAAATTGTAAAAGTTATTCTAAATTCTTTAATTTATTTAATATTTCTGATATATTGAAACAAAATTTATGCTTATGCAGCTTCAGACCATGATTGTCTCGAAATGTTTACAAGTGAAACCATTTTTAATAATTTTGGCACATATCACATTAAAATCACAAAAAAATTAATAAAGAACATAAAACATAGTTTTAAACCAATTTATTGTCAATTAATTTCCATAAAAATGGTAAATTGACATTAAAAATATAAAAAACAGGCAGTCCACTCGTGGTTATAAACAGTGGTCCACTCATGGTGACAAACAACTTTTTATGGCAGACACCACAATTTTTGTTTAGTCAAAATTATCACTTAATTAAACTAAGACAATCAATTTCGATGTCCAAAGTAGTAGGAAAAAAATAAGTTACCTTTTAAAACTTGAATTTTACACTACTTTTACACTTCCGAATCACTTTACTCATTGTAAGAGCGACTTCTTTTTTGGTTTGTGTTCTTAAAAATGCGTTACATCAAACAATAACGTATATGATTATCGCGGAACATAAATTCTTACGGTTTCTAGGTGCGGTGCTGCTATTCGTTTTATTTATTTCACGTTTCCGCTGTCAGATAACTTAAAAGCTCAAGTGGTCCACTCAAAGTGGCGGTCCACTCAATCTGACATTACCCTAATCAAAAACGTCCTTGCATGAAAACAATTTGGATGTGTTCTTAAATTTAATTTTTCTGGATCAATTTCGGAGTGTCAAAATAGAACATTTTAACTTCAAACGCTTCTTACTCAAAACCATATGTTTTAAAAATCGGCGAGCAGTAGAACTCGAAAAGTTTTCGTTCGATTGGCCTGAAAATTTAACTGTAGCTTCTTAGATAGATTATATAGTGAAGTACACACGATTTTTAAAATTAATGAACAGGATTTTTTTATTAATAATTAAAGTCAATTTTTTTGCAAGTCTCACAATTCTTCCAAAAAAAAATTCTAAAATTATAATAATGTGTACTTTACTAGATAATCTTATGTAGTTTATGGAAAAAAAATTTTTTGATTCCAAAAGCAAGCCGATGTTGCCAACAATAATTTAAAACTGTACTCATAAAAAAATTTTGAAAAACACCCTTTTTTAAGCCTCCAAACAGGTATAACCCCTTAAAAACGTAGATCTTTGTATATTTTGTTTTCTTTTTATTATATTATGAATTTTAATGCACTAAATATAAAAATGATGATTAAGATTTTAAATTTAACAAACAGCTAAATTTGCAAAATACCCTGGGAAATACAACACACACCGTTCTTAGTGCAAGGCAGGATTATTTGGTGTAGGCTCAAATTTCTTAAAAGAAAAACACTATTTTGTTATTTGTTTATAGCACAAATTGTAAATTTGGTCTATTCCACTAAGTGGTACTGTAGTCCCCATACTAAATTTTTTACCGTGTACGTTACTGCAATGTTTTTATGCTTATGACAATGCGGGGTCCACTGGACCCCGCTTGCCCGTTCGTGTCGGTAAAAAGTTTAAACACCCATGTGGCATCATATACAATTGGAATATGGAAACTGTAAAAGTATTTGGATGTATTTTTAGTCTGTTTAACAGAATTTCTAGGATGAACTCATACTTTCATACGGATTCGCCGGAGAAATTTGAAAAATAGATACTCGCGGGGTCCAATGGACCCCGCTTGCCCGCCCAAGGGTTAAGTGGCATATAATTTTTTTAAGATATTTTGCATAGGGTTGGTAGAAGATATTTTATTTAAAAATTAAAATTTTATTATAAAATATTCGAAAAACTAAATAATAACTTTTTTTAAATGAACAAATAAGAAATTTAATTAAGTTTCTATAAATAATAAATTAAATTAAAACATTAAAAAATAAATAATTCTATATGAATAAAGTTATTTTTTACTTTATAATAACAATTTAAAATTTTTGTTTGCAATTTAAAAAATTGGAAAAAATAAACTTAAATTAAAATAAATAAAGTTTTAAAATAATGTAACAAAATAAACAATGAAATTAGTAACAATAAATGAATTTAATTTACCGTAAAGTCGGAATTTTCATTTTCAACTGAACCGATGTCTTCTGATAAAGATTGCATTACTTCAAAAAGTTTATCACTTATTTCTTTCTCTTCAGATTCGAGTCTCTAAATAAATTATTCATATATATATATATATATATATATATATATATATATATATATATATATATATATGTATTAATATGTATAAAAAGAATTAATAAATCTTATTTAATATGAAAAAAAATTGAGGAATATTATATTTTGATATAATTATTTATTAGAATTTTACAAAATAATCCAGATCTTTTTCTCTATGTATTATTAGTGAAAAAGATAATAATAATTATTATTAAAATTAATTATACTAAAATTTAGAAATACATAGTTTAAAAAATTCATTAAAAACTGTATTCTTTAGAAAATGAAAAATATATTTTATTTCGACTTACGTATTCCTGATAATCGTTGTTTCTCTCAAAATTTGAATCAATTTCTAAATCGTCCATTAACTTTTCAGTAAATGAGTCATTCATCACCGTTTCTGTTATTTCAGGCTCTTTGTCTACTTCCATTAAATCTTCCCTTTCAGACGAATCATCGCGTTGACAATCGATCGCCTTTTTAAATAAATTTTTTTATAATTGATTTTAACACGCCAATAAATTTACATTTTTAAATTAACTTACTTTTTCTAACCGCAACTTTTTATGTCTAAAAGATGATGTTGCTGGAATAGTTTCTTCAGAACCAGGTTCTAGATACGTTTTATATTTTTTTCGTTTATTAATTTCGATGGAGAATAATCACAGGTTTACAAATTAAAAACTTTTTTTTGCCAATCGAACAAAACATTTTTTTTTCGAATAGTAGGTGTTTTTTGAGTAAGAAAATCATAGTTTTAATTTTTTTCCCTCGTGCAGTTTTTCTGTAGCTCCAAATTTTGCATTTTCGAGGTGCGACGCCACTTAAAACTTACCTGTAGGAAAATTAGCTTGTCAAAATATAATAAATGAGGTATCATTGGAAAGGTTATTAAATTACCTTTCGATTCATAGGTCACAGAATAAAATTCAACTAAAATTGAGAAAGTTACAGTCGATTAAAGATGAAATTTCATGACAATTTTGATGATTTTTAGACATTTGAGTAACTTCTACTATTTTTTTCTACAACAAACAGGAAAGAATGTTCAGGTTTTAATTTTTTTATTGATAGACTATATCATTACACAAATTTTGAGCCCTTGTGGACCTCGATTGGATTAAAAATGACAATTCTACACTAAATTTAGTGAACAAAGCTACATTCTTCATTTTTAGTATCCCTTAAACATTTGCAGCAAAAATTGAAGTAATAAAATTTAATTAGGCTCTAAAATTACTAAAATCACTAATCAAGGATTTCTGAAATCGTAGATTTCGAATCCAATGTTAGTTTTCTAAATTTCAAAATGGCGGATCCAATATGGCGGAAAAGTTTTTAAAAATCGATTAAATTCGTCTTAAATTCGTTACTCGAGGGTTTTCGGGGTCGCTGATTACGAATCTAATTTAAAAATGTTTCGTGCAATCTAAAAACGCGTGGTTTGAGTTTCCACTTCGCTGTCTATCGTGAATTCTCGAACACAAAGTTTCGTAAAATTCTATACGGGGTGTACCAAAAGTCGCGTTATAAATAGATATGTTGAAGCTTGTCTCGTCGCGTCGGTATTAACTTGTCTGCTGTATATAGAGATAATATGTGGAAGGAAAAAGAGAACTGCTTTACCTGCCGGTAACATTTGGATAATTGTTTTCTTTTACGTATTTCACATTTCATTGTTCCAAATTCGTAACATTTTTTATGTGCTTTTGTAATCCAAACTTTTAATTATTATTAATTTCTTTTAATTTACATTCCAATAAATTTTATAGTTTATCATAATATTTACCGATGACAATATATATATTAATTTCTCAAGTTTTAACTGTTATTACTTCAAATTTTAGACAATTTAATATAAACATTTTTTGAGTTTGAATTTAATTTTGAAAATTTTTTGTCAATTTATTTATAATTTAAAATTAAGAATAAAATTATTTTCTAAAAATTGAAAAATTTTATAGAGATTTTATAACTAATTATAATCAAAAAATGTTATTTTAAAAACCATAAAATATTTTGTATAACTTTTAAAAAAATGATTTTTTTTTTAAATTAATATTCAGTATATTGACATTTCTCACAAGCGCAGTTTTAATCTCCTCAGTTAGTATATAAAGAAACTCAATTCTTTTATCTACAAGTGCGAGTTATATTGTATGTGCGTTGCGTCAGAATTCGTTTATATGTATGCGTATTTCCGTTAAGTTAGTGTCAGAATAAAATAAGCCAATCCAAGCGAACCATTGCGTTGTAGAGTACAGTCACATGTGTCGAACCAATCATCTATCTCCTATAGAAGACGAGAAAAAATGGTCTTGAGAGCTCATTGGTACATTAAGAAATTCTTTTTTCTGCTTTATTCGTTTTTTTCTCCGTGAATATTTTTTTCCGTGGCGCATGCGCTTCAGGCTAAACATTTTACAAAACTCTTGAATTAGAACGTCCAACCGATCATTTGTGAATTCCATAGAATTTTTTTGAGTTTTCGAGAAACGCAGTCATCATATATTACTATTGATTCTGTTTTATCTTATACTAAACTCCTCTCCGTATCCGCTATTCCAAAATTAGTTTCGTAAAATGTACTAAATTAATTTTTTCCGTGCATCATATGGGGAACTGAGGGTCTTCAGCGTCGTTGCTTAGACGCTCAAAGGGCAAATGAAAATCTTTTTGAGGAAGAGGAACGAAAAACACCTCTAACCCCTGAGAAATATGAAATTTTAAAAAGCAAAATAATTTTGTACAATCTTACTTGTTTTGAATAAAAATTGTATTTGTGCCGCATACAATTTTTATTTAATACAAATAAGTATATTAGTAGGCTCAGGGTATTATTAGTATTATTGTTTTTATTCAATATCGGTTATCTATATTTTTATTAATTTTTTATTAAAGAAAAATGATAATTTTCCATTCTTTAATTTTAAAAGTTATTTAAAAATTATAAATAACATCATTATCTTTATTGCAGACTGCGTCTACAATAAAATCACAAAAGCTGGAGTTACCGGAAGACAAAGAGAGGCACGAATGAAAAAGATTTCATCTTATATAAGAGAAAAGTTATACGACGTACGAAGAAAATTAGAATTTGAATAATTAAAATTAAAAACAATTAAAATTAAAATTTGTGACGCGACCCGAAGAAAGGTACCTAAGAAGGAAAAAATTTGAGGTTATGTTTTAAATTTTTTAAGTAAAAATACAGAAAGAGAATCAATTAATAATTAAAAATTATTGGTCTTCAAGTCTTTATTATATTCAAAATATTTGATGAATATTGGTTATAAATTCAAATAATTATAAATGATCTTTTAATCAAGATAAATCTAAACTCGAACCCAACCTATAATTCGTTTGCTTCTTAGGTACCTTTCTTGGGGTCGCGTCACATTTATTAAAATTAAAAACAATTAAAATTAAAATTTATTAAAATTAAAGATAAGAAATTATACTGTATTAAAGTTTAAGTTTGTATAATTTCAATAAAATAATATAATAAACATATATTTCAGTAACTTTTTATTTATATAATAATAAACACCAATATTTAATTAATATTTTAAATTTAATACAATGATTGTGAATAACTATATTTATTTTCTAGTTTGTAAATATTTTTTTGTAAAAATTATTTTAAAAACTATCTATTCATATTTCATACTTAAAATAATTATAATAATAGAAAATTTAGTAAATTTTAGTATATTTTATTATATAAATAATTATATAAATTATATATTACTTTTTCTTATAGTCGAAAACCATATCGGAACCGATGTAGTAAACGATGACGTATACGATATACTTCACTATTCCATTTTCCGATTCTGTTTCCGAAATAGTTTCCGTTGTAGTTTACGTTATCGAGTTTAACGCTGTTTTCGACATTCAAAAATATTTAGTTTAATATGTAGGAAACGACATAGTATACTATGACGGAATTTTTAATAGGGCATATCCGATTGATTTTTAGGGTTCCGTACACCCACGGTGTATCGGCGGAACCCTATTGGTGAGACTCTTGTGTCCGTAGCTAAATCGTTTGTCCCCCCCTATCGGCTAAACTATTTGACCTAGAAAGCTCAAATTCGGTACAGATACGTATTTTCACACGTAGATTACAGGAAAAATATAGAGAATATGATTGGAGGTGATGGCCATAGCGTTGTCAAGGAAATAACTAGATTTTTGGCCAAAACTGCATAAAAAGTGACCATTTCCCCCCTTAACTTCTGACCTATTTACAGTCTGATCACAAAAAATATATTAAAAAATCTACAAAAAAAAGTTTTTTATTTTTTTTTATTTTTTACAAATTTTTTACAAAAATCCACTCTATTATATTAAGTTATAGAACGACCGACCGACCGACTCACACCTCTTTCTATCTGTCTAACATCTATTAGAATACTTCACTCACACAAATGTCCAAAAAACATTTACCCATGTATGTATACATATACGCTAAACACATATATGTCATGTCACGCATGCGCAGTAGTATTCCATGAATGTCACGCATGCACAGTAGTGTTCTATCAATGTTACGCATGCGCAGTAGTGTTCTATCAATGTCACACATGCAAAGTAGTATTCTAGCAATGTTACGCATGCGCAGTTGTGTTCTATCAATGTCACGCATGCGCAGTAGTGTTCTATCAATGTTATGCATGCGCAGTAGTGTTCTATAAATATCAAGCATGCGCTCAAAACACCCACACATGTATACTCACACATATACACTAATCACTAATTACATACACATGTATACTGACTCATATGCAGATATAAAGTTATAAACTTCTACATATACACAAATCACATATATAGATTTAATAACCGATTGATAATATAAATTGTTGAATTTTTTAAGGTTCGTTGATGCACGTAGTGTCTGTTTAAATTTTTTTAAATATATGTAAATACCTCACCCGCTAATGCTGCGCTGTCTGTGTTGTAAGGGAACTTATTTATTTACTTGTGTATTTACTTATTTATTAAATTTGTTTGACAGAAATCAACAATAATAATTTTTTAGATGGATAATCAGTGAAAAATGACTTATATATCTGTAAGTTTAATTTTCAACTGACTTTTAGTAAAATTATTTGTTTGACAGAAATTTACACTAATAAATAAATCACAATAAAATAACAATGAGTGAAGAATGACTGATATTTTAATACTTTTCAACTGATTTACAGTAAAATTCCACTGATTATGAATCCAAAGTCACTTTTTAAAAATACAAAATGGCGAATCCAGGATAGCGGACGAAAATGAAAGATTTAGTAAGAGAATACGTAAAAATAACATTTCGTATAATGTACAATGACAATTTTTTAAAATGTCACTTCATAATTTTTGTCTTATTACACAATTATTTTAAATAAAATAATTTATATTTTTATAAATATTAATAATTTTTTACATTTTCTAACCACTATAAGGTTTTAATTTTGTAAATGTTTAAACTCTGGTTTAGAAAGAGGGGCAAAAAATACGTAACGCTATTTTTCGGAAATTTGGACCCCCCCTCCCCTATGTAACGCAGTGTTGTATACATTAGCGCCATTTTTTCTGCTGACCGTAACAAATAGCTTGACCCCCCTCCCCCCTAAAGCGTTACGTATTTTTTGAACGGCCCCAAAAAAATTTATATTATTATACAACTATATTGTCTAGACTTGCAAAAACCCAAAGTCTAGACAAATTTGTCGTAACAATATTGTTACAATATATATTGTAACAATATTAGTGACGGTGACGTGCGTAAGAATAGTGCAGTAAAAATTTCAAAAAAAACAAAATATTAAAAATTTTGTAAAACTTTTTGGCACACTTATTTAGGACCCTATAAACACTATCAAATTACAAAGTACCCAAGTATCACGGAATATAACCTTAAATTGAAGGGAATATTGCATTTCATATTCAGAATATTCCAGTGGAATGTTCCAGAGATCTTAAAGTAATATTAAAATGTCCGCCCCACAGAAATATTCCAAAAATAACATTGAGGGAATGTTCCACGGTTATATCGAAGTAATATTCCAGGATGATGTTGAAGGAATATTCCACCGTAATATTAATGGAACATTCCAGGGTAATGTTGAGGGAATGTTCCCAGATAATATTAAATATGTTGAAAATACCATTGAAAATCGTTTTTACTAAAGAAAGAAGATAAAGAGAAAAAAAGTCAAATTTCAAAGTATAAAATTTTGGAATATTTCCTTAATATTCATTCAACATTACCTTGGAATATTCCACTAATATAACGGTGGAACATTGCCTTAACATCGTCCTGGAATATTACTTCGAAATTACCGTGGAACATTCCCTCAATGTTATTTTTGGAATATTTCTGTGGGGCGGACATTTTAATATTACTTTAAGATCCCTAGAATATTCCGAATATGAAATGTAATATTCCCTTCATTTTAAGGTTATATTCCGTGCTGCTTGGGTATAAGCAAAACCAAAATTTCGTCGGTTCATAGAGCCATGGAACGCCTCATATAGCATTTTAAGATGATTCACATTTTGGACAAGTTAAAACCTACGATATTGGCTGGTTTTAATAAAAAATTTAGGGGAAAATGGGTCAAAAGTACTAAAAGATGGGCAAATATTATTTTTGAAATATCTTTTTTATTTTTTGTGTAGGCGAGCGTGGGGTAATGGGAGCTTTTAAATTTCACGTACTTAAAAGCCTTAAAATTCGCTGCAATGTCTAGAAAATCTTCTACAACCTTTGTTTATATCATTCCAAAACAAACGATTACATTCTTGACAAATTTTTAGTAAAGACAAGGGAAAATGTATTTCTTGAGTTTTCGTTGTAAAATGCAAAATATTTCTAAACATCACCATAAGTAGTTAAAATCGTATTATTTAGTTATGCTTTTTCATTATATTATAGGTGAATATGTGTAGATATATATACTTGTATAAAAATCGAGATAATAATAAAATTTGTTTATATTTTTATTTTTTTATTCAAATTTTGGCCTGTAAGAATTCTGTGGGGTAATGGAAGAATTAGTGTCAGCCCAAAGAATCTTCGTTACTATGTTACGGCTTTCATTATTTCTTTCAAAATTGTAAAAGATATCACCTTATGAAAAAACTTTTAATTAAAAAATAATTTTTCGTGGAAAAAATAAAATTTTTTTCAAAAATTTTTTATTCAATTAAAATTTAGGAAAAAGTTTATTCTAAATCTAAAGTTTGAGCTTCATTGTAAGTATTAACACTTTTTCTATTGTAAAACAAAAAATATTCTTAAAAAATAGAAATTTTTTAAATTTCAAGTGAAAACTTCCAATACCCCACAAATTGGGTGATGACAAAAAATGTATTTTTTTTGAAAATTTTTTTTTCCAATTTGCTTTCTCTTTTTAAGTTTCTAATTAAACATAATTAGAGATGAATAACTAAATGAGTAGAAAATGACGAAAACAATGTATTATTATAAAGATAAGTTGGTTTTTTAATAATTTTCCTTAAGGGGCTCCAATTCCCCCACGCTCCCCTATAACAATTTGTGTTTAAAGATTTTCAATGCGATAAGAGCAATTGTTTAAAAGATAAAAAAGCACAAACTGTTAGAGGCAAAAAAGGAGATATTTAAAAAAATCCTTTTTTCCCCACTTAATTTACATCAATAAATATCAAAAATCGGAAAAAACCTCGATACATCGAAAATATCGAAATTAAAACATCGATGTTTCCGATGTCGATGTCCCATCATTACAGAAAATCCTATTAGTAAGAAAAGGACATACGTATCTTCGCCCTTTTCTTACTAATTATCCAGAGAATCAGGCTAACATTTAAAAACTAACCTTCTAAATTTAGTTATTTCAAAAAAATTATTTTATTGATGCAAATAAATATTTATTTTAATTAAAAACTATGCATTATTGAATCAAGTAATTTTCATAATTGATTTAAAGCAATATTTATTGGATCAAATTATTCTGTTTAATTGACTTAAGTAATTTGTATTTGGTTCAAATAACTATTTATTTGATACCATAAATTAAAATATTTATGTCCAGTAAATATTTACTTACTTCAAATAAATAAAAATAAATTAGTAAAAAACAAATAAGTTTAAATACAACCGAACGAGCGTTAGCGAGTGAGGTATATGTCGCTAGTTTAAAAATAAAATTAAAAAAAATTGGACAAGTGCGAGTTGAACTCGCACTGGAATGGCGGGTTCCGTACACAAATATTAAAACAATACTTGCAATATTTGTCGGTAATTGGTAAAATTAAAATAAACAATTAAAAAAATAATTATTAAAATCATTGGATAAAAAAATGACTAAAAGAAATTAAAGTATTGTATTTTAAAGTATTTTCAAAATTAGTTCCTCTATTATTATTGTTTAAAATATTAGTTATACAATACTTTAATTTCTTTTAGTTATTTTTTTTTTATCTAATGATTTTAATATGTGACCTGGTCTATGAAAAGGGACCTTACGTGTCAAAAAATCATTTTTTACTTTTTTGTTGATTCGGATAGGGTTTAAAACGCTCTTTAAGATGATGAAAACCAAAAAATCATAAGTTGATTAGAAGTTGTAAAAAAATTTTTAAAGTCAAAAGAAACAAGAGTAAAAATATGAAAAAACTGATTTTTTGTTATTACGAAGAAGATAATTTTTTATTATTTAGAAAAGTTGACAGTTTCTTTGACAACTGTCAACAGTTAAAATTCAAATTTGATATCATATTCGTAATCAGCGACCTCAAAAACCTTATTACTGTCTTTTTTTACAAAAAACGATCACTTTTTAGAGAAGTTGACAGCTGTCAACTGTCAAATTGTTAATTTAACATCATATTTGTAATCAGCGACCTCGAAAACCCTTACAAACATGTGTCACTTATTTATACTTATTGTTGCTAGATAGAAAACTTAGATTATTTTTTCTATGTTTGGGGAGTTTGTTATTAATTTATATAAACAATTAGTATTAAAAAATTTTCATTACTTGTATGTTTTTTTATTTAGATACTTTGATTCACGGTGAAGAAAATAAGCCTAAATTGATTAAAAAATATTAATATTTAAAAAAGTAACAAGGGTTTTTCTAAGTTAAACTTTAACTGCTGTTTTCTCGAAAACTTGTTTTTGAACGTAAGGTCCCTTTTCACTGTCCAGGTCACATATATTTTTTTTAATTGTTTATTTTAATTCTACCAATTACCGATAAATGTTGCAAGTATTGTTTTAATATTTGTGTACGGAACCCGCCATTCCATTTGTCCAATTTTCTTTTTAATTTTTGAGTCCACCATTTTGTATTCGCCATTTTGAATTGTGAGAATATGACATCAAATTCGTCATCAGCGATCCCACAAATCCCCAAATAACAAATTTTAGGCATATTCGATTGATTTTTAATTTTTAAGTCCGCCATTTTTTATTCGCCATTTTGAACTCTGAAACCCAAACACCAAATTCGTCATCAGCGATCTCGAAAACCCCCAAATAACAAATTTTAGTCAAATCCGATTAATTTTTAATTTTTAAGTCCGCCATTTTGTATTCGCCATTTTGAATTTTAAGAATCTGACATCAAATTCGTAAGCAGCGATCTCAAAAAACCCTCAAATTACAAAATTTAGGCAAATCCGATTGATTATTAATTTTCAAATCCGCCATTTTGGATTCGCCATTTTGAATTTTGAAAAACAAAAACCAAATTCGTCATCAGCGATCCCAAAAACCCCTTTATGGTGAGTTTGAACAAAAATTATAAATTTTTTAAATTTTGGGCGCCATGAAAAAGAATTGGTTATAGTGCTTTCTGTAGCAGAAATTCTCTATAGTTCATTTGAAAATTAATATTTCAAAAAGGGCCCAACGGCATTAAAAAGCTGACATTTTTACCTTTAATTTGAGCTATTATAAAAGATTTTTGGATTAAATTTGAAATGGAGAGAAGGGGTGCCCACTTGAGAAAAAATGCCTCAAATATATTTTAATTTAATTTTATTTATTTGAAATGTCACAATTGTGACGCACACCATGTAACAGCCAGAACAAGAATAAATATAAAAAAAATGGCCGTCTTCCTAGCCACGAACGCGTCGCTCCCTCCGCCCTTCGTTTTGTTTCTCGAGGTGAGTGGGCTTGAACCAACTTTTAAAAAAAAGTCTTGCGAAATGGGATTTTTTTGTGGATTCTAACACTGGAGACCTCCTTGAGTATTTTGCAACAAAAATTAAAATAATCCATCTGAGGATTTTTGAAAAAAGTAATTTTTAGTATTTCCATCGTGAATTGTGTATACAAGCACCTTAAAAAAATGTATCAAATTTAATTTTAATTTTCATGAGTGTACTACAGTATTTTGGATCGCAGAATCTAAATTTGATGTTAGATTTAAAAATTTTTAAATGGCGGATCCAATATGGCGACCAAAAAGTTTAAAGATTGTTTAGATTTGCTTGAAACTCAATATTTGGGGGTTTTTAGGGTCGCTTAATCTGAATCCAATGTCAGTTTTTGAAAATTAGAAATGGTGGATATTATCAATAATAATATATTTCAATATGGTGAAATTTTTTTTAAAATGGTCTAAATTTGCTTAAAACTCATTAAACGGGTTTTTTGGGGTCTCATTTTAAAAAAAAAATCTTACGTAATTGTCATTTGAGAAAAACGCAGTTAAAGTTTAACTACGATTCTTTCAGATTTATTGTTACATGTTTTTTATAAGAGCTTACCAAATTTTAATTTGCTCTCCTAGGTCAATAAAGTAAGTTATAAACTTCCTCATAAGCCTCATTTTTTTGTCTTGCTAATTCAGCTTCTATTTGAATTACCTCTGACATCATCATGTAAGATTTTGTGTATGCATTAGAATTTCTCATAATATTTTCTATAGATTTTAAAACGTCTTCATACAAATTTTCGTTACTTTTTAATCTGTATCTGATTGATTTCTCAGGGTCATAAATAAATAATTGACCAAAACAAGGATCCTGACCTTTATCCGGATATAAAGCACTATTAATTTGATAGTAAATTTGACCTTGAATTTTGTAACAGAATGGTCCTCTTCTTCTGCCATTAAAATTAATTACATTAGCATTTAAAGATGCAAAAGAAAAATAATAATTTTACAGCCTTATATTTTTTTAAATGACCTGATTTTTTATGAAACCCTTCTAACAAAAGCCTTAATTCATCTAGATATTGTATTGAAGTTAACACAAAATCGTCAGTCATTAAAACTAACTTTTTTACCAGCAACTTTTTCATCTTTAAAATGTTTAGCTTGACAATGTGTGCAGTAATAATTCATCGGACCTAGATAATTTTTAACATTTAACTTATTTTGAATTTGATGCTTTAAGGTACTACTACACTTTAGAATTTAATTTTTTTAATTTTTTTATTGTATTTTTTAACTTCTTATGACTTCAGAAAACACCTCCTAAAGTATTTATAACCAATTGTAAAAAGTAAAAGTAAATTTTTAAAAAAATATTCAATTAATGTAAAAAATCATTGACAAATTAAGTAAGTCTTTGAGGGGATGGTGGGGTCCAGCTTTTTGTTACGACTAGTAACCATTAGCACCATTGGTGCTAATGTATGTAACAGTGTCTGACATAAAAAAAATTGTGGGTTTCAATTTTCAAAAGAATTTTAGGTAATTTATGGATGGCCTCTAAAGATACATATAAGTTTAAACGCGTTTTTCTCAAAATAACGTTTTTTCAAATTGCGGACAGTTTCTCTCTGAATCTACTATCTGAACCGATTTTAATAAATAATAAGTTGTTTTGTTTATAGCATGTCCTGTGTGTAAAATTCACCAGAAAATAGTCAAAAAATTAAAAAAAACATTTTTGCAGACTAGAAAAATACTGAAAAACGTAGTGTATTTTAAAACAAATTATTGAAACATCTGCTATTTTTTATTTCAGTCGATTTTTCATTATTGGTGGTAGATTTCTATGCAAGACACCTTCGTTTTTAAAAAGCAATTTGGATTTTTTGTTTTCGATTTGTCAATCTTGAGATAAACTTTCCGCAATTAAACAACTAACTTTTTGGAGTTTTGATCTGAATGCTGTCTGCAGATTATGATATTAAATAAAAATTAAAAACAAACCATTATTTTTGTTTTCCAAATATGTACTAATATAGGCAAAAAAGTTTTTCAAATATTTATAATAAAAGACCTAAGAATTTTTTTTTAAATTTGGTCTTTTAAGAGCCTTCTAAAGTGTAGTAGTATCTTAATACTCCTTCACAATAATTTCTTTGATATCGAGTATTCTTCGTTTTTGACAAAGAACTTGTAATAGTATTTTTATTTTTTAATTTAAGGTTCTCAGCATATTCTATTTTGGATTCGACTTGAAGTTTTTTCTTAGTTGAAGTGTGTTTTTCACCTAAATAATTTAATTGTACGTTTTAATTTTTGCTTCTCACGATAATTTTTTTGAATTTCATCCCTACTTAGTTCAACTGTTGTTGATGCAATATTCCCTTCATTTATTTTATTTATTATTCTCGGGAAAGATATAAAAGTATGTGCTTCCTCTGAATAATTTGCATTATCAATTTTACGTTTTAATTTTTGCCTCTTACGATAATTTTCTTGAATTTCAGCCCTACTTTGTTTAAGTATTGTTAATGCAATATTTCCTTCATTTATTTCATTTATTATTCTCGGGAAAGAAATTTCTTTCTTAATAGAGTTTTTAGAAAAGTTTAATTCTCCATACTGAAGTTGAATATCTTTTTCATTTAAAAGGCAATTCCAGTCATACACAACTATACAATATATACTATTAGAAAGTTGAACAGAGGGAAATTTACATAAGCTATTGTTTTCGAACATTAACATTAAATGATCATAATAAGTACAAATCCAATGACCAGATTTATAAGATCCACTAAAAAGTATTTGAATGTGCTGCTTACTTTTCCCGATTGGAACTATCAAATCAAGTGTTTGTAAACACAAAGTTTTTTGCATATTATAAAAAAAATTTGATTGTCTTCCTAATAGCTTTTGAAATACATATTTATTTATTTATTTATTTAACCCTTAAACCGCACACTGCCGAATCCATCCTTAAACCGCACACTAGGTGTGCTTCACCCGGGGATTTTTAAGTGTGTTCTCCAAGCTGGAATAGGGTATTATCTTTTGGAAAAATTATCTTATATAGCTCAGTACATCTATTTTGAAGGAAAATAGGTTTCATAATAATTTATGTCGATGTCACTCTGGTAACAAGAACATTATCAATAGTGTAAGGAAAAAGAAAAGGGAAACCCGATTTATTAAAAGAAAGGATATGGCATTTAGAGTAATTTAGAGGAAGTTTATTATCAGTGCTCCAGAGCGAGATCGCATGAAGATCGTCTTGCAAGGCAGTTGCATCGAAAATAGAATTAATACGACGAAATATTTTAAGGTCGTCAGCAAAAATAAGTGCACAAGATTAAATATTTTCAGTTATGTCGTTAATGTAAACTGTGAAAAGGGGTGATCCCAGAGAGGAACCCTGGGGTACGCCTCGTGTGGGGACGAAGGGAGGAGAAAGGTAGTTTCCCGAGGCTACTCTGTGGGATCGGTCCTTTAAGTAGTTGAGAATTAAAAGTTTTAGATTCATCGGGATATTTAACAAATCAAGTTTTTTACCTAGGATTGTGTGATCAATTGAATCGAAGGCTTTTGCAAAGTCCAGATAAATCACGTCAACTTGATATTCCAACTGCAAGGATTTAGTAATGAAATGCGTTATAATTGCTAAGTTAGTCGTGGTTGATCTCTTCGTTATACAACCATGTTGATTCTTAGAGACAATAGACTTAATAGCATTATTAAGAGTTTGCTTGATAGTAAATTCAAAAATTTTAGCAAAATTAGGAATGATAGCAATGGGTCGATAATTCTTGCAGTCGGTCTTATCACCAGATTTAAAAACAGGTATGACCTTGGCGGTTTTTTACTCTCGGGAAGGTAGCAGTATTTAGAGCGATATTAAAAATGAAAGATAATGGAAATGCAAAAGTAGTTATGCAGTCTTTCACGAGAAAACTTGGAATCCCGTCGAGGCCTGCCGTAGAATTTGATTTAAGAGATTTAACCGCCTTGATAATTAAGTTTGGAGTAAAAAATTCAGTCACGTTTTCCTGATCAAAAATTGGTTGAAAATTAACAGATTGATGGGTCTGCGAAAAAATTCCACAATTTATAGAAGCGAATAAGTTAGCAATTGCGTTAACAATTAATTGAGGCGTATCTAGTGATTGATTATTGTAGAACATTGTGTCAGGTAACGGTGGTTTTTTGTTAGTATTATTTACAAATGACCAAAAACTTTTAGGGTGCTCGTATAAGTTCTGCTCTATTCTCTTCATGTAATTTCGATATTCTTTTCTAACATTTTTGTGTATAGAAGATGACAGTAATGCTATTTGTGGTTCATAGTAACTAGAACAATTTTTTCGTTTTTTCAAAAGATTGGTTTTGTTGCGAATATCATTGATTATGTTTTGATTAAACCAAGGAGGGTGACATTGACAGTTACGTTGATTAGCATTTTTTAGTGGTACAAATTGTTTGGAAAGAATCAAAAATAGTTTTTAAGAAAATTTCACATATACCTTCGGTATCAACATAATTAAAAAGAAAAGACCAATCAATCGATGAAAAATACACATATAAGAGGTCTAAACGCGCTTTGCGAAAGTTAAATTTTACAATGTCATTATTGTTTACATTAGTCACAAACTGAGAAGGAATAAATTTGTGAGTGGAGGTGAGTTGAGAAAAGATAGCAATGGCCGGATGGTGTGTGTCTTCAGGAACGAGTGGGAAGGAAACATGAGCAGTGGAACTATTTATGTTGGTAAATACAAGGTCAAGAATGCGATTATAATCATTGTAAATTGTATTGATTTGTGAGAAATTGAAAAATGCGCTAAATTCATGTAAAGAAAAAGATTTTGAATCATTTATATGTTTAGCGTTATTTTTGGTAAAAGAAGGCACATTAAAATCGCCGATAACAATAAGTGGAAAAGTATTTAAAATGTCAACGTACTTAAATGCATTGATTACTGATGAAAAATTTCCAACAGAGATTTCCGGAGGTATATATATATATATATATATAGTGATGATAATGAAAGTAAAAGTTATTTTTGAAATAAGAAGACCAATCACGTTGACGTCCGGACACGCTTTTGTTATTGTAAAACAATCGATTAACTGAGATCGAAATTCATTGTTGATTGCCACCAAGACCCATCCTCCACGTTTCTGTAGTCTGTCATTGCGGTAAATGTCAAAAACACTAGAATCAAAGAATTCATTAGAATTCACGTTCAACATTCTGAAAGATTACTTTCAGTGGTCTGGGTTTATTTGACACCTGAGACAGAAAACCAATCCTAAAGATTTTGAAAGTAGTAAGGGGGGGGAGGATCAGGCAACACTATGTTGAAAAAATTAACGATAGCTAGGAGATCCTCGTCGTGACTACTTGATCCAGGTTCGTGAGCGTGTTCGGGAAAACCAAATACTATTAAATTATTCTTACGTTGCAAACGATCTTCCCATTCTTCGAAACAGGCAGGGAAAGGGAGCTAAAGTGTATTACTTGAAGTAGCCTGTTCGTTGTGTTCGAGAGATTGTAAGCGTGTGATCATATCGTCTATATTTGACTCACATGTAGGCCAGTGGGTGAGTGCAAAAACTGCCCAAAAATACAAACAGCAAAGTCTCAACGGTTTCTGGTAGTTTGGGGGCTCCTTATAAGAGCCCCACAGTTTGCTCTCGATTTCCGGGTGCGAAAAAACAGTGTAAACAATCGCCAAAGTTTGGAAACATGGTTTTTCGATGCTCGTTGCTTCCGGTTAAGTTTTAGGGGAAAAAGTTGTTATTGAAAGTTATAGAGCTTGGAAATACCTTTCAAATGATGGGTCATACGTTAAAAAAGGTTAATTAGTTTAGTTGCAAATCAATTTAAACCATTAAAAATAGCACTTCTTTAATTGTTTAATAACTTTGTTAATAATTATCAAATTTGCTCATAACTTACCAGGAATGTTCTCCTTGCGTAGCTAAATAAATCCCAAAAAAATTAACTAGATCGGAGAAATAGTTTATGCATAATTCCATTTGTTAACTAAAAACATGTAATTTTTCAACGGAATTTCTCCACTTTTGGTACATCAAATTTCGATTTTTTTGGTTGGAAAGTACACTTAAGAAGTCAAACTTTCATCCTATTCAAATGTCCAATTGATTTTTTTTTCTATCTAAGTGCATAATAAAAAGCGTTAAAAAAGGGTGTGATTTTTTGTCATAAACAAATGGAATTACTCAGCCAATTTTCACTTTATCAATTAGCTATAAACGGCATATAGTTCCATTTGTTTCCACAAAACTTTAAAAAAAAATCCGACCTTGAACTTGAAGGGGGGGGGAGTTAATTTTTTTTAAATTCCTGCCAAGTTAATTATTAATATTTTTTATTGAAACTCGCACGACTTTTAGTTCAAAACATGTATTTTATGAAAAAAAATTCAACTTAACGTTTTGTGCTTTTATTTTTTATTTATATTAAATGAAAGTACATGCATCCTATTTCAACTTTCGGACAGCGGAGTGGGGGAACTCGGTGGCGCTTGATTCTCGCCCGCCACAAAACTGAATTCAGCCATTCAAATTCGCAAAAATGGTCATAACTTCGTTAATTATTGACCGATTTTAATCTTTTTTTTAATTCCATGTATTTTTTTATGCTGAATACAAATATGAATTTATATATTTTTTAAATAAAATATTTTTTGTAGAAATAAAATTTTTTTTAACAACAAATTTTTATTATTATTATTTATTATATTTAACAAAAATTTTTCTTCGTACATCTTATTTTATTTAATTTAAAATAATGTTATTTAAAAAAAGCTGAAATTATTTACCAATAAGTGTGTAGCATCGAGTTTAAGCGTTGTAGTGTCAAAATAATTATTTTTTATGGGTTAAAGTAATTTTATTAACTTTTTTTAAAAATAAGAACAAAGGTGTGTTATAAAAGAAACAGTATTATATTTTTTATTGAATACTATTTACAAGAAACATATTTTTAATCATCCATACACTCATCATTCATTTTAACATTATCATCACACTCATTCATTTCCATCCCCTTAAATTTTTGGGGGTAAAGGGCCCTAGGTTCCGCATATTTACTTTTGTAGGACCCTTAACCTAGGCACCTCCACGTGTAAGCATTAAACACGGCGTGCATATGTGTACTCGATGCTACACGCTTATTAGTAAATAATTCCAGTTTTCTTAAATAACAATATTTTAAATTAAATCAAATAAGATGTACGAAGAAAATTTTTTTTAAATATAGGGGAGAGTCTCCAGTTGTGAGACACCTCCAGTTGTGAGACAGTCAATTTTTTTTAACATGCAATATTAAAAAGCCGATTGGTTTATATAAAAACATTTCTTTTTATATGAGCCAACTTTTTCGTGTACGCTGAAGCGGATATATAAACTGTTTTTGTTAAATACCAACACGGTGTGTGATAATCGACTAAAAAGCGTTTTTTTAATAAATGCAAAGTCCTTTTTTTCCAAGTTAATTAATTGGAAAAGGTAAATGTAATGCATTTTCTTTTAGTGTTTTCCTTATATTTTGTGATGCAATATTGCATTGTTCCAATCTACGGTTGAAAATAATTTAATTTTCCTTTTTCAAAATAGCGCCGATTTCTGGGCGTGAGACACAGCATATCACCAGTTGTGAGACGGTGTCAACACCCATCTGGGCAGCATGAAAAATACGAATTTGCAGGCATACTATTTAAATGTTGTTTTGATATTTTTCTAGTATTTTTGGGCATTTCAAGTGGAAAAAAGTCAATTGATTCAGAAGAAATCAATTTTAATGCTCTTGTTGAAGCTATTAAATTGTGTTTATTTGATAGTCATATTTTGGCGAATAAATATTATTATTTAGTATATAATAATATATATTATTAATATATTTAATTATTTATACTAAACATAACGTTTTATGTCAAACTTATTGAATTTTATCAATTTTGCTTCCTCATAAAGGAAGCTTTGTATCAGCAAAATTTTGGATTGTCATTTTTTGACATATTTATAAATTTTTTTTTATTATGCCTAATACTTTAGTACTTTATATATGCACAGGAACTCCCCGTATAAATGTTCTAAACAAATAAAAAAAAATTTTGACGTATTTTGACCTCCGAAGTCCAAAAAACGGATTTTAAAAATTTGTCCGGATGTGTGTGTGTGTGTGTGTACTAACATTACATTTGCCTCAATATTTCAGAACGAGAAAGAGCTAAAGGCCTCAATTTTTTTTTAAATTGTAGGTCTCCCCGGGGGACATAAAATGAGAGTATTTTCAGTCCGATTCATGAAGTTCAACTATTTTTTTTTTGCATTTTTCATTTTGTAAAAAAAACGTTTTTTGGACATAACTTAAAAAAATGTTAGGACACTTATAAATCTTTTTCTTTAGTTTTGTAGAGTTTTTTCACACGCATCTTTTGAGCCCTAATTGAACATTTTTCGTCCATATTAACCGGAGATATTAAACTTTCAAAAATCAAAAATTTTGGAAAATAAGACTTTTTTAAAAATTTTGATAAAAACTGTAGAAGTTTAGTTTTGTTTTGTATTTAGTTTTGTAGAGTTTTTTTAGACGCATCTTTTAAGCCCTAATTGAACATTTTTTGTCCATATTAACCGGAGATATTAAACTTTTAAAAATCTAAAATTTTGAAAAATAAGACTTTTATAAAAATTTTTTTAAATGATGTAAAAGTAACTTCAAAAAATTATTACCAACTTGAAGAACATTAAAAAACGTTTCGATTCACCTATTTTTGAACCTGATTCGGGCAGAAATTATGAAATTATTGGTATTTGAAAAATCAAAAATTGTGGAAAATATCATTTTTCAACATTCTTGTTTATTAACTTATGTGTAATTATTAAACTATTATTACCATCTTATAGAATATATAAAAACACATTTTTTGGACCAAGATTTAATGATTTTTAACCCTTTTATAAAAAGTAATTCTTATATTTCAATTATTATTATTTCTATGAGGAAGCAAAGTGTTCATGAAATGAACACCAGAATTATAAAAATGTACAACTTGGCAGCGGTTTAATAAGTGTCTCACAACTGGAAACATTTTTTTTTTGAAAAAGCGATGTGCTCGGAAAATGTATCGTAAAATTTTTTGAGTTCATCGAAACACCATACTTTCTTTTAATAAAAGTTGCGTATTTCTGTTACCTTTCGAACGGTGTATTTTATTTACAATTTCGTTTACCCGTTTACAATTTACGGGTCAAAAATAAAACCCGTCTTACAACTGGAGATTCTCCTCTAATAAATAATAATAAAAATTTGTTGTTAAAAAAAAATTTTATTTCTACAAAAAATATTTTATTTAAAAAATATATAAATTTATATTTGGATTCAGCATAAAAAATACATGGAATTAATAAAAAGATTTAAATCGGTCAATAATTAACGAAGATATGACCATTTTTGCGAATTTGAATGGCTGAATTCAGTTTTGTGGCGGGCGAGAATCAAGCGCCACCGAGTTCCCCCACTCCGCTGTCCGAAAGTTGAAATAGGATGCATGTACTTTCACTTGATATAAATGAAAAATAAAAGCACAAAACGTTAAGTTCAATTTTTTTTCATAAAATACATTCGACGCCTCCCGTTCATATAATGCTTATTGAAAAACAAATGCAAGATAATTCTTATTCAGTTTTTAGTGCAAGACAATTCTTATTCGATTTTCCGTGCAATAAAATGCTTATTCAAAATTGTGTGCAAAACAATTGCCACTGACAGAACAAAAAATGTAACCCTAAATCATCTTTTTAATATTAAATTGCAATTAAATATCTGAGAATTTCAGTGCGTATCTATTGTTATTAGAAAATTTAATACTTGATTATCTCTTGCGTATTAAGAAATATTGTTTCATCAATTGTAATTAAAAATTATATTCAATTGAAAATTTTATAAAACTCATAGTGTAAGCTAATTTCAGATTGTATTTTTTAGCATAGAATTTTGAATAAGCATTTTATTGCACGGAAAATCGAATAAGAATTGTCTTGCACTAAAAACTGAATAAGAATGATCTTGCATTTGTTTTTGAATAAGTATTATATGAACGGGAGGCGTCGACATGTTTTGAACTAAAAGTCGTGCGAGTTTGAATAAAAAATATTAATAATTAACTTGTCAGGAATTTAAAAAAAAGTTTACTCCCCCCCCCTTCAAGTTAGGTCGGATTTTTTTTTGTTTTGTGGATACAAATGGAATTATATGCCGTTTATAGCTAATTGATAAAGTGAAAATTGGCTGAGTAATTCCATTTGTTTATGACAAAAAATCACACCCTTTTTTAACCCTTTTTATTATGCACTTAGATAGAAAAAAAATCAATTGGCCATTTAAATAGGATGAAAGTTTGACTTCTTAAGTGTACTTTCCAAACAAAAAAATCGAAATTCGATGTACTAAAAGTGTGGAAATTCCGTTGAAAAATTACATGTTTTTAGTTAACAAATGGAATTATGCATAAACTATTTCTCCGATCTAGTTAATTTTTTTTGGGATTTATTTAGCTATGCAAGGAGAACATTCCTGGTAAGTTATGAGCAAATTCGATAATTATTAACAAAGTTATTGAACAATTAAAGAAGTGCTATTTTTAATGGTTTAAATTCATTTGCAACTAAACTAATTAACCTTTTTAACGTATGACTCATCATTTAAAAGCTATTTCAAAGCTCTATAACTTTCAATAACGACTTTTTCCCCTAAAACTTAACCAGAAGCAACGAGCATCGAAAAACCATGTTTTCCAAACTTTGGCGATTGTTTACATTGTTTTTCGCACCCAGAAATCGAGAGCAAACTGTGGGGCTCTTATAAGGAGCCTCTAAACTACCAGAAACCGTTGAGACTTTGCTGTTTGTATTTTTAAGCAGTTTTTGCACTCACCGACTGGCCTAATGTTATTAGCCGCTTGTTGTGGTTTGCCATTTGCTCGGAGATCCCAGCAAGTGTGTTCTCGACACGTGAGAGTGACTGCTGCACCTTATCCGAATCCTCCTTTACTGCTTTTCTGACAATAAGTTTTAATTGTTCCTTTGAAAATGATAGTTGTGTATCCATATTTGGCAGTACTTGGAAAGTAGTTCCACAACACTTTTTAAAACCTATATTTGGAATTAATGTAGTTTTTTTGACGCAACTTGGGTGGTAGGGGGATTTACAACCCGGGCACTGGTAAGCTTTTTCGACTCTGTTCCTACACAATGTACACGTTGCATCAGCTACGTCGGAATAGTCAACGACGGTATATGACATATTCATTTGTGTGGAACGGAGTGTTTAAAAGAGTTTTGAGAAAGGGGTACAGTCTCGTTTTAAACAAAGTACACACCCATCCAAAACTGTCCGCTTAAATTGTTTTACACGTAAATTCACTGGGAAAAGGGTTAAGTATACATCAGAAAAACTGACTATTCACTATAATGCTCGGATTTGAATGCACTTTATTATCTTTGAGTTAGGATTTGCTAAAACCAATAACCGTAACAGGGAGAAAACACTGAGGTGCACACGAGGAGAAAGTTACCGGTCACTAAGAACAATTTACCAGATTTGAATGCTAAGGATAATAAACTAATTAATAATCAAGTCATAACCAGCTTTACACTGACTAACGGGTCTCATATATACAGAACACCACAAAAAACTTTATTTATGATAAAACATAGCGAGATTCAAAGACGGAGCGAAATTGTAAGATGCTATAGCACGGCGGTTATTTTAAAATTTTAAAATATGATATATATATATATATATATATATATATATATATATATATATATATATATATGAGGCATTCTTTGTCAACGGGACCCACCTTCTCTCCAAAAATGGTTTGCGTTTGAATTACCAGCTATAAGCGTAAAAGTTAGATAAAAAGGAATACTTTTAAATGCCGAGTGGCAGTTTTTGAAAATTCAAAATGGCGGATCCAAAATGGCGGTCGTATTTTTAAAATTTACTTGAAATCGCTTGAAACTTGTTACTCGGGGGTTTATGGGGTCGCTGATTATGAATCTGCGATTAGATTTTCAAAATTCAAAATGGCGGATCCAATATGGCGGACATATTTTTAAAAATGTAATGGATTCGCTTAAAAGTTATTACTTAAGGGGTTTTTGGGGTTGCCGATTACGAATCTGAAGTTAGATTTCCAAAATTCAATATGGCAGATCCAGTATGGCTGACAAATTTTCTTAAATTTGATCAATTTGCATGAAAATTGTCACTCTGGGTTTTTTGGGGTCGCTGATCAAGAATGTGACTTCTGTTTTCAAAATTAAAAAATAAAATTTAGAATTTTCGTCAAATTTCCAAAAGTTGTTGTGCTTCACAGTGCTGACAAGGCCAACATATGTACAATTAGTCATATTTTAATATGTGCACGTTTAATACTGTGCACGTAATTAGTTTACTTTTTTGAATAAAAATTTTTTTATAAGATATTTTTATTCAAAAAAGTAAACTAATTTCTCGATTAATTAAAGACTAATTTTTTAAATTTAATTTTACATAATTCACAGAGATTATCAATCCAATTCAAATTTTGATAATAAAAACATTTAACTTCTCTTTCAGATTTTTAAAGTCTTGAAAAGTTGTAAAAGAATTCGATTGCTTTAATGAAACAATAACCAAAATTGTCACGAAAATAGCAAAAACAACTAATGGAAAATTACCGAATGTTATAAAACGTACATTAATAGCAGGATAAAGTTAGACTTTGTTAAAAAATTATATCACAAGTGCACAAAACTAAAGTCGTATTCATCTATTATAAAGCAGCTAACCCAGTGTTATTGTTATAGGGCTACAAATAAAATATTTGAGACAAACAAACAATCCCATAAGAGAATATTCCCAGGGAACTAAAATTTCTTTTCAAAAAATTTTTATTCAAAAAAGTAAACTAATTACGTGCACATATTAAAATATGACTAATTGAGGCTCCGGATCTTAAAAGGGCGCTTGCAGCATTGGTTTTAAATGGTAAACGTGCCCTTTTAAGATCCAGAGCCTCAATTGTACATATGTTGGCCCTTGTCAGCACTGTAAAGCACAGAAACTTTTGGAAATTCGACGAAAATTCTAAATTTTATTTTTTAATTTTGAAAACAGAACACAGAGAAAAACTGAACTTAAAATGAGTTGAAAAAGTGACTCATTATGAGCTGCAACAAAAATGAACCTCGCAGATGGCGCCACGTTCATTTAACATGGACTAATTTTGAGTTGCAACAAAAATCAGTCCAAGTTTTTTTTGTAAAGTCACATTTGTGATCAGCGATCCCAAAAAACCCAGAGTGACAATTTTCATGCAAATTGATCAAATTTAAGAAAATTTGTCAGCCATACTGGATCTGCCATATTAAATTTTGGAAATCTAACTTCAGATTCGTAATCGGCAACCCCAAAAACCCCTTAAGTAATAACTTTTAAGCGAATCCATTACATTTTTAAAAATATGTCCGCCATATTGGATCCGCCATTTTGAATTTTGAAAATCTAATCGCAGATTCATAATCAGCGACCCCATAAACCCCCGAGTAACAAGTTTCAAGCGATTTCAAGTAAATTTTAAAAATACGACCGCCATTTTGAATCCGCCATATTGAATTTTGGAAATCTAACTTCAGATTCGTAATCAGCGACCCCGAAAACCCCCGAGTAACAAGTTTTAAGCGAATTCATTACATTTTTAAATATATGTCCGCCATATTAGATCCGCCATTTTGAATTTTCAAAAACTGCCACTCGGCATTTAAAAGTATTCCTTTTTATCTAACTTTTACGCTTATAGCTGGTAATTCAAACGCAAACCATTTTTGGAGAGAAGGTGGGTCCCGTTGACAAAGAATGCCTCATATATATTTGTTTTGAAGGTTTTCAACGGCTTGTTAGATTTCCAAAATGGAACAAGACCAACAATTTTTTAAAAAAAATTTTTATTTATTTTTTAATTATATTATAAATTATTTTGTAAAGATTTACCTTATTTAGTAAACTTACTACAACCTTACCTCAACCTTACAACTTTATAGTAACCTTACCACAACCTTACCATTTAAGCTTACAATAATCTTTACTTGTAAGCTTACAATAACCTTTACTTGTAAACTTACAATAACCTTTACTTGTAAGCTTACAGTAAACTTTACTTGTAAGCTTACAATAACCTTTACTTGTAAACTTACAATAACCTTTACTTGTAAGCTTACAGTAAACTTTACTTGTAAGCTTACAATAACCTTTACTTATAACCTTACAGTAAACTTTGCTTGTAAGCTTACAATAACCTTTACTTTTAAGCTTACGATAACATTTACTTGTAAGCTTACCGTAATGGCGGAAATTTAAAGTTTACCTTAAGTTCACCACAAGTATACAACCCTATCCTTACAAACCATACGTTTAATCCACACCACAAACTTACAGCAAGATATTGTGCTATGTGGGGTCAAATTAACAGTTTTTCCTTTGTTTGACATTGTTCTTTTATTTTATAATATTTACTTATATCAAGAAATTAAAATTTTAAAAATAGTAATATTACATTAGAAATTTAACATCAACTTTTATACATTTAATTATAAATATTATAATTTCCTTTTATCCAATTTTAACAAATTTTGCTTCTTATAGAAAATAACAACAAATTTACATTTCTCTCCTTATTCAAAACTTTCAAATTTTTTCTTCTATCCAATATAATCAATGTCCCATTTTGTCTTCCATCGGATTTAACTAATTTTCAATTTTGTCTCTTATCCAATATATAACCAATTTACAATTTTTCTTTTTATCCAATTTAACCAATTTCCAGCTTTGTTTTTATCCAATATAACCAATTTCCAATTCTGTCTTTTATCCAATTTAAGCAATTTCCAATTTTGCATTTTATCCAATTTAACCAACTTCCTGCTTTTTGCAGGCATTTTCTTCTACATGGGACTATGTTATATAAGACCCTGAACAATTGTCCGGATGTATGTATTGATGTGTGTGTGTGTGTGGATCCCGATTTTTGTGAACACGATAACTCGAAGAGGTTTTAACGAATTTGGCTAAAATTTACCAGGTATATTTATCATAAAAATATCTCGAAATGGATTGATAAACTTTAAAAAATTCTCAAAAAAAAAATTTTTTATGACTTTTTTCTAACAAAATTTTTTTAAGTTGGTTATTGAAGTGAATACATAATAAAATCTTATTCTTTGCATCAAGACGAATTGATTGGTATGTACAAAGTATAAATTGGATTAGAATTTATAGAGTTAATCACAATTAAAGCTGAAAAATTCGCATTTTTATCAAAAAATGAGTTCTTTTCGCAAAATTATGTTGCTGTATAAGCAAATTTTACTCATTTATTTCAATAATCTTATTCTTTGCACCATGACGGATCGATTGGATTCTTTGCATCAAGACGAATCGATTTATGTATATAAAGTATATATTCTATTGAAGTTTATAGAATTAATTACAATTAAAGTTGAAAAATTTACTTTTTTACTAAAATTCTTCTTGATTATTTAGATTCATATTAGTGTATAAGAGAATTTTATTCTTTCTATTAAGACGAATGAACATTATTTTATAAATGTTAAATTGTATTAAAAATGATTTAAAAATTAAATATATACTTATCGATAATGCTTCCTCCACGAAGAAGCAAATTTTTTTTGCTGATCATAAAGAGGAAGCAAAATGTTCATGTATTATTATTAAGAAGAGGGTTGTGGACCTAGGACCTTGCAGGTCAACGCCACTAACGCTTGGGTAATCCCTTTACGTTCCCCATAGCCACCCCTATATCCGAAGTCCTTTCCACAACAGGAGGACTTCGGCCAGGTTTCTGGTAGCAATAACGGTCTCCCCCAGAAAGAAGTAGCCCGTAATGTGTTCCCGCTCCTTCACAAGTGCAGGGCAGTGACACAAGATGTGTATCAGGGTTTCATATTCCTCTCCACACCTACGGCACTTCGGGTCATCTAGGATCCACATTTTGTGCCTATGATAGCGCAGATCACCATGGCCAGTTAATAGCCCCGTTATGATCTTTGCCTCTTTTCTACTTAATTTGCGGAATTCAGCTTTCCTCATAGGGTTAATACTACTTCCCATGAGTACCTTGGCTTGTCTACAGCCCTTAGTTACCTGCCATTCCCTTTGGTGTTCCGCAGCTATCCACTGTTTAATTTCCAGTGTCAAGCATTTGTTGGAAACACCAATGGGAGGTTCAGGTCCAATAAGTTGTTTTCTAGCCCTTTCTTTGGCTAGCTCATCCGCCCTATCGTTTCCCGCGAATCCACTGTGACCAGGGATCCACAGGAGGGTAACGCGGTTCGTTTCAGCTAGTTTGTTAAGTGATTCATGACAATCACCGACCAGCCGTGATGTTGATACGTATCGTTTCAAGGAGAAAATGGCCGCCTTGCTATCGGAAAGGATAAAAATATCTTTGTTGTGACAATTTTTCAAGGCTTCAACAGCACCATAAAATATTGCCACAATTTCGGCTTGTAACACAGTAACAGTGGTCCCTAACTTAAAGGAGTGTCCCACTTGGGAGGTTACATAATAGATTCCTGCACCGACTCCATTCCCGCCTTTTGATCCATCTGTGTACCAGACTTCACCGTCAGCTGGAATACTTGTCAGTCCATTTATCCAATCTTCTCTACTAGGTATATTAATCCTATACTTTTTGTCGAAGAGATACAAAGGGACAGTTCTGTCCCTAATCATACTTAGAAGGGGGATTCTCACCAATTTCTTTGGGAGACGCCATCTGCCCACCTCCCTGCAGCCCACAGGACCACTCAACCGCAGGGCAGCCTTAACCGCCGCTGCTTTAATTGTAAGGTGTAAGGGTTCTAGCCTCAAGAGGGCACCAAGGGCAGCAGTAGGAGTTGTACGCACCGCCCCCGTTATACCTCTAAGTACCATCCCCCTTACCCTTTCCAATTCTGTTTGTGCTGTTTTTAGCTCAACTCTACCCCACCAGACCACACAAGCATAGGTCAGCCTAGGGAGCAGAATTGCTTCATAGATCCACAATAGTGTATCCGGTTTGAGACCCCAGCTACCACCAATGGCCCTTCTACATTGCCAAAGAGCAGCTGTAAGTTTTTTACATTTTTCCTCTAAATGCTTTTTCCAGAGCAGTTTGCTATCCAGGATTACTCCTAGATATTTTGCCTGCTCTGTGTATTTGATCTCTTTTCCGGACAGCGTAAGTGAGCACGAGGCTTTCCACTTGTACCGTCTGGTAAAGATAACCGCTTCCGTTTTCCCCGGATTTACAGATAAACCCACCTTCTCACACCATTTATCTACCAGGTTTAACGCTTTTTGGGCCACTTCGAGTATAACTTCAAGGTGGGGACCGCGAACGATTAACAAAATGTCATCCGCATAACCAATTACATGGTATCCTGCTTCGGTCAGAATTCTCAGTAGTTCATCCACTACCAAGGACCAGAGCAAGGGTGAAAGAACACCTCCTTGGGGGCATCCAGAGTTGACTGTCCCTTTCAGGACTGAGTCTCCTTTAGTTGATAAGAGGTTCCTGTTTTTTAACATATGACAGGTCCAATCAACCACTCCTGTAGGAATATTAAAAGCTGTCATAGCTCTTTTTATGGATTCCGGAGAGGCCTGACTAAAAGCTCCTTCTATGTCCATAAAAACACCCACAGCAAAGCCCTGATTCTGCAGTTGCCCATCAATTAGGTCTACTGCTCTGGCCAGAGCTGTTTCCGTAGAGCATCCCGCTCTATACGCATATTGATCCTTTTGTAGCGGGAACCGCTCCAAAATCTCACTGCGAATATATCTATCCACCAACCTTTCAACTAATTTTAGGATAAAGGATGTAAGGCTAATAGGACGGAAATCCTTCGGTGAGGTATAACCGTTCTTGCCCGCTTTAGGTATGAATACAACTTTTGTACCCCTCCACGCTACTGGGACATATCCCAGAGTCAGACTCGCCCTAGCAAGTCTTACCAATGGTCCAACAGCCTCATCTATCGCTCTTTGCAAGAGGACAGGGTAGACGCCATCAGGACCCGGAGACTTGTAAGGGCTGAAAGATTCCGTGGCCCATCTGATCCTCTCGGCAGTCACAATCCTGTTAGCCAACTGCCTCCGAGACCGGTAATCAGCCTGCGGAAGGTTTGTTGGCGGCTCAGGATCGGATCCGCCCTCCCCAGACCTCGAAAAGCCCGGGAAGTGTTCCTGGACCAGGCAAGCCAAGGTTCCATCGTCCGACTCAGAGAAAGTCCCGTCCGGCAACATTAAAGTGCCCAGAATTGCATCAGGGTTCTTAGCGAGCAGCTTATCCAATCTGGCCGCCTCTTTCCCTTTTTCGATGCTAGAGCAGAAAGCATTCCAACTGTCTTGTTTTGCTTTCCTTAGTTCATACCTATAGTCGTCTCTCATTTTCGTAAAATCAGACCAACCATTAGTCGTGCGCCTTTTCTTGGCACGCTTAAAGAGTCTCCTGGTTTCTCTCCTGAGATGTTCTAATCTCTCGTTCCACCAGCACACCTCTTTTCCCGAGAATACTTTTGTCGGTTTGCAGCTACTTTCATAAGCTGCCTTAATAGCCTTTGTAAAATCATTGGCCGCCTCATCCAGGGTCTGATAATCTCTTATCTTACCCGGTAAACCAGAAAGTGTCCTTCGAAGTTCTGAGATATAACTAGCCCAATCCGTCCTTCTGGGATTACGAATCCACTTAGTTTCGGATCGGACCGCAGACTCCACCTCGAAGACTATCTGTGAATGATCAGAAAGAGAAGGTTCATTAGAAACTTTCCATCTTCTTACTTTATTTCCAATGCTTTTGGAGCAGAGAGTGATATCAATCACTTCCTGCCTAATCGCATTGCTAAAAGTCGGGGTCGAACCCGTGTTGAGAATATCTAGATTCGTTCCGATTAGATATTCCAGTAGCTCCTGTCCTCTCTGGTTGTCCTTTGAGCTCCCCCACACCGTATGTTGTGAGTTTGCATCGCAGCCCAGCAGCAGAGGAAGTCCCTTTTCCATACAGTAGTCCACCAACCTACGAACTTCAATTGCCGGTTATTTTTATTATCATATGGAAAATATGCCGATCCTACGACCGTCTTACCTATACCCTCCAGGTTAGTTACCACCACCATTAGGTCCCCTGAACACAGATCCAATAGTGGAGTTGCGTTGACACCCTTAGTAAGAATGCACGCTCTGGGTTTGGCAGCTCTGCAGTCCCTGTAACAAACTAGACCAGCCCCACCAAGCCCCCTAATGACACCTCTTACTAACCATGGTTCTTGGATTAGTGAGATGCCTGTGTGCAACTTAGCCATGCTCCTCGTCAGTACTGATGAGGCGCCTTTGCTATGATGCAAGTTAATCTGAATAGCGGAGAGTTTGAAAACAGTGAATTATGTTTGCTCTTCTCCCTCCTCTACATTGCTTGTGCCGTCACGATCAGGGACAGTTACCTTAAAGGTTATCCGCCCGAAGTGATAGTGAGGCTTAAATTCGAGGGCCTCTATAGCCCTCGCCTGACTTTCAGGGACTTGAGCGACAAGAAGAAAACTCTTGTCCCCCCTGTTCGCCACCTGAGACCCATCAACATTCAGCAAACGCCAAGTCGATGTCTTCAACGTGGGGTTGAAAGCCTCCAAATGTCGCAAGACCGTCCGCGCGTCCGCCGTTTCTCCCGGGAACCACGCAGTAGCGTGCTCCATTCTTTGGAGCATCTCAACCCCACCAATTTTCAACCTCGCTCCCTCCCAGGGCTTATGGTCGGCCACACATTTTGTCAGCCATTCCACAGCCTCCGAGTTGGAAGCGATGAAGATAAAGACTTCTCCTCTGCAAAAGGAAGTCTCAAAAAAAAAAAAAAAAAAAAAAAAAGTCGATCGCCATATTGGATCTAATATTTTGAGTTTTAAAAATCTGACGTCATATTCGTAATTAGCGATCCCGTAAACTACCGAGTAACAAATTCTTAGCGAATCCAATCATTTTTTTAAATAGTTGTATATAGGTCAATTTGTATGCAGGACAACTGTTGAAAAATCAATTTTGACAGTTAATTTAGTTTGTTGTTGGCAATATCGCTATATTTTCGGAAAGTAGAGGGTTCAAGCTTTTAATTTAACTCATTTGACAAGTCTCTAGCACGTCGTATTTACCCAGTAGAAATTTTCAAAAACTACTAAAAAATGATTTTTAGGTATTTCACCCCCAATTTTCTTAAAATCCTGACGTGATGGGAGGTTTTAGTTAAATGTTAATTCGGATTTAGCGCACAAAAAGCTACGGTAAATGATTTCTTGATCTCAGATAACGGAAATTTTTATTTTTTTGCAGGCTTCTGAAATTATATATATAGCACTTTAACCCCTTCACTGTCAGTGGGCTCTATAGAGCCATACAAATGTCGTACCCTGTATGTCCATGGGCTCTATAGGGCCATCGAAAAAAAGACATTTAAAAGTTAACGAATCTGGCTAAAAATCCTTACTCGAGGGTTTTCGGGGTCACGGAATCCAAATCCGTTGTCGAAAATTCAAAATTCAAAATAGCGGCTTCAAAATGGCGCCCAAAAAAATTTTTAAATTAACGAATCTGTCTGAAAATGCCTTAAAATGCCTACTCGGGGGTTTTTGAGGTCGCTGATTCCAAATCCGTGGTCAAAAATTCAAAATTTAAAATGGCAGCTGTAAAAAAGCGTCAAAAAATTTTTTTAAGTTAACGAATTCGTTAACTTTTTAATTTTTTTTGGTCGATATTTTGAATGTGGACTTTTCGACTACGGATTTTGAATCAGTGACCTCAAAAACATATAATATGACAATATCGTGATTTAAAAAAAAAAATTTTTTGAACACTCATGGCACAAAAACTTTATTTTTACTCGACTGTGAAGGGGTTAACATGTGACAGACGTGTCCAAATTCAAAAAATCAAAAAGTTTCTTGAAGAAGAGACAATTCGGATCCATAATTATCTATAAAATCTTTGTCTAAAAAATTTTTAGTAACGAAAAATCAGCAGTCTTCTGAATCAAAGCTTCCACATTAAGATAATACATTTTCAAGTTTCCGACTATCTGTAAAAGAGATAATTCGAAAAGAGGATCAGGTACGATTTATCGGTTTGAAAATTTGGAATCTGTAAGTCATTTGGAACAACTCCCCACCAAGTTTGTAGCGTTACATTTTAGAATAACCTGTCTACCTCTGAGGAGACCTGTGGATACGCTAAAAACCACCGAGTAACACTTTTTAATTAAATCTGATCAAATTAAAAAATTTAATCCGCCATTTTGAATTTCTACAAAGTAACTTCATATTCATAATCTGCGACCCCAAAAGCCCCCGAGTAACACGTTCTAAGGGAATCGGATCAAATTTTAAAATTTTTTCTGCCATATTGGATTCGACATTTTGAATTTTTAAAAAGTGACTTCAGATTCGTAATCAGCGACCCTAAAAACCCCCGAGTAACAAGTTTTAATCGAATCTGATCAAATTTGAATTTTGTCCGCACTATTGAATTCGCCATTTTGAATTTTTAAAAAAAAACTTTAGATTTATATTCGGGAACCCTAAAAACTGATAAAGAATGAGTTACAGAATTATTTACCTCGTTTTTTTGCTTTTAATTCATAAAAGTATTTTGAGATTTTTTGACCTTTTGACTTTTGACAGTTCTATTGGCATCGGAAATGGAATCTCTCAAAAAACGCCCATCGGCATCTTAAAGTACATGAACGTAGAAATCTTTTAAGCCCTAAAACGTTTAAATCCATTAAAGCAATTTTTGTTTAGAGCTCTGTCTGTATTGACGTGGAATGTCCCATATATATATATATATATATATATATATATATATATATATATATATATATATATATATATATATATGTGAACGTCCACATGAAAATATAATATATAATATATATATATATATATATATATATATATATATATATGTGAACGTCCACATGAAAAGGGCCCATTTTAGAACTATTAGAGTTATTTATTTGGGCATATTCCTGGCAAAATTTGGAAAATTTTGAGTGGTCTTAGAAATTTTTTGGTTAAAAATTCGCTGAGTTACGGGATTTCAAATTTAGATCGCCAAAAACCTCATTTCGAGAAAAACGGAATTAAAGATTGCGATACCACTAATTAACGCAATATCTAAATTTTGATTTCGACAATTATGAAAAAAGACTCTAACATCAATATCTCTAGTTTTTCTGGAAAGTTATTCAGATAAGAATTGTTCCACTCCTCCATTTTTAAAATACGGATTACTTTTGCAAATGACCGACAAAATAGGCCCTTTTCATTTTTCTAAAGAACCAATAAAATCAAACAGTTAAATTATCAATAAATTAATGAAAACCGCATGATTCGACTTGTCAAAACATGTAGATTGATAATAAAAAATAAAAAAAATTAAGATTTTGCTCCAAAATTATTAAATTGCGATTATCTCGAAAACTAGAACCGACAATATGGGCCCTTTTCATGTGGACGTCCACATATATATATTATATATATTAGACGTGTATTAGACCCTACAAAGAATTGCCACCAACAATACGAACCCTTGAACAATTGCCTTTGTAAATGAGGATTAACTCCGAGAACCCAGGTAATACTATTTTCTTTCTTCCTTCATCGCAAGGAAAACTATAGATAAAAGTCAATATATATATGGGCAATTCCACGTGAGATTTCAGTCGACCTCTTAAAATCGTCCAAAAATATTTTTTTTCTATTCTGTATTGAAAAAAAACAGATACATATTTTTTTATTATTTTTTTTGGAGGCCAAATTTTTGAATTATGAATTTTCAAAATTTTCGCTTTTTAAATGTAGGTATATTTTTAATGTCAGATAACTAAAAAAATATTGCTTCTTTTCATTTTTTGACAAGAAAAAAAAAGTTTTGTTTTTTTCTCTACTTTTGAATAATCATAACAAAAATTTTTTTTTTATTTTTTATTAAAAAAATAAAAAAATTTTATAAACAAATTAATTTCTTTTAACTTTGGGTATGATAAATTTTTAATTTTCTTTTTTTAAAACATACCTGGAAATGATAAGAAGGTTTTGCAAAAAGTTTCAGAGTGGGCCTGACAAGTTTGATGGGTCCAAAAAAATAATTAAGCTGTCCGTGCAGGTCGCACGCACGCGGCACAATGGGATTTTTTTACAATTTATTATTAAAATTAAATTATTATTATATATATATATATATATATAATATAATATAATAATTATAATAATTATAATATTATAAAAATAATATTATAATGATTATAATAATATAATATAATATAATATTGATATAATATTGATTATTTATAATATATATATATATATATATATATATATATATATATATATATATATATATATATATATATATATATATATATATATATATATATGGTGATGTGGGGTGATGTGAAACATGGGGGATGTGCAACACCGCCGATTTCTGATCTACAGTTCGATATTAAACAGAGCCAAGTATTGCCATTTGTTTGTAACCTCAGTAGCTTGTTTTTGATATAAAACTCACGAGGCAGCTCGCAGATAGGTTTGCTTGTACGTAAGTTGACTTAAATTTCTCGAAAAGGAAATATTTCTCGCGCTTTACATTTGCAGTCGTTTCGTAAAGGGTTTTAATTTATTTTATAGATAAGAATGTATTTATTGTTGGCTTTTTAAGTGTTTTTAAATATCTGTTTATATTTTGTGTTTCCATTACATTGTATTGCGTGCAAATCATTTTTCGCAAAATATCAAATTTGGGGTGATGTGCAACACTTTTTTTTGGGTGGACGTAACTACTTTTTACGTGCCATAACTGCGATTCACATGATGAATAACAAAATCTTAGTTATTTTCCTTTAATTATATTCCGTATTCAGTTATTAATAAATAAAACATTAATCAAAAAAAATTTTTTTTCTTTGGTGAAATCTCCACTTTTTAGAGGTCAACTATACGTTAGTAAATTTTTTTGGCAGATTTCGATTAGTTTGCATTGAAAAAGCCTAAAATTAATAATTAAAGAGATTTTCATTGATATATATATATGGGTGATTTTCACGTAACTGTGCAATTTCAAGATCAGTTTTAAAAGAAGAAAAATTTTGTTTTTTTAATGTTAAATATCACTTTTCCTCATCATTAGGGCATAATATAGTTGTGATTTGAACGGTTTTACTACAGCTAAAATTATAAAAAAATTATAAAAAATTTTCGAAAATTGGCTGCCACGGAGCTGACCACCCTATGCATTGAATAATACTGCCGTCAACTAGGGCTACTTTATGTACGAGGTATATTTAATAAATAAAATTATTAAAAAGAACTTTTTTGTCAAAAAAACCAAATTAATTTAATTAAAATCCTTAAAACGATTAAAACTTCAACCGGTGAGGAACATAACGGCAAAAAATTAACTTTAATTAATATTTATAAGTTTTTCAAATTAGTTTTAAAACTATTTCTCTCGTTTCTCTAATAACTTGAAAAGTGTATTAGATATTAAATTGTTATTCATTTAACCTTAAAATATTAATTTTAAGTTTTTGAAAAATATCATATTTAAAACGTTTAAAAAAGCTCCTATTGAAATGATGAGATTCAAAGTTATTTACATGTTTTTAAATGATAGTATTATAATTATCATAATGTATTATTGTAAAATGTATATTTAAAAAGAAAAAGTGTTATTTATTTTCTGAGTAATATAAAATTTGAAGAAAGGTTGTTAATTTTTAATAAATCATGATTTTAGCAAAATCTTAATGTTTTTTTTTACATTTTGTTGTATAATATTTACAAAATTTTTTGTTTAATATCTTATTCTTTTTTAATTTACTCTGAAATATCTACACAAAATATTTAATGAATAAGAAAGAATCAAAAAAATGTTTACGTAACATTATAAATACAGAAAGATCAATGCACAAAGTAGCCCCATCCCGTGGTCTATTTTGTGCACAACTTTTAATGACTACAACTTTGACAAAAAAATTTATTTCATTGACTAACTCATAGGAAACCTTCAGAAGGAAGTATAACATAAGCAAAAGTTGATTTTCTTTTAATTCTGAATTTGAATAAATCACTGAGTTAAAAAAAGCATTTTGATGCACAAAATAGCCCCAGCAAAAATATTTACTATTTACTATCAGCTTGACATAACCAGAGAATTTTATTTTCATTACATTATGAAATTAGCGCATAAAACTAATTTCAGAAAAGCATTCACAAATAAAAGCGTTACGATCAACAGTAATACTGTGCTTCTGCATGGTTAACATAAAGACATTTTAAATTAAGCACCAAAAGTAAAGGCGTGTTTTTTCGAATATTAAGGTGTTTTTTAATAAGTCAACGGTTGCCGAAGCACTGAAATATAAAAGGACACAACTATGTCTGTTCTCTTCTATAATATGTGTTATTGTAGCAACTGTTGATCCATGAATTTGCACCTTCACACTGTACGCCACAGGCGCCACGGAGCTGATATTTTATGTGACAATTAAAAAAATTTGTGGACAAAACTATTTTACATTTTATTATTTTATAAGAAGTATTTAAGAAGATGCATTATATGTAGAAATTGTTCACCTATATACACAATTCATATTATAAAAATTCTCGTTTTCAATTTCGGCGTTTTCAATAAAATTTCTGAATTTTAACTTAAAATTTTAAAAAACGGACACGCCACGGAGCTGAAATTTTGGAAGGAATTCCGCAATTTATCAAAAATTATAATATCTATTTGTACATATATGTGGTTGCGAATAGGTTTTATATATACCTGTGAAATGTATCCATACCCATGCAAAAAATTTTTATTTTGAATGTGTTTTCTGTGACGCCGCCAAATATTACAGTTACGTGCATATCACCCATATGCATTACATACCTGAATTTTTACGGGTGTTGCACATTACCTCAACTTTTTTGGAAAATGCAAAAACAGACGTTTTTGAAAAATCGAAAAAATTGAAGGCTCTGGTAACGGCTACCTTTCTTTCTCTAAAGGCAATATAAATAAGAATGTCTCTCTTTACCTAATTTGCATATCTACTCGTTTCATATTAAGGATAAAACTCTAAGAGATGATTCTTTTTTAATATTTTGGTAAATTTATTGTTATTCTTCATGAAAAAAATTTGTTTAGTTAAAAAAATTGATTTTTATTAATTATTTACAGTCACGATAATGGAGACCTCTTTTTTTTAACATGTGGGTATTTTCGCGGCTCCTATCATAACCCTTGAAAGTAAGGTTAGCAGTGTGTCTCTAAAGTTTAAAACGTTGAAATTATAGCCGATATTATTTTTGCTTGTTTTAATTTATATTTTAATAAAATTACTTTGTATATACACTACTGTCCAAAAGTATCAGGACGATTACATTCGACTCTATGAAAAAACATGCCATCACTTTTTCAATAATATCTCGAAAATAAAAGGAGGTACAAAAAAACTTAAATACGGTTAGAAAG
Source organism: Leptopilina syphax (assembly GCA_032872505.1). Classification (NCBI taxonomy): domain Eukaryota; kingdom Metazoa; phylum Arthropoda; class Insecta; order Hymenoptera; family Figitidae; genus Leptopilina; species Leptopilina syphax. Next base: position 42,141,081 of record CM065468.1, on the reverse strand, counting down.
CTGATTCAATTCTACGTAAAATAAGCCATCTCAGAAGTCATTTCGTTAATTATTTTTTAAGTTGTAGAGTGTGAAAGAAATAAAAAAAATTATCCAATTTTCTCATTTTTGTCTCTTGACTTCAACTTTTTCAAAAATCTAGAAAAATTTAGATAAAATTTTTCTAAAAACACAGAAATCTTCGTTAGAATTTCATCTTTAAAATAAGTCTTTGAAAATTAAATAAGGTTAATTCGTCTTTGATATATCATTAAAAATGTAAAGCCGTGATTCGACCGATTGGTGCATTGAAATTCAACTGTTACGACTCGATTCTGGCTTCGCGCGGCAGCGAATGAGATAAAACAGGGGCGAATTTTTGTTGGAGAATAATAAATAATGATGTTTCACGAGTAGGGGAGAATCTCCAGTTGTGAGACGGGTTTTATTTTTGACCCGTAAATTGTAAACGGGTAAACAAAATTGTAAATAAAATACGCAACTTTTATTAAAAGAAAGTATGGTGTTTCGATGAATTAAAAAAATTTTACGATACATTTTCCGAGCACATCGCTTTTTTCAAAAAAAAAAATGTCTCCAGTTGTGAGACAATCATTAAAAATTGCTAAAATTTAATAAGTTTGACATAAAACGTTATGTTTAGTATAAATAATTAAATATATTAATAATATATATTATTATATACTAAATAATAATATTTATTGCTAAAATATGACTATCAAATAAACACAATTTAATAACTTCAACAAGAGCATTAAAATTGTTTTCTTCTGAATCAATTGACTTTTTTCCACTTGAAATGCCCAAAAATACTAGAAAGAAAATCAAATCAACATTTAAATAGTATGCCTGCAAATTCGTATTTTTCATGCTGCCCAGATGGGTATTGACACCGTCTCACAACTCGTGATATGCTGTGTCTCACACCTAGAAATTGGCGCTATTTTGAAAAAGGAAAATTAAATTATTTTCAACCGTAGACTGGAACAATGCAATATTGCATCACGAAATATAAGGAAAACACTAAAAGAAAATGCATTACATTTACCTTTTCCAATTAATTAACTTGGAAAAAAAGTACTTTGCATTTATTAAAAAAACGCTTTTTAGTCGATTATCACACACAGTGTTGCTATTTAACAAAAACAGTTTATATATCCGCTTCGACGTACACGAAAAAGTTGGCTCATATAAAAAGAAATGTTTTTATATAAACCAATCGGCTTTTTAATATTGCATGTTAAAAAAAATTGACTGTCTCACAACTGGAGACTCTCCCCTAATATAAAGAAACTCAAAAGTTCATCGTTCCCATGCATAAATTGGTTCCTGTTTTCTCTCTTACTAGCTCCTCCGACGGCCGCAAGCGGCCGTCTACTGTGCTAGTTTTTATATGTCCATTGTCCAAGTCCATTATTTCATTAATAATAATATTCAAATTTTTTCAGTTAATAATTTGCTTATTTATATTTGAAATGTTGACGTTTTTTTGACAATGCAAAATAAGATTTATTATGAGTACTTTCTCTTAACAAAAATAAAATTTATATATTCGCGCTCTTTTTAAATAACATACGACTGCAGCGCCACCTTCACATGTACAAACAATTTTAAAGGGCGGTATTCATAGTCCCGACTTAAGCAAGGGCTTAAGCTTTGCTTGATCAAGTCGGTCTTATTCGAATGAGTCGAGCTTAAGACCGTATGTATTCATAGTCAAAAATAAGCAACTGCTTGGTAAAGGAAATGCACCTTAAGAATTGCTTGACCAAGCAAATGCTTAAGATGATCTTCAGGGAGTAAGACTAAGGAGACTGAACTAATGCTATGGAAGTGAAACCATTCGTCGCATTGAAACTATACGTAAGACTGAAAATTATGGTTTTCGCGCATGCGCACATGCAATATATTTGTCTCTGTCTTTCTCAGTAACTCAGATGCGACTGAGAAAATCATGATAAGCTACAAGTTGAGAAGGTTATGTTTAATGTTTGTGAATGTTGTGCGTTTCAGAAAATATTATTAATAATAACTATTAATAAATTGAAAAAAAATTAATTTAATAAATATATATGTGCATACAGAAATATATACTAAAGATACTATTTATATACTAAGATACTATTTATACTATTTTTCAGTGATAAGTAATATATTAATAATATAATGAAATATTTATAAATGTTCAGAATAAATTTTTTTGGTATATAACTACAAAGAGTTTTATTCTTTGTGGAAACAATTGAACAATTCCTAAATAAATAATATTTACGAATTTGTAATTTACTTTAATTATATACTTTATAAATAAACAGCTTTAAATGTCACATAAGAGTTATCAATAAGTTAATTTATTCGTTTATCGATCATTGTAATATGATGTTTTGCATCCTGGTATGCAACAAACCATAATTTTGTAATTTTATTTTAAGAATCATATGTCAAAACATAACCATAACCTATTGATATGTTTTTGTTTTCTCACTTGCTCATATTTTACGATATAAAAAGAGAGGGCAATATGCGCATGTACTGCGCATGCGCGCGGAGCATAAGTTTTGTCATTCTGCAATATAGTTCCCCTACAGAAAAAGGTTTCATTTTTGAGAGACTTCACACAGTCAGTTCAGTCTCCTTAGTCTTACTCCCTGATGATCTTATTGAGCGTTCGGCTTTTTCCGTCAATATTCTCTTGTATCTACCAATAAGCGATGGTAGATAGCTTATATTCATTAGAAAAAATGACGCTAATGCACATAAAATATCTTATAATGGAGAGGAGGGGGGTCAAAAAACTTAAAAATATGCATATTTTAATATTTTTAGGAAAAAAGTTATAAAATAAAAGGATACAAGAAATGACTACCAGTATGATGAAAAATTGAAATATTCTTTATTCCTAACGAAATATTATATTTAGATTCTAAATTTTTCTGTATTAAAAGATAGAAAAAATTATTTCAACTATTATTATATTGTTTCTAAAAAAATTATTCTGAGTCAGAATCAGTGAAATTTCACAGAAAATAAGGAGCATTTTTATAATCGAAATGAAAAAAAAAATTTTTATTTGGTCATTGTCTCTATTAAACGCCAACAAACGACAGAAAAAATTTTGTTTAAAAAAAGTTATTGTAAAAAGAATTTTTTGCAACTTTTTGAACAAAATCTTTTTTTCCTAAACCAATGAATCAAGAGTGCATACAAAAGGGGTGAAACAATTAACTTTCGTTTGGAACTACAAAATTTTTAAAAATATTTTTTTAATAATTATTTAATATTAACAGTTTTATTTCCTCATATAGGGTGTCGATTTTCTAAGAATCAATTATTTTTACAAATTTTCAAGTATAGTGTATATGGGCAATTCCACGTGAGATTTCATTCGACCTCTTAAAATCGTCCAAAAATATTTTTTTTTCTATTCTGTATTGAAAAAAAACAGATACGTATTTTTTTATTATTTTTTTGGAGGCCAAATTTTTGAGTTATGAATTTTCAAAATTTTCGCTTTTTAAATGTAAGTATATTTTTAATGTCAGATAACTCAAAAAATATTGCTTCTTTTCATTTTTTGACAAGAAAAAAAAAGTTTTGTTTTTCTCTCTACTTTTGAATAATCATAACAAAAAATTTTTTTTTCATTTTTTATTAAAAAAATTGAAAAATTTTATAAACAAATTAATTTTTTTTAACTTTGGGTATAATAAATTTTTAATTTTCTTTTTTTAAAACATACCTGGAAATGATAAGAAGGTTTTGCAAAAAGTTTCAGAGTGGGCCTGACAAGTTTGATGGGTCCAAAAAAATAATTAAGCTCTCCGTGCAGGTCGCACGCACGTGGCACAATGGGATTTTTTTTTACAATTTATTATTAAAAATTGTTTAGAGCCTTAAAATTCAATAATAATCAAAATCCGATAAAATTTGCAGGCTTTAGACAATTTTTAATAATAAATTGTAAAAAAATCCCATTGTGCCACGTGCGTGCGACCTGCACGGACAGCTTAATTATTTTTTTGGACCCATCAAACTTGTCAGGCCCACTCTGAAACTTTTTGCAAAACCTTCTTATCATTTCCAGGTATGTTTTAAAAAAAGAAAATTAAAAATTTATTATACCCAAAGTTAAAAAAAATTAATTTGTTTATAAAATTTTTTTATTTTTTTAATAAAAAATGAAAAAAAAATTTTTTGTTATGATTATTCAAAAGTAGAGAGAAAAACAAAACTTTTTTTTTCATGTCAAAAAATGAAAAGAAGCAATATTTTTTTAGTTATCTGACATTAAAAATATACCTACATTTAAAAAGCGAAAATTTTGAAAATTCATAACTCAAAAATTTGGCCACCAAAAAAATAATAAAAAAATACGTATCTGTTTTTTTTCAATACAGAATAGAAAAAAAATATTTTTGGCCGATTTTAAGAGGTCGACTGAAATCTCACGTGGAATTGCCCATATAAATATTTCAACATGGGGAACAAATTCTCCAGATGTATGTGTGTGGATGCATTTATTTGGTAGACACATTCTTAAGGCCAAATCGAAATGTTTTTTCAACATTTCGATGAAAAAAAATACTTTTTATTTCTCGTGAAAATTTGATAAATTTTGAACCTTTTTTTTAAATTATTAAATTTTAATTATTATTAAATTGTTTTTAATCACAAATCTTTTTATTTTTATTATAAATATTTATAAAAAGACAATAAGTAATTGCTTAAGTCATGTAAAACGTTGACTTAAAATCATAACCTCAATTCGTTCAAATAAGTCAGCCCCGTCCGACTCTCTCAATTTTCTATAGGACGTCTCGGCAAATATATGACCACTACTTGAGTAGTATTAACTTCTACCACCAGACTGCGCCGCTGCGCTTCGGCCTGTCCTTTTCGTTGATATTAATAATAAACATACAAGAAAATTGTTTAAATAAAAAGATTTTGATACAAAAAATGGCAATTTTACACTATAAATTTAATAATACAATAATTAAATAATATAATAAGAATTTAACAGACTTTAAAATAAAATTAATGACATTTCGAAAAGATAAACAAAAGTAATAAAACGCATATTAGTTATAGCTGTACTAATTAATTTATAATTATTATAAATTAATTAAACAAATACTAGTAATTCTTTTTCAAAAATACTTTTATAATAGTAAACTAAAACACGATTTGAAATTAAATTTACCTAAAAATAAAGCATAAATGTTGTAAAAGGTTCAGACTCAATATTTTCAAATTTTAACTATAAGCCTAGAAAATATCACACTATACTGTATTTGATTGACAATATTTTAAGAACAAATTTTTTTGAATAACTGTAATAAAATTGATAAAAGTAACTGAAAAATAAAAGTAAATTTCTCTTTATTAAAAATTTTTAGAATCATGTAATAATCCCTGTCAGTGCAGTGTGATATGTATATCTTATATCTTTCTGTGACAGGCTGCTTATTATTTATAACTATTAATTCAAATATTTTGTAAATACACGGTATATGATTTTTTCAACAATTTGCACAAAGATTCACTGTCTATTTAGTATTTTACTCATTTTATTTCGCATATAACCTAAAATACACATACAATATAAAGTATATGGGACAATGACACTTGTCACACTTATATTGAGATATAATTTAATTGTTTGTAAAAACACTTGAATAAAAATGAATCCAAATAAATCTACTAAAAAATAATAAACCAAAACTAAAATACACTGGAACCTCCGAAGAGCGGACGGCTATATTCTTGGACCGCTCTACGGAGATCGTCCTTGACGTCGAAAAGTGTAAACACCCCAGGGCCGTACAGTGAACTACACAAATGCGGCTTTTGATTTAATATGAATACGCATAAGAGGCGTCGCAATAGGAACACTTAAAATAGACGCTACTGCTGTGACATTCTATTTTCTGTCCCCGCCCATGTCTTCCCCCTTACCCTTCCCTTCCCCGCGTATACAGCTCGTCCGCTCTTCGGAAGACCGCTCTTGGGAGATTCCAGTGTAAATACAAACGCACTTGTATAGTCTATATAAAAGATATAATAACAACAAAACAAATAATGACAGGTCTTGTGCATTTTTTAAAGTTTATAAATTTCACACTTTATTCTTCACTCCAGTAAAATAATTAACTTTTTATAAATGTCTTTTTGTACCTTTAACACTAATATTGGCCATTAAAAATATCAAACAATTTTAAAAAATAAATAAATTAATAATTTTTGTATACAATACTGTGATAAACTAAGGCCGATGCGCAGCAACGCCAACTGGCGATAAATGCTATCACTACTCAAGTGGTGGTCATATATTTTCCAAACAAATTGTGGGAGACGGATAGGGCTGAAATAAGTTCACCGGCAATGTCAAATAAGTTCATCTTATTTGACTATGAATACTTGGCGTTCTTAAGATGGGACTATGCATCTCAAAATCGAACAATTTACTTTTCCAAGCAAATGCTTAAGTTGCGGCTTAAGGCAATGCTCATTGCACGACTATGAATCTAGGTGGCAGCTTAAGTCCCTGCTTAAGAAATAAGTATCGACTATGAATACCGCCCAAAAACACCCTTTTATGAAGATTTTACATTCTCATTGACCATTCTTTACTTCGATACTATTCGATACATTCGACCTTTCCACTCCATGTCTTTTTTAAGAAAGGATTCGCTGCCGCGCGAAGCCACAATTGAATCGTCACAGTTGAATTTGAATGCACCAATCGGTCGAAACACGGCTTCACATTTTTAATGATATATCAAAGATGGATTAACCTTTTTTATTTTTTGAAGGCTTATTTTAAAGCTGAAATTCCAACGAAGATTTCTGTGTTTTTAGAAAAATTTTATCTAAATTTTTCTAGATTTTTGAAAAAGTTGAAATCAAGAGACAAAAATGAAAAGATTTGATAATTTTTTTCATTTTTTTCACACTCTACAACTTAAGAAATAATTAACGAAATGATTTCTGAGATGGCTTATTTTACGTAGAATTTAATCAGCTTTCTAACCGTATTTAAGTTTTTTTGTACCTCCTTTTATTTCCAAAATATGATTGAAAAAGTGATGGCATATTTTTTCATATAGTCAAATGTAATCGTCCTGATACTTTTGGACGATAGTGTATATAAAAAAAATTAATTTTTAACTAAATAAATGTTAAATTAACATTGTTTTTCCATTTTGCACAGTAACTGTTAAACACATTTAGACGCAACAAAAATTTCGTTTATTTAAACGTTCAGAATTTTAGTAAATCTTATAACAGTTACAAAATACAAGCAAAAAAATAAAGAGTAATGGGAGGGGTAAAAAATTAAAGTAAGTGAGATCTGTATATTTAAGGAAAAAATTTTTAATAGCTGTAAAAAAGGAGCAATAGTGTCAAAAGAAAATTGACTATACGTTAGAAATGTTTTATAATAATAATTGCCTTAGAATATTTCATCAGAGTATTATTTTATATTATGAGACTAATTGAGGAGTTGGATCGAAGAACCGGCTCTTCGCTCGAACTCACGCAGAAGATAGTCCCTTCGTCAGTTATGTCATGAAAATTTAAAACTCAAAAAAAAAAATATTTAAAAATTATGACGTTGTAGAGGAGAAAAAAATACATCTTTTTTCTATTTACAATTTTTTTCTAGAATGCAAGTTATTAATACTAAAAAATAAAAACTAAAAAATTTTTTTCTGAAAAATTAATTACCTTTTGATAAATATATCGTCATTTCTCAGTCAAATATTAATGAAATGAACCGATTTTTTTTAGGCTTGCACAATATACCTTACCGAAGCCCACAGGCCAAAGTAAAGTCCAAAAAAACAAATTGTTTATTAATTATTAATTTTGAAAGTTGTTATTTACAACAACAGGAATTTCAATTTTTAACGAGAAAAAGTATGCGACGAAATTTCACATTATGAAAACTTCTCGCGAGAAAGTTTTTCCTTTATTATTCAGGAAGTTTTTCCAAAAAGAATTAAACCGATTCGATGAGAAATGAAGAAAATTAGCGAAACAGTATTTTCGTTCGCAGCGAAAACCCTGTTCGGCAGCCATGTTTATCATATGACTCGTAGCTTACGCACGCTCACACACTCACGCTGCTGTGTAAAATAGAAATGTGTGCGTGCGTACGTTACAAGTCATATGACAAACATGGCTGCCGAACAGGGTTTTCGCTGCGAACGAAAATACTGTTTCGCTATTTTTCTTTTATTTTCTTTATTTCTCATCGAATCGGTTTAATTCTTTTTGGAAAAACTTCCTGAATAATAAAGGAAAAACTTTCTTGCGAGAAGTTTTCATAATGTGAAATTTCGTCGCATACTTTTTCTCGTTAAAAATTAAAATTCCTGTTGTTGTAAATAACAACTTTCAAAATTAATAATTAATAAACAATTTGTTTTTTTGGACTTTACTTTGGCTTGTGGGCTTCGGTAAGGTATATTGTGCAAGCCTAAAAAAAATCGGTTCATTTCATTAATATTTGACTGAGAAATGACGATATATTTTTCAAAAGGTAATTAATTTTTCAGAAAAAAATTTTTTAGTTTTTATTTTTTAGTATTAATAACTTGCATTCTAGAAAAAATTGTAAATAGAAAAAAGATGTGTTTTTTCTCCTCTACAACGTCATAATTTTTAAATATTTTTTTTTTGAGTTTTAAATTTTCATGACATAACTGACGAAGGGACTATCTTCTGCGTGAGTTCGTGCGAAGAGCCGGTTCTTCGATCCAGCTCCTCAATTAAATTATTATAATAAAACCAAGTATCTTTCTTCTTGTGATACTAGTTTACTATTGAATTTGTTTATTTATTAAAATGCATGAATTTTTTTAATTCAAATTCTTGCGTTATTTTTATTTTCAAAAACTATTATTATTCCTTTTAATTTTTAACATTTACTATATTTTAATTAAGTAACTATTACAGAAATCCAAAAAGCAATAAATAAATTATCCGCGATATTTACCGCGCGATAATACCCTAATCCACGATATTTGACACGCGAAAATACCCTCAAGTCATACTATGTCCCGCGAGATTACAAGCATATGAGTCTTCTATTTAATTATTCATTTAAATATTAAAACTATTTTCTACAACATTGTCAATTTTTTTTAAGAAAAAAAAGCTTAAATATTCATTTAAAATAAAAAACAAAACCATATATATTCATTTATAATTTTTAAACCACTTGGAAGTATGACTTATACAAAATTTCTCGATAATACCCACATTTACCCTATTCATTTGCAAATGAAAATTAACGTTGCTATTGTTTAAACATATTTTAAAGTGTATATCTACCTATATTACAAAAAGATATCGCCGCCGCCGCCGCTGTTTCAAGATTCTGTAAGGGCGCCCTATCCCAAAGGGGCCGTCAAAACTTATGTCAAAATTGACCTATTTTTTGACCTATAGGTCAAAAAGAGGATAAATAACGGCCTCACATTACGTTAAAATATATGTCTAATTTGACCTATTTCTTGACCTGTAGGTCAAAAAGAGGATAAATAAAGGCCTCACATTACGTTAATATAGGTCAATTTTAAGGGCAGTTTTGACCTAGGCGTTAAAATTTGAGAAAGAATTTCCGCTACCCTCAAAATTAAGGTCAATTTTGACCTAGACGTCAAAATTTGACAAACAATTTCCGCTACCCTCAAAATTTAGGTCAATTTTAAGGGCAATTTTGACCTACCCATCAAAAATTGACAAACAATTTCCACTTCCCTCAAAATTTAGGTCAATTTTGAGGGCAGTTTTGACCCAGACGTCAAAATTTGACAAAGAATTCCCGCTACCCTTAAAATTAAGGTCAATTTTGAGGGCAGTTTTGACCTAGACGTGAAAGTTTGACAAACAATTTCCGCTACCCTCAAAATTTAGGTCAATTTTTAGGGCAGTTTTGACCTACACATCAAAATTTGACAAAGAATTCCCGCTACCCTCAAAATTTAGGTCAAGTTTGAAGGCAGCTTTGACATAGACGTCAAAATTTGTCAAACAATTTCCGCGCGCAGACTTAATGATGAGGTGAAGTTTGGCATCTTACCTAACAATGTAAGGTAATTTTAAAATTGTGTTTGCTCTTACACCTATCATTTTGACCTAATTTTGACGTTTTATTTTTACTTCCTCATTTAGTTACGTCATAATCTATGTGTAATTTGACTTTTATTTAACTACAACTTAAAAAGGGAAAATAAAGGACAATAAACGTATCTATAATACGTCAAAATCTATTTAAAATTTGACGCCTTTTTAACCTATAGGTTAAAATGGGTCAAAATATATGTCAAAGTTTAATCTAATTTTTGACATAGGGGAGACCGGGGCGTAATGGCTAACTTTTCACTCTTTGTTGTTTTACTCGGACATTTTTGTTCTAATTAAATGTTTATCTTCTAGAAAAGTTACTCTGGTATCTCATCTTTCTTTTAAGACTACAAACGTCCCGATATGACTCTTACTTTTTATTCTACAACAGTTTTTCTGGAGCGATGCAGAGCTCCAAAATACGGCCCGAGCCGGGCCAAATAAAATATTTTATAATGATTTTATTGCTGATACGGATTTGAATGTTGCAAATTGCTTTAAGGATTTTTTTAGTTCTGTGTACACTTTACCTTCGACTAATCTTTCGTATAATAACTTTGTAGTGCACGCTAATTTTATCACTGTTTTTCATATTTCAAGGGAAGTAATTCTGTTGAAGCTTAAAGCATTAGATGTAAATAAAGGAGCAGGTCCTGATATTATTCCTCCTTCTCTCCTGAAATCATGCTGCTATTCTTTTGTTGAACCTCTCTACATTTTGTTCAATTGGTCTTTATCTTGTGGTGTCTTTCCACTTATGTGGAAAAGAGGTACTATTGTCCCTATTTTTAAGAAGGGTAATAAAAAAGACGTTACTAACTATCGACCCACACGGTGTGCTTGAATGAAGTTTAAATAAAAAGTTCTCCGAAATGAAGTTTTTTGACAGATTTTATTAATTTAGGCCTCCCTGAGTATTTTCCAATAAAAAAAGAAAAAATCGGTCGGGCCGTTTTTGAATGGGGTTAATTTAAAGGGTTGGAATTCGGTAAAATCAGAAAAAAAAACTTTTTTGATCAAAAATAATATTAAAAAAAAACTTTTTTGGTCAAAAATATATTTTTTAATTATTTTGAACTATTTTAAAACGAAAATATTTCTTCTCATTTTTTAGAAAAATGCATTTTTTAAAAATTATAAATATTTCAAAATTTTTAAGTATTTTCTTTATACGTTTAGATTTTGTTTTATTTAACTATACAAAAATTAAGTTTATGATACAGAACTACAATAAATAACAAGATTTCTAATTTAAATATTTATAATAATATTTAATAACCTTAAAAAGTGGTCCCTTTCCCACCAAAATAAGATGAAAATCTACTTCCCACCAAACATAGGGGAGCTTTGATTTTTCTAATATCTGCATAGGGGCAATTCCACGTGAGATTTTAGTCGACCTCTTAAAATTCGCCAAAAATATTTTTTTTCTATTCTGTATCGAAAAAAAAACAGATACATATTTTTTTATTTTTGCTTAATTGTCCAAATTTTCGAGTTATGAATTTTCGAAAATTTGGACTTTTAATTGTTGACCTTTATTCAGTAGCTTATAAGTTCAAAAATATTGAGTTTAGGAAAAAGTTGTCAAAAAATAAAAATTTTAATTTTCTTTCGATTTTTAAGAAATGTAAACAAAAAATTTTTTTTTTAATTTTTTATTTAAAAATTTTTTTTTTATAAACAAATTAATTTTTTTTTTAACTTTGGGCCGGATTTTTTTTATTTTTTTTAAATTTATTTATACTTTATAATATAGAGAAGATTTTCCAAAAAGTCCCAAAATGGGCCTGATGTGTTAAATGAGTTTTAAAATATTTTCAAAAATCACTTGCAAGCATCACAGTGGGATTTTTTTTACAATTAACTTTTTAAAACTGTCTACAGCGTAGACCCTTTAATTTAAAACAAAGAACACTTAAATAGATTAAAAATTATACGCTGTAGACAGTTTTAAAAAGTTAATTGTAAAAAAATCCCACTGTAAAGCTTGCAAGTGATTTTTGAAAATGTTTTAAAACTCATTTAACACATTAGGCCCATTTCGGGACTTTTTGAAAAATCTTCTCTATATTATAAGGTATAAATAAATTTTAAAAAAATAAAAAAAAATCCGGCCCAAAGTTAAAAAAAATTAATTTGTTTATAACAAAAAAATTTTTTTTTAATAAAAAATTTAAAAAAAAAATTTGTTTACATTTCTTAAAATTTAAAAGAAAACTACAACTTTCATTCTTTGACAACTTTTTCCTAAACTCAATATTTTCGGACTTATAAGCCACTGAATATAGGTCTGCAATTAAAAGTCCAATATTTCGAAAATTCATAACTCGAAAATTTAGACAATTAAACAAAAATAAAAAAATGCGTATTTTTTTCGATACAGAATAGAAAAAAAATATTTTTGGCGAATTTTAAGAGGTCGACTAAAATCTCACGTGGAATTGCCCATATATATAATGTTAATGACACAAATATTTAAACAAGCAATTACCAAATCTCCAAGTGTTTATTTTAACTTAAAAAAAATATCATTTTCCAAGTAACTATAACTACTGCTGATATCATAACATTTATTCTTATTTTTTAAGATGTTTGCAACCACCTTGACTTCTGGCGATTGGTATACAGCTTTTTAAAGACATTGACATTTAGAAAATTAAGTTGCCAGAAATGCATATTATCATTGCAATTTAATAAATTTTTTTGCAACTTTATCGACTTCTGGCAAGGTCAAATTGCACACTTAGACTTCTGACAATAATTTTACGTGATGTGTATAGACAATATTTACTATCATACCAAAATTCAGACTTGCACCTCATCATTTTTTTTTCATCAAAAATTTGCATCTTTGACCGCTCTCCGTCGCTTCCGGCGAAATATTCCCGAACTATTAGGCGAGAGTCTAGGTTCAAAACATAAATTATTTATTAAATATTAAATTATTTATTAAATAATAATTAAAATATTTATTTCTCGTTCATAGGACGTAACAATATGTATGAACGACTTTCGCAAAGCAGTTGTGCGTTGGTCTTTAGTGATAAGATAATAATTTACCTATATCCGACATGGGTCCTAATGGCATGTGGACTAATTAGAAAACCCATTAGTAAGAAAAGGACTAATGTAAGATATACGACTATCCTTTTCTTACTAATGAAATTTTCTGGTTAGTCCACATACCTGGCTATGAATATTTCTTCTGCTAAGAAATATGTGTTGCCTTAACATTGTACGTCAATCTATCCTGAACATTTCAATGCAATTTTCGATCAAGTTTTGAATTACATTTTTTAATAGCAGCAGTAGTAGTATTATTCTTATTATTCCTATTATTTTAGATGGATAAAAGATGAAATAAAAAATACATACATGCAACTAAGGGTGGCTTTGAATTCAAAAACATCTAAGGGTGCAAATATAAGGCAGCATTCAACATATTGTCCTGGTAGAATATCCGGCTGTATTTCGAACGGACAGCTGTCACTTTCAATCCAACTGTCGGTACTTCGATCTGTCAAACACGCTGTACTACTAAATAAATCCGAACATTGACCCATTTCTTGATCACCCTGTAGATTCACTAACCTTTCTATATTAGTAAAATTCTTTTTTACGTTATATTAAAAATATCTATATATACGTCATTTCTGACCACTACACTTAAATCATGCTGAAACTGTACTGCACTTAAATTATACCAAGAAAAATTGTACAAAAAAATTACTACCCAAATAGCACGTTATCTTGGATAAATTTGCGGCAAACTTGCATGGTAAGCAGGATTGTTGCAAGCTTGCTAGCTTATACTGCAAGATTGCGTACTATGTGGGTATGTTTTTATAAAAATTTAATTAAAAGTGATATATTATTAAAGTAAAATAGTTTTTTCTTAATCTTGTGTTCTAAATTTTTATTTGTCAGTTAAAAATAACTGCACGGAAAAAAATTAATCTCTAAACTTGAAATAATATTAATTTCAAGTCCAATGAAATATAAGTGTATCTAAATTAAACATTATAGTCACAATTACTGTGATAAGTTGTGTTTGATTCTGTCAAACTTTATACCAGAAAACGCCATAAATTCACATCTCTGATTTAGAGATTTGTTAATTTCACAACTTTTTTTATATGAATTACATACAATTAACCGTTTTCATTTTCCGTATTTTATGAATGTTTTTCGCGTCATCACGTGGAACATTTATTTTTATTTATTAGACTTATCGGCGTTGAAAGGTCTGTGAAATTTTAAGGTTACAATTATCGACCGACATAATACGGCACACTGACTGATTTAAATGACGTGAAATAGGTAAATAAACATTTTTCAACCACTTTTTCTCTAAACACAGAGACTTTTTACAAAATAGGCCAACATACAACGGGTGAGAATCTTCTTAATAACCTAAATTCAAAAGATTGTTTAAAATCATGCAGAAACGCGGTTGTAAAATGTAAAATTGGAAAGTAATGTAATGACAGACAACAAGAAGCGGTTTACTGCCAGTCGCCAGAAGAGGGCAGAAGCATGCAGAGAGCACAATGGTCCAGCTGTTATATTCTTAGCTTTACATCACTTTCCAATTTTACATTTTACAACCGCGTTTCTGCATGAATTTAAACAATCTTTTGAATTTGGGTTATTAAGAAGATTCTTACCCGTTGTATGTTGGCCTATTTTGTAAAAACTGTCTGTGTTTAGAGAAAAAGTGGTTGAAAAATGTTTATTTACCTATTTCACGTCATTTAAATCAGTCAGTGCCGTATTTTGTCGGGCTATAATTGTAACCTACAAATTTTACAGACTTTCCAACGCCGTTAAAACAAAAAAATGAAATAAAAATATAAAATTAGTATTGTGTTTTAAAAATATCCAACTACTTTTTTATACTTGTCAATGTATAGTTCATACAGGGAAAACAATATAAATATTTTGTGAATAATTCTTACTCTAAATTGTGATAAATTATAAATTCTTATTACATCGAGTTATTACAAAAATACGAATTATATAAATATACGACTAAAATGTTTAATATTGTTTATTCAAATAATATATTAGATTTGAATTTATTCAAGTAAGTTTATAGTTTAGAACATATGTTCCATGTCATAAAATTTGAGATTCCTAATATCATTTTTAGGCATAAGAAATACGTGTTCTTCACAATACTAATATTCGGATTAGATATAATACCAAATTTCAGTTTTAGTGATCTACTTACATCTTACGTCCGATTCTAGTGATAGTTTATGCCTAAATCTCAGATTTAATCACTAATTTAGAGATTATTTTTTTTCCGTGTGAAATTCAATTTTAAAACTACCTTTCTCATCAACGGTATACGAAATATTGTGTTTCACTTTAGATTTATTCGAATCGTCAGGAAAAAGTATTCCGTTTGATGATCGTGAAATAGGTCGAGATCGAATTTTATGTTTGCTTCTTTGTTTAAAAATTGATCGTAATGCCGTTTCACTTAATCTAATAGGATATTTCTCGTCCATCGTCAATTTCCAATTATACTCTAAATTGACACTTGTTGGATTCATCAAAAAAAATTTTAAAGTTGTACTCTAAAAAATTGTTATTGCATTAATTATTATTTATACAATAAAAATAATTATTAGTTTCAATTTATTTTTGTCATTAAGTTTAGAAAAAAAGAAAAAACTGTGAAAAAATCCAATACAATTGGTTTTAAAGAATTTATCGGAAATAAATAACGATTTTAAAATTAAGTGATAATGTAATAAAGGAATAATAAATTTGTTAAATTATTATTATTTTTAATTTGTGTAATTCACTTAATGTAATACTTAATTTTTTATTTTTTATTATAAGCAAGCTAATGATTTTAGATTTCGGAGATTATTTATATTCAGTGATAATTATGACTTCAATAGTCTAATTAAATTCTAATTAATTTTCCAATATACAGAGTGTGTAATGCACCTTAAATTAATTACAGCTTAATTAGATCATTAAAATATGCCTTGTAAACTCTCTGAATTTGCGTAAACTCTAGTAATTAACATTAGTGAAAATTTATATTATGTTTTTAAAAATATTGCACTAAAACATAAATAAAAACCGATTTTATAATAAGTAATTGAAAAAGTATGCTTATAAAAATTAAAAATTGAGGAAAATATTTACTAATTTAATAGTATATTTTTCACTAAATTTTAATTTTAAAAAGAGACTCATATTTACAAAGATATAATTGACATTAAAAATTTAAAAATTAATTATGAATTAAATTAACACTAAATTAATTACTACTGTTAATATTTATATTGACAATTCATTATTAATTATAATATTGAGAAAACAAAATTTGTAATTACTTGGAACATTAAAGTGTCCGTAAAATTAATATTTCGAATGCTGAACTTATATTCCGAGTACATTGCAATTACGAACATCAAAAGTTGTATACTTCTTGAGGCATCAGGGACAATTTCACAGAAAGGTATCACTGATTCTGTTAGTTTTCTAAAAATAATTTTATCTTGTGATAGTTCAGTAGCTGGAATGTCTTTTCTCATTGAATCCTATTTCTATCGTTCCAAGAACATTTTTTGTCTAATTGGCTAAACAAAATTTCTTGAATATCACAGTCTACATGTGCCTGTTGGAGAATTCTCAATTAGAAGATTTATTTTATGAAAATTTGATAATAATTACAAGCAGAATTCCATCGACGTTCCCAAAAAAATTCCAACAAGAATCGGAAAACTCTATTATATTTCTGACTGGAATCAAAAATTTTATCGCGGAATCCTAATAAAAATCGAAGAAATATCTACAAGAATCGAAAAATTTTATCAAATATTTTATTGGAATCGAAAGTTTCATCAGAATTACTCTAAAAATAGGAAATTCCTTAGAATTTCTTACAGGAATCAAAACTTTTAGCAGAATTCATACAAAAGTGTGAAATTCCTTAAAATTTCTGATTGGAATCGGAAATTGCATAGAAATTTCTACGAACTTCTAACGAGAATTGAAAATTTCATTGGAAATTTGGTGGAAGCTGCAAGAGGAATATTTATATTTTTTCAAGTAAAATGAATTAAATTAAGTCTTCTTCTTAAGACTTCCTACTGGTGGAAGTCTGACCAAGAAGAAACCCTTCTATGGTTACGTTGGCTGTGCCATGGCGATTGAGGCGCGAGTCTCTGCCACCCAATCCGTGATGAACTCGTGTCCATGGATGAATGATATTAGGGTTAGCAAATCCGTCGGGTTCTTCCGTGGGGAGGGTGTTGGACGGGGGACGACCTACGCTGGGCACAATTAACCGTAAACCGTAAAGCTCGGGAACGGTTGTGTTACAGGAAGGGCCCGTCTTCTGGACGACCCGTCCCCGGGGTGGGGCTCGAATGGAGGTATCTTGAACGAGACTCTGAGATACCAGGCGAACTTTCAGATGTAATTTAGCCTTTTCCTTAAATAGAGGCTCTTTGAGGATTGACCTTTCTTTCCTTTTTTCTCGTGGGACCATAATTGATACTACAAAAATTAATAAAAATAAAACCACACACGTGAGCGTCGAAGAGCCCTTTTTGGTAGATCACGATGCTGGCGATCAAGGTGTGGACGCGACAGAGGGGACCGTGAGTCAGTCTTAAATATGGCTGCTTCCGGGATCCACTGTATGCAGATTAACTTGCATCATTGTAAAGGCGCTTCGGCGATTCTAGCCAGGAACTTTGCAAGGATGCAGGCAGCCTTTGTTCAAGAACCTTGGGTTTACAAGGGTAAGATTAGAGGTCTAACAATAAGTGGCTGTGGGGTGCTAGTTAGTTCACCACAGGAACTAGTTCCAAGGGTTTGCCTGATCTATAAAGTTCTAGATGCTTTCCCTCTATTGGAATTAACTACTAGGGACTTAGTAGTTGTTAAGGCTAAGTACCTAGAAAAGAACGGAAATAAAAGGGAGGTTGTAGTAGCTTCCGCATATTTTCCGGGATCGGGGGATGACCTCGCACCACCTACAGAGGTGGAGAAGTTGGTAGATTGCTGTCAACGGCAAGGTCTCCCTTTGATAATAGGTTGTGATGCCAATGCGCACAATGTCGTATGGGGCAGCACTGACATTAACGACAGAGGCAGAAGACTTTTAGATTTTCTGATAGATACAGATTTAGATATTTTAAATCAGGGTAATGAGCCGACTTTCGTTACTGTTAACAGAAAAAAGGTGTTGGATATTACGATCTGTTCCAAGTCTTTGTGTGATAGCGTGAGGGACTAGAGGGTGTCTGATAAAGATTCCCTCTCGGACCACAGGCTTATAACGTTTAGATTGGTATCGAAGGATCGGGAACAGGAGTGGGGACGTAATCCCAGGAGTACTGACTGGGCTTCATATATTGAAGACCTGAAGACCTCCATGGCATGCTTCCCTACTTCGTATGGAACGCGGGGGGAGTTGGAACTTGCAGCGGAATATCTGCGAGATTTTATTATCTGCTCCTTTGAAAGGAACTGTGTAGTTAAGAAAATGGGCTTCAATGGGGGTAGTAAGTGGTGGACCCCTCGTTTGGAGGAACATAGAAAAACAGTAAGAAAGCTTTTTAATAAAGCCAAGAAACGTAGGCATCAGCGAGCATGGGATGAATATCATACCGCTCGCGATTCTTACAAGAAAGAAGTAGAGAGGACAAGGAGTGTCCCTAACACCTCTAGCAAAGCTATCTGTAGGGCAGCCAGGATGCGAGGTGTGCCCGAGCCGTTAGTTAAGTGGATCGACAGCATGCTTCGCGAAAGGGCCCTTAAAGCGAAGTATGGTGAGGCTAAGGTAACAGCCCTTGTCTCAAAAGGGTGCCCACAAGGAGGAGTCCTCTCTCCTTTATTGTGGTGCTTAGTGTCAGATAAATTAATTAAAAACCTCAATAGCCAGGGATATTATACGCAACGTTATGCGAAAGATTTCCTTATAATTATAAGAGGGCACTCAATTGAAACCCTCTTAGAACTTACGGAACGTGCACTTAAGATAGTCAAGGATTGGTGCAATCTGACTGAACTTTCTGTAAACCCAGAGAAAACGAATATAGTAGTTTTCACAAGAAAATATAAGGTACCGAGTTTGAAGAAACCGATATTTTATGGAAAAGAAATTTCTTTTTCTGAATCGGCTAAGTATCTAGGAGTAATCCTGGATAAAAAGTTGATTTAGAAGGAACATTTTGAATATCAGTATACAAGGTTTTGTACTGCTTTTTGGGCGTGTAGAAGGGCGATAGTGTTATCATGGGGACTAAGGTCTAATATGGTCAACTGGCTCTATCAGATGATCTTAAAACCCAGGTTGAGTTGGGTTCAGCAAATAAACTCTCATTGATTTGGGTACCGGGTCACTCGGGAATCAAGGGTAATGAAAGAGTAGACGTCTTGGCGAAAATCGGTTCCGAGACGGAATTTATAGGTCCTGAACCAGCAGTGACAATAATGCCGTGATTGGTTAAGGGAGCCATAGAAAGATGGGGTCAAAAGGAACATGAGAAGTATTGGGCGAACGTTAGGGTGGGAAGGCAAGCGAAAACTCTGTTGGGGCTAGCACTCAACAAGAGGCGAGCGAGCGATCTCCTAAAACTCGATAAGATCAGAGTTAGAACCGTAGTTCGTCTACTTACGGGTCATGGACTATTGAATTACCATCAGCATAAAATAGGCAGACAAGTTTCACCTATGTGCAGACTGTGTGGGGAGAGTAACGAAACTTTGACTCACATATTATCTGAATGCCCAGCGCTAGCTAGGATCAGGCTATCTACTTGGGGTCAAGCAATTATTGACCCTAAACAGGTGAGCAACCTATTGATAGAAGAGATACTGGACTTCTGGAAAAGAACAGGACTCTAAGGGGTGGCTATAAACGAGCGAGCTGGAGTCTGGTACAATGGGTTTTATAACCTAGGTGCTTACTTTCCCCTCTTGAGGAAAATCGAGCTCGATCTCGGTTGTTAGATTAGATTAGATTAGATTGCAATTGTAAAATTAATTTTACTTATTTGATTAAAAAAGCATGATCCAAAGTCTAATTTGTAAACTAAGTTTGTCCAAGACGTGGATATTCGAGATGAGGAAGACTTTAAAGAGGCTGGATAATGTAAAATAAGACAAAGAAATTTAAATTAAATATTAAATTGTGAATGTTGAAATCCATTATTTTTCGGGTCCCAAATAGTTCAATATTTGATCACAATATTATGTCAATATTCAACAGTAATGATTTATGTCCACCATGTGGCAATATAATGTAATATTAAGACTTCCTTACTATATTATAAAACACCATTCCTAGATTCCCTAAGATTGCTGTATGCTGAGTTACTCTCTAACTGGGGTCTAACAGTTTTTGTTTTAGGAATACACGGCATCCCTAATAAGAAACGTGTTTGATATCTACTGGTGATTATAACTTAACGCTATGCAAAAATGAATTGTTATTTAGACGGAAAATTAAAATTAATCCTTTGCTAAAAAGTACTTGCGAGGAAAATAAAGTAAGAATTACATCATGTAATAATAGTTCTAGAATTTTAACAATGATCTGAGAAAGAAGTTAAAATACATGAATAAAACATTTGAAAGAAACTTGAAATTGGAGAAAAAGTAAGAGTCTAATACAGGTAAGAGGACATAACCAGGTGTTCTCGTGTCTTGACGATTTCCATCCAGCTCGATCTGTCTTCAAGTCGAATGTAGGCTGTAAGATAATTTCGACTCCTGAGATAGTTAGAAAGGTCTTTGAAGTCTTGAGGAGAGTGAGGTCATGAATACGACGCCCTGAAGCAAGCAATAGTAAGGGTGCTGTTCTTCGAGATACCTCGAAGAATGATCCTTGCCACGAGGTGATTCTAGATTATTTTCTTTTTGATTAAACCAGGTGATCCAACGTTGGATATGATCTTTGTAAGTGGTTAAGGTAGATTATGGCCAACTTTTCTTAATCAAATTCTTTTCTTTAGAAAACCAGTCTTACACTAATTAACGGCACATCCAATTTAAGTCGGTCATCCAGAACGTCTGATCCCATTTTGAAGCTACTAACAGCCTCTGCACTTGTTCAGATGATTGAGAACTCGGGATGGGGGGAGGGAACACATAAGCCAGTCTGCTGATGAAAATAGGTTTATCTCTGGTATTTCCTATTGATTGAAGATCTTCTTGGTTCCTTCAGAAAGCAAGTGTCACTCTGAGGGATTTATTTTCCTGGGCAGACTATCCGCAATTTCGTTGTACTTGCCTGGTTAGTATGCTGCAGATAAGGATATCTTTAGACTATCTGTTAGAATTTCAGATGTCCTAGAAGACATGATGTCAATGAAGACAGATGTCCCCTTTCAGTGTGGAAATCTTTTTCAATTTGCCTACTGTTTACGTTATTTTCTAGATCTTTTTTTGAGTAATCATATTTGATCTCTCTGGGTATTCCATACAATCACTAAAAATTCCTATTCTTGACAAGGAGTCAAGATACTTCTTTGTTGATTGACCAACCCAGATATGTTAGAAGTCTTATAGCTTCCTGTCCTTAATGATAAAGTTTTTCGCGATCCTGGGAAGCAAGAAGAAAATCGTCCAGATAAACTAATATTCTCAAACCCTTTAAACGAAGAATCTCTTAAATTCTGTCCGTCACCTTTTCGAAGATCTGTGGAGCATATGAGAGACCAAAGGGCAAGCACGTCATCTGTAGCAGCTCCCTGTCGTAAATGAGACGAAGATGAGACATTTGTTTAATTTTGAAATCGGTACGTGCCAGTTAACGGATTAACCAGTCCCCTGTCTGTAAGAAATCTCTAATCTTGAAATGAGAAATTAGTTGGAATTTTGTTACTGATACGTTCCTGTTGAGATTCCTTAAATCAAATACCGGTCTGACTTCTCCACTGCTCTTGTTTATTAGAAACATCTTTGAAATTAAGCTGGGACCTACCCTGTTTGGTTGTACGGGGTCATTCACAAACTACGTCACACTCTTAGGGGTGGGGGGTGTCAAGCAGTGTGTGACGAAGTGTGGAAAAAAAATTTTTGTATGTAAAAAATGTGACGAAAGGGGGAGGGGGGTAAAAATCAGCCCGAAAAAGCGTGACGTAGTTTGTTAATGACCCCTACTAAATTTTTTGTTCATTTAAAAGTTTGATCTCTTGAGATATGATAGTAGATGATTGTGTTGCGAAGATGGATAATCTCCAATTTATTAAACGAACTTTTGAGTTCAAAGGAATTTGAGAACCAGAATCAAATGGGTTAATTTTTCTTTACTAAAAAAATATTCAGAGCCAGGAGAAAGTCTGTTCTTATTTAAAAGTTCCAAGAGGAAACTCTTCCTTTTCTTCTCTAACAATTCGACTCTCTTGCCACAAATTACTTGAAGAATCTGTTCGTAATTTTTGAATAATTGAGAGTCCGGACCAAAAGAAGAAGATAACCTATCGAAAAAAGAGTATACATTTAGGTCATTAGGATTTTTTGATGCCCAATAGATAATAACTTGCAAATTGTTTTTTAATAAATCATTCTGATCCAGAATGGCGTTGTAGAATCCTCCCAAGACTCGATCTGTAGGTAGGAGGGAGTCTTTCTTTTTGTCGAGATGGCATAATTCTTCGTTTATTTCAAGGTCGGTTAAACCTGAAAGGCGGAAATAGTACTTTATGATACGAGTTCGAGAAAGCGGAGTTTATAGAAGGGCGACGTTAGCGCCACGAGCTGACGATGAGGGGCGCAATAACGTCTCTCTTCTATAAACTCAGCTTTCGAGAACGAGTGTCATATACTACTTTATATAATAAATGCATAAAAAGTCATAGAAATTGTACGTATATACAAGGAAGGACACAAACAAGTGCACTGTTATACTATCAAATCCTTATAAACGTCTGGTCGCGCGGGGGGGTTCGGGGGGTCTCCCCCGACGGGGTCCAGGGACAGAGCCCCGGCCAGAGGGTTCGGGGGGCGGAGCCCCCCGACTACAAAAAAACCAACTTCAAATAATAATAATAATTTATGACATTTCAAAGAACGGCATTTTCTAATACATCAAGAGACCGGACGCGTCGGGGGGCGAAGCCCCCCGAAACCTAGTCGGGTACTTAGACGTATCAATAAAAAGTGTGATAATAGAATAAAAACAGAATTTTTCACGCGATCGATTTCATCAAGAAGGTTAGAAACTCTCAGAAAATGGCGCGAGTCGTGTAGACTTTTTTACCGACATGCATTCTAATTTGATTTTCTTCTCACAGATGGCGCATTTTCAGTTGTGCTTCCGCCGCTTAAATAGCAAGTCACTACAACGTTTCTGATTGGCTGTTAAATGAAAACTGTGAAATAAAAGTGTGAAATAAAGTAAAAAGTGTGAAAAAAAGAGACTAGGAACAATATACGCATGCGCGGAAATATTTATATGATCGTTCGCTATAAAACGCCCTTTCTCGCACATTTTCCTTGCACCAGAAGTGGGACTTTTTATGCATGTATTATATAAAATATTTTAAGGCATTTGAATGTCGAACATCTTTCCACTCGGGGGAATTAAAACGCTAAAGTTTAATTAATGTATCTAAGCGGTGAGTTTTCGCTGGGAGTAATCTCTTTTTTTATCGACGTCGGTCTTGAGTTCACCAAAATTTAAAACCCTGGAATTGCTTAGAGGAAGCGAAAGAAAATCCATGGAAAAAAGGCTGGTTTTTCAGTTAGAAAATTAAAGTTGATTTAAGAAAGACGATTCTAAGGTGCAGAATTCTGGGAAAATAGTTTTTTCAAAATTTGGATCTGGTTCTGCATATTATTAATGCAATGATTATAATAATTTAATCCAAACTTTTTAGGATTGGGAGGAAGAGGTTCGTTATTTTCACTATCACTATAATCACAAATTTGGTCAAGTCATCCAACGTCCAAAGAATCGTGTATTTGTGAACGGTTAGACATTTTCTTTCTTTTTTTATTTGATATTACTTAATAGTTATTACCCATAGGGGGCGTCCATTAATCACGTGACTCAAAATGGGGGTGGGGGGTTAGGAAAATTATCACGGTTGATCACCTGGGGGGTAGGGGGCTTCGCACATGATCACGTGATATGAATTAACTCTAAATTTTCAATGAAAGCTTAATTTTAGATTTGGCCGATTTTTCATATTTAGCATCTCAATGGGTATAAATAAAAATATTAATGAGATGATTATTAAA
The DNA here is from genome assembly GCA_032872505.1 of Leptopilina syphax. Classification (NCBI taxonomy): domain Eukaryota; kingdom Metazoa; phylum Arthropoda; class Insecta; order Hymenoptera; family Figitidae; genus Leptopilina; species Leptopilina syphax. The sequence continues at coordinate 42,116,715 of CM065468.1, read as the reverse complement.
TTTTATATCAAATATATCTGGTGCATTCTTTCTGAAACCGGCCACCCCCCTGCACACTTTATTTTTGATGATAAAATGTTGTAAGTATACTCAAAATTTGCGTAAGAAAGTCAAGTTTTTGATGCCGTCTGGCGAATTTTATTTCCATTTAGGAATTTGGCAGTATGTCCAAAAAATCGCCCAAACTACCCTAAAAATATGGCCAATTGAGTGAATAACAAAGAAAAATAAAGTAATCTTTCTTGTAACAGAGAAAAACATTTTATTTATGTAGTTTTAACATTGTACCCTCAAATTAATCAAAAACACCCCTTAAAATCAGCCTCTAAACATAGGTTTAAAAAAGTTCCAATTTTCCTTTAAAAAATTGGTTAAAAAAATAAATAACATTTATGAGGCTCGTAATTTAATCAGAATATATTTTAATCAAATTTACCCCTATAAAAATAATTACTGATGAACAAAAATCATCCCCTGTATATTATTTCGTCAATTTGGTAATTATTCTCATGAACATAAACATAACATTTTTTTAAAGCTTGTATAAGTCATGAAATTTTCTCACAATATATAATGTTTAAACTCAAACTAATATTAATAAAAACAACCCCTAAAAATCATCCCCTAATCATAATTTTCACAAATTGCCAATTATTCTTAAATAATTGTGTACGAAAAATTTACATACGGCTTCTGAGGTCTGGAATATTTGTTCTGAATATATTTCAATCAATGAATCAATGACCAATGAACAAGAATCATCCCCTGTACATTAGTTGCCCAATTTAGAAATAATTCTCTTGAACACACATGACATTTTTTTATACATTCTATAAGTTATGGAATTTTCTCACAATATATGGCTGATTCTAAAAAAAATGTCGAAAATGGCATTTCCAAGTAGATCAATTTTTTTTAACTCATTATTGAATTTTTTTCACAAACCGTATAGTTTATGCCTTATTTGATTTAAATATTATCATGGTCCCTAACTTTTTTTAATTTAAATTGAATATAAAGATAAAAAAATTTTTCTAAAAATGAAGGTATAACAGAGTCGTGAGGGAATGATTTTTAATATGATTTCACAATAATTAAAAACTCTGTGAAGCGCCAATTATTCTTTTATTGCAAAACAATAATAATTTAATAATTTTATTGCAAAATTAGAATAATTAAATATTAATTAATTATTCTATTATAATCATATTATATAATCATTATATTATTATTATTCTATTATAGTTCTATTATTATTCTATTATATTAATTATTCTATTTATTAATTATTTATTAATTATAAATATTAATTAAAGTTCATCTATTGAAATTACGTTGCGCACCGGTTGAGGTTATAATGATTTTAATTAACGAATTTATAATTTTTTAACAGAAAAGTAAGACAAAAATGTATAAAAATGATAAACAGAATCTTTATTACTTACTAAACAACAAATTTCTGAAAAATAATTGATTTTTTAAGTGCACAAAATAGCCCCATAGAATCCTGGTTTTTCCACTTTTCTCTTAAAATAGTCAATAAAAAGTTAGCGCATTGCGTATGTATCATCACAACACAATTGACAACAAATATCCAGCTCAGTTTATGAGACACATTAAAAGTCTAGAAGATCTGGTATAATTTTTCCGAACATTCAAAATTTTTGACACAATTTTTCCGTTTTTAGAAATTTTTTTGCCAACTGACAAAAAATTAAATAATAACATTTATTGCTCTCTATTGTCATGTAATCAAACTTTAAATTAACAAAATAATTCATTTTAATAATTATATTCATTAAAAACGTCGCGTTCACAAAATAGCCCCAGTTGACGGTACTGAAATAAATAAAGCAAATATAAATATTTTACACCCTGAAAAAATGATATTGTCAATTCCGACATACGAGTATGGTAAGAACGTATAGCTGAAACAGCAATACTGTATTTCTGTTCTTAAAATACAGTATTGGTGTTCTTCACATACATATGGCTGTTCTACACTGCGTATAACTGAAACAGCAATACTGTATGGCAGTCTTATATCCACCAATATAATATGTGAGAATTGGCTATATTTATGGCAGTACCATAAATATATTTTTTTCAGTGCTCTTATTAAGAAATACATTATTCCCTCACAATCCCAGTGGGCACAGGGACGTCTAAAAGACGTCTTAAAGACGTCCCTTTTTGTCCGCGGACAATTCGGGGACAATGATGGTAATGTCTCTGAGTCATCAAAAAGACAACTAAAAGACGTCTAAAAGACGTTCTATGTCTGGTCCAAAAGACGTCCAAAAGACGTCTAAAAGACATAGGAAAGGACGTCTAAAGTACGTCTTAAAGACGTCTTTTGGACGTCTAAAAGACATAAAAGGGACGTCTTTAAGACGTCTTTTGGACGTCCTTTTTTACATTCCTTCAGATCTTAAATAAACATTTCTTTTTTAACATTTTCTAAGTTGAAACTCAGTAATATTGTATTAAATTTATTTTAAGTTTAATTTTATTTTTTCTAAAATGTGGAGAAATAATAAAAAAATTCCTACGAAGCTGGGATCGAACTCGGATACCTTGGGCTTGAAACACGGCACCTTAAGCACCTCAGCCGTTCAAGACAGATATGAACCTCTACAAAGTTAACGATCTCACTTGTCAATGAAATGAATTGAACTTAGAAAAATTCCAATGAATTTCACATTCATAAATTTCTAAGTCCAAGTTGAACTTAGAAAATAATATTTTCTATTTATGAAAATTTTTCTATTTTCAAATGTTGAATGAAAAAGACGTCTTTTAGACACCTTAAAGACATCTAATAGCCAAGACATAGAACATGAATAGGACGTCTTTAAGACGTCTTAAAGACGTCTTTTTGTACATGTCCAAAAGACGTCCGCAAAAAGACATCTTTAGGACGTCTTTTGAACAAGTGTGCCCACTGGGATGATCATTCCCTCATCAAAAAATAAAATGAGGGAATGACGAAACGAAACAAAATGACCATAATCTCAAAAACATAACCTTACTTTCTTATGTACGAAGAAAAGTACGATATTACTACTTGAACCACATGCAAAGATAGTATGATTATTAAATAAAAAAGTGCTTAGCGTTATAGAACGCAAATGAGGGAATGACGTTAAAAAATGTAACATTTAACAAACTTATTGACAAATTAGATTTAACAAAACATCCTTTCTACAACCATTCACTCTAGTGTATGTTGTCAATGACAATGTTGACAACTTTGAAAAAAATTAAAGCAGGGCTTCGTAGGTCTTCAAATTTTGCTCCAATCACACTGTTTTAAAACGGTGAGGGAATGATAAGTTTTTCAAGGACAAATTTTGAAGTATAATTAAAAATATTTCCATTGGCTTTTTTTAAATTACAAACTTATGTAGTTACAGTAAATACTATCTTATATAAGTAAAAAATAAGATAACCAACAATTTGTAAGGAATTTTACGTTTTGAGTTAATAATTCTCCTTAAATTTAGCAATTGGGACATAGTGAGGGAATGATGAGTTTAGTAGAAATAATTAAATGTATTAATAATATATATTATTATATACTAAATAATAATATTTATTCGCCAAAATATGACTATCAAATAAACACAATTTAATAGCTTCAACAAGAGCATTAAAATTGATTTCTTCTGAATCAATTGACTTTTTTCCACTTGACATGCCCAAAAATACTAGAAAAAAAATCAAAGCAACATTTAAATAGTATGCCTGCAAAGTCGTATTTTTATGCTGCCCAGATGGGTGTTGACACCGTCTCACAACTGGTGATATGCTGTGTCTCACACCCAGAAATTGGCGCTATTTTGAAAAAGGAAAATTAAATTATTTTCAACCGTAGATTGGAAATGCAATATTGCATCACAAAATATAAGGAAAACACTAAAAGAAAATGCATTACACTTACCTTTTCCAATTAATTAACTTGGAAAAAAAGTACTCTGCATTTATTGAAAAAACGCTTTTTAGTCGATTATCACACACAGTGTTGGTATTTAACAAAAACAGTTTATATATCCGCTTCGGCGTACACGAAAAAGTTGGCTAATATAAAAAGAAATGTTTTTATATAAACCAATCAGCTTTTTAATATTGCATGCTAAAAAAAATTGACTGTCTCACAACTGGAGGTGTCTCACAACTGGAGACTCTCCCCTACTTAAATGAATTCAAGTGTTTAATAATCTAATTTATTTTTTTTAGTTTAGTTTCCAGTCGACATGAAACTAAATCTTATTTGTTAATTTATTTTCGGGTTGACACGAAACTAAATTAACAAACTGAATTTACCCAATGGGAAATTTACAAATGGCGGAGTACTGCGCCTGCACTGTTAGTACTGGCAGCTACGCTGACAGACAGCACTGGCATAACACTGGGATGATAACGTTGTGTAACTCTAGCGCAGCACTGGACCAGTGCTGGCTGAGAATATGACCACAATAAATGCCGTATTGTTATTAATTAGTATTAAATTAATAATTATAAATAATTTAACAACAAAATAGTAGATAATATTAATAAATAGTTATTATTCATAAAATATTCCTCTTTTTAATTAAATTGTATTAAAGATAGAGACTAACAATGGATATAGTGAATAAAGTAGAAAAAAATTGTTTATAACATTTAAAAATTAAATAATAGACAATTACAGTAAGTGTGCATTAGATTTTCGTATTTTAGTACCTAATGATTGGAATCTATAAATATTGCAAACCTATAAAAATAAACCAAATTGCTCACGAGGGGAATCGAACCTACGACCTAATAGACTAAAGCTCTAACCACTGTGCTAACGACACGTGTGTACAGTAAAGTTTTAATATCTCAGTATCATTCAGACTTACAATTATTGAATTACAGATGAGAAAAAATAGGGACACATTACAAATAATAAAATAAATTAAACTAAGGACCAGTATGTAAATATGTGTCAAGTGTTAGAATATATTTCGAGTTCTCTCTCTGATGCGATAATTTCTATACTTGGTGATTTTAATATGCCTTATGTGATATGGAATTGTAAAAAGCATCGTTACGTAAACTTATTCTCCCATATGATTATGATGCTGCAGCCTAGCACTATTGTTGTTCTTTAAATCTTAATTATTACTAGTACATTTGTACGAAAGGGCATTTATTTTTTGTAAGCCCGTTTACTACTTAAATAAATAAATAAACTGAATTTTTAATAATTAAATTAATTTACTTATTGCATTTAACATTTTACAAGTGGTAATTTTTTAATAATTTTTTATTGATAGTAAGAAGTATAATAGTATTTTAATAGGAACTAAATTATTATTGAGATTAAAGTTTAAATTCTGTTTATAATTTGAATTTGTTTAAATAATTTATTATTTACAAAATTAGACAATTATGTTAAATTATTATTATTATGAAATTTTATAAAAATAAAAAATGAATAACTGAAAAGTAAAATATTAATTTTTTTTAATAAATTTACATTTATAAACATTCAGAAACTTTTTTTTATCATTTCTTTGAAGTTTATGTAAAAAAGGCAATGTTGGCAAAGAGCGTTGTGAAAAATTTTTCTATATTCAGGCAACACTTGCTACCGTGGCTTGTCCAAGCTTTGGCGAAACAAAAATTATGTATTGCGCCAGCACTAATTGTCGAGGCTCGGCTGGACTACGGCCGAACAATCCTCTGAGTACTAAGCCAGTGGTGAACATCGGCACTACACTGGCATTTCTCATTGGGTTAGTTTCGGTTCAACACGAAACTAAACTCAGTTTGTTAATTAAATAGTTTTGTGCCAACTCAGAAACTAATTAGATTCATAAGAAAATTGAAAAAAGTACCTGTTTTTTGTTTTTAATTTGTAATTGTTTAACAACAATTGTTCAAACAAATTAATATAAATTTAGCAATTTTAAAAAACTGTTATTGCCAATCGATTCTGTCTGGAAAATTAGGAAATTTTTGTATGGATCATTTTTTTCTCTAAATCGTATTTTATTTATAAAACTGTTATAAAGAAATTAAATAATAAATTGTTAAAAATAGATAACTTTTTATTAATTTGTTTAAACAAGTGTAAATTAAAAACAAAAAAACAGGTATATTTTTTCCAATTTGTCTATGAATCCAATTGTTAATTTTAGTCAAAATGCATTTTTTTATGCTTAGGATAAAACACATTTATCCAGCATAATTTGTTAATAACAATTTTATAAACAAAATACGTCCTGGAGAAGAAAATAACACATACAAAACTTTCTTAATTTTCTACACAGAATCGATTTACGTTAACAATTTTTGATAATTTTCAAATTTTTATTAATATTGGTTTAAACAATTATTGTTAAATAATTGTAAATTAAAAAAACAGGTATATTTTTTTCAATTTTTTACTCAAAATGCATTTGTTTATTCCTGGGGATGAAACATCATATACTCAGCATAATTGGTTTATGACTTTCTTAATTTTTCACATAGAATCAATTAGCGTTAACAATTTTCAAAAATTTTTAAAAAAATTTAATTTGTTTAAACAATTGGAAATTAAAAACAAAAAAACAGGTTTATCTTTTTTTCAATTTGCCTATGAATCCAATTGTTATTTTTTAAATAAAACGTCTGGTTTCTTCATAGGACTTATTGGGTGTTAAATTAAATTTTATATTTGTTACAATTCTATATTAAAACTTTAGTCATAAATTTTACTTGGTAAACTTTTATTTCACTAATTGTTTGGACATTTGCAAAAACTTTTACTTGGCGGAACTTTTTACATCAAAGATGTTTTAATTGGGATAAAAATACTTTTTGCATCATTAATACAATTTTAGGGTATTTTATGAAACTGTTTAGTACTTCAGGCTCTACGTTAGAAAAAATTCAACTATTTCAAACAATACTTAATGTATTGGAATTTTCTGGAACATATATCGGGATTTTAACCCAATTTATTAAATTCTAGAGTATTTAACAGCATGTGATTGTTAGGCTCTCAATGGTAATTTTTCAACCACTTTTCTCTTCAAATACTTAATAAATTGAGCTGAAATTTTGTACAAAAGTCTAAAATACAATAAAGAAGGGCAGTGATGTGCAAAAGTTTTAATATTTTTAAAATCAATTATTACAAATTACTTTAAAATTATCAGTTGTCACGGTCACTTCTAATCAATTTCTTGTCTTTACCGATTTCAAAGTGTTTTATTATAATTTATTTTTTAATTATTAAAACTTTTGCACATTCCTGCCCTTCTTTATTATATTTTAGACTTTCTTACAAAATTTCAGCTCAATTTATTAAATATTTAAAGAAAAATGTGGTCGAAACAATTATCATTGAATGTAATTCATGTTAAAAATAACTGAAATTTCAGTCATTTTCCACTGATTCGCTAATTAAAAAATTACTGAAAATTTCAGTTATTTTTTAATTGGCCAATCAGTGAAAAATGACTAAAATTTAAATCATTTTTAACTGATCTTCAGTGAAATTTCACTGATTCAAATCGCGAGAATAGAGTCACTGATTCTCAGTCAATTTCACTGATTTAGTTTTAGAGAATGCTAGAATTATTATGTTAGAGAGGTTAGAAAATCTATAATTTAACGTCAGTTTTAATGTTATTTCTAAAAATCGGGACAGTCGGTTTACTCAATTACTTTTTAAAATTATTCCAAAAGTATTAATATTAAGTATTTAGTACCTATTAGTATTATTATTATTTATTATTTATTTTAAGTAACTTTAAAAGAGTATGATTTTTAAAAAAAGTTTAACTTTTTTACACAAGCTATTATCAAAATAGTGCACTTCACATAACCACTCTCCATAAGAACCCATATAAAAACATGCAATTTTAACAATTAAATTCTCAAAAAACGGGACAGTAAAAAATTTTTTAAAAAATTGTTCTATAATTTGGACATTCTTAACAACGAGTTTTTACAAATTTCAAAAAATTCTTAACATTTTTGTTTGAGTCACCATCATCCTTATTAAGTGAAGAATAATCCTCTTAGAATAAGAGGACGTTTTTGAGCCATATACAAGAGGAAAATATGAATTGAAATAAGAGAAATCTTCTTAAGACAAAAATATTTTTTTCAGTGTAGGCTCTACATTTGTCAAAATTTTAAAAAAATCGAATTGTTTTTTGAAAAATCTAAATATTTCAAAAAATACGAAATGTTTTAAAACTTCCTAAAATATATATCGAGATTTTAAACCAATTTATAATATTCCAAAATATTTACAAATCCGTTTAGAAGTTTAGTTTTATTTGCTTCAATTCTATAAAAGTATCTAAAATATTGATCAACCTTATCATAATTCTTTCTTTTATCATTCTTTATCCAACAAAAAAAAGTAAGAATCCGACAGTAATCGGCCACTTGAAGCAATCTTTTTAATTAACACTGTTTTAAAAGTGCAATTCATATTTTTTTTCGAATTCTTTCATGTGATGTTGTTTCTTACGATCACACAAAACTATTAAAACAATCATGTTTATAAAAAATAAATTTTTATTTGTTAAAAAAAATTAGTAAATAAACAAGTAAGAATCCGACAGTGATCGGCCACTTAAAAAAGCTTTCAAAAACCGTACAAATTTTTTTTTTAAATTACAAAAGCTTAGATTTGTTTATGATCACCTTAGAAATGATTAGCAACAAACAAAATATTTTTATCTTATACGGTTTTATAGCTATTCAAAATTGAAAAGTGGCCGACTACTGTCTGGTTTACCCTATACACGGTTTTTAATTTTTACTTAGCGGCAATTCTCTACCACGAATCTTGATATAATTTTCTAAATTGTTTTTTATTATTTTCATAATTATTTTACGTATGGAAATGGAAAAAGATTCATTTCTTTAACCCTTCAACGCCCAAATGTGCTGATTTTTAACTTCGGTTTCAAGCTTATAATAATAAAAGAAAAAAATTCTACAAGGACATGTCCATATGTTTTTGGGGTCGCTCTTTCGAATGGCATGGTCAAAATTTCCAAAAAGTGACGTTTAACCCTTATTTTTTTTAAAAATACTTAAAAAATATAAAATTTTAGAAAGTATTTTTTTTAAATCTAATTTTGGTTGTGATACCGATTTTTCCAAGTCATCTAAAGTTTAAAAAACGTATTCCTGATAGTTTTAGTTTAAAAATATGCTTTGCGTTTAAAGATGTTTGGTATTCTTTGATTCTAAATGGCGGCTGAAAGTGAAAAATTTTCCAAAATTTAACACATGATGAATACAATTTTCCAAAGTTCTTGAAATCGCTTGAAATCTGTTACTCGGAGATTTTCGAGGTCGCTAATTACGAATCTGAAGTCAGATTTTAAAAATTCAAAATGGCGGATCCAATATGGCGGACGACAATATTAAAACTTCATATATTAGCTTTAAATTTGTTACTCGGAGGTTTTCGGAGTCGCTGATTACGAATTTGAAGTCAGATTTAAAAAATTCAAATTGTCGGATTCAATATGGCGGACCACAAAATTAAAAATGCATCGTATTAAATGCTCATACCCTGTTAAATATTCTAACATACGATATTGTCTTTGTAGCCAATAGGATGAAGTTTTAATTTTATCATCCAGCTATATTGAATCCGTCATTTTGAATTTTTAAAATCTGATTTCAGATTCGTAATCAGCGATCCCGAAAACCTCCGAGTAACAAATTTGAAGCCAATATATAAAATCTCCCGCTCAGATTATCTCACATGCCGGAAAAATTCCAGGCTAATGGGCGCGAACCAAGTACCCTTGGTCCTACAGCGTCCGCCGAGCGAGGCATTTATCCGACTGAGCTAATCTGTCGGTTCAAATGGATATCATATTAAATGCCATTTATGATATATAAATTGTATGTTTTATAAAATGTATGTCAAATAAATTTCAAATTAAATGTTTTTTATGCGAAATAGATTTTTTGTCAAATGAAATTTATGGTAAATGGTTTTATGTCAAATGACTACTATTTCAAATAAGATTTCCGGAATAATCATGCGTCTCTCAACATCATCTTGGAATATTACTTCGAAATTACTGTGGAACATTCTCTCAATGTTATTTTGGAATATTCCTGTAGGGCAGAAATTTTAATATTACTTTAATATCCTTAGAATATTCCACTAGAATATTCCGAATATGAAATGTAATATTCCCTTCATTTTAAGGTTATATTCCGTGCTGCTTGGGTATAAGCAAAACCAAAATTTTATCGGAACATATAGCCATGGAACGCCCCATATAGCATTTTAAGATGATTCACATTTTGGACAAGTTAAAACCTACGATATTGGCTGGTTTTAATAAAAAATTTAGGGAGAAATGGGAAAAAAGTACTAAAAAATGGGCAAATATTATTTTTGAAATATCTTTTTTATTTTTTGTGTATACACAGAGAGAAATCTGCAAGGATTAATGCTCGAAACTTTTCATATACTTTTTTCATAGATTCTTTGATGCTAAAATCCTAACAGAGAGCCTATTTATTGCTCGAGTCCGCCTGAATATTAGTCGGAGTCGACTGATATTTAGGCGGACCTATTAATAAGTTGAGTCTCCAATAAGACAAGGTGCGCATCGATGTTCATAGCTATAGGTATACTAAAGTATGCTGTGGTATATCTATAGCTATGAACATCGATGCGCACCTTCTCTCACATTGGAGACTCAACTTTATACTTTTCGCTAGTAAGTGCTAATGCTATATTCATAACCTCTACTCTATGCATTATTCGCAATGTATTTCTCTCCGTGTAACAATTTGTGTTTAAAGATTTTCAATGTGATAAGAGCAATTGTTTAAAAGATAAAAAACACAAACTGTTAAAGGCAAAAAAGGAGATATTTAAAAAAATCCTTTTTTCCCCACTTAATTCACATCAATATCAAACATCGGAAAAAAACCTCGATACATAGAAAATATCGAAATTAAAACATCGAGGTTATAAACATCGATGTTTCCGATGTCGATGTCCCATTATTACAAAAAATCCTATTAGTAAAAAAAGAATAGACGTATCTTCATCCTTTTCTTACTAATTATCCAGAGAATCAGGCTAACATTCAAAACCTAACCTTCTAAGTTTAACCCTCTATTTTCATAATTGATTTAAAGCAATATTTATTAGATCAAATTATTCTATTTAATTGACTTAAGTAATTTGTATTTGGTTCAAATAACTATTTATTTGATACCATAAATTAATAGTATATTTCGTAAAGAGTTCGAGCAGTTCCCGAATTATTTCCACCAATTCGATTTCAACCACACTTGGTATATAATGGTTTTTGGGGTCGCTGATTACGAATCTGAAGTCAAAATTGCAACATTCAAAATGGCGGATCCAATATAACGGACGAAAAAATAAAAAAATAATGGGATTTATATGAAACTTGTCACTCAGGAGTTTTTTGGGTCGCTGATTACGAATATGAAGTCAAAATTGCAAAATTCAAAATGGCGGATCCAATATGGCGGACGAAAAAATTAAAAATTAATAAGACTTATATGAAACTTGTCACTCGGGGGTTTTTGGGGTCGCTGATTACGAATATGAAGTTGAAATTGCAAAATTTAAAATAGCGGATCCAATATGGCGGATAAAAAAAATAATGGGATTTATATAAAACATGTTACTCGGGGATTTTTGGGGTCGCTGATTGCGAATATGAAATCAAAATTGCAAAATTCAAAATGGCGGATCCAAAATGGCGGACGAGAATTAAAAATTAAATAGGATTTACTTGAATATTGTTACCAGCTGACTATCATTTGTTCTTTTTCATTCAAGTCATGCGCTCTAGAGTTGTCAATTGTTTTTATTAATTGGCCAGCTGATTTTCATTTGTTCTTTTTATTTCGAGTCAATCGTTACAAGTTTCCTTTCACAAATGGATTAAATTTCTTACTTTTATTAAACATAATTCGCCCTATTAAATCCACCATAATGATTCTTAACATTTTAACCTAAGAAACCTCAAAAACCCAAAGCATCAAATTTAATGTCAATCCCATTAATTTGTTATTTTTTTTCTTTCATATTGTATCCGCCATTTTGAATTTTGCAATTTTGACTTCATATTCGTAATCAGCGACCCCAAAAAACCCCGAGTGACAAGTTTCATATATCTCTCATTATTTTTTATTTTTTTCCCTCCATATTGGATCCGCCATTTTGAATTTTTAAAAACTGACATCATATTCGTAATCAGCGACCCCAAAAACCTCCTGAGTGACAAGTTTAATTTAAATCCCATTATTTTTATTTTTTTGTCCGCCATATTGGATCCGCCATTTTCAATTTTGCAATTTTAACTTCATATTCGTAATCAGCGACCCCAAGAACCCCCGAGTGACAAGTTTCATATAAATCCCATTAATTTTTATTTTTTTCGTCCGCCATATTGGATCCGCCATTTTGAATTTTGCAATTTTAACTTCATATTCGTAATCAGCGACCCCAAAAACCCCTGAGTGACAAGTTTCATATAAATCCCATTATTTTTAATTTTTTCGTCCGCCATATTGGATCCGCCATTTTGAATTTTGCAATTTTAACTTCATATTCGTAATCAGCGACCCCAAAAACCCCCGAGTGACAAGTTTCATATAAATCCCATTATTTTTATTTTTTCGTCCGCCATATTGGATCCGCCATTTTGAATTTTGCAATTTTAATTTCATATTCGTAACCAGCGACCCCAAGAACCCCCGAGTGACAAGTTTCATATAAATCCCATTAATTTTTATTTTTTTCGTCCGCCATATTGGATCCGCCATTTTGAATTTTTCAATTTTAACTTTATATTCGTAATCAGCCAAATGACTTTTATTACAAATACATTTGATAAAAATTAGAATTTTTTTAAACTTTGTGCAAGCAGGCCTCGGATCGACTTTTGTAGTTGAAAAAAGTCGAAAAAGTCGATTGTAATCTTGAAAAATCAGTGAGGGAAGCAGGCGCAATGCGCCTACATCTAAGGGTTTCGTGGCCTAAAATGACAAAGAAAAAATAATAAAATCAATCATAAACTCCAAATAATGATTCCAATAACAAGCGTTGCTATGACAACCATTACTATAGCAACTATAAACATAGCAAGCAGTTTCATAGCAACCGTTGCTATGGAAACAATTACGATGGTAACGGTTGTTGTGGCAACAATTACCATAGCAACGGTTGTTAGGGCAATCACTACCATAGCAAAATTTTCCATTTAAAAACTTTAAAAATTTATTAGCACAAACAATTACATTTGTTTTGAACAAATTATTTACTTTTTAAACAAATAAATGGATTATTTCTGCAAAAATAGAATTTTTTTTCTTATTTTAACGAGTTTAAAGTCAGGTAAAGCTCTACTCATGGAGAAAAATAGTTAGCTATATTTCAGCTAATTTTTAGCTACCTTAGCTATAAACTTAATTGTTATTATACGGATAGCAATTATTGTTAGCTAATGCAGCTAATAATTAGCTAAAATAGCTAACTTTTTTGCTAAAACAGCTAATTATTAATAATAGCTAAAAATTCGCTATCCATATAATAGCAATCTCATTTTTCTCCGTGCTTGATTATTGATAACTACATTATTGTTCATATGATTGTTACAACAATGGTAATTATTAAATTCAAAATAATTTTTTACCAAAATCGACATAGATTACTTAAATAAACATAAATTTGGCTGCAAAATAATTTTAATAAAAAGAACTAAAGTTATCTATTTGTTAATTAAGATTGTTTGCAACAATTTAAATCAATTGTATTATAAATTATTATTTGTCTGGTGGTCATGCTAGACTAATTTAAATTAATTTCATGAAAAATAAATAAATAAACATGATTTTTTCTAAAAAAATATTGCAAATTGTTAACTTTGAGTAAAAAAATTATAAACAATTTAAAATTCAAAAATTGGTTTAGAGGGATCTCTTAGAAATTGTATCCCCTTTAATTTACATTTTATAAACAAATAATATACAAAATTATAAAAAATAAAATAACAAAATATGTATATATTCGAATAGTGCAATTCAACAAAACGAAACAAACCCATATTTTAAATTTTAAATCCGTCAATTGAAACTCGAGAAAAAAATTTGTTAATTTAGCAGTATTAAACAATTCAATTGTTAAGAACTTTTACAAAAAAATTTTTTGGCTTAATATTTTCAGGGATTCTTCTTAACCATATAAGAGTAAACAAGTTGTAAATCCAGATGTTCATTACATGAACATTTTGCTTCCTCTTTACGATCAGCAAAAAAAATTTGCTTCCTCGTGAAGGAAGCATTAACGATAAATATATTTCATTTTTAAATCATTTTTAATACAATTTAACATTTATGAAATAAAGTTCATTCGTCTTAATAGAAAAAATAAAATTTTCTTATACAGTAATATGAATCTAAATAAACAAAATAATTTTTAGTCAAAAAGTGAATTTTTCAACTTTAATTGTAATTAATTCTATAATTTTCAATAGAATATATACTTTATATACATCAATCGATTCGTCTTGATGCAAAGAATAAGATTTTTGATTTATTTTTTAATAAATAATAACATTCTATTGTACAGCAACATGATTTTTAAGAAAAAATGAATTTTTATTAAAAGTGCAAATTTTTTGTCTATAATTGGTTTTAATTCAATAAATTTAAGTAAAATATATACTTTATATATACCAATCGATCCGTCTTGGTGTAAAGAATAAGATTTTAGAAGTAAATGAGTAAGATTTTCTTACACAGCAACATAATTTTGCGGAAAGAACTCATTTTTTGATAAAAATGCGATTTTTTCAGCTTTAATTGTGATTAACTCTATAAATTCTCATACAATTTATACTTCTTATATACCAATCGATTCGTCTTGATGCAAAGAATAAGATTTTATTATATATTAACTTCAATAAACAACTAAAAAAAAAATTTTTGAAAATAAAAATTTTTTAGAAAAAAGTCAAAAAAAAATTTTTTTTTGAGAATTTTTTAAAGTCTATTAATCCATTTCGAGATATTTTTATGATAAATATACCTGGTAAATTTTAGCCAAATTCGTTAAAACCTCTTCGAGTTATCGTGTTCACAAAAATCGGGATCCACACACACACACACATACATACATCCGGACAATTGTTCAGGGTCTTATATAACATAGTCCCATATAGAAGAAAATTTGTTAAAAGGATTTTCAAAAATTTTGTAAATTAAACGACTACAAAGCTTCCTCACGAGGAAGCAAAAGAATATTTTCGTTTAAAAAGAAAATTTTTTAGTTTTAGATGATCCGTTTGAGAAATTCTGACACAAATATTTTTTTTAAGATAAGAAAAAAAGTTGAAAAAGTTGCATATTGTTAGAAAAAGTCGAAAAAGTCGCATTTTTTAGAAAAAGTCGAAAAAGTCGCATTTTTTTAGAAAAAGTCGAAAAAAGTCGCATTTTAAAAAAAAAAAGTCGAATTTTTCAAGATATCCGAGGCCTGCGCAAGTGTACATTAAAAATATATTATCATTTGACAACCAAATTTGTAGAATAACTACTTTAGTTACTTCTTATTGAAATGGTAAACTTCATTTAATAAAATTCTAAAAGTGACTTTTGGCCATCGAAGTAGGTCGTCTGGCCCACAGTGATTGTACGCGCATGTACAATAGTGTATATATATATATATGGGTGATTTGCACGTAACTGTAATATTTGGCGGCGTCACAGAAAACACATTCAAAATAAAAAATTTTTGCTTGGGTATGGATACATTTCATAGGTATATATAAAACCTATTCGCAACCACAAATATGTACAAATAGATATTATATTTTTTCAGAAATTGCGTAATTCCCTCCAAAATTTCAGCTCCGTGGCGTGTCCGTTTTTTAAAATTTTAAGTTAAAATTCAGAAATTTTATTGAAAACGCCGAAACTGAAAACGAGAATTTTTGTAATATGAATTGTGTATATAGGTGAACAATTTGTACATATAATGCATCTTCTAATACTTCTTATAAAATTATAAAATGTAAAATAGTTTTGTCCACAAATTTTTTCAATTTTGTAATAAGATTTTTTTCTCTATAATTTAACTTTTTATGGCACATTTTAATGTTATCTGAGAATTGAAATCTAAAATAAGATCCATTAGCAACAAATATCAGTAAAAAAAAAGTTCAAAATTGTAAGTTGTACACTTAAAAACAATTTTTTGTGTAAAAATGTGAAGTTCACAAAAAAAGTGGTAAGTACCGTGGTATTTCTATTCTTTTAATCTAAACACTCTCTGTGGTAATTATTGTGATTTTTTTAAAGATTATATTTGAAACAAATTATCTGCCCAAAAAAAAGAATTATTTTGCAAAATTGTCGGAGTTAGGTTAGTTTAAATGTCAAATTTCAGCTCCCCACATAGCACCATATTTTGCGGGAAGCTAACGGGAAACTAACCATGTTAGCTTCTATAGCTAACATGGTTAGCTTCCCGTTAGCTTCCCTTGGCCTATAAATGTCCTACGCTTTTTAGTTTTCCGTGTTAGCTTGCAGAAAGTTATCTAAGAAACTTTTCTGAAAACAAGTAGAGAAAAGTTCTTTAAAACTATCTCTGGTAAGTATCTGTAAACATTAGAAGTTAGTTTCAGGTAAGCGTCATAAGGTAAGTAATATAATATAAATTGAAATTATACAAATAATCATTTACGGAATTTCCGTAATTATCTATTTAATTTGCACTTAAACTTATTTAATATTTCAGTTTCCTTATAGCTAAAAAAATAGTATTTATAAATTTAATAAAAAATATTTCTCTCTATAATTTATTTATTGCCGCGAACTGATTACTTATTTATTCCTCAATATCAATATTATATTATTGAAGAATAATTTTGAAAATAAATTTGGAGGGACTGGGGATAGAACCCGGGTTCACAACGCAGAAAGAAACAACCTAACCAACTAACCTAATCAACCATGTGTAGGGAAGAATATTTCGGGTCCTTTTAAGCTTCAAGTGATCTCATTGGTTGGCGTCACTAATGGCGGGATAATTTAAAAAAGGATTCACAAAGATATTTGAATTTTCTCATTACAATAAATAATTTAATTTCTAATATTATTTATTAATTAAATCTTCAAAAAATAAGAATAAATAAATTATTAAAAATGAAAATATTAAATTAGAAAGTTAACAGATAAGCATTAAACTAAACTTTATTTTTTTCCTTACTTCATTTGACTTCACATCTATTCGCAATTTGAAGTTAGTTGTTTCTGTTTGCATTTTGTTCTCTAGTTTTTTTATAATTAA
The DNA here is from genome assembly GCA_032872505.1 of Leptopilina syphax. NCBI lineage: Eukaryota > Metazoa > Arthropoda > Insecta > Hymenoptera > Figitidae > Leptopilina > Leptopilina syphax. Next base: position 42,099,368 of record CM065468.1, on the reverse strand, counting down.
TTATTCTTTTTAATATTTTAATATTTAAAATTAATGAAAATTCTAATGTATAATAAAATGCTTTCAATATTAGAAAAGCAATTAAACAAAATTTTTGTCAATTAAAAATATTCCTTATGCGTTATTTCTTACTTAATTTTATAATTTTTAACCTGAAATAATTTAATTTTTACAAAAAAATAAATCCAAAATTTTCAAAATAATTAAATTTTTTGCGAAAAATTAAAATAAAATCTTTTAAAAAAGTTTATTCTTACGCAAAATTTAATTAGAATAATATTTAAAATATTTAAATTTTGATAAAGAGTTTTATCAAAATTTCTTATAATAATTTAATTCTTTTGTTAAATGTTATTAATTAATTGAGGAGTTGGATCGAAGAACCGGCTCTTCGCTCGAACTCACGCAGAAGATAGTCCCTTCGTCAGTTATGTCATGAAAATTTAAAACTCAAAAAAAAAAATATTTAAAAATTATGACGTTGTAGAGGAGAAAAAAATACATCTTTTTTCTATTTACAATTTTTTTCTAGAATGCAAGTTATTAATACTAAAAAATAAAAACTAAAAAATTTTTTTCTGAAAAATTAATTACCTTTTGATAAATATATCGTCATTTCTCAGTCAAATATTAATGAAATGAACCGATTTTTTTTAGGCTTGCACAATATACCTTACCGAAGCCCACAGGCCAAAGTAAAGTCCAAAAAAACAAATTGTTTATTAATTATTAATTTTGAAAGTTGTTATTTACAACAACAGGAATTTCAATTTTTAACGAGAAAAAGTATGCGACGAAATTTCACATTATGAAAACTTCTCGCGAGAAAGTTTTTCCTTTATTATTCAGGAAGTTTTTCCAAAAAGAATTAAACCGATTCGATGAGAAATGAAGAAAATTAGCGAAACAGTATTTTCGTTCGCAGCGAAAACCCTGTTCGGCAGCCATGTTTATCATATGACTCGTAGCTTACGCACGCTCACACACTCACGCTGCTGTGTAAAATAGAAATGTGTGCGTGCGTACGTTACAAGTCATATGACAAACATGGCTGCCGAACAGGGTTTTCGCTGTTTCAAATATTTTTAAAATCTACTATTTTAATAAAAGTTCTCAAAAGAATGCAATTATTAAAAAAATGTAATAAAATTCATTGCAGGAATTCAATTATTTCCCTAAATAATAAAATTCTTCGCAGGATTTCAATTATTTAAACAAAAATTTGAAATAATTCATTGCAAGAATTCAATTACTTTGATTAAATAAATAAAATTCTTCACAGGATTTCAATTTTTTTTTATACAATTTTAAGTAAATTCTTCGAAAAATGTAATTATTTTCAAAAATTTGATTAAAATTCTTAAAAAGAATTCAGTTATAAATTATATTTAAAAATTCATGCCATAATGCTTTTAATATTCAATTATATCTGAAATTTTAACTGACATTCATTTAATCAATTTTTATTGAAAGATTCTACAAGAATTCAATTATTTAAATATAAAAATAAATAATTTATTGAATAAATGAATGTTTCTCGAAATTGAATTATCATAAAGAATTTTATCAACAAAATTGAATTTTTTGAGGAATTTTAATAAAATTTTCAAGAATAATTAATTTTTTCGAGAAATTCAATTAAAATTGTATTAAAAAATTGAAATCTATGATGAGTTTTATTATTCATTAAAATAACTGAATTATTGCGAAGAAATTTATAAAAAAAGTTGTAAATAGTTAAACTGCTGTGAAATTTTTATAATTTATGAAAATAATTTAATGTTTGCTTAGAATTTTATGATTATTTTTTTATAAATATTTGAATTCTTTTGAAAAATTTTATTAAAATATTAGATATTGAAAATCATTGAATTTTATTATTTTTAAAGATAATTGAATTTTGAGGAGAATCTTTTTTAATTTTTGAATATAATTGAATTTTTGCGAAGAATTTCATTACTTTTAAAAATAATTGAATTTCCTGTAATCGTTTGTAACTTCTCCAAAATTTAATTATTTCCAGTACTTAAAAAAAAATCTCTGACTTTTCCGTGATTACCCTTGCCTCTGGCGATCCTGTAATAGAAATAATTTATTGTTTAAATTATATTTTTTTTAAAATAATATGTTTTATATATATTTATATTAAAATTTATGTTTTATAATAATATTCTTATAAGTTGTTGAATTTTAAAAATGTTTGAATTTGAATGTTTTGAAGAATTTTAATTTCTATGGGAAAATAATAATTAAATGTTTATTTAAAAATTTAGTTATTGATGTTTGCGAATAATTTTACAATTTAAGAAATTCGTAAGTAAATGTAATAGAATATTTTTTTTATCTAATAATTTTTTAAGTAAATTAATTTTTTGTGGCAACCCTGTAATATTAAATAATTTATTAATAAAAATTGCTATTCTTTTTTCAAATTTTAATATTCTTAACGTATTTACAAATTTTATTTTGCAAAAGTTATCAATAAATCAGCAAATGTTATGCACGGAATGATTTACTATTATTATGCAAATAACAAAATAAAAATGTTCATAAATTTTCAATTACTTTCAAAATCTTCGATTAAAATTATTAAAGAAACTCCATTATTTGAAAAAAAATTAAAATGAATTTAATTAGGATTTTCAAAGATTTTAATAAAATTATTCTTCTTAGAAATTCAATTAGTTTTATAATTAATTAATAACATTTAACAAAAGAATTAAATTATTATAAGAAATTTTGATAAAACTCTTTATCAAAATTTAAATATTTTAAATATTATTCTAATTAAATTTTGCGTAAGAATAAACTTTTTTAAAAGATTTTATTTTAATTTTTCGCAAAAAATTTAATTATTTTGAAAATTTTGGATTTATTTTTTTGTAAAAATTAAATTATTTCAGGTTAAAAATTATAAAATTAAGTAAGAAATAACGCATAAGGAATATTTTTAATTGACAAAAATTTTGTTTAATTGCTTTTCTAATATTGAAAGCATTTTATTATACATTAGAATTTTCATTAATTTTAAATATTAAAATATTAAAAAGAATAATTAATTATAAAAAAACTAGAGAACAAAATGCAAACAGAAACAACTAACTTCAAATTGCGAATAGATGTGAAGTCAAATGAAGTAAGGAAAAAAATAAAGTTTAGTTTAATGCTTATCTGTTAACTTTCTAATTTAATATTTTCATTTTTAATAATTTATTTATTCTTATTTTTTGAAGATTTAATTAATAAATAATATTAGAAATTAAATTATTTATTGTAATGAGAAAATTCAAATATCTTTGTGAATCCTTTTTTAAATTATCCCGCCATTAGTGACGCCAACCAATGAGATCACTTGAAGCTTAAAAGGACCCGAAATATTCTTCCCTACACATGGTTGATTAGGTTAGTTGGTTAGGTTGTTTCTTTCTGCGTTGTGAACCCGGGTTCTATCCCCAGTCCCTCCAAATTTATTTTCAAAATTATTCTTCAATAATATAATATTGATATTGAGGAATAAATAAGTAATCAGTTCGCGGCAATAAATAAATTATAGAGAGAAATATTTTTTATTAAATTTATAAATACTATTTTTTTAGCTATAAGGAAACTGAAATATTAAATAAGTTTAAGTGCAAATTAAATAGATAATTACGGAAATTCCGTAAATGATTATTTGTATAATTTCAATTTATATTATATTACTTACCTTATGACGCTTACCTGAAACTAACTTCTAATGTTTACAGATACTTACCAGAGATAGTTTTAAAGAACTTTTCTCTACTTGTTTTCAGAAAAGTTTCTTAGATAACTTTCTGCAAGCTAACACGGAAAACTAAAAAGCGTAGGACATTTATAGGCCAAGGGAAGCTAACGGGAAGCTAACCATGTTAGCTATAGAAGCTAACATGGTTAGTTTCCCGTTAGCTTCCCGCAAAATATGGTGCTATGTGGGTCTGTGGTGTCACATAAAATATCAGCTCCGTGGCGCGGAAACTGGCCATTTGCGCCAATTGTCATTTGCACCAATCGGCGTGAGGGTTCAGAGTTTTGTCGGTAGATGGCGACAACGGTATAGCTAATAGTGAAATTTGGAAGAATACGATATACGAAGAATAGAATCGTGCTAAACAGCTGACGTAGACTTTTTTAATAGCGGTGTAAATTAATTGATAAATTAATTAATTGGCTGATTCATTAATTGATTAATTAATTAATTAATTAATTTTTTAATTAATTAATTGATTGATTGATTCATTGACATATAATAATAATAATAATAATTATTATTATTATTATTATTATTATTATTATTATTGTTGTTGTTGTTGTTGTTGTTATTGTTATTATAAAACAATTAATTTAATTAATTAATTAATTAAATGATAAATTATTATCAATCAATAATAATATAAAACAGTTAATAAAGTTTGTTTATTATAGAATATTATGAATACATAACCTCAATTTAAATCCCAATAATAATATAATTATTATTGTTTAAATTTATTAATATTTATAAGTAAAGTGTATGTGAAATATACTTATATTGTTTAGAAAATTGTGCCCATCTTAAATATATATGGATATTCATTTGAAGGTTAGTATAAAAATTTCATTTATTTATAAAAATAATGAGTCCAATAAGTTTAATAGCATTTTAGTTATAATAATGAATGTAAACAAAAATAATTAATAATAATAACTAATTATTCGTAAAATTCACTTTTAGGTTAGGATAAAATAAGTGATATTTTTTTTAAACAAATTCAATTAGTAAAATCTGTCTATTTTTATAGTTATTTATTTATTTACTAATAATCAATAATTTTTTACTAATTGCTTAAACAAGAAGTATTTTTATTATTATTATTATTATTATTATTATTATTATTATTATTATTATTATTATTATTATTATTATTGACATTAACATTTATTATCCCCAGGTTTTGAAAGTTCAAATGAATGAAATATTTTTTATTGCAGCTATTTTCATAAATTACTAATCAGAAAAAAATTTAAGAACTAAAATTTTACTTTTAGAAATTCAGTAATTCATTTTTTGGATAGTGACGCAAAATAATTGCAATAAAAATTTAATTTGTAGAAGAAATATATAAATTTCGTTCATTTGAACGTTCAAAACTTTAAGATTTTTAACAATTGAAAAAGTTGTTACTTTTAAACGTACTTTTAAGAAAATTTTGATTTCAAAATAAAGAATATTTTATTGTTCATTCTAAACATTACATAATCATTTTTTTTAGCTGCTTTAAAAGATTAATTCATGACATTAATTGTTGAAAACATTATTTTTCCAGCCTGGCTTATCCTTCGATGTCATTAACAGTGGAAGTGGTATTAGATGAAAAAAATAATTTAGAAACGGAAAATTTCTTTCTCTATCTGAATATTCCAAGATTATTAGTAAGTTATAAAGATTATTTAAAACTATAATTTGCGTTTCTTTAACAGAATAAATAAAACTGTATTTCATGATTTTAATCTTTTTTTTTAGATTGCTGTTCAGAAATTTTTGAGTCCAATAATACTGCTGGATTTGAAATTGCTAGAGGAAGCAATAAAATTCAAATTGAGTGCTTGTTTTTTTTATTAAAACACTGACAAAAATCTATTTGATTTAAATAATTTTTATTTGGATCAAATTAAAATTTATTTGCTTCAAATTTTGAAGTAAATAAATTTTAATTAGGCTTATTAAATCACTAATTGAATATTATAAATAAATTTTTTTAACACAATTAATTATTTTAATTATAATTATTCAAGTAAAATAAATTATTTAAATTAAATATTGCATTATTTAATGCAAATATATTATTTAATTATGAATTTAATTCAAATAATTATTTCAGTTTTAAAACAAATACGCATATCCAGATAAAAGGTATATATTTGGCTCAAAAGCAACTAGACTTTTAATTTGTTTCAAATAAATTTTATTTGTATCAAATATATGTTTTATTTATGTCGAATAAAAATTTTTACTTTAAACAAATAAAATGTCTAGTTTGTTCTTAGATAAATATGTACGATTATTTAACTCAAATAATATTTAGCAGAGAAAAAGGGATAAACCTGAATACAAATTAACAAGGAAAAAATAAATAAATTCTATTTAAACATACATTTTTTAAAATACTCTCAATTTGTGTTTAATTATTTTTTTCTCGAATTTTTCGTCTAAATCATTAATCAACTCAAAAACAGAAAATTCGAATCGGCCAATTCAAAACACAACATACTGCATACACATCATAATACATTACATATCAGTTCGAAAGTTTAACTTCGATTTTCGAATTGGCCGACTTTATTCGAAAATCGAGAGAAAATTCGATTCGAACTGCCAATTCGAAATTCAAACCTTCGAATTTCGAATTGGCCGATTTGAATCGAAAGTTAACCGAGTCGAGTTGAGTAATTCGAACATTCGAATTTCGAATTGGCAGTTCGAATCAAATTTTGCACACCTCTAAAATTAATGTTTAAATACTCTCTAAATCTGAATAAGTGCGGATTCGTTTACCAATTTGAATTAGTAACATTTTTTACTAATTTTTAGTAGTTTTTTACTAATTGCTAGTAGAAAATTACTAATTCAATTAGTAGAACCTATTTTTTACCATACCTATTGTTTACTAAACCGATAAAATGTAATATTTTTATGAAAAATAATAAATAATAAATTTTGTAATATCCGAATAATCATAAAGGTTTATAAAATTATTGCTTCGTGTCCATTTTTATCCTAAAAATCTAACATAATTATGAAATATTTAAAACAAGTTGTAAATACAGATGTTCATTACATGAACATTTTGCTTCCTCTTTTTACCATAAGCAAACAATTTTCTTCCTCGTGGAGGAATTTTTTTGACATATTCCATATTTCATATATTTCACGAATTTTTCGCCTTTAATTGTAATTAATTTTATAAATTCAAATGCAATATATACTTTACATATACAAATCGATCCGTTCGAATGCAAAAAATAAGATTTGTAAAAAAATTTAGTAAAATTTTATTGTATAGCAACATAATTTTGATGAAAGAACTGATTTTGCTTTAAAAATGCGATTTTTGCAGCTTTAATTGTCATATTAAAATTTAATAAATTAAACGGCTACAAAGCATTCACCACGAGGAAGCAAAAGTTAAATTTTTAGTGTTTTTAATTAATTTTTTATAATAATTATAAGATATCTGAAAAATTAAAATGCTTTCAAAAAGGAAATTACTTTTATCACATTCGATCAACATAATCATTTTCAAAATTGATAGATATTTATAAAACATAAGTAAAAATTATATACTAATTTTTTCACATTACAATTATTATAAAAAAATTACTTAAAAGTTATTTAAAGTTGATAAATTTTTTAAAAACATCATAAAAATTTTTTCAATATTTCAATTGTTTATTATAATAATTGTCAATATTTGACAATTATTAATAAATTTTGAACAAGCAAGTCTCCGTGCCATCGAAAATTAATTTTAATTTTCATCACATTGGATCACTCAAATGTTTAAAAAAAATTCAATAATTTTCTTAAAACATCATAAAAATTTGTTTTTCAATATTTTAATTGTTTATTATAATAATTGTGAATATTTGAAAATTATTAATTAATTCTGAACAAGCAAGTCTCCGTGCCATCGAAAATTAATTTTAATTTTCATCACATTGGATCACTCAAATGTTTAAAAAAAATTCAATAATTTTCTTAAAACATCATAAAAATTTGTTTTTCAATATTTCAATTGTTTATTATAATAATTGTGAATATTTGAAAATTATTAATTAATTCTGAACAGGTAAGTCGCATGCCATCGAAAATTAATTTTAATTTTCATCACATTGGATCACTCAAATGTTTAAAAAAAATTCAATAATTTTCTTAAAACATCATAAAAATTTGTTTTTCAATATTTCAATTGTTTATTATAATAATTGTGAATATTTGAAAATTATTAATTAATTCTGAACAGGTAAGTCGCATGCCATCGAAAATTAATTTTAATTTTCATCACATTGGATCACTCAAATGTTTAAAAAAAATTCAATAATTTTCTTAAAACATCATAAAAATTTGTTTTTCAATATTTCAATTGTTTATTATAATAATTGTCAATATTTGACAATTATTAATAAATTTTGAACAAGCAAGTCGCATGCCATCGAAAATTAATTTTAATTTTCATCACATTGGATCACTCAAATGTTTAAAAAAAATTCAATAATTTTCTTAAAACATCATAAAAATTTGTTTTTCAATATTTCAATTGTTTATTATAATAATTGTGAATTTTCGACAATTAATAATAGATTATGAACAGGTAAGTCGCATGCCTTTGAAAATTAATTTTAATTTTCATCACATTGGATCACTCAATTTTTTTAAAAAAATTTAATAATTTTCTTAAAACATCATAAAAAATTTTTTTTCAATATTTTAATTGTTTATTATAATAATTGTGAATATTTGAAAATTATTAATAAATTCTAAACAGGTAAGTCGCATGCCTTTGAAAATTAATTTTAATTTTCATAACATTGGATCACTCAAATGTTTAAAAAAAATTCAAAAACTTTCTGAAATCATCATAAAAATTTGTTTTTTAATATTTCAATTGTTTATTATAATAATTGTGAATATTTGAAAATTATTAATAAATTCTAAACAGGTAAGTCGCAATGCCTTTGAAAATTAATTTTAATTTTCATCACATTGGATCACTCAAATGTTTAAAAAAAATTCAATAATTTTCTTAAAACATCATAAAAATTTGTTTTTCAATATTTTAATTGTTTATTATAATAATTGTGAATATTTGAAAATTATTAATAAATTCTAAACAGGTAAGTCGCATGCCTTTGAAAATTAATTTTAATTTTCATCACATTGGATCACTCAAATGTTTAAAAAAAAATTCAATAATTTTCTTAAAACATCATAAAAATTTTTTTTTCAATATTTTAATTGTTTATTATAATAATTGTGAATATTTTAAAATTATTAATAAATTCTAAACAGGTAAGTCGCATGCCTTTGAAAATTAATTTTAATTTTCATCACATTGGATCACTCAAATGTTTAAAAAAAAATTCAATAATTTTCTTAAAACATCATAAAAATTTGTTTTTCAATATTTCAATTGTTTATTATAATAATTGTCAATATTTGACAATTATTAATAAATTCTGAACAGGTAAGTCGCATGCCATCGAAAATTAATTTTAATTTTGATCACATTGGATCACTCAAATGTTTAAAGAAAAATTCAAAAACTTTCTGAAATCATCATAAAAATTTGTTTTTTAATATTTCAATTGTTTATTATAATAATTGTCAATATTTGACAATTATTAATAAATTATGAACAGGTAAGTCTCCGTGCCTTCAAAATGAATTTTAATTTTCATCACATTGGATCACTTATTTAAAAAAAAAAAAATCAAAAATTTTCTTAAAACAGCATAATCATAATCAATGAAAAAAATTTATTTTAATAACATTGGATCAACATATTGATAATTATTGAGAAATGCGAGATATTTATGAATACTAATTAGAACTGTGCAAAATAATTCGAATCGAACTGTTCGAATTTTTTCGCCTAGTTCGAATGTCGAAAAACCGACATTCGAACTAACCCAGTTTGTATGTCGCATATTCGACATTTGACATTTCGGCGCCCCAATACCGAACTAATCTCGGTTCGGTTCGTTTTTTGCACAGCTCTAATACTAATTAAATATTACATGTTAAACTTTTCAAACTACTCTCTAAATCTGAATCAGCGAAATCTCGCTGATTTCCAGCTATAAGTATACCACTGATTTCTTTCAGCGTATATATACTGATGAATCAGTGAAATTTCACTGATTTTTCAGCTAATATACGCTAATTGAAATCAGTGGTATACTTATCGCTGATTCAGATTTAGAGAGTATGTTTATGAGAACAGTAAAAAATTTTTTTTTATATAAATTTAAAATAACATAAATCATTTTCGTTCCTGAAAAGAATTTGAGGTAGATCACATTGCATTGCATTGATATATTTTTGAAAATGTTCATAAAATTTGTTCAACATTAATTTTTTATATGAATTAATAATAACAATATTAATATAATTTTTTATACTATGCATTAGTATATAATATAATATGTAATAGTATATGTTATGTTATATATAACATAATTTAAGACTGTAATATTATTTTTAAATTGATAATCAATTTCGTAATTCAAATAGTGAAGTACTTATTAACTACATTAATTTTGAAGCAAGAATGATTGAGCAAGATTAAAGAATAAATGTAAGAATGAATAGTTTTAATAAAGAGAAAAGATATATAATTGGAAAAGACAATTTATTGTGTATTTTTTTCAGCACTATATAAGACATTTATTTTTCTTATTACCTATATTTTTAAAAAATGTTAAAAAATATAAAAGAATTTTTATAATTTCTGATAAAATTTAATTTAAAAAATGTTCATTTTCTATTCCTTTTTACGCAAAGACATTTTATTATGCTCTGCCGATGCTGTTATTTTTTTTTTTTTTTTTGGTGATTCCTTTTGCACATTATTTTCTTGTTCCTGAGTATTTAACCCTTTTTTTTCTTAATGATTTTTTTAATTCCAATTTTGCTGGTTGTCGAACTTCTTTTTCTTGCAAAAGTCTAACTTCTTTTTCTTTTGGAGGATTTGCTCTTTTGACATTACTTTTTTCAAGTTGATTATTTTTGGATTCGTCTGCTAACACTTTCTTATTTCTTAATGATTTTCTTACTGTAAATATTGCTGCTTGCTGAACTTCATTTTCTTCGAAAGGACCAACTTCTTTTTCATTTAGAGGATTTCCTTCTTCCCTTCTTCTCTCTGATAAATTATCACTGCTTCTGTCATCTTGGGTATCTTCGTGATCTAAAAGAATAATTACACTTCAGCTATTTCTATTTTATAAATATAAACAAAATATACTGAATTAGTACATAGTTTGAGCAGTAAAATTAATTTTTACATGATAAATTTTGAAAAAGAGAATTGGAATTTTTTAATGCTATTATGAAAAATATTATTTATTTGAAATGAATAGAATATTTACTTACTTAGTAGTAAATTTACATCTCTTTCAGGTCTGGAAGTTCGATTTTCAGTCTCTACTGGAGTGATCTGTTTTGGATATTGTGCTCCAAAAAATGTGTTTACACTGCCCGTTCGGAAAGGTGTGATTTGGTTTTCGTCATAGGTTAATGGATATTCCATTTTGTCAATATTTGTGCTTCCTTCCAGCATGTTTAAAAATAATTGCTTGTTCACTGAAAACAATTCTTTAGGCTTGAACATTATTTTCTTTTCGTACTCGAGATTGAAACAATTGTTAAACATTTCCATTAAATTTCTTAATAGTTGTCGATCGGAATATATTGTAAATGAGACTGTGGCAATAAAAAGAATTGCGCTTTGACGATTACTTGAAATAGTATTTCCCCCCGTTTTAAAAGCGATATCTTTCAAAATGGAATGAGGAATCATTTTATCGTTGTCGAAACAATTGTAAATCTCTTCTTTATACAGCCACACTGCCCTTAAAAATAGTTTCAACATAATTGGATTATCCATTAAACTCCTCTTTCGTTTATTGCTGAATAATCCACTTTCCGATTTATGAACGAAAGTTTTTTCTTTATTTCCATACGTGTATGGCAAGGGAATTGTCGCGTCTGCGATGAATTTCCGAAATTTATAATTTGGCATTTTTAAACCAAATTTGTCGAAACCTTTCTCTAATAATACATCGAGTTGATCAGAATCCAATGGATGTAGAGCACAGAATATCTGTACTCTATTACAATCGTCTAATATCCCGGCATCAGTCAACACTTTATTTAGTGTTTCGTTTAAATAAGGTCTGCTTATGATTCCATGATAAAGTAATAAACTTAATTGACATGATATTGCATAAAAATTAAAAATTAAATCCTCTTTTTCATGAAGGCATCTATTGATAAAGTTATCAAGAGAATACTCGTCCTCTGTATTCAAATCTAAAAATACAAAATTCGAGCTTTTACTTTAAAATTCAAAGTTTAAAGAAGTAATAGTTTCAAAGATTATATAAACATCAGACAAATTAGAAAATATTTAAATATGCATAATTTGTAATAAAGTATAGTAAATAATAAATATTACATTCGCTTGTTACAGTGTAATAAGTAATTAATTTTACCTTTTAGCAATCTCTCCACATCTCTAATTTTATTAAGAGCATCTTCTGGCAATTCTAATACATCGTAATCAGAAACATAAACATTTAAATATTGTTCACCTCCTTTTTTTTACAATATTTTTTGCCATTTTCTGACAGAAAATAATTTATTACTTTCATAATAAAATAAAAAATTATATGCAGGTAGCCCGAGTCGAAATTTAAGCCCTACTTTCACCCTGAATTTTCAGGGTCTATTGAGTGTTAGAAGTAGTAAAGTAGGGTCTAATTCTAATACAATTAGACCCTACTTTGACTCCCAAAACAGGCGGAAATTTGCCAATCTTCCATTTGGAGAAGCAAAGTAGGGTCTACTTCTAAGAAACCTATACCGTACTTTTAAACCTCGTAGACCCTACTTTCATACTCCTAGACTCTACAATTAAAAAAAGAAAAATTTTAAGATTTGCTCAGATTCAAATGAAGCACTTGGGATGAGTAAAAGTGGAATTTTATGTGTTTTATAGCGTCTATATACACTTCGTGTATATAGACGCTATAAAACACATCAGTATTTATGAATTTGGAGTACTTTTTGCATTTGCAGTGTTTCAAGTAATTCATTAAAAAATAATTTAAAATTTTCTTTTAGAATGTAGGGTCTAGGAGTATGAAAGTAGGGTCTACGAGGTTTAAAAGTACGGTATAGGTTTCTTAGAAGTAGACCCTACTTTGCTTCTCCAAATGGAAGATTGGCAAATTTCCGCCTGTTTTGGGAGTCAAAGTAGGGTCTAATTGTATTAGAATTAGACCCTACTTTACTACTCCTAACACTCAATAGACCCTGAAAATTCAGGGTGAAAGTAGGGCTTAAATTTCGACTCGGGAGAATATGGAAGGATGAGAATTTCTAATTACAATAAAAAAGGCTATAAGGAAACAAATCCTGTCGATTTGTTTCTGTGCAAATCGATAATGTTATGTTCTTAACATTGTGAATATTAAAATAATAAAATAATGTTGTCTCTTATAAATAAAATACTTCATACTACTACTTTTTTATTAAATATTCCAAAATAAATTGGTTTTCTGAATTTAAATTAATTATAAATAAAACCTAAAATTTTTTGCTTTTATTGTATTCTTCCATAGCTTGTTACATATTAATTAAGAAATGTAGAAAAATTATTACATTTACAATTAAGGTTTTAGGAAGTTGTAGAATTATTATAGTTATATGATATTCTCAATTTATACTACAAATCATAAAATTGCTTATAGAAAGAAATTTGAAGAAACATGCTTGACCAATTAATAATTATTTTGAAAGAAATAAGTTTTTTCAGTTAAAATATAATCAATCAAAAGGATAAAGTTTTCATAAAGTTAAACAGCGTTTGCGTTATTCCTTATATAAAAATATGAATTGATTGGAAAAGTTTGAAAAGAAAATAATGTTATATTATTTTGCAGAAATGACTTATAAACATAACCTACAATTTCTTGTTGTTTAAATAGGATCATTTAGAACATAAATCATTATTTTTTATTAAAAAAGATTAACTAATAAAAAAACTGAATTACTTACGATTCTGATGAAAATAACAAAACCAATGAAATAGTGTTGATTTCAATATTAATAAGCTTTCAATTAAAACTTCTATGTTCCTTCAAAATTTTTTACAATTCTTTTAAACAAGCTTCCTCAAAAATTCCAGTGATACCAAAATAAAAGTAGATATGCCAACGAACGCCACGAGGCGCAACTGCGCTTGCGTAAGTGTAACTGTCCTATTGGTTTGAAAAAGCGCTATTATTTGAATTGTTATGAAATCAATGAAAACAATTTTCATTGATTAAACAATTTAAAAAATATTTATAAATTACTATTCATTGTTCTAAATTAATATTATTTTATTTAAATAAAGTGAAGGTTACTTTTTGCAGAAATAAGTTTGTAGTTCCTTACAAAGTACTTCTATATTTATTTATTAATTAAACATAATTGGATTATTAAAACAAAGGTGAGAATTTGTGAAATTTCCGGAAATTTCCAATTTCAGAATTTTTAATATCTTATTTTACATTTGTAAGTTATCTATCTTTAACTCAATGTTCTAGTCTCGCTCGTGTCTGGTTACAATTGCAATGTAATTTTTAAATTCCTTTCATGTAAGTATTTAAACATCGTAAGTACTTAAATAATTTCAATTATATTCAGAATAATATGAATATACTATTTAACAAAATAATGTATTAATATTTAAGGCAATAATTTAGTTGTGTACAATTTGTTAAGACAATAGCACGTGTTTAATTTATGAAGGTTGTATTAGTTTATATTTATAGAAAGTATTAATTATACATTTTTTTATTTGCTTTTTAAACAGTATGTACAGAGAGAAGAATATTGAGCCCCGAATTCCCGTGGAGCCAAAAATCAGAAGGAGAGATTCACAAGAAGCAGGTAAAATATGAATCTTAGAAGAGGCTTACTTGTAGGGAAGTCCCGAAAACTACATGAAACTTACACGGAGAGAAATGAGTTTGCTTTTATATGGATAGCTATAATTTTGAGCTATTACAGCTAATAATTAGCTGTTTTAGCAAAACAAGTTAGCTACCTTAGCTAATTATTAGCTAACAATAATTGTTATCCATGTAATAGCAATTGAGGTTAGCTAAGGTAGCTAAAAATTAGCTTAAATAGCTAACTATTTTTCTCCGTGTAACCTAAAAAATTTTCGCATTTTAGATGTAATTTTCATATATAATAATATTTATTTCGTTCTATTTTTTTGAAAATTGTTATAGTTCATTTCTTAACTAATTGTAAATTATAATATTCTTATAAAAAAAGAAGATTATCAGATTATAATTATAATAAAAAAAAAATTAAATTATAATTGATACATAACAAAATTCTTCACAAAAATTCAATTATTTGTTTGAATTCTAGTAAAATGGTTTGAAAAAGTCTATTATTTTGATAAATATATCAAAATTCGTAAAATGAATTCAATTCTTTTTAAAAGCAAGAAGATAGTTTGTATGAAATAAAGTATTTTAGAGAGTTTTTAAAATTTTTCGCCAAGAATTTAATTAAATAGATAGCGAAATTCTTCTCACGAATTAAATTATAGTCAAACATTTTAATAACGTTCTTCACAAAATTTCAATTATTCAAACAAAAATAGTTATTAAATTCTTTAACATAATAAATTGCAACTATAAATTTTAATTGCATTCCTTAAAAGAAATTAATTATTTTCAAAACAATTCTTCGTAAAAATTAAATTTTAACAAATATTCAGCTATTGAATAAATTGTTTATTCTTGTATTTGAATAAATGAATTCTCGTAAAATTTGCTTATAAAAATTGATTTCAAAATAAATTTTGGTTATAATTTAAGATAATAATTTAATATTAAAAGCAGTATTGTGTGAACTTTTAGAAATAATTGAATTTAAGTGATGAAAATGATTTCGAAGAAGTTAAAATGAATCATAATTTCTATGGAAAAATAATTGTGATTACTTTAAAAAGAAATTATTGCTGTTTTCGATTAATTTTACAATTAAAAAAATTTGTAAACGAATTTATTAGAATACTTTCCTCAGTATCTAATTACTTTTAGAGTAAATTAGAATATTTTGTAGAGTTAGGGAAAAAATTAAAAATTATGTCTGGAAATCAGATAAAAGTCAGGGAAAAACAAAGTTAAATTTTTGTGTTAACCTTGATTAAATTAACCCGGTGAGCATAATTTGTAATAGTTGCTCTGGATAAGATAATCCAGAGTTATTTATGAAATAGCGATTTGACATTTTTTATTTATCTTTTATGATAAGTAGCTCCATAAATTGCAAACGTAGGAAAAGAATGCTTATGTCCAGATACAACGAATGAAAAAGTAATAAATAACAATTGTTTATTTAAACAATTTTATGAAATAGTTATATGCAATTTAACTAAATTTCTTATTTAGATTATGAATTTCATACTATGTAGTACTAAAAAAAGTTATTTGTTTTATAGAAATTTGTTGATTTCTAGTAGTTTCATTTGAAAATGCTATAAATAATAAATTGTTTCAATAAATGAAAAATTTATCGTAATATTAATAAATTAAATAACTTGTCAACATAAAACAATTATAGTAAAAAATATCAAAAATTCAATTTTTTTTAAATATGCAAACAGAAAATCGTTGCCAATATAAAATAGTTGCCTTAATATTTATGTTACAAAGTTAAACCCTACGCTCACTAGGTTAAATATATGTAATACTTTAATTTATTTTCAATTTTTTTAAAAATAAATACAGTTTTTTCTCAAAAAATGCTTCAAAAAATAGTAAAAATCAATTTGTATGTAATTTATATTACGTAACTGTCCCCTGAATATTATTTTTAACATTAGAATATTTTGTCATCATGTTAAATATTAATTTTAAATAATTTTATTGAAATTTAAAGGTACTTCAAGAGAAGATAGTGGTGAATTGTGTCAAATAAATCGTCCAAATGAGGTCCCTGCTAAAATTCCGAATGCGTATTTGACGCACGACAGATTTTACAATACACCGTATCGTTGGCATAAAAGTGGAACAGGAATAGATTCTTTGACTGGGATTGTTTTTAGGTTTAATATATTAAAAAATAAGAATGATATTAAAAAAAGTACAAACGTTTAATGTACATTTTTAATTCTTTACTTTGCTTAAATTGCAGTAACATGAGGTGTGCTAAACAAAGGGACAATAATTGCACAGGTAGAGGAAAATTGTGGCCGGGTCAAACAGAACCTGAAGAAACAACCCCTCATCTACCAACTTGCGAGTTCAATGAAGATGCTGCTAAACAAAGAAGTGCTTTAGTTGCAAAAAGCATAAACAATCCGGATGATCCAAAGAGAGTGTACTTAGCTGTTCAGGAAGAGTAAGTTATTTTAGTGAAGTAATAGTTGAAATGGAAATACTTTAAATTTAGCGAAGCAATTATTAAAATCGCCCTGGTAAAAATTTCGGACTAATTCCGGATTAAATACGGACAGATTAGTACGGATTAGTCCGAAAATTGTACGAAAAAGGTCCGAAAATTATCCGCGCTAGTCCGATATCATTCCGAACGAAAACCTGAATCCGAAAACACTCCGGAGTAATCCTGAATGTCTACGAATTCAGTCCGTAATTAGTCCGCAACAATCCGAATTTATTACCGGTGAAGAATTCTTCTAAAATAAGTACGGAATTATCCGATATCAATATGTAAAGAATACGGAATCAGTCCGCAATAATCCGAGTTTAATCTAGTTAAAAAAACTTAATCCGCAAAATGTCCGGAGCAATCCGAACTCTGTAAGCAAGAAATCCGGTATTAGTCCGCAACAATTTGAAACTAAGTGTGGCAAAATCCTATTCCAAAAGAAGTACAAAACAATCCGAAATCTGTATTATAAGAATCCGAAAATTGTCTGCAACAATCCGGATTTAATCCAACTAAAAGGTATAATCCGAAACAAATACGAAATCAATATGTAAAGAATAGGAATTCAGTCCGCAATAATCCGAATTTAATCCAGTTAAAAGAATTTTAATCCGAAGCAAGTATGGAACAATCCAAAATCTGTATGCAAAGAATCCGGTAATAGTCAGCGTCAATACGAATAATATCCGATCAAAACACCTCAGTCCGAAAATAAGTCTAATTATTATAAGATTTTGTAAATATGTACAATCCACAGACAGTTCAAAACAATCCATATTCAATCCAATTCAAAGACTTAATCCGGAATGATTTCGCTATAATATTGAATTAGTATATTAAAAACAATTTGTATAAAATGCAGATAAATTCAAACTATAATTATAATTTCGTATGACAAAAACCTGACCAAAACCAGATTAATTCCGGATTTAATAATTTCACATTTGCAAGTTGCTTATTATCAGACCAACTTCGGAGTAGATCGGACTAATTCCGGATTCACTGGTTATACACAAACCGCATTCAGTTTGAATTTATCCGGACAAATTCCGAGCGAAAAAAACCTGTCCATAAGCAGACTGTTTCGATTAGCTGCGGATTCACTGGTTAAACCAACCGGATTATTCTGCGTTTACTAGTTGCATATGATCTGACTAACTGCAGACTAAGCTGAACTAATTACAGGTTCAATAGTTATAAAAAACGGTATTGATTTCAAACTTAATTCTTGGTGAAAAAACTCCACAATAAGCCGCATTGTTGTGGACAAATTCCGGATTAGTCTGAAATCGGTCTCACTTTTTATTCAGGGTATTTACTTACGGTAAATAAAATATTTAATTCTGCAGTCAGTTTGTTTTTACAAATTTACTAGTAGGTATTATTAGTTATCTTGTTTCAATATTAAAATTAACACTGATGTGTTAATTTCTTGTCATTTCTTTTCGTGGCACTTCATAAATTCTATTATGAATTTGAACTTCCATGCGAGCGTGGTACAGTGGTTAGTGTATTCGATTTCGGTGCGATATAATGTTAGATAGGTGTAGGTTCGAATCCCCAAGCGTTAGAAATTTTAAGTTAATGTAAATAAAACTGCGATAGGTAAATCGAAAAATATGATGAATGTAGCATAAAGTAATAATAATTAATATGTAAAACTTGTATAATTATTTTTTATTAACATTCACTAAATTGTCCGGACTAAGTTTTGACTGTTTCGGACTAATTCCGGATTCACTAGTTAAAATTAACTGATTAATTTCGGACTTCATCGGACCAACTCCGGTTTTACTAGTTGTTCACAAACCGTATAGAATTCGGATTTTTCCGGATTAATTGCGGATGACAAAAACCTGACCATAAACCGCATTGTTTCGGACAAATTTCGGATTCGTCCGAAATCTGTCCGGTTTTTTAACCAGGGCTATTACAGTGACTTAGTAATTACTAATATTGATTTTTTCCAATTTTTCTAGAAATCCTGCATTGGTAAATTACTTGCCTTACTCTCAAGTCCAAAGATCAGTTAGAAGATGGGCTAGGAAAGGTTGTCCGGCACTTCCTGGACATATAGTTGATCTTGAAGCTGTCCTTGATTGCGATATATGGACCGATCGCCTATCATATATTGTGAAGGACAAAAAGCACCAGATAAAAGTGACGACAGTGACGGACAAAAACAATTTTTGTCACGTCCTGTTTTATTCGCCTGATTTGATCAACAGAATTTTGGAAATAGGTGTCACAGTTGGATCGGCTGATGCAACCTTTAAGACAGTGCCATGGTTACGAGGGTGCTACCAATTGCTAATTTTTTCCGTCTTTGCCTTCGGAAAGGTAAGATTATGTTTGATTTCAATAACAGTGATGCTACAGGTAAAAGATTTTTCGTTGAAATGTGATCTGCCTGCCCACACATTATAATATTGAATATTTTACAAATATACTCATCATAAAAATAGTTTTCGAAAATTAAAAATTAGTTTTTATAAAGGATTAAAAATATATTGCAATTTATACTAGCATCATTGTTATCCAATATGATCCAATTTAAAATTACTTGTTAACCCCAATCTGATGTGTCTACTACCAAATTAATAATAATAAATATTCTACTCATTTACTTATCATAAAAATAAATTTAAAACCTTTTAAAGTATTTTTTATGAAGATTTTAAATTTTTTTACAATTTTTAATAAAATTATCGATATCCAATGTGATGAAATTTAAAATTATTTTTTGACCCCAATGTGTGATGTGCCTGCTACAAAATTATTAAAAATGAATATTTTACTATTTTACTCATAATAAAGAATTGAAAAATTTTAAAACGCATTTTTTAAAGGTACTATAATGTTTAATAACATTATGGTGATCCAATGTGATCAAAATCTAATTTCGGAAAGCTAATTAACTTATTGAAATAAAATTTTTTAGCGAATCTAATAGAATATTTAATAATGTTAAAACAATATTTTCTTAGGTTACACCAATATTTCTCGTTTTAATGAGCAAAAAAACGTTTGCGGCATACACCGCTGTTGTGGGAAAAATAAGGCAATTAGTCCCAAAATTAGTCATTACAAAACTAATTACGGACTTCGAAATTGCCTTAAAAAGGAGCTTTGAAGTTCATAGGTTGCTTTTTTCACTTTTGCTATGTAAGTATATTTCATATTACCTATACTTAAACACATGTAATGCATATAACATATTTTTTTAGAATATCGAGAAATGGATTAACAAGCACGGCCTTCGTCCTTATTTGAGAAGATACGAAGTGGCACGTATCTTCATCGAAAAAGTGAAGAACCTTGCTTTACTTCCAGCTGAAGATATTATTCCTGTTTTGAACGTTTTGCTCACAAACTTGTCAAAAGAAAATCCAATCGAGTCCTTGACACAAAAAGGAGAGATGATAACTTTCAAAAAGTTATTTACTCCATTTTTAAATTACTTTGTTCGCCTGTGGATAAATGGGGTAACACCGGAAAAGTTCTCCGTGTACCGGGAAGAGAGACGCACGAACAATGATACAGAGAGAAATAACAGAAGCTGGCACGAACTGACTGGAAATCATCCAAGGCTCATCAATTTTTTGGGTATTATTTTTCACTCATCTTATTCACATGCTACACATTCTAAAAGAAGTTTCCCACGTAATATTAGCTGTAATATTTTTAAAAAAAATTTTAGTTCATTTTTTCAAAGAAATTCTGAACAATATTCGAGCGAATAATTTTTCTACTAAAAAATAATAAAATAAAAATAAATTCAGGGTGGCCACCAAAACTCGTGAATAAAATTCACGTCTATTTCCCGGTTTTTTCAAGGTTTCTAGGAAATTTTCAAGGTTTTTTTGTTAGTTCAAATTTTACTATAGTAATACTTGCAAAATTCAACTATTTCCACATTTATTATTATTTTTTATTGCCGAATTTTTTATAGGCTTTTCTTACGATTCTGAACAATCAATCGTATAGATTTTTAAAAATTCAGGGTTGCCACAAATATTTAATTTTATTTTTCCCTGACTTTTCCCTGATTTCCAGACAAAATTTTGATTTTTTCCCTGACCATAAAGAATATTCTGATTCACTCTAAAAATTATTAGATATTAAAAAAAACTTTCTATTACATTTACTTACGAATTTCTTAAATTGTAAAATTATTCGCAAACATCAATAACTAATTTTTTAAATAAGTATTTAATTATTATTTTTCCATAGGAATTAAAATTCTTCAAAACATTCAAATTCAAACATTTTTAAAATTCAACAACTTATAAGAATATTATTATAAAACATGAAGATATCAATTACTACGAGTCGAAGAATTGGAGTGATTGATATCTTCATGTTTTATAAAAATTTTAATTTCCATAAAATTTTTCAAAAAAAAAAAAAAAAATTATTTACAAATATTATAATAAAATTCGTTGCAAGAATTCAATTATTTTCATAAATAATAAAATTTTTCACGTGGTTTCAATTATTTTTAATACAATTTTAAATAAATTTCTCGAAAAATAAAATTAGCTTCAAAAATTTGTTGCAATAATAAAATTAGGTAAGGGAAGTGTTCCGGTTGTGGGCACCCTTTTGTTTTTGCCTCATAACATTTGTCCATGTGCATATTATACAAATGTATGTGTATGAATTTAAAGCTGGAGGTCTAAGGTGACTGTCAGTGAAGGAATTAAATTGATTCCTTTAAATAAAAAAGTTTTATTAGAAATTTAGTGAAATAGAAATTTTTTGACAAAAAAATTTTTGTACCCGGTTGTGGGCACCCTTGAAAAATCCGCTAAAAATGAAAAAATATTAAAGGAAACCAACACAAATAAAGAAAAAATGAAAGTTTCTTTATTTTAAGAGACTTTGCCGGGATAAAGAACAAAAATGATGACACGTTTTCACACTATGCTCATCGCTAACAAAAGCATAATGCTTGCATGTGAAGTAGCTAGTACGCATACCATAACGCACTTCTAATGCACTGAACGGCTATATTCATCGCATTTAATGGAGTTTGCGGCTGTCACTTTCCTTGGCAGAAAGTTTAGATAGATGAGACAGTAGTCCACATCATTGTCAGATGGTAGAGCCTCCTTAACATAAAGGTGCCCACAACCGGGAATGACAGTCATTTCTTAAAAAGACCAACACATTTTGTGATGCAGAATTTTAATTAAACACGAAGGTATATCACAAAATATAATAACAATACTGCAAAAAAAAAATTAAACCCTTTTTTTCTGAACGAATCTACACCCATATGTTGCTCTTCGAAAACAATACAAAATTACTTTTTTATTTATTTAATGCAAATTTTCTTTATTATGCTCACAGCTATTACACAAATGCATATATTTGTTTCGTTATCAATACGAAAAGTCCGTATTGTCAACGAACACGACTTGCAATACTTAGATCAGTAAAATCTGCTTGCTGTCAAAGTTTACGTAGGGGTGCCCACAACCGGCGCACTTCCCCTACATTTCACAAATAATGAAATTCTTCGCTGAAATTCAAAAATTTTCAAAATTTACATTTTTAATACAAGTTTTCAAAAGAATATAATTATTTAAATAAAATATAATAAAATACGTTGCATAAATTCAATTATTTTTACAAGTAATAAAATTTTCCACGTGAATTCAATTATTTTAAAAAAAATTGATAAAATTCGTTGTAAGAATTCTATTATTTTCATAAAGTATAAAATTTTTCTGAGGATTTCAATTATTTATAATACAATTTAAAGTAAATTCCTAGAAAAATGGAATTATTCTCTTAATTTTTTTGTAAGAATGTAATTACATTTCACGAATATAGTTAAATTCTTTATTGAAATTTAAATATTTTCACAATCTACTTTTTTAATAAAAGTTCTCAAAAGTATTTAATTATTTAGAAAAATGTAATAAAATTCGATGCAGGAATTCAATTATTTTCATAAATAATATGATTCTTTACATTACTTTAATTATTTAAAGAAAAATTTGAAAAAATTCTTTGCAAGAATTCAATTACTTTTACAAATTATTAAAATTCTTCACAAGATTTCAATTATTTTTAATACGAAAATTTTATTAAAATTTTTCGAAAGAATTCAATTATCAATTATTTTTAAAAATTCATGCTATAATGCTTTTAATATTTAATTATTATCTAAAATTTTAACTAATATTCATTTTCAAATCAATTTTTATTGAAAAATTCTACAAGAATTCAATTATTTAAATACAAAAATAAATAATTTATTGAATAAATTAATGTTTTTCAAAACTAAATTATCATAAAGAATTTTATCAACAAATTTGATTTTTTTCGAGAAATTTTAATAAAATTTTCATGAATTATTTAATTTTTTCGAGGAATTCAATTAAAATTGTATTAAAAATAATTGAAATTCTATGTTGAATTTTATTATTCATGAAAATAATTGAATTTTTGTAAAGAATGTTTTATGAAAATAATTGAATTATTGCGAAGCTTGCTTAGAATTTTATAAAATTTTTTTTTTTTATAACTGAATTCTTTTGAAAAATTTTATTAAAAATGTAGATATTGAATATCCTTGAATTGAGAAAATTTTTTTGAAAATAATTGAAATTTGCAAAGAATTTTATTAAAATTTTTGAAAATAATTGAAATTTGGATAAGAATTTTATTATTTTTAAGGATAATTGCATTTTTATGAGAATTATTGTTAATTTTTGAACATAATTGAATTTTTGCGAAGAATTTTATTACTTTTGAAAATAATTGAATTTCTCCAATCATTTGTAACTTCTCCAAAATTCAATTTTTTCCAGTTACTTTAATAAAAATCCCTGACTTTCCCAGACTAATTTTACTTTCCCTGAATTCCCTGATTTCCCTGACCTGTGGCAACCCTGAAAAATTTTAATTTTTTCAAAAAATAAAATTTTGAAAATGGCCAAAAAAAATTTTTTTTTAGTTTTAATAATATATAATACTAAAATTCAAGGTTTTAAAAAAATTCACGTCCAATTCACGGTTTTTTCAAGGTTTGACAAAATTCACGTCCATTTCAAGGTTTTCAAGGTTTCAAGGTCCGGTGGCCACCCTGAAATAGTGGTCTGAGGAAAACGGAAAAGTCTTTAAATTTTTAATTGTTAAATCCGTAATAATCCTATTGGTTGTTTATTGATGTTTCTAATAACATAGCCAAGTAAATTATTATAAAATTTTGTATTGCAGATTCCACTGTACGCTTCATTAAGATCACCCACACCAATTATGAATTCCTGCGAAAAAACAATTCAGAGAAAAGAAAATTGAAAGGTAATGAAAAAACGCGAGAAAGTGTTATCCAAAATGGATGGTCGAAAATTCAGGACTCGCAAAACCTGTCAGACCTTGAAAAAGAGCAAGTCTTATTGGAGTTTTTGGAAACATGCGTGGAACTGAAACAGTTAAACTACAATGTGAACAAATCAGTTCTTACTAGAGGTAATGAATTTGCTATTATTGTACACCCTAAAAAAAGTAATCTCATAGTTAGAGGAAAAATCCTCTTTTAATATCCTCTCAGTATTTCCTCTCAAAACAAGAATATTCAACTTTAATGTAGAATATTTTTATTTTTTGTTTTAATAGAATAGTGACAAAAGGATTCTTTTAATATATTCCTCTTCAGATAAGATTTTCCGTTTTTAATTTAGAATATTTGAAGAAAGGAAAAGGAACAATATTGATAATATTATATTGTTCAACATTTTTCCCGTTTGACAGTTGCGCTGTTGTTTTTTTAACCTGTCAATTTAAATATTTGTGATAAGTGCTGATTTAAGTATAAAATATATAATTCAATAAATAAAAATATGGAAAAAAACTCGAAGATTTATTGAATGAATTTAAACTTAATGAATATGTTGAATCGTTTAAAAGTAAGTAAAGATAAAATTTAAATCGTCTTATGTACGACGAAATTGTGATTCCATATCCTTTGAAATTAATTGTTATGCCAACAAGTGGTTTGAAGATGATTTCAACACGATTTAAATTATAAGTAATTTAGTTGTAGTTTATAGTTTACTGTTTAAATATTGAAAATAAATTACTTTTCTGACTATAGAAGTTTTAATTTTCCACCTAATTTTTATTTATTACTATTCACAGATGTAACAATATTTATTATTATTTATTAATAATTATTTTCTATTACATTAACTTTGATAATAATTTTTTCAATTTTATCTAAAGAACAGCAAAAAAATAATAATTTATTTAACTAAATAAATTCTTTTAGCTTTAACTTTAAAAATTTTTTTCTTGCTTTCTCAATGAAAATGAACCTGTAAAATCTTTACAAATAATTATTATAAATAAATAATAAATAAATAATAATATTAATAATTTAATAGTCAAGTAATTTCCGTGTGTAATGTGTAGGTTAATACAACAAATTTAATTTTTGGCTCAATCCTTACTACTAACTATACTACAATTTCTAAAATTATGATGTTTAAATTTCGTTAAATTTAAAGGAAATATTGAATTTTATATTTAAGTAAACTGTTTTAATTTAACTTATCTGTAATTTCATTATTTATCTACTGTAAAATAATTATTATTTGATTGCAAAGAAAAACTTTTTATTGTTGTTCATAATATTAAGGAAATTAGGGAATTTTTTTGAGACTTTCGTGTTAATAATTAATTCAGTGTGTCAGAACTATGATTTTTATCGATACATAACTGACATAACCATGATTATTAATAATATTGTAATAAAAATTTTAATTTCTGTTATTTTTTATATGTAGGAATGTGAGAGTATTATTCTCTCTGTAAGAGGATTTTCGAAAGAGGAAAATCCTCTCAAATGAAGAATATAACTTTTGATACCAAATATAAGAGGAAAATATGCATTCAGTTTAGAGGAATCCGCATCAAATCAAGATTACTTTTTTTAGGGTGTAAGTCTACAAGAAATTGTTAATAAATTAAAAATATTTAAACATTATTAATAATTATAAAAAAAAATTACAAAATTGTAGAAGACGAACCACAAGAACCAGGAATAGTTGACACTTTACTAGTTGTAAGGGATTATGATTCGTTGGTTAGTACTTTGCTGCACTAGTGCGGCAAAGTGCTTATTTTGCTGCACTAGTGCGGCAAAGTGCTTACTTTGCTGCACTAGTGCGGCAAAATTCTTAAACTTTTGGGTTTTTTTGGTGATATACATAGGTATTTGTTTTCTATTTGTAGAATATCTGTTTTTTACAGTAATATACGCGTAGAAAACCACGTATATTACGTGCAGTAACATACGTTCCAAACCCTGCTAAACAGTACGTATGTTGGCGTCAACTAGCGTTTTCAAACAGCTTTTTTTATCAAAACCAAAAGGTGTTGCACAAAGTACTGTGTGCAACACGTACGAAAGAAGATTTTCCGACTTCGTGCAAATTGCTGCCCTCGCTTCGCTCGGGACAGCAAACTTTGCACTCGTCGGAAAACAGCTTCTTTCTGTACTTGTTGCACAATATACTATTACAGTTACCTAAATAAAGAATAATTTTGCAACAATTTCCTTGGAATTCTTTTTGAAGATTGCATTGGAAGCTCGTCTCAAAATATTTTATAATGTGAATAGAAAAAAGAAAATGATTATTTATTTTATAAAAAATAATTCATAAATTACTGTATTGTTAAAAATATTTTAAATATCTTGTACGTAAGTTTTATTAAAAATTTTACTATATGTAAAGTTCTTTATAAAAAGTACACACAAGTTAATATTTTCGGTTATTATTAACTAAATATTTGTTTACAATAAAGGAATTAACTAATTAATTAGCATAAAATAAAATGATAATTTATTTTGCATTAGAATATTCATCACATTGTAACACAGAACTTCATGTAAATGGAAAACATGATAGTTAATTATTCAAGTTTTTTTCTACTAAATATTAATAAATAATTAAACATATAATTAATTAGTGATTGTTTAATAATTAGCACTTTCTTTACTCTATTCGCATTTTTAAAATATTCGAATCAAAAAGATACCAATCTTTAAATCAAAATATTTTTGAAAATAATGTCAGAAAAATAACAAATATATCAATCGAAAGATTATTAAATTGTACGATTAATGAGACATAACTGGAAATTTTAATAATTTATACAAAGATTGCAGCAATCGACAAATTTGACAAAAATATGAAAAAAATAAATTTTTTTAAAAATTATTTCAACTGTTGCAAATTTTTTAAAAATTGTAGGATTAAGCAAGAAGTTTCTAAATATTTTCTAAACTATTATTACACAAAAGTCAAAAATAATTAAAACTTATTGAGCAGATATGACTAAAAACAATAATTAACAAAATTGTTATACAAATTATGAATTACATTTTGATAATTAGATTTTAATATTTAAAATAAATATAGATGCATTGAAGTTTGATGATAAATATTTAACAATTAAATAATAACTTTTTAATCCCTGCAAAACAAGAATACATGATAGCTAAAAAATGTTCTAGTGTCACAATCATCATCATCGACGACAAACAGAATACTGTGGGAATTTTCTAAAGACGATCCAAATAGATGTTGTAAGAATAATTAAATGTCTTCCTACTTCCAATATTTCTTTAACAATTCCTTTAATTACTGATTTACTTTCAGGTGTTTTGGAAATACCATCTGACAGAGTATTCACAGAAACCGAAGCACCTTTAACAGTTAAGGTTCAGAACACGCCGTCAAGTTCATCGTTGTCTTCATTCAAAGGATCTGGAAAATCTAGGTTAATGAATAGTACACAAGTTTTAAAAGTACCATCTAACAGTGGATTCACAGAAACCGAACCATCTTCGACAGTTAAGGTTCAGAACACGTCGTTAAGTTCATCGTCATCTTCAGCCAAAGGATTAGTAACATCTCGATTAATGAATAGTACACAAGTTTTAAAAGCACCATCTCACAGAGGATTCACAGGATCCGGAGCATCTTCGACAGTTAAGGTTCAGAACACGTCGTTAAGTTCATCGTCATCTTCAGCCAAAGGATTAGTAACATCTCGATTAATGAATAGTCCACAAGTTTTAAAAGCACCATCTGACAGAGGATTCACAGGAATGGGAGCAACTTCGACAGCTGGAGTTCAGAACACGCCACTAAGTTCATCGTCATCTTCAGCCAAAAGATCCGGAATATCTGGAGTATTCAATGATCCAAAAAATTTAAAAGCACCATCTGACAAAGGATTCACAGGATCCGGAGCAACTTCGACAGCTGGAGTTCAGAACACGCCACTAAGTTCATCGTCATCTTCAGCCAAAAGATCCGGAATATCTGGAGTATTCAATGATCCAAAAATTTTAAAAATAACATCTGACAAAGGATTCACAGGATCCGGAGCAACATCGAAAGCTAGTGTTCAGAACACGCTGTTAAGTTCAACGTCATCTTCAGCCAAAGGATTTGTAACATCTCGATTAATAAATAGTCCACAAGTTTCAAAAGCACCATCTCACAGAGGATTCACAGGATCCGGAGAAACTTTGACCGCTAGAGTTCAGAACACGCCGTTAAGTTCATCGTCATCTTCAGCTGAAAGATTCGAAATATCTGGAGTATTCAATAATCCAAAAATTTTAAAAATAACATCTGACAAAGGATTCACAGAAACCGAAGCACCTTTAACAGTTAAGGTTCAGAACACGCCGTCAAGTTCATCGTTGTCTTCATTCAAAGGATCTGGAAAATCTAGGTTAATGAATAGTACACAAGTTTTAAAAGTACCATCTAACAGTGGATTCACAGGAACCGAACCATCTTCGACAGTTAAGGTTCAGAACACGTCGTTAAGTTCATCGTCATCTTCAGCCAAAGGATTAGTAACATCTCGATTAATGAATAGTACACAAGTTTTAAAAGCACCATCTCACAGAGGATTCACAGGATCCGGAGCATCTTCGACAGTTAAGGTTCAGAACACGTCGTTAAGTTCATCGTCATCTTCATTCAAAGGATCTGGAAAATCTAGGTTAATGAATAGTACACAAGTTTTAAAAGTACCATCTAACAGTGGATTCACAGGAACCGAACCATCTTCGACAGTTAAGGTTCAGAACACGTCGTTAAGTTCATCGTCATCTTCAGCCAAAGGATTAGTAACATCTCGATTAATGAATAGTACACAAGTTTTAAAAGCACCATCTGACAGAGGATTCACAGGATCCAGAGCACCTTCGACAGCTGAAGTTCAGAACACGCCGTTAAGTTCATCATCATTTTTAGCCAAAGGATTAGTAACATCTCGATTAATGAATAGACCACAAGTTTTAAAAACAAATAAAATCGAAAATGCGGCAAACACTCACTCTTATTGCGCAACAGTATCAACAACACCTAAATTATGCCTAAGACAACAATCGATTAAAAGAAGTAAAATTGAAACTTCGCCATATAGTAACAAGTCATCATCCATTAAAGAATTGAATGAAACCGAAGTATATGCAGCGATTAATATTGAAAATGACACACAACTCCAATCTACTTGTATTTTCTCTGAAGAAAATGAGGAATACCAATGTTTTATATGCTCGATAGTTTTTTACGAAGAAGAAAAACATTTGAAGCATATAGAAAATGAACATGGACTTCTACAATGTTCAAAGTGCAATGAATACTACAATAGCAGTTATTCCCATGCACATTGCAGTAAATAATTAATGCAATTATTTCAGCTGTTTACACTTAGATGTCTCAAAAGCCAAAAATATTGTTTTACAATAAGCAATAAATAATTATACAATTCGTAAACAGCAATCTTAAAACAAAATAAAAAACAAAAAGAAGAAATAGCTTTTATTATTATACAAAAAGTTGTTTTGTAAATCTATATCTTAAATCAAAAGTGTCTTAAAATAATTTGTTAAATAATTTATTTATTTATTAATAAATATTTAAATGTAATATTCAATAAAACATAATATTATTAAAATAAATGAACCGAATGAACTGTTCAATGAAACCACCAACCATATTTTTTTCACATTTATAACGCATAAGAAAATTAATATTTATCACTTTTTTCCATTTACAATGTGCTACAATGTTTAAATAAAATTCAAAGTTTGTTTACTCGACAACAGGAACCATCCTCGACAATTGGTACGTTTACCCTAGTAACAAATTTTTTTACGATAATAGACACAAAATTAATTAAAAAATCTTAAAACTCAATTTTATGAAAGGTATACAAATATATTACAATTTTTAATAACATTATATTGATCCAATGTGATCAAAATTATATTTAATTTTAGAACGCATGGAGACTCAACAGTTTAGAATTTATTAATAATCGTCAAACCACTAATTAATACAATAATCAATAAAAAAATAAAAATTTATTTTTTATGATATTTTCAGAAAATTTTTGAATTTTTCTTAAACATTTGAGTGATCCAATGTGATGAAAATTAAAAGTAATTTTCAAAGGCATGCAGACTTACCTGTTCACAATTTATTAATAAATGTTAAATATTGACAATTATTATAATAAACAATTGAAATATTGAAAAACAAATTTTTATGATGTTTTAAGAAAATTATTGAATTTTTTTTAAACATTTAAGTGATCCAATGTGATGAAAATTAAAATTAATTTTCGAAGGCATGGAGACTTACCTGTTTACAATTTATTAATAATTGTCAAATCTTAACATTTGTTATAATAAACAATTGAAATATTGAAAAACAAATTTTTATGATCTTTTAAGAAAATTATTGAATTTTTTTTAAACATGGGAGTGATCCAATGTAATGAAAATTAAAATTAATTTTCAAAGGCATGCGACTTACCTGTTCAGAATTAATTAATAATTTTCAAATATTCACAATTATTATAATAAACAATTGAAATATTGAAAAACAAATTTTTATAATGTTTTAAGAAAATTATTGAATTTTTTTTAAACATTTGAGTGATCCAATGTAATGAAAATTAAAATTAATTTTCAAAGGCATGCGACTTACCTGTTTAGAATTTATTAATAATTGTCAAATATTGACAATTATTATAATAAACAATTGAAATATTGAAAAACAAATTTTTATGATGATTTCAGACAGTTTTTGAATTTTTTTTTAAACATTTGAGTGATCCAATGTTATGAAAATTAAAATTAATTTTCAAAGGCATGCGACTTACCTGTTTAGAATTTATTAATAATTTTCAAATATTCACAATTATTATAATAAACAATTAAAATATTGAAAAACAAATTTTTATGATGTTTTAAGAAAATTATTGAATTTTTTTTAAACATTTGAGTGATCCAATGTGATGAAAATTAAAATTAATTTTCAAAGGCATGCGACTTACCTGTTTAGAATTTATTAATAATTTTTAAATATTCACAATTATTATAATAAACAATTGAAATATTGAAAAACAAATTTTTATGATGTTTTAAGAAAATTATTGAATTTTTTTTAAACATTTGAGTGATCCAATGTGATGAAAATTAAAATTAATTTTCGATGGCATGCGACTTACCTGTTCAGAATTTATTAATAATTTTCAAATATTCACAATTATTATAATAAACAATTGAAATATTGAAAAACAAATTTTTATGATGATTTCAGAAAGTTTTTGAATTTTTCTTTAAACATTTGAGTGATCCAATCACTCACCAGTTGAAGTTTTAATCGTTTTAAGGATTTTAAGTAACTTGTTTTTGGCTTTTTGACAAAGAAGTTCTTTTTAATAATTTTATTTATTAAATACCTCGAATACATAAAGTAGCCCCAGTTGACGGCAGTATTATTCAATGCATAGGGTGGTCAGCTCCGTGGCAGCCAATTTTCGAAAATTTGTTATAATTTTTTTATAATTATAGCTGTAGTAAAACCGTTCAAATTACAACTATATTATGCCCTAATGATGAGGAAAAGTGATATTTAACATGAAAAGAACAAAATTTGTTTTCTTTTAAAACTTATCTTAAAATTGCACAGTTACGTGAAAATCACCCATATCTATATTAATAAAATCAGACTTCTGTCTGTACAATGCTCCAAGCTTGAAAATTTTTATATATTTTTTCGTTTTGAGACATGAGAATTCGAAAAATGTAAAAAAAAAAATTTCTGTCTGTCTGTCTGTCTGTATGCAAAACTTTGTTCGCGCATCAATTGAAAACGGTTCAACCAAATAATGCGAAACTTGGCAGTCTATTAGGTATTAACGTAACTTAAAATCATAGCCTTATCCGATTAAAAAATTTTAACTTGAACGAAAGTTACGACATTTTTTCAAAAAATTCGAAAAATCAAAAAAATGAAAAATTTTTATTTTTTATAAAATGGATGCAAAACTATTCTTAGCTAACTTTTTTAGATAAAAGCAACCCATTTCTATACTAAAATTTCAAAAAAAGACGTATTTTGAAATTTTTTTCGTTTTTTCTGATCAAATTTTTTCTACAAAAATGATGATTCTTGATTTTTAAACAAGCTTTTTATGGAAAGTTATTAAACTTTTTTTATTTAAAGACCAGTATTTAAAGCAAGAAATTTGCCTCATTGGACCAAAAAAATTGTTTCAATATTCAGTTTTTAAAATCAAGAAAGTTATGCAGAAGTTAACAAAATAATGTTCATATGAATTAAATGTATCACTGCTACTGAAAGGGTTAAATATTAATTAATTCTTGCATTAAGTTGATATTGATATTTTCTAATTAATTAATTAATTTGTTTTCTTGGTAATTTTAATTTCAATTTTATCATAAAAATAGAAAAAAATAGGAATTTTAAATCTAAAATTTAAAAGTTTAAATATTTTTACCCATAAAAATTGAAAATATTAATATCTAATTTTTTTGATTTTACCTACTTATTACTTTCAAATAAGATGTTTTTTGTTTTTACAAATTATGATCCAACATAATTTAGTAATACTGAAATGAAAATGTTTCATATCTTTTATCAAATTTAATTAACAAGAATTTTTTTAGTTTTACTAAGCTCTTGGAAAATAATCCCGAGTTGAAATTTTGACAGGGGCCTGGCCGGGTCCAGACCTGGGTGAAACAAGGAACCCGGCCGGCGCCATGGCGCAAAGCCTGATTTGACGAGCTGCCAGGCCGGGGCCTGGTCGGGTTCCCGGTTTCATGCGGGGTCAGGGCCCTGTTGGGGCAATTTCTACACGGGATCTAAAATTTTGCCAAAAACAACCAATATTGGTTACCTCTACGTAGTGCTTCTCGAAAAAAAGCTAATAAATGGTTTTTTATAAGCTCCAAGTGCGAAATTCCAAGACTGCAAAACGGGCCCGTCAACACTGAAAAAATTACATTCTAATTTTAAGAAAAATTAAATATTTAAGAAGATTTTCTTAAAATTAGAATGTAATTTTTTCAGTGAATGTCTGCAGAAAA
Organism: Leptopilina syphax; assembly: GCA_032872505.1. Lineage (NCBI taxonomy): Eukaryota > Metazoa > Arthropoda > Insecta > Hymenoptera > Figitidae > Leptopilina > Leptopilina syphax. The sequence goes on along the minus strand of CM065468.1, from coordinate 42,065,676 downwards.
CTGTCAAAAATTACTGGGCCTATATAAAACGTCTCATTGCTGGTAACGGGACTTAGCACGGGCCAATAGTGGTACATTATTATCAGATTATTAGGATAAACTTTTCTATCTATGATGGCAAGTTGTAATTGAAAGTATTGGATAAAACTGAATTCTGGGATTTTTGGGGAATCCGTGACAAAAAAAAATCACTACTTTCCTCGCCTTGAATCCTCTTGCAATTTTTTTAAATGGCTTCTGATTATTAAGAGAAAAAATGCTTGCGAGACGAGGAAACAATAATTTAGTTGAATTTCCAGGAATTTTGGGAAATCCGTGATTCTTTCGTAATTTTTTTAAAGGGCTGTTAATATTAAAATAAGCAATTAGCTAAAGTAAAAATTTTCGTCGAATAAACGTTGGTAATTTCAGTTTCAGAATATTGGGACGTTGCTCGGCTCAGTAATGGCACATTAATAGCAAAAATTTTGTATCTGCTATGATGGCAAAATACAATTGCCAATATTGGGACGTACCTCGCTATAATAATATCACAATATCGATAAATAGTGTAGCTTATAAAACCATTAAGCTTTCTTGACTTCACGTCAGAGTAGCAAAGTAAAATAAAAGACGTATAAATATGATAAATTAATTAGTTAATTGATAAAAAATTGGACAAGTGCGAGTTGTACTCGCACTGCAATGGCGGGTTCCGCACACAAATATTAAAAGTATAAGTATAAGTTCCTCTGCTTATTATTGTTTACAATATTAGATATACAATACTTTAATTTTTTTTAGTTATTTTTTTATCAAATGATTTTAATATATTTTTATGATTGTTTATTTTAATTCTACCAATTACCAATCAATGTTGCAAGTATTGTTTTAATATTTGTGTGCGGAACCCGCCATTGCAGTGCGAGTACAACTCTGTGTTGCCAGAGTGAGCGCCCTCAACTTCCCGTAATAGAACTAAGAAATTCCCGAATTTTCCCGGACGAGTTTCTTAAATTTCCATGAAATTTCCCGCAATGTAATCTTATATATATATATAAGCCCCAACATAAAATTATTATTTTTTTAAATATTATTATTATCATTATTTATATTGGGATTATAAATTTTTATGTATTCTAATTTAAAAAATTAGAATTAAATTTCAAATTTATTTAAGGGGGTACACCAGTTGTAACGTTAAAAAGAAGTGTCTTTTTCAAGAATTTTTTCCTAATAATCTATAAAACTTTTTTAAAAATACTGTTTATTATCTAAAAGTACATATATAAGGCTTTAATTTAAGATGAAAAATTTTTTTCATCCAAAACTTTCTGAAATATGAGCCATTTAAATGGCGCCTTCGGAAATAAAACATAAATTGCGGTGACAAGCATTCCGTAAGTATAGTTCGTCTAAAATGCAAAAATAAAATTGATTTACATTTATTATAAGTTTATCTAGTTCTCGATCAAAGGATTTCTTTTTTTATGAAAAACTTTTATTCCTAAAGCTGAAAATCGACTTTTATTTTTAATCAAAATCATTCTCATGACTTTGACACTTCTTTTTAACGTTACAACTGGTGTGCTCCCCTTAAAACTCATAATTTATTATTTAAAAAATTAGAATTAAATTTTAAATTTACTTAAAACTCTTAATCGCTCAACTGAGGCATTCGAGAAGGGCAAAACCAAAAGGAGTCGGATAACTATCTTTAAATTATTAAATATTTTTGTGTTTGATGCATTTGTTAATTGGAAAACTTTACACCAGTAATATTCACAGACCAGTCCACGGATATATTTATACACATGCCGATAAAACAAATTTGATTGGTTTTGCCAATAAAAGTTTCTAAAATTTGATTTTAGTTAAACATTATTAAAATTTGTGTTCTATTAAAGAATTTCCCGGAATTTCCCGTAATTTATCCATTTCCCGTAAAATTTCCCATTATAGTCAAAATTTCCCGTATTCCGGGAAATTTCCATGTCGTTGGCAACACTGGCTACAACTCGCACTTGTCCAATTTTTTTTTATTTTTAGTTAAGAAATTAAAGTCAGAAAACAATCTCTCATTTATTCTCTTAAAATTTGACTCTCTTCCTTAAAATATTTAATGCCACGTGTTTTAAACTAAAAAAAATTAAAAAAATTTTTTTTTTTTGAAAAAAAAAATTAAAAAAAATTTTTTTTTGATTTTTTTTCAAAAAGTTTCTTAAATAAATTTTTTGTCGTCAGACTGTAATAATACACTAGGATACCAATTTTCAGCTCATTAGGTCAAATAATGTTAAAGTTAAGAAAAAAAAATTTTTTTTAAAAATTTTTTAGTTTTTCCTTGACAACGCTATGGCCATCATTACATATCAAGTTCTCTATATTTTTCCTGTAATATTCGAGTGAAAATACACCAGCATGCAAAATTTCAGCTCTCCATGTCGAATAGTTTAGAAGTTAAGGGGGGGGAATGGTCACTTTTTATGCATTTTTGGCCAAAAATCTTGTTATTTCCTTGACAACGCTATGCCCATCACGTCCAATCACATTCGCTATATTTTTCCCGTAATCTACGTGTGAAAATACATATCTGTACCAAATTTGAGCTCTTTAGGTCAAATAGTTTAGCCGCTAGGGGGGGGGACACGATTTGGCTACGGACAACAGAGTCTCACCAATAGGGTTCCGCCGATACACCGTAGGTGTACGGAACCCTAAAAATGTAATAATTTATATTAGTTTTTGTATTTTGCCAATACTGGGTAAGTAATGGCAGTCAATATTGGACCATTAACGTCTGCCGACGTCCAACCGTAATTAACACCACAAGAGTCGTCCCAATAATATCGGCCAAGACTAGGTGACAACTTTGCCAGTAGTGGGCCGTTATTAAGCCATGATGGTTTTCACACTTAGGGCGATTTTAAAAATTCTAAACATTATCTTTTTACTTTCCTTAAAATTTCGTTTTCTTCTTCATTAATTAATATTAATAATCATCAAGAAAATTAGTTTAAATGTAGTTGGTTAAATACTAATCAATACTCAATATGGAAAACTTTAAAAATACTAAGAAACACGTCGAAGTCGGGTATCGTAGCTATTAATATATAAGTAGAAATAACAGTAACTAATAACCCGTCGAAGACGGGTATCGCAGCTAGTATATATATATATATATATATATATATATATATATATATATATATATATATATATATAATATATAAATATTATATAATATTAATATCCGAATATAAAATCGGATAAAGTTTACTAATAATATCATTTTCAAATAATACATTAATACTGCACAATTAGCAACAATATAATATTGTTGTTAATTATTCATAACGTTCATATTATACAATTGATAATTAAGGTTCGTCGCATAATGAAAGTCTATGTGTACGTGCGACTTTTCGAAGCCATTTCTGTGGTCACAAGTATGGTAAACACATGTTGCATTGTCCTATGGAAAAGGACACTTGAGATATTTTTTATATTCTTTCGAGGGTTTCTCGGTTTTATGACTCTAAAGAAACTAGAGATTACATTTTCTTTCGCTATTCTACTTGATTTATGACAATTCTAAGAAATGTTGATTTTCAAATACGTTTTCGGAATTTGGAAACTATTAAACCGTGAAGTATTATATTTTACAATAGACAAACTTTCTTGTTTAGTCTCGTCAATATTTGTCAAAAGTCGTAAGAAAATCCTAAAATAATTAGTTTATTAACGAAATTTTATTGTTTCGAGCTTCGATAACTCGTTAATCGATATATTGAAAAGTTAACGAGCGAGATGGCAGTCGCTCGTCACACCTTCCCCCTTAAAGAGAATTTTCGCAAGAAAATTATAAAAGAAATTTTACTTGGGTATTTTAAATTTGTCTATAATAACTTGAAATTTGTTTTATGAAACAATCATAATAACAAAATTGAGATATAATTATCAGGTTGATTCTAAAACTTGCGACTTTTAAATTCAAGAATAGAAGAGAAGAACTACAAATGAAAACAAAAAATTTTTTTTTTTATGATTTTACTGTAAATATTCAAGAGTTGTCAAAATAATTTGATACGAGACATCAAAAAGAAATATTTTTCTTTTCTACTTCTTCATAGTGATAAGTTTTGAGGGGGTAAGAAAGAAGGAAAAAGATGAGAATTGAAATGGCATGGTACGAGCAAGTCCTAGTTGCTCAACACCCACTTCCCCTGTTAAAGAGGATGGTGAAAAAAAAGGGTCTTGCATTGCAGGTAGTTGGCCTGCTGACACTGTGAATCGGTTTTTTAAAAGTGTCATTGACCTAGAAAAATGTTTTCGTTTTCGCTAATGCTCTAGTATTTATATTCTCTTTTCTAATTTTCTTTTATATACACAAGATATTGTCCTTAAAATTTCTACCATAAATTATCTTTATAGAATTCGGTTTTTATATGGAAATCACTATGCTCAAGAAAATTCTCAACATTATCTTAACATTGCAAATGTCAACAGAACCAGTGTCTTCCGGGTCTCTGACATTATAGTATGATTTCAGGCTGGTCCCTTCCTCATCAATACTACCCTACTAAAAATCCCTGTATAAGATCTTGTACAAGAAAATGCACACGTTCAGCAGCTGAACTTGTACAAGTTCTGGTAAGAACATGTACAATTTCTTGTACCAGGATTTGGAAAAAGTTCTTGTATTAGAACTTGTACAAGAAAATGTACGAGTACTTGTACAAGAAAATAAACTTGTACAAGAAAATGTACAAGATCTTGTACAAGTTCAAGTACAAGTATTTGTACATGAACACGTTCATGTTCTTGCACAAGTATATTTATAAATAATTTTTTTTAGAAAATTGGATTAAGTAAATTAATAAATAAATTTTTTTTTTAAATTGGCATTTTAATAACTTATAAGCATTAAGACTCTCCACTTTAGGCAAGCCAAAAACTATTGCGCAGCTCTAAAAGTTTATAAAAACTACTGCGCAGCCTTTAATGTTTTTAATTTTTACAACTTAAAAATAATGTTTAAAGAAAATGTACAAGTACTTGCACATGAACCCGTACAAGATCTTGTACAAGATCTTGTACAAAATCTTGTACGGGTTCATGTGCAAGTTTATTTTCTTGTACAAGTACTCGTACATTTTCTTGTACAAGTTCTAATACAAGAACTTGTTCCAAATCCTGGTACAAGAAATTGTACATGTTCTTATTAGAACTTGTACAAGTTCAGCTGCTGAACGTGTGCATTTTCTTGTACAAGATCTTATACAGGGATTTTTAGTAGGGTATCTCTGTCCTTGATTGGTGAACCGACACTGTCCGTACTACAATATTTAATAATATTTTCAAATCACTTTCCGAGAAATCAGATAATAGTTCGACTTTTTGAATTGTTTTCTTTACTTTATTTTACATGAAAAGCAAAAAGTTGGAGAGAGAGAGAGCTATAGAAATTCCAGTTTCTTATTATAAATTTTATTATCGCAACGATTCCACATATCAAGGGATTCTCTCGACTGTTACGGGACTTGATTTTATTTTTGTTGTAGTCTCTATGGTCATCATTACTCAATATTCAATCCATAACTTGACGTTCTGTCCGTAGACTTACTTTGTCAGAGTTAATTACGGGATTCCCGCAAAGTGACTCCAAGACTACACCCTTCATCTCGCGGAAATTATCAAGATTTAAATCTTCCAAAATATACTAAAATTATCGATAACTCTTCTCTCTAAACTACGAAATTTCAATTTTACTGATTTCAATACGTTCTACAAAATTTTAAACTTCTTGTACGGAAAGATTAAATCTTCCCTTTCTAAGTCTTGCGGTTAAGGAATATTTTCCTTCGTTCGTGTGTCTCAAAGGTGGAAAATCGAGGATAATTTCCCCATTCTGAAACCCTAAGGAGGCAGAATTCTCGTGCAAAAATTCCATTCCCAAAATTCAAAATGCAAAAATACCAAGACTTTCAAGTATATGAAAAATTGCCATTCTGCCATATACATACATGTAATATAACAGACACTCAATTTTTTCAAAAGCACCCTTTCCAACACCCGTGAAATAGAAAATAATATCTTTAAAGCGCTTTTAAAACAAGAGAAAGAGAGATGCCCTTTGTGCAATAATCACAAACAGGCAATTATTAAAATTTATTTTGGTGCTTATCTTTTTATAAGAAGAAAATTTGCAATTACTAACCAATTTTGTCAGTTTTATCACGTATTCCCGTGACATTAAGGGCTGAATATTTCGGACAAAGGTTTGAGAAATAAAATTATCGCCTGTCAAAATAGGGAAAACAACTGTAAAATTAAAAGGAATAGCATCATTGCCTTTAAAATTGTCTGACCTAAAATATTGTAAAACAGTTCGAAAATATGTCTGTCTTTGTCATGTCATTTTTACATTGTTATAATTTCCATTCTTTGAATTATCTCATTACAATTTGTAGAAAATTCACAAATATACTCATTCGCCTTTACATTTTATAAAATTAATTTACACCATTTTTCCCTTCTAGGCTTTACCTTAAATTAATTATATACAATCGTAAAACAATTAATTTTGACAACTTAAGAAAAATATTAAAATTCTAATTAATTCGACATTTTAAATACAACAATATATTATTTAAAATAATAACAAAGATGTTAATTCACAGAATTAAAAATATTTAGAAAAACTAATTCGAAAATATTGTAGTTACAAAAATTGAGAATTAATGTCATTTTATATTATTAAAATATTTTAAAGTACTTCGTATTATACAACAATTGACTAAATAAAAATATATAAAATATTTCTTAATTTATACCAATTCTAATTATTCAAAATTGAAAATAAACCATTTTTATAATTTTAAAAATATCAATATTAAATTTTCTATATCTTGAATAATTCGACAATTAAATATTTAATAAATACAATAATTATTGCCTAATTAGTTTGACTATATACTAACTATATTAAATTTTTAACTAACACAACACATAAATAATTTAGACTCAACAAAACAATAATATATTAATTATTATAAAACACATATGTCAATTATAAAATACTTAATTATCACAGAAATAAAAATGCATCTAAATAATTTATTAAATAGCAAAAATAAGAAAACTAATTATTTCACACGGAAATTTCAAAACTTTCTAAAAAATTTCTTAATAATAACTTTAAATAGTGTAAAAATCATAACTTCAGAAGGGACAAATTATAATCTATAATTTCATAATCATACGCTAATCATACCTTTATTTTATTATTCCAAAACACTACGTTTCACGCACTTCACAACGAAATGACCATAATTTCAAAATTTGAAATTCTTTCGTGCACACACTTTTCCACTCTATTCTTCTTACTTTTGGAAACAATTCTTCTTGTAGTTGGTTGACCTTGCAGAAGTCCGCTCAAAAAATATTGAAAATCCAATTCATTGGTTCAGGAAAAATCAGGTATTAGCATCTCTTCGAAGTATAGAACTCAGGAAAGTAGGATACTCCCAGTTGAATATTGAATAAAATTTTAAAAAATTTGTTTTTATTATTCAAGTTGACACTCAATCGACGTCCAAATGCAGCAGCAATATTCAGTCCAGGATAACAAATTCTGAAACTTGTAGTTTTGGTTTTCCAAAAGTTCAATTCCATTATGTCCAAAATTTTCCTTTATATTTTCCATTATTTACACACTTTTATTCCATTTCCATAGTTTATAGTTTATTTATTTAATAATTTATTTTATAAAATTATTTTAATTTTCACACTGTTAATTTTACAATCCGTAAATTAATTATTTTCACCATTGTTCTTAAACTTCATAAATTTACGTAAAAGTTCGAATAAAATGTCACAAAATATGCAAAAATTTAAATTTTTCCGCACCAAGATCCCGACGTTGAGCCCCCAATTTGTTATGTGCGGAGTTACGTTATTTACGCGCAGGCGTAAGATCCGCGATTTGATTTGATGTTCAATCTTGGTTTAATCCTTTGAAAAGGAAGGCGGAAATATTTAAATAAAACAAGTTAATTTCCGTTAAAACGGAGGGAAAAACCTCACGAATAAGAAGGATCAATTAATAATTAATAATATTAATTAATCATTAATCCAACTAAATTCGCGAGTAAACCCAATACATTTATTAAAGTCAAAACATTACACAAGTCGATGTTATTCTTATAACTATTTTTGGGACTACTCTGAAGTACATTACGAAAGAACTCCAAAGTAGAACTGAATTCGTGAGGGAGCATTTATCCCTTGGTCCATGGCAGAATCTTTGCGCATGCCCTGTTATAGAGTTTGTAAAGTCTATGAAGTTTTTAGAATCACATCACTAACACTGCACTGCACTGCACTAATACACGTATAAACATACTCTATGTATTGAAAACATGTATCACAACAAGTGAACATAACCCTTTTGCATTCACACTAATTACACAATTATTAATTATTTACATCATATCTAGTAACAATAAATCTCTTATACTGCACTCATCATATTTAAATATAAACAACAATTATAACGATAACCAATTTGATAATGTATCATAATATAATATTATTATTATATTAATACGTTACAAATATATATATATATATATATATATATATATATATATATACTAGGGGGGCTTCGCCCCCCTGCGCGCTTCGCGCGCCAACCCCCTATATAAAGATGGTAAAATGCAATTTTATGATTTTGGCAAATCTGAAATTTTTAATTATCATATATAGTAAAGATTATTTAACATCTTTTTAAATTTGGTTTGTAATAAACTTTAACCAATTTTAAAGTTTATTGTACCTCCTCGTGGTGCATCTTGGAAACAAATGCATTAACCCCTTCGCTGTTTGGAAAAATATTCATTTTAGTGCCCCAAAATGTCCATCAAAATCCTTTAAATTGTTATATTACTTAAAAATAATAAACAATTATTTATTTATTACTTTTTCTAGTATCATTGATACCTATAGTATGTGAATAATGATATAAAAGAATTTATTTTATAATTTAAATAACAAATTTCTATTTTTTGCTAAAACTTTCACGACCCAACGTTGGGTCGCAAACAGGCAACGGGTATGCACTTACAATTTTTGAATTTTAAAATAAATTTTTAATTAAATTTCAAACACATAAGTATACTTGACTTTTAAAGAATTTGGCTAAAAACCAAATTTAAAAAGATTTCTTATCATTTTTATTACCTGTAGGTAAAACACAGGTCAAATTTTGACGTAATGTAATAGCCCACATTAAGGCCCCTTTTAAAACCCGTAGCTCAAAACAGGTAAAATTAAACATGTATTTTGACGTAATGTAAGGGCCCACATAGAGACCACTTTTTAACCTATAGGTCAAAAAATAGGTCAAATTAGACATATATTTAAACATAATATGATATCCTCTTTTTAATCTATAGGTCAAAAAATAGGTCAAATTAGACATAGATTTTGACGTAATATGAGGCCGTTATTTATCCTCTTTTTGACCTATAGGTCAATTTTGACATAAGTTTTGACTGCCCCTTGGGGATAGGGCGCCCTTAAAGAATCTTGAAACAGCGGCTACAAAAAATAGGTCAAATTAGACATATATTTTAACGTAATGTGTGGCCGATATTTATCCTCTTTTTGACCTATAGGTAAAAAAATAGGTCAAATTAGACATAGATTTTGACGTAATGTGAGGCCGTTATTTATCCTCTTTTTGACCTATAGGTAAAAAAATAGGTCAATTTTGACATAAGTTTTGACGGCCCCTTTGGGATAGGGCGCCCTTAAAGAATCTTGAAACAGCGGCGACAGCGATATATTTTTGTAATATAAGGAGATATATATACATATGTACATATATGTATATATCCTATACCATAATATTACAACAATAAATCAGATAAAGTTTACTAATAATATCATTTTCAAATAATACATTCCTACTGCACAATTAGCAACAATATAATATTGTTGTTAATTGTTCATAACGTTCATATTATACAATTGATAATTAAGTTTCGTCGCATAATGAAAGTCTATGTGTACTTGACTTTTCGAAGCCATTTCTGTGGTCACAAGTATGGTAAACACATGTTGCATTGTCCTATGGAAAAGGACACTTGAGATATTTTTTATATTCTTTCTCGGTTTTAGGACTCTAAAGAAACTAGAGATTACATTTTCTTTCGCTATTACACTTGATTTATGACAATTCTAAGAAATGTTGATTTTCAAATACATTTTTGGAATTTGGAAACTATTAAACCGTGAAGTATTATATTTTACAATAGTCAAACTTTCTTGTTTAGTCTCGTCAATATTTGTCAAAAGTCGTAAGAAAATCCTAAAATAATTAGATTATTAACGAAATTTTATTGTTTCGCGCTTCGATAACTCGTTAATCGATATATCGAAAAGTTAACGAGCCAGATATTAAATCCATATTGGATCCGCCATTTTGAATTTTAAAAATCTGATTTAATATTCGTAATTAGCGACCTCGGAAACCCCCAAGTAACGATTTTCAAGCAAATCCGATAATTTTTTTTTTAAAATTTCAAAACTTATGAACAAAAACTTAAAATGCGTTTTTCTCAAAATGTCTTTTTTTGATCTGGAAAGAGTGATATCTCGAGTTCTTCTAAAGAAAATAGCGTATATCGCCGCCATTTTGAAATAAAAATTAAAAAAAATTTCTTTTACAAATTCTTAAATTAAATAAATGTCATAGTTATTTTAATAATATATACTAAAAAAGCCTTCTTTTCGCCTGTTTTGAACAGTCATTTATTTGTTCGACCGTATAAAAATGGCGATTTTTTTTCCAAGGGCAAAAAACAGTTGGTCCCATGCTTTTTTTGCCCAAGGTAAAAAAGGCCGCCATTTTTATACAAGTCCAACAAGTAAATGACTTTTACTCCCTGTCGTCTGCTATCTGAAATCGACACTTTTGTGCATTAGAAATAAAAAATATCGTATGTAATATGGGAATAAAAGCAGCCAATTTGTTCACGATGATTTTTGTGACACGATTGGAGGTCTCGGGGCGCCCTCGACCTCGACTCATGTTACAAAAATCACCGTAAACAAATGGCTGCCTTTATACCATTTTTGCTTAATATAATATTTTTACAAGATTAATGATTAGGTACAATTTTATTGTGTCATTTGAAGAAAAAGAATAGATATTAATCTTATTTAAAATTTTTTGACAGTCTTTATTATGAAAAAATTGATGCAATATCCAAATTCTCATTTCGACAATTACACAATTACACCTCCATTTTTAAAATAAGGATTTTTTTGCAAATGACCGACAAAATAGGCCCTTTTCATTTTTTTAAAGAACCAATGAAATCTATCAGTTTAATTATCGATAAATTAATGAAAACCGCAAATTCCTGGTAATGAAAAAATTATAAAAAAACATGTTTCCCGACATGAATTTTTAGGGAAATAAGAATTTAATATAAGTGAAAAAAATTTTAATTTACTTAAAATAAAAAAACCTTTTTATTCTTACAACTCTTTTTAGTTCATTTATTTTATATTTTGACTGACTTGATTATAAGATTGCAAACTTTTTTTTATATAAAGATACTAGTGCACCAATAGAATCTTCTGCGACAACGTCATCGAATTACGAAAAAAAATTGCCATGGTTCCTCGAAACGTCCAGAAAAGAAGAAAGAAAGTGCAAGAAAATTTGATATCTGCATTGCAAGTCTTAACTACCAAGACAGAAAATCTGGTATTTCAATAAATATAGAAAAAGTTACTATTTACATGAAGAGAATGATTCAAGAAGGGAACCAGTCAAATTTTAACTTATTGAAATTATTACTGTTTGACCCATACGCTCATTTGAGTATAAATGTTAGTTTAAAAATAAGGTATACTACACATGGTTGTTTTGAAATTCTAAACAAGTTTTGACAATCTCGCCAAATATTATAATATTATTTTAATGATTAACCCATTAACGCCTGAAATAAGAAAATTCTTTGCGCAAATTCAACCTATACTTTTATGAATAAAACGGATTATATTTTATACCGCAAGTATGTTTCTTATAGGTATTAGGTTTGTTTTCGTTGCCTGCACTTCTTACACTTTAACACCTAACCTGCACTATGCTGTTCTCTTTACCGGATGTGACGCAATTTTACCATACATTTCGCTACACTTTCTGCACCTACTCTTGAGGTGGTGTAAAAGTTACACTTAGTGTAGGCAACGAAAACGTACCTATTGAGTGTGCTCTTTTCGATTCCGGTGTAAAAAAAGAATTTCGTTTAAAACAAAAATTAAATATAGCGGTTTTAATTTTAAAAACAGAAAAGAAATTTCATTTTTTCAAGTTTGGTTATTTTTTTACCCATTTACCCATCAAAATTTTTGGATTCAGTAACCCCAAAAACATAAAATATAATGATATCTGGCATTAAAAGAAATAAAAAAATTTAGCAAAGTTGTGACACAAAAACTTTAAACGCACGTTTAACTCCTTAGCAGTGTAGTCAAAAGACTACACTGCTAAGGAGTTAAACGTGCGTGATTAATATTCAATTCTCATCCATAGAGGCACAAAAATTGTATACTTTTAAAAAAAGTAAATTAAAATGTAAAATTTAAAGATGGCGGACCAAATATGGCCTAAAATATGAAGGGAACTTTGAAAGGGGTGGTCACTATTTTTCAAAATACCAACATGTAATTAAATTCGCCTAAGTTTTCCTACTCGAAGGCTTTTAGGGTCGCTGATTACTAATTTAATGTTATTTTTAAGAAATTTAAGATAGCGGATTTAATATATAGAACAAAATTTTTTAAAATTTATGCAATAAACCTTAATTTTGTCATTCGAAAATTTTTGTGGTTGCTGATTACGAATTCAATTTTAGTTTCCCATAAATCAAAATGGCGGATCTAATATGGAACAGATTGTTTACTTTATGCAATTAATCTTAATTTTGTCACTCGGTGGTTTTTAGGGTCGCTGATTACGAATGCGATGTTTGTTTTCAAAATTTCAAATGACTAATATAATATGGGAAAGAGAAATTAAAAAAAATTTCTATACACGCTAGCTGGTCGTGAATCGACGCAAGTGCTAAAATAATTGTCAGTGAGCGCTCCTATGACATTTACAGCTAACTGACTGGTATTAGAACTCTCGAGTAACAAAATTCAGGTCAATTGCATAAATCTAAAAGAAAATTCTGCCATATTGAATACACCATTTTAAATTTATGAAAACTTACATCAAATTCGTAACCAGCGTCTCTAAAAACCACCGAGTGACAAAATTAAGGTCAATTGCATAAAGTAAAAATTTGTGTTCCATATTGGATGGGGGGAGGGTCAAAAATTAATAAAAAATTGTCTTTGTGGTTTATGGACGGCTTATACCTCGACTTATATCATGACTATTAATAAATCTCAGTGTCAATGTTTTGACAAAGAAGGAAGAATACTTCAATAAAATAATTCTTCTGATGTATAATTAATATATATATATATATATATATATATATATATATATAAAGTTTTTCTATCGCTTGACTGAACTAATCAAAACAAAAACCATTATTTTGTAATTTGACTTGCTTGGTACTTTGAAACTTTTGGCAACACAGCATTTCTTTAGTCGTGTTGCAAATGCTTGGTATGACTTGTTTACATTTAGTTTCGAGTAGAAGATTGTGTGCAATGTTTCCAGATGTTTAAACAGCTGTTCAATATACTGTATAAAACATGAAATTTTTTTACAAATTAATTTATTGCAACTCTCACAGGTAAGGGAGAGTCTCCAGTTGTGAGACACCTCCAGTTGTGAGACAGTCAATTTTTTTTAACATGCAATATTAAAAAGCCGATTGGTTTATATAAAAACATTTCTTTTTATATAAGCCAACTTTTTCGTGTACGCCGAAGCGGATATATAAACTGTATTTGTTAAATACCAACACTGTATGTGATAATCGACTAAAAAGCGTTTTTTTCAATAAATGCAAAGTACTTTTTTTCCAAGTTAATTAATTGGAAAAGGTAAATGTAATGCATTTTCTTTTAGTGTTTTCCTTATATTTTGTGATGCAATATTGCATTGTTCCAATCTACGGTAGAAAATAATTTAATTTTCCTTTTTCAAAATAGCGCCAATTTCTGGGTGTGAGACACAGCATATCACCAGTTGTGAGACGGTGTCAACACCCATCTGGGCAGCATAAAAAATGGGACTTTTCAGGCATACTATTTAAATGTTGTTTTGATTTTTTTTTCTAGTATTTTTAGGCAAGTCAAGTGGAAAAAAGTCAATTGATTCAGAAGAAATCAATTTTAATGCTCTTTTTGAAGCTATTAAATTGTGTTGGGGTTGGGACAAGTCACACTCAGAAAGTCTCCCCCGGACAAGTCCTCCCAGGACAAGTCTCCACAGAGACATAACTCCCCATGGGACAAGACTTCCCATGGACAGCTCCTCCCAGAGGACAAGTCTTCCCAGGGACATCTCTCCCCAAATGTAAATATTAAAAGTAAATAATGCCATGGGTGGACAAGTCTCCCCGGGACATCTCTCCCCAGTTAAAAAATGTTTATTAAAACAGTGGCAAATTCAGGACAAGTCTCCCAAGGACAAGTCTCCCCGGGACATCTCTCCCCAGTAAAAATTGTTTATTAAAACGGTGGCACATTCAGGACAAGTCTCCCCAGGACAAGTCTCCCCAGTAAAAATTGTTTATTAAAACGGTGGCACATTCAGGACAAGTCTCCCCAGGACAAGTCTCCCCGGGACATCTCTCCCCAGTAAAAATTATATATTAAATCGGTGGCACATTCAGGACAAGACTCCCGAGGACAAGTCTCCCCGGGACATCTCTCCCCAGTGAAAATTGTTTATTAAAACGGTGGCACATTCAGGACAAGTCTCCCCAGGACAAGTCTCCCCAGGACAAGTCTCCCCGGGACATCTCTCCCCAGTAAAAATTGTTTATTAAAACGGTGGCACATTCAGGACAAGTCTCCCCAGGACAAGTCTCCCCAGTAAAAATTGTTTATTAAAACGGTGGCACATTCAGGACAAGTCTCCCCAGGACAAGTCTCCCCGGGACATCTCTCCCCAGTAAAAATTATATATTAAATCGGTGGCACATTCAGGACAAGACTCCCGAGGACAAGTCTCCCCGGGACATCTCTCCCCAGTGAAAATTGTTTATTAAAACGGTGGCACATTCAGGACAAGTCTCCCCAGGACAAGTCTCCCCAGGACAAGTCTCCCCGGGACATCTCTCCCCAGTAAAAATTGTTTCTTAAAACAGTGGCAAATTCAGGACAAGTCTCCCCAGGACAAGTCTCCCTGGGACATCTCTCCCCAGTAAAAATTGTTTATTATAACGGTGGCATGTTCAGGACAAGTCTCCCCGGGACATCTCTCCCCAGTTAAAAAATGTTTATTAAAACAGTGGCAAATTCAGGACAAGTCTCCCCAGGACAAGTCTCCCCGGGACATCTCTCCCCAGTTAGAATTGTTTATTAAAACAGTGGCACATTCAGGACAAGTCTCCCCAGGACAAGTCTCCCCGGGACATCTCTCCCCAGTAAAAATTGTTTATTAAAACGGTGGCACATTCAGGACAAGTCTCCCCGGGACATCTCTCCCCAGTTAGAATTGTTTATTAAAACAGTGGCACATTCAGGACAAGTCTCCCCAGGACAAGTCTCCCCGGGACATCTCTCCCCAGTAAAAATTATTTATTAAATCGGTGGCACATTCAGGACAAGTCTCTCCAGAACAAGTCTCCCCGGGACATCTCTCCCCAGTAAAAATTATTTATTAAAACGGTGGCACATTCAGGACAAGTCTCCCCGGGACATCTCTCCCCAGTTAACCAGTTGACTGTTGCTGACGCATATATGCGCAAAACTAAACTGGCCAAAAGTGGTTCATGACGCATATATGCGCAACTTAAAAAAGGTAATTAAAAACTACTTAAATGTTCCTAAAACCGATTACTCGGGAGTTTTCGAGGTCGCTGATTACGAATATGATATTCGTTTTCCAAAATTCAAAATAACTGGTTCAATATGGCGGAAAATTTTTTAAAATTTATTGAATTTGTTTGAAACTGGTTAATCTGACATCAGTATGATAATTTTTGGTGAAATCAAATTTCGATAAATACCTTGAAAAAATAATGACAGATTCGTAATCAGCGACTCTAAAAACCTCCGAGTATTCAGTTTCAAGCCATTATAATTAATTTTTTATTTTGTCGTCCGCTATATTGGATCCGCCATTTTGAATTTTGGAAAACTAATGTCAGATTCGTAATCAGCGACCCTTAAAACCCCCGAATAACAAGTTTCAAGCAAATTCGACGAATTTTGAAAAAATTTCCGCCATCTTGGATCCGCCATTTTGAATTTCGAAAAACTGATGTCAGATTCGTAATCAGCAACCCCAAAATCCCCAGAGTACTACGTTTCAAGTCAATCTGATCAATTTTGCTTCCTCGTGAGGAAGCTTTGTAGTCGTTTAATTTACAAAATTTTTAAAAATCCTTTTAACAAATTTTCTTCTATATGGGACTATGTTATATAAGACCCTGAACAATTGTCCGGATGTATGTATGTGTGTGTGTATGTGCGTATGTGTGTGTGTGTATCCCGATTTTTGTGAACACGATAACTCGAAGAGGTTTTAACGAATTTGGCTAAAATTTACCAGGTATATTTATCATAAAAATATCTCGAAATGGATTGATAGACTTTAAAAAATTCTCAAAAAAAAATCTTTTTTGACTTTTTTCTAAAAATTTTTTATTTCAAAAAAATTTTTTTAAGTTGTTTATTGAAGTTTTTTTTTTTTTATTGTTTATACTCCTGCCCTATTGGCCTTACGCACTTCGACAAGAGTCCCCGAGAAATACTTTTTTGGATTAAGCATAACCATTCTACTTTAGAAATTTTTCTATATATTAACCTAATTTTTCGTCTACAGCCGACTTTATTAGGAGTACTCGCATTGACCACCCGTCAATGGGTTTTCTCGCCAGAGAAGAGGAAAACTGTAGAAAACCTCTCTGAGTACAACCGGTTTATCGACAGTCGAGTTCTAATGGTGTGTACCGGACAATAATCGACGGTGCACATCATTATACCTCGACGTCAAACCTCCCGCTCAGATTGTCTCACGTGCCGGAAAAATACCAAGCCAAGTGGGCGCGAACCAAGGGTACTTATACCCTTGGTCCTTAAACGACCACCAACGCCAGGCATCTATCCGACTGAGCTAATCTGTCGGTTTGTTTATTGAAGTTAATATATAATAAAATCTTATTCTTTGCATCAAGACGAATCGATTGGTATATAAGAAGTATAAATTGTATGAGAATTTATAGAGTTAATTACAATTAAAGCTGAAAAAATCGCATTTTTTATCAAAAAAATGAGTTCTTTCCGCAAAATTATGTTGCTGTGTAAGAAAATCTTACTCATTTATTTCTAAAATCTTATTCATTACACCAAGACGGATCGATTGGTATATATAAAGTATATGTCTTACTTAAATTAATAGAATTAAAACCAATTATAGACAAAAAATTTGCACTTTTAATAAAAATTCATTTTTTCTTAAAAATCATGTTGCTGTACAATAGAATGTTATTATTTATCAAAAAATAAATCAAAAATCTTATTCTTTGTATCAAGACGAATCGATTGATGTATATAAAGTATATATTCTATTGAAAATTATAGAATTAATTACAATTAAAGTTGAAAAATTCACTTTTTAACTAAAAATTTTTTTGTTTATTTAGATTCATATTACTGTATAAGAAAATTTTATTCTTTCTTTTAAGAGGAATGAACTTTATTTTATAAATGTTAAATTGTATTAAAAATGATTTAAAAATGAAATATATTTATCGTTAATGCTTCCTTCGCGAGGAAGCAAATTTTTTTTGCTGATCATAAAGAGGAAGCAAAATGTTCATGTAATGAACATCTGGATTTACAACTTGTTTTATTTTGTTTTCCGCCATATTGGATCCGTCATTTTGAATTTTGGAAAACGAATATCATATTCGTAATCAGCGACCTTGAAAACCCCCGAGTAATCGGTTTTAGGAACATTTAAGTAATTTTAAATTACCTTTTTTTAAGTTGCGCATATATGCGTCATGAACCACTTTTAGCCAGTTTAGTTTTGCGCATATATGCGTCAGCGACAGTCAACGGGTTAACTGGGGAGAGATGTCCCGGGAAAAATTGTCCTGGGGAGACTTGTCCTGAATTTGCCACTGTTTTAATAAACATTTTTTAACTGGGGAGAGATGTCCCGGGGAGACTTGTCCTGGAGAGACTTGTCCTGAACATGCCACCGTTATAATAAACCATTTTTACTAGGGAGAGATGTCCCGGGGAGACTTGCCCTGAATGTGCCACCGTTTTAATAAACAATTTTTACTGGGGAGAGATGTCCCGGGGAGACTTGTCCTGGGGAGACTTGTCCTGAATGTGCCACTGTTTTAATAAACATTTTTTACTGGGGAGAGATGTCCCGGGGAGACTTGTCCTGGGGAGACTTGTCCTGAACATGCCACCGTTATAATAAACAATTTTTACTGGGGAGAGATGTCCCGGGGAGACTTGTTCTGGGGAGACTTGTCCTAAATGTGTCACCGATTTAATAAATAATTTTTACTGGGGAGAGATGTCCCGGGGAGACTTATCCTGGGGAGACTTGTCCTGAATTTGACACTGTTTTAATAAACATTTTTTAACTGGGGAGAGATGTCCCGGGGAGACTTGTCCTGGGGAGACTTGTCCTGAACATGCCACTGTTATAATAAACAATTTTTACTAGGGAGAGATGTCCCGGGGAGACTTGTCCTGGGGAGACTTGTCCTGAATGTGTCACCGATTTAATAAATAATTTTTACTGGGGAGAGATGTCCCGGGGAGACTTGTCCTGGGGAGACTTGTCCTGAATTTGACACTGTTTTAATAAACATTTTTTAACTGGGGAGAGATGTCCCGGGGAGACTTGTCCTGAATGTGCCACCGTTTTAATAAACAATTTTTACTGGGGAGACTTGTCCTGAATGTGCCACCGTTTTAATAAACAATTTTTACTGGGGAGAGATGTCCTGAATGTGCCACCGATTTAATAAATAATTTTTACTGGGGAGAGATGTCCCGGGGAGATTTGTCCTGGGGAGACTTGTCCTGAATGTGCCACTGTTTTAATAAACAATTCTAACTGGGGAGAGATGTCCCGGGGAGACTTGTCCTGAATGTGCCACCGTTTTAATAAACAATTTTTACTGGGGAGAGATGTCCCGGGGAGACTTGTCCTGGGGAGACTTGTCCTGAACATGCCACCGTTATAATAAACAATTTTTACTGGGGAGAGATGTCCCGGGGAGACTTGTCCTGAATTTGTCACTGTTTTAATAAACAATTTTTCACTGGGGAGAGATGTCCCGGGGAGACTTGTCCACCCATGGCATTATTTACTTTTAATATTTACATTTGGGGAGAGATGTCCCTGGGAAGACTTGTCCTCTGGGAGGAGCTGTCCATGGGAAGACTTGTCCCATGGGGAGTTATGTCTCTGTGGAGACTTGTCCTGGGAGGACTTGTCCGGGGGAGACTTTCTGAGTGTGACTTGTCTCATATTCATTGTGTTTATTTGATAGTCATATTTTGTCGAATAAATATTATTATTTAGTATATAATAATATATATTATTAATATATTTAATTATTTCTACTAAACATAACGTTTTATGTCAAACTTATTAAATTTTAGCAATTTTTAATGAGTGTCTCACAACTGGAGACATTTTTTTTTTAAAGCGATGTGCTCGGAAAATGTATTGTAAAATTTTTTGAGTTCATCGAAACACTATACTTTCTTTTAAAAAAGTTGCGTATTTCTGTTACCTTTCGAACGGTGTATTTTATTTACAATTTCGTTTACCCGTTTACAATTTACGGGTCAAAAATAAAACCCGTCTCACAACTGGAGACTCCCCCCTACCTAATGACACTTTTTAAACAGATATTTAACCATTATATATGTCTAGTATTAAAAAATGGTTTATTAATTTCTTAATTTTAAGTACTTTGTGGTGAGTAAATATGTTTGAAAATGTACTCAATTCCCACAAAACTCAATGTTAAAAGTTAAAAACAAAGACGCTTATAACTTTTTTTACAAGTCCCAACAGGTCTAAAAAATTTAACTACATTTTTTAAAAACTTTTATCTAACAGTGGTACAAATTTTAACAAATTGGTAATGTTAATTCTATTTGCGAAAAAACGTTTCTATTATCTTGAAAAAATCTGTTATTACCTTAACGTTTTATAAACATTTTACAATATAGCTCAGTGTGTTAAATTTAATTTTTGGTTTTCGTGTTTTATGTTTTTTTAATTCTTCAAAAGAAAATTGTAATCTTTTTCCAATATTTTAGAAAAAGAAAAAAACGGATCATAATGTCTTACATTTTTATATACACACAATAAAATAAGGTCTTGAGTATCAAAAGACAGAAACAGAAATATCGCGCGCGCTTTAGCGCGCGTAGTTCTGCTAGTAAAAATTATAAAAAAGAATTGTTTGGAAAAATGAATATTAGGAAAAATAAAAAATCGATTAAAAAAAATTATTTAAAATATAATTTCGGTAAGAAAAAAATTATACGAAATAATTATTCGAATAAAATAAAATTATAAAAACTGGTTATTATACAATAAAAAAATTTGTATAAAAAATTATTAGATATTACAAAAATTTTGAAAAATAATATTTCGATATAATAATAATTATGAGAAGTGACAATTCGGTAAAGTTATAGTTAGAAGAAATATATGTTAGAAAATATAGTAATTATAAAGAAGAATGATTAGAAGTAAAGAAAATTATGAGTAATTAATTCGAAAAAGTGAAAATTATTTTTAAAAACATTTATAAGAAAAAAGTTTTATAACAAATGATATTTCGATAAAATAAAAATTAGAGAATTTAGAATTTAGAACATTTACACATATTAAAAAAATATTATTAGGAACAATAAATTTTTTAAGAATTGGTAATTCGGTAATATTTGAATTATATTGAATAATAATTCGGGAATATAATTATTATAATTATTAACAAATCTATAAAATAATATTTATCAAAATTGACGTTTCGAAAATAAAAATATTAGTGAGAATAAGAAATATAAAAAATAATAATTTTTAGAAATGATAATTCAGTTATTTGAAGATTATAAAAAATTTTCTTTCGCAGTATTAAACATTCTGTTGATTAGTCATTCAAAAAAATAATGTTTTTGACAATTATTCTTTCGATTAAAAGAATTTATAATTAATTCTTATTAGATAAAAAGAATTTCGATAAAATAAAGATTCGGAAAATAAAAATTAGAGACTTTTCATGCGCCTCAATTTTCTTGATGATTATTAATATTAATTAATGAAGAAGAATACAAAATTTGAAGGAAAGTAAAAAGATAATGTTTCGAATTTTTAAAAAACGCCCTAAGTGTGAAAACCATCATGACTTAATAACAGCCCAGTACTGTCAAAGTTGGCACCTAGTCTTGGCCGATATTATTGGGACGACTCTTGTGGTGTTAATTACGGTTGGACCGTATTGATAATGGCCCAATATTGACTGCCATTACTTACCCAGTATTGGCAAAATACAAAAACTAATATAAATTATTATATTTTTTATTAATTAACTAATTAATTTATCATATTTATACGTCTTTTATTTCACTCTGCTACTCTGACGTGAAGTCAAGAAAACATAATGGTTTTATAAGCTATAGCTTATAAAACCATTATGTTTTCTTTATTCTTTCATTATGTTGTCTAGTGTATATGTCGTAGGCAGATAGCAGAATCCGGCAGTATGCAAAATACCTAGGCAGTTTGTAAACCGCGGGCAGTTAGTAAAATACCTAAATTTGAATGTATGAAAACAGGCAATATGCAAAATGCCTAGGCAGTTTACATACTGCCAAAGACGTTTCAGGCAAATAGAAGAATGTATTGAAAGTCGCAATACTCAATATTTAAAATATGAAAATATTATTGACAGTAACCAAAAATTGTAATTGATTAAGATTTATTAATATAGCATGTACAAAATAAACTAACATAATATTGATAGAATTTATTGAAAATAATACTATTGTTTCTTCCATTTATATATTACTGAATTATTTGGGCCCTAATTATACTTTAGTTTGCAATTATCGTTCTTAGACTTCAGATTGTCTATCTATAATTTCTCAATTACGTTTATTATTATTAACCATTTTTGGAAATGGAAGAAAGTGCAGTGAACGAGATGCAATTTCAAGAGAAATTAATATTAGCTTTTAAACAGCAAAGTGGAGCAAGAGCAATGTGGGATAGGGCACGGTTAGACAGTGTAAAAAAAATTTTACAAGATACTGTAAATTCGAAAGCATTTTATAATTACTCAAAAACGTACGAACTTTTAAAAGTGGGCGGAGAATGCCATGTAATTATGAAACGAAAAGACGAATCTGACCATTTTATCTATG
Source organism: Leptopilina syphax (assembly GCA_032872505.1). Classification (NCBI taxonomy): domain Eukaryota; kingdom Metazoa; phylum Arthropoda; class Insecta; order Hymenoptera; family Figitidae; genus Leptopilina; species Leptopilina syphax. Next base: position 42,043,065 of record CM065468.1, on the reverse strand, counting down.
TAATTCCCATGGAAGATTATTATTCAAAGCTGTTAGAAGCACATCTTAGAACTGGTCACGGAGGCAGGGATAAAGTGCTATATTATTTTAAAAAAAAAAATATAGGATTGCAAGATTGGCTTGTGAAATTTTCTTGACTTGTTGTCAAACTTGCGATCGAAAGAAATCTGTCCAGAGAAAGAACGTTGTAGTGAAGCCTATAATAAGTAACGGATTTAATACTCGCGCTCAGGTTGATCTCATAGATTTCCAATCTTGTCCTGATGGTGAATTTAAATGGCTTCTTAACTATCAAGATCATGCAACGAAATTTTTGCATCTGCGTCCTCTGACGACAAAACACGCTGCGAATGTTGCTGACGAACTTTCAAAAATATTTTATACTTTTGGTGCTCCGAGTATTCTACAAAGTGATAACGGGAGGGAATTTGTTGCTGAAATAATTGAAAAATTAGTGAGTCTTTGGCCCCACTGCAAAATAATTCACGGCCGTCCAAGACATCCTCAATCTCAAGGAAGCGTTGAGCGGGCAAACGCTGACGTTGAGAATATGCTGAAGGCGTGGATGATTGATAATAAATCAAACAATTGGTCACGTGGGTGCTACGAAGTACAAGTAAGAAAATATAGAATTTATATAAAAATAATTGCATTAATAAATTAATAATTATTTGCCTTATATTTATAATATTTCTTCAAAATAATTGTATTCATTCAAAACTAGTTATAATGTGCTTTGTTTTATTCCATTATTAATAAGACTATTGTCTTAAATTCTACGATAAAATTATCGACTTCTATAATTTTCTTAATACCTTGTTTACATTTAAATACTATTTGGTTGACTAAAGTTCCGTCTATTTTATTATTTATTAATATTTTATTTAAAATTTATAAATTATTGATTTTATTATTTATTAATATTTTTACTGTTTAATAAATAACTAATTTAATTTAACGATTAAATATAATTTAGAATTTTTTTTTCTAGTGGCAAAAAAACTCTTCCAAACATAGGGTTATAAACAGGACACCTTATGAAGCAGTGTTCGGTCAAATTAAATTTAATTTACATTCCATTGGTATACCGGAAAGTGCGTTAAAAAATATTACGTCAGAAGATGATCTGGGTCGATCGCAGGAGAATAATTACAGGTATTTTGAAGTAAAAAAATTATTAGTTAAGAATTAAACTACAAGCTTTAATAAAGAAAAATAAAATAAACAATAATTTAATTTTTTAGCCAATGTGAAGAACAACCTGTCCCAACTGCTTTGAGTATCAGCGACAACAACCAGTCACAACAAAATTTTTGTACGTTTTGTGAAGAACTTCTAGACGAGATTAGCACTATACGCTGTAATACATGTAATATAAAAATGCACGACAAATGTGGGGAATTAGATTTGCTAACTGAAGCTTATATAATTTGTCCTCTATGTGCCAGAGGAAACAATTTGAAAAATATTCAAAACGATTGTTTCGAAAAGCAAAAAATACAAGCGTCAAAAATGGTGACATTTTCGGAAGAAAGCTTTCCGCAACTGAATATTGGGGATTCTATTTCACTTTCGGTTCCTAAAGTCGATCGAGGACCGCTAGATTTTAATAATATTTTAGGTGTATTGACTGACATCCATAATGGTGTTTATAAAATAGGAACAAAAAGCGGACTCATAAATGGCTGGTTTCCTCGATCTGACATACAGAAATCTGGAAGTGAAATAATTAGTTTTGATGACGTTCCTAACGATATTCAGATTTCTTTGAGAGAAGCTGCATCTTCTCAATCGATGAGTGGTGGTCAGGGGATGAAAAAATGCAACTGTAAACCTGCAAAAAATCAGTGTCAAACAAGTCGATGTTCATGTTTCAAATCTAAAATTAAATGCGGATCAAGATGTCACAAATCTATAAATTGTTGCAACAAGTAATAACAGGATAAAAGTTGTATTTCCTTTAGAATAAGTTATTCTAATTAAAAAAATTTGCGACTTTCAATACATTCTTCTATTTGCCTGAAACGTCTTTGGCAGTATGTAAACTGCCTAGGCATTTTGCATATTGCCTGTTTTCATACATTCAAATTTAGGTATTTTACTAACTGCCCGCGGTTTACAAACTGCCTAGGTATTTTGCATACTGCCGGATTCTGCTATCTGCCTACGACATATACACTATTTATCGATATTGGGATATTATTGGGGCGAGGTACGTCCCAATATTGGCAATTGTAAGAAACATTTGTGTATGTGAGGAGAATACTCATTATTTGTATAGATTTTGAAAGCAGTCAGTCTGCGACGAGCTTCTGAGTTAATAAGACGAAATAAAGATTATTATTATATATCTGATGTTGTTTTAATTTCTCACACAATTGTATTTTGCCATCATAGCAGATACAAAATTTTTGCTATTAATGTGCCATTACTTAACCGAGCAACATCCTAATATTCTGAAACTGAAATTATTAACGTTTATTCGACGAAAATTTTTACTTTAGCTAATTGCCTATTTTAATATATTATTAGTAGTCCTTTAAAAAAAGTTACGCAAGAATCACAGATTTCCCGAAATTCCAAGAAATTCAACTAAATTATTGTTTCCTCGCCTCGGATTCAAGGCGAGGAAAGTAGTGATTTTTATTTTTTGTCACGCATTTTCCAAAAATCCCGGAATTCACTTTCACTACTTTTGTGAGCTGCTCACCAACATTTTAGACTGTCACGCGCCCAAAAACCATAGTGGAGCTGCTGTCACATACGTTGTTCCGCTACAGCCCCAAAGGTCTTTCAGTGTAATAATCTGATAATAATGTCCCAGGTGCGAATTTAGGTTAAGCGCAAGAATTTGAAGGTAGGCCCAAGGTGGCATAACTTTGGCAAGCGAAGTTTTGGTTGACAGAGTTTGGCAAGTACTAGTGACCACAGTTGGCCCGACTTTGCAAGCCAACCATTAAATGCAGAGTTTAACCAACCGTCGGGCCAACTTTGGCGACAAAGGTTGGCACAACTCATCCGAACGTAGTTTAAAAGACTTTCAGTTTCGGTTGGCCGAACTCTGGGCCACGGTTGGCCCAACGGTTGGCAACACTCTAGAAACGCAGTTTCATTGAATTAAACTTTCTTGGTCAGCCGAACTCTGGGCCACGGTTGGCCCGACGGTTGGCAAAACTTTGTGAAACGCAGTTTAATTGACTTACATTATTTTGGTCGGCCGAACTCTGGGCCACGGTTGGCCCGACGGTTGGCAAAACTTTGTGAAACGTAGTTTAATTGACTTACATTATTTTGGTCGGCCGAACTCTGGGCCACGGTTGGCCCGACGGTTGGCAAAACTTTGTGAAACGTAGTTTAATTGACTTACATTATTTTGGTCGGCCGAACTCTGGGCCACGGTTGGCCCGACGGTTGGCAAAACTATGTCAAATGCAGTTTAAATGACTTAAACTTTTTTGGCCGGCCGAACTCTGGGCCACGGTTGGCCCTAAGGTTGGCAAAACTATGTCAAATGTAGTTTAAATGACTTAAACTTTCTTGGTTGGCCGAACTCTGGGCCACGGTCGGCCCAACGGTTGGCAAAACTATGTCAAATGCAGTTTAAATGACTTAAACTTTCTTGGTTGTCCGAACTCTGGGCCACGGTTGGCCCAACGGTTGGTAAAATTCTAGAAACGCAGTTTCATTGACTTAAACTTTCTTGGTCGGCCAAACTCTGGGCCACGGTTGGCCCGACGGTTGGCAAAACTTTGTGAAACGTAGTTTAATTGACTTACATTATTTTGGTCGGCCGAACTCTGGGCCACGGTTGGCCCGACGATTGGCAAAACTATGTCAAATGCAGTTTAAATGACTTAAACTTTCTTGGTTGGCCGAACTCTGGGCCACGGTTTGCCCGACGGTTGGCAAAACTTTGTGAAACGTAGTTTAATTGACTTACATTATTTTGGTCGGCCGAACTCTGGGCCACGGTTGGCCCGACGGTTGGCAAAACTATGTCAAATGCAGTTTAAATGACTTAAACTTTCTTGGTTGGCCGAACTCTGGGCCACGGTTTGCCCATCAGTTGGCAAAACTTTGTCAAATGCAGTTTAAATGACTTAAACTTTCCTGGTTGTCCGAACTCTGGGCCACGGTTGGCCCAACGGTTGGTAAAATTCTAGAAACGCAGTTTCATTGACTTAAACTTTCTTCGTCGGCCAATCTCTGGGCCACGGTTGGCCCGACGGTTGACAAAACTTTGTGAAACGTAGTTTAATTGACTTACATTATTTTGGTCGGCCGAACTCTGGGCCACGGTTGGCCCGACGGTGGGCAAAAGTTTGTGAAACGCAGTTTAATTGACTTGATTTTTTTTTGGTTGGCCGAACTCTGGGCCACGGTTGGCCCATCGGTTGGCAAAACTTTGTCAAATGCAGTTTAAATGACTTAAAATTTCTTGGTCGGCCGAACTCTGGGCCACGGTTGGCCCATCGGTTGGCAAAACTTTGTCAAATGCAGTTTAAATGACTTAAAATTTCTTGGTCGGCCGAACTCTGGGCCACGGTTGGCCCTAAGGTTGGCAAAACTATGTCAAATGTAGTTTAAATGACTTAAACTTTCTTGGTTGGCCGAACTCTGGGCCACGGTCGGCCCAACGGTTGGCAAAACTATGTCAAATGCAGTTTAAATGACTTAAACTTTCTTGGTTGGCCGAACTCTGGGCCACGGTTGGCCCGACTGTTGCAGCTTAAATATACATTTTGCGTTATGCACTCCCATGTGAGCGTAGCGTAGTGGTCAGTGTATAAGTCTTCGGTGCGTTAGGTTAGGGGTTCGATCCCAGCGAGCGTTAGATATTTTCGAAAATGTATGTATGAGATTGTGTTTAATAATAATAGGTAAAGGTTATGTCTGATGTTCCCGCTACTAATAACGTGTTAATTGTTTAAATAATTTAGTTTTTTAATAATTTTTTACCTTTGGCTGTTGAAGTTGACCAAACTTTGAAAATTGTGGTTGGCCCAACTTACGCATCTAAAGTTGTGCCAACTTTGGCGTCGGTCTTAGGACCAACCATTGAAATGTATAGTTGACACAACATATGCATTGTAAGTTGGGCCAACTTCCTTATGAGTTGCCGGGCCAACCATCATCGCCATTAGACGGCCGCCGTTATCATCTGTATGGTTGGCCTAACCTCTGGCACGAGAAGTTGGACCGACCTTGTAAAAGTTGGCCCAACTATGGGCCGACCAAAAAATCGCACCTGGGGTGCCACTATTGGTCCTTGCTAAGCCCCGTTACCAGCGATGAGACGTTTTGAATGCCAGTATTGGCCCAGTAATTTTTGCCAGTCTTCTGCAGACATTGACAGGCCCGTTTTGCAGTCATTAACAAAAGCTTTTTTAATATTATGTAAATTTAGTGACTAAATTTTGCATAATCTACTATACTTATGATATTCAAGTAAATACCAGTGAAATTGATTGTTATAAACAATTACTTTTTGTTATGTTACAAACAATTTATTTATTAACAATTTATATTTTTTAACACAAAATTAATTATATTTTATTTACAGTTATTATTGCTAGTTACGATTTACAGAAAGTATTTTTTACTCTTATTTATTAATGTAACATTGTTTAAACAAAGCTTAAATAGCAATTGCACAGTTTCTTTATTTTTTGTTGTTTAAGTCTCGTTTTTTGTATATTTCCTTTTAATTTCTTAACTTGTCAAATTTCACATTTGTTAATAATTTGAATTGTTATTAACAATTGTTAAAAAATATTAAGGAGAAAATTTTTTTAAAACATAGTGTGGGACCCAATCAGTGACCAACCATACAAATAAGAAAATAACTATTTGATTTACATTGACAAATAAAAAATAAAAAAACAGATAATGTTGAATTAAAGATTGATTTTAAATTAAGATTTTCTTTTTATTGTGTAATTAAAGTTGAGATTTGTACACTCAACGTGCATTCGGAATTATCCTCGCTGATTCTACTGTTCTGTTTTTATGATATTGAATCTGTCACATTTGCTTTTTCAATCAAGAATCGATTGACAGTGTCAGTTTTTAAAATATTAATGTTTTTAATAGTTTGTTTAAATAATTCTAAAATAATATAAATTATAATATAAAAATAATAATCAAAAAAATTAAAAATGGTTTTTGTTTTTTTATTTGCTTATGAATCAAATAGTTATTTTCTTATTTGTATGGTTGGTCACTGATTGGGTCCCACACTATGTTTTAAAAAAATCTTCTCCTTAATATTTTTAACAATTGTTAATAACAATTCAAATTATTAACAAATGTGAAATTTGACAACAAATTAAGAAATTACTTTATATACAAGGAAATATACAAAAAACGAGATTTAAACAACTAAAAATAAAGAAACTGTGCAATTGTTAATTAAGCTTTTGTTTAAACAATGTTACATCAGGGATCACAGAGTGTTACCTATTTACCTTTTTGTACCTATTTTGAAATTTAGTACCTTTTGTACCTATTTTGATTATTTGTTACCTTTTTTACCTATTTTAAGTTATCACAGTAAGTTTTGAAAATTATTTTTTATTTCATAATTATTTTTCTGCGTTTGAATATCTTTTTTCTTACATAAAATTAACCCTTATTTAATAAGCATTAAAATAAAGCATTAATTAATCGGTTGGACGTGTGGTCACTTTTTCCCCCGTTAGAGGATGTAATTTTACATTTTTTGCCAAAAATTCAGAATCAATGCAAAATGCTTTAAAAGAAGCAGTAAAAAATCATGCTAAAGAGATCGTCATCAAAGAAATACAGGGTTGCCACAGACCTGGAAAACCTTGAATTGTCAGGGAATTTTATAAATTCTCATTCTGAAAATTCAATCTTTTCTATTTGAATATTCAAAATCTCAAGTTTTAAGTTGTTATTGTACAATATCTTTTTGATTTTAAATTTAGTGCTTACAGTTAAAATCTAAATCGTTTCTAAAGTTAAGTTTCTTCTGGTCAATATTTTCCTTTGCATAATTTTAAAATTAATATTTTTCAATGCATTTTAGATACAGGGAAAAGCGGGAAATGCGGGAATTGTACGTGAATTTTTTTTGTACGGGAAATGTGCGGGAAATGTACGGGAATTATTTTGTTCAACGGGATTTTTTACTTAAAATGGTCGTAATAATGAAAAAATTTGGAAATGAGCAAGCACCTAAAAGTTTATAATTGAGGTTGAGTCCACAATATAATTGCTTGAAGTAGAATTTCAAAGTAAAAAAAAGACTTAAAAAAATAATTTTGTTTGATATTTATTTAAAATAATTTTATATTTCGTTGTTTGAATTTAAAAAATATGTACTGGGGTCACAAAGTTTCAGTACATTTGGACTGATCACATTTGAATGCTCACTTCACTTCAAATTCAAATATTTTAGTAAAAATGGGTGTAACAGATATCAAACCAATTCGAGATATAACAGATATAACCATTTTAATCATGTCAAAATTAAAATATAATTAATTAAAGTTAAATAAATAATATTTTTAAGCTTTGACAGTTGTACAATATGAAGTATAAATTCCATTTTTAATTCTAGACCAAAATCATTCACAAATATTAAGTATTTTTTTCAAATTCTGTAAAAATAACTTCTCTTGCTCTAAATTTTTCACAGTATATAAATTGCAAATTCGCCTTTTCCGTTCACTTGTTTTATCAATTAACCACATTTTTGAAAAACATTTATCACTTATTTATTGTAAAACAAGAAGGATGTTACATAGAAATGAAATAAGTAACAATAACACAGTTAAAATTTGTAACATTATAACAATTAATAATAAATAATTATCTTAAATTCCCTACAATCAAGAGGTTCTATATTTTTCAAAAGTGTGGTTAATTAATAAAACAAATGAATGAATAGAATCGACAAATTTGCAATTTATATTCTGCGAAAAATTTAGAGCAAGAAAATTTATTTTTATAGAATTTGAAGAAAATACTTAATATTTGTGAATAATTTTGGTCTAGAATTAAAGAATATAATTAATACTTCATATTGTACAACTGTCAAAGCTTAAAAATATTATTTATTAAACTTTAATTAATTATATTTTAATTTTGACATGATTAAATTGGTTATATCTGTTATATCTCAAATTGGTTTGATATCTGTTACACCCATTTTTACTAAAATATTTGAATTTGAAGTGAAGCGAGCATTCAAATGTAATCAGTCCAAATGTACTGAAACTTTGTGACCCCAGTATGTACTATAAAAATATTAATACTGATTAAATGTTATTTAAATAATAAAAAAATAAACATTTAAAATTCTATTACTTTTTCTTAATACTTTACCTTTTATATACAATATTGTATAAACCCTTATATTTTATGTACGGGAATTTTGTAAAAAATGTGGGAAATGTACGGGAATTTTATTTCATATTTTCAGCGGACACCCTGTAGAAACTCAAAATGTTATTAAAATGATTAAAATACTCGTTTAATTGTGAAAAATTCTGAACAAAACTAAATTTTTAATTTCTTATTATTTTTATCTATATTTTTTCGTTTACTTTAAACTATGTAAGTGTGATGCGCTCTGAAGAAAGATACTTTAGAAGCAAAAGATTGTAGGTTATGGTTGTAATTTTTTGAATGAAATTACACAAAGGGGATTAACTCTCAATATAAAAAACTGATATTAAAATCTTCATTACAACTAACATAATAAATTAAAATTAAATTTGGTTTTACAAAATTAAACAATAACTTTTAATTTTTTACTTTTAATTAAGTTAAAAATAACACAAACAACGATTTGCTTCTAAGGTTTTCATAGGACTTTTCTTTGGAGTGTGTCACAAATAATCTAGCAAAGTTTTATCTTAATTTCAATTATTCATAAAATTAAAAAATAATAACTTATGTTATTTATAATTTACTTGGAGATTTTTAAACTTTTTGTCGTAATTAGAAAAAAATTTATCAAAACGATTTCACTTTTGGGTCTGGAATTTTTAAAGAAATGATCTGGAAAACCTGGAAAAGTGTTAAAAAAATAAAAATTGTTAATAAATAAATTGTGTGTAACATAACAAAAAGTAATTGTTTATAACAATAAATTTCACTGGTATTTACTTGCATATCATAAGTATAGTAGATTATGCAAAATTTAGTCACTAAATTTACATAATATTAAAAAAAGCTTTTGTTAATTTATATGTTTATAACAAAAGCAAAAATTGTTTAAACAAAATAGTTAACGTCTCAAAACATTTTTAGAACATGGCTATAATGTTTTTGGTAATTATTAATAGGGGAGAGTGGGCCAAACCGGCCCGGTGGGTAAACCGTCCAGGTGTCAATATCTCCGAAATGGCGAAATTGGCAAAAGTTCTATTTAGAAATTTGAAACAACCATGTGTAGTATACCGTATTTTTTCAATTTGACAAAAGCTTTTTTTAGTTTTTTTCTACACTTTTACGATTTTTTTCTTAAGGAAATTCTGAGGAAATCGTGTAATATTTCCAAATATTAGGTCTTGGGTTTTGAAGGTACACACCTCAGGAATATTTACCACTAAAATCTTTGATGAATTTGCAAAGCGTTTCTTTTAAACAAATATTTATTTTCAAAATTAGCCTGTGGGGCAAACCGGCCATAGGATATTTTCATTGTATCAGAGTTTCAAAAAAATTATTATTAATTAGAATGTTTTTTTCGTTAAAATATTTACTTTCAATGAGAAATAATTATCTTCCAATGAGACTTTGACCCTTTAATATTGTTTCTCTAATTATTTCAAACATTTTTTTTGTTATTTAAAAAAGTTATTTATTTAATAAAAATTCAATTCTGTATTATTATTTACATTACTACAACCATTGTTCACACGATTCTTTATGTTTATTGTTATTGTAGATTATACAAATGCAATATTGTAGATAAAAAACGCAACTGACCGGTTTGCCCCATGGGGTGGCTGGTTTACCCCAGGGGGTTAACACAGCAACTAAACAATAAAAGATAAAGTATAGGTGCCTCTGGAAAAAAGTTGCGCAATTAAATGATCTTTCAAACACACAGTTTTCTGAAAAGTATCAAATTGATAGTATATTTCAGATCAAATTGTGGCAACGTTTTAATACTGTATAATGTATCAAGTTGATACGAATATAACTATCTTTTTTAAGAATAATAGTCAATACAGTATCATTTTTTGATACGTGTATTTGTATCAATGTAATACTGTCGCATTAACTGGAAATTTAACTAATCAATTTATTTAGTTTTATATACTCTTAAGTATTAAAAATTGTTTTATTTTACATATTAACAGTGAGAAATGTGAGAAATTATATAATATGAATACATTATTTAGAAAAAACTTGTATTGAAAATGAATTGAAATACACTAACCTCCATTCACGTTGTTATGACATTTCGATTAAAGGTAACTTTACAATTTCTGAAGATTTTTGGCTCAAGGTATAGTGAAATATTTAAGGGTGCGTTCATTCCGTTCTTAAATGTAAGTATTTAAAATTTGATTATTACTATTGTTGATGAATTCGATGTTATTTAATAGCAAATGGTAAATAATTACAATTTTTGTTTTATATATGTATAATAAGCTAATAATAGTAGTTTTCGTTATTTGATGTTTAATAATTTTTTAAATATTTAACTGTGTAGGTCGATATTTTTAGAAAAAATATTAGTAAAAGTAAAAAATATAGTTTCCAGTGAATATAGGGTGTTTTAAATAGAATATTTAGTGAATAAAAAAAAGGAAAAATTAGGAAAACTTATTAAATTTGACAAAAGTAATCATTAAAGTATTTATTTAGTACATATTTAGGGCAAATTAATGTTTACTTATTGAATAATTAATGTTTAAAGTTGGAGATGTCAGTTCTACTGTGAGATAAATGTGTGTGTGTAAAGCGATAATAATAATAATATACTACTGATATATCGCCGCGCATTTGTCACGACAGATGGCGGGACTAACATTCGAACTGCTTTCTATTTTATCACATTCATAACAAGAAATAGGAAAACCAACTTTTCAAGATGAATTTTATTTAAATCAATTTTAGAAATTGTACATTGAAATCAACCTTTTTTTAATTTAATCGCTTACAAAGACAATTATTAGTATATTAATAGAATATAAAAAATAAAAAAGCAGAAATAAATAAATAATTATAATAAAAAATATAAAATAGGCAATTTTTTTCCGTTTTTCTAAAGCTATTAGAAAATCTACTTTTTAGACCAATTAAAATGAGATTCTAACTCCTCCTACTTTAAGAAAGCAATTTTTTTATTCGTTGGTTCAACATTACAAAAAGAAAGTGAATATTTAATTTTCAAAAAGTTACATTTAGTCTTGACCCATTTAGAAAAAGACTTGTGTCCAATAAAAATAAACTACACCTATTTTAAAAATGCAATTTTTTAATTGTTAGTTGAGTTAAACAAAATGAAAAAAACACAGCCACACAAAAAAAAATTTTGTTTCTGACCTGGAGGTCTCACTATGTGTACCTTATGTTTTTGGGGTCGCTGAATCCGAATCCGAGGTCCATTTAACCCCATCAGATCAGGGTTTTGACATAACCCCAAAAAACCAATATGGCGAACACTTTTTTAAAAAAAATTCATCGGATTCGCTTAAAACTCGTTACTCGGGGGTTTTAGGTGTCGCTGATTCATCAAATTCGCTTAAAACTCGTTAATCAGGGGTTTTAGGGATCGCTGATTACGAATTTAAAGTCGGTTTTTAAAAATTTAAAAAGGGGTATCCAATATGGCGGAAGCTTTTTTGAAAAATTCATCACATTCGCTTGAAATTTGTTAGTCGAGGATTTTTAGGTCCGCTGGTTCCTTATAAGAGGACTATTTAAGCCCATCAGTTTAGGATTTTTTTCCAACCACGACAAATTTTAAATCATTGTACCGTCGGCATTGGCATTACCCGATGTACACCGTGGAGAGGTTGCTCGATCGGATTTTGTACATCATGTATAGTCCTTAAAAGGGCTGATTGATAAAAATAATGCTGCTCATAAGGCGCATAATCTTTTAATGGTTCTCTTTTTTCGAGCTATAACAAGTTCTTTTTTCTTCAAAAGATCTATGTAATGGATTTCTTATGCGCTTGTTGTTTTGTCCAAGTGATTCTCTTTTCAGCATCAAGCAAAAATCTGCCAACATATTGAAATCCCACACTCCCTGATAGCGAGTTTTAACAACTTTAATGTCTTGGTGGAAACGTTCACCTTGTTCTTCACTGAAATGTCCCACGTTTTCAGGAAATTTGTCCAAATGAGAGTGCAAGAAATGCAGCTTCAAACTCATCAGGCATCCTAGTTTCTCATAGTCGTGCAACATCTTAGCCACAATATCTTTATATTGTGGACTTTTTCGATTTCTCAAGAAGTTTTCTGCAAACTCTCGAAAACTCAACCAAGCTGATTTCTCCTGATCATTCATTTGACTAATAAAGACATTATCCTTAAACATTTTTTGAATTTGAGGACCGTCAAATGTACCTTCTTTAATTTTGGCCTCAGAAATTTTAGGAAAAATCGTCTGCAAGTATTCGAAACATTTTCCAGTCTTATCTAGAGCCTTGACAAAATGTTTCATAAGACCTAGCTGTATATGGAAAGGAGGAGGCAGGATCTTTGATGGATCTACGAGAGATTCATTAATGACATTGTGTGACCCAGGTGTAAGGGACTTTCTCGTTGGCCAATCCCTTACCTTGTAATGCTAGGTCAGAATTTCTCAAACGGATCACCTAAAACTAAAAATTTTCTTTTTTAACCAAAATAGTTTTTTTACTCTTAATATGGTTAAGAAGAATCCCTGAAAATATTAAGCAAAAAAGACATTTTTTGTAAAAGTTAAGTATTAATAATTACACAGGCACACAAAAAAATAAAAAAGTCAAAACCCAGAGGTTACACCCCCTTATCCCCATGTTTTTGGGGTCGCTGAAACCGAATATGACCATGAAAAATTTTTATCATCGGCCATTTTCCCGCTACCACCCCCTTACACCTGCTCCCGGGGGTTGGAATTTAAGTTTAAAAAAAAGTGGAGTAGGGTGTCTGTTCCTATGTTTTTTGGGTCGCTGAAACCAAAAAAGACTACCAAAAACAAATCCTTTCCACCCCCGACCCCCTACAACCCCCTGCAATAATTTTTTTCAAATAAAACGAACCGATTTTTGGGAAATTGAAAATTAAATATTAATTATCAAAAATTATTGCAGGGGGTTGTAGGGGGTCGATGGTGGAAAGGATTTGATTTTGGTAGTCTTTTTTGGTTTCAGCGGCCCAAAAAACGTAGGTTTAGACACCGTAATCGACTTTTCGTGAAAATTCGAATTTCGACCCATCACCCCGGGGTTGTTAAGGGGGTTGTAGGGGGTTAAGGGAGGAAAAAATTTGTTTTTGGTAGTCTTTTTTGGTTTCAGCGACCCCAAAAACATGGGGATAGGGGGGTGTGACCTCTGGGTTTTGACTTTTTTATTTTTTTGTGTGCCTGTGTAATTGAATTTTTTAGTACTGCTAAATTAACAAATTTTTTTCTCGAGTTCTAGTTGACGGATTTTAAAATTAAAATATAGGTTTTTTTCGTCTTGAATTGCACTATTTGAATATATTTTTTGTTTTACAATTTTTTTTATTTTTTATAATTTTTTATATAATTTGTTTATAAAATGATAATAAACAAATATGTTCTTTACATCCTAACAAAAAAATTAAAATTGTATTCTATTCCTTAAATGTCTCCGAGTGTAAAACCGTTTCGAAAAAAAATAAGCCTCAATAAGAAAAAAAGTTATTAATTAAAAACTGCAGCCATGTAGGGCTTTATATGACGTTAAACTCGCCCCGCGCGCATTGGCATTTTTTTCAAAATTGTCTGTAACCTACAAATTTTATCGGATTTTCATGGGCTTGGTCTTAAATTAAAGGGGATAAAATTTCTAAGCGATCCTACTAAACCAATTTTTGAATTTTCAATTGTTTATATTTTTTTGTTACTCAAAGTTAACAATTTACAATATTTTTAGTAAAAATCATGTTTACTTTTTTATTTTTTCATTGTAGATGATTGGAATCAATAATAATTAGTCCAGCATCACCACTAGACAAATAATAATGTATAATACAATTTATTTAAATTGTTGCAAACAATGTTAATTAACAAATAGATAACTTTGGTTCTTTTTTAAAAACAAAATTTTTTTTTCAGATATATTTATATTTATTTAAGTAATCTATGTCGATTTTGGTAAAAATTTATTTTGAATTTAATTATTACTATTGTTATTAACAATCATATGAACAATAATCTAGTTTCTTTGACATTTGTAAACATTTTAGACATTTTTTAAACAAAAATTGTCTATATAATATATAAATTCTTTCAAGAACTTTAAAAATTTCTTATTATAAACAATTACATTTGTTGTAAACAAATTATTTACTTTTTAAACAAATAAATGGCTTATTTCTGCAAAAAGAAAAATTATTTTTCTTCATACCTCGGTCGAAAGTACGTACTTCCCTCTGCGATTTCGCAGCAGAAAGTCAAACATTTGTGCTTTGGTTGATTTTCATACCCAACCTCTATTATAGCGGGAGTAAAAGAATTCTCTGTCGGTAAAAACACCACTGTCGGTAAATAAGAAAATTTCGAGTCAATGAAAATTTAACGAATAATTGTTATCGCAATATAAAATGAGAAAAAAAATTATCAAGAAAACTTTTTATACTTTATAAATTTATCATCCACAAGCTCTGAATATTAAAATGAACGAAATCTTTTGCCGATATAATTATTTTCAAAACTTATTTTAATAAACATTAAAAACAAAAATAAAATAATTAAAAATTTTTTAATTTCTTTTTTAATACATGCCAAAATGTTATAATAAAATTTTAATAATTTGAAGAAATAATGAAATTGTGTTCATTAGAACGTTCAGAATTTAAAAAACATAAAATTAATTTTGTACCATCAGAAAAATTCTTTTGAAAATATAATATTAATTTATATTTTTCACATTTTTTTCGTGCCTGCCCCCCAAACAGAAGCACTCGCTTCGCTCGTGCATCAAATGTCGGGGCAGGCGACTATTGTTTGCAAGAGAGAGACAGAGAAAAAACCAGAGCTTCACGAGTGTCCGCTAGAGACGTTGAAGCGAGGAGCAAAAGTAAATAAAGATGGCCGGCTGTCAAATATAACACAATTGCAATTTTCTTAAAAAAATAAATTAGCGAGCGTACTTTTGACCGTATATAAAGAAAAATAGTATACATTACACGGGCAAAAATTCAAAAGCCCTAAACTACGCGATGATGCCCTCGGCTTCGCCTCGGGCATCATTTCGCGCAGAGCAGGAATTTCAAACTTTCTGCCCTTATAATGTAATATACTATTTCGTATTTTAACGAATTTAAAGGCATGTAAAGCTCTACTGGATTATTGATAACTAGATTATTGTCCTTATGATTGTTAATAACAATAGTAATTATTAAATTTAAAATAATTTTTTATCAAAATCGACATATGTTAAATAAATATAAATATATCTGAAAAAAAAAATTTTGTTTATAAAAAGAACCAAAGTTATCTGTTTGTTAATTAACATTGTTTGCAACAATTTAAATAAATTGTATTATACATTATTATTTGTCTGGTGGTCATGCTCGACTAATTAATATTGATTCCAATCATCTACAATGAAAAAATAAAAAAGTTAACATGATTTTATCTAAAAATATTGTAAATTGTTAACTTTGAGTAACAAAAAAATATAAACAATTTAAAATTCAAAAATTAGTTTAGTGGGATCTCTTAGAAATTTTATCCTCTTTAATTTAAGACCAAGCCCATGAAAATCCGATAAAATTTGTAGGTTACAGACAATTTTGAAAAAATGCCAATGCGCGCGAGGCGAGTTTAACGTCATATAAAGCCCTACATGACTGCAGTTTTTAATTAATAACTTTTTTTTAATTGAGGCTTATTTTTTTCGAAACGGTTTTACATTCGGAGACATTTAAGGAATAGAATACAATTTTAATTTTTTTGTTAGGACGTTAATAACATATTTGTTTATTATCATTTTATAAACAAATTATATAAAAAATTATAAAAAATAAAAAAATTTCAAAACAAAAAATATATTCAAATAGTGCAATTCCAGACGAAAAAAAACCCATATTTTAATTTAAAAATCCGTCAACTAGAACTCGAGAAAAAAATTTGTTAATTTAGCAGTACTAAAAAATTCAATTATTAATACTTAACTTTTACAAAAATTTTTTTTTGGTTTAATATTTTCAGGGATTCTTCTTAACCACAGTAAGAGTAAAAAAAACTATTTTGGTTCAAAAAAAAAATTTTTTAGTTTTAGGTGATCCGTTTGAGAAATTCTGACCCTGCTGCTTTCTAGCTCTACTATCCCATAAACATAAGTAGCAAGGGTATTTTGTAAATCCAGACTGTTGCCCGAGTAACATTGTTATGATTTTGAAATCTCCACAAATTTGCCACCTGTGTTGCTTGTAACCATTTTTATTTAACAGTATTTGCATATTTCCATATTATTCCTTCATTACAGTTGAGTGTGCTATAGGTATAGAAGCATAAACGTTAGTATTATGGAGTAATAGATCCATTTACTCTGCATAGGACTTAAGCAAAATATACTCTTCTCGAACAGAGAACCAAAATAAGATTTATTATCCATATTTTTCTTTAGTGTACACTGAAAACTTCATGAAGCAGAATACGATCGAGTACAGTATACCTATATCAGAAGTGAGTTTACGGCAAATCGCTAAAATAATTTTGACTGATATTTAAAATTCTTTTCCCAACCATTTTGAATTTTTAAAAACTTACTTCAAATTCGTAATCAGTGTTACAAACCAGAAATATTTATTTATCTAAAAATACCGAGCTTTTGAGATGGCTCGTAGTTCTGTGGTTTGGGGAGTCACCAAGCTGCCAAACTCTAAAAGACCTTGTTTAATTATGCGGGATCGTTTTTCCAATTTTAAAAGTTACCGGGATAGCTTTGTTTTAACTCTGATAAATAATTATTTCAATTTACTTTATTTATTTCAGGAGTTTTAAAATAAATGAAATCAGATTTGGCATTCACATTAAAATTTTATTTTAACAAGATATTAAGAAATTTACAAACTTGCACATGTTTGAAAGAGAATTAAAGTTGAAAGTAACATTAAATCATTGAAACGATACAGACTTACCGCTAAAATCCTTAATCCTACCGACAGGGCATAATTTCTCTTATACGGCGCAGGTACTGCGCGTACGGACTGGCCAGTCGAGAAACAGGAATCCTCCATCGGTCAAAACACAAGTTGAATTTTAAAAATTAAGTCGTCTATGCGACCAATTTTTATTTACGCGAACTCGCGAATTATGTGGGGCCACTGCATTGAGACGGCGCAGGTACTACACGTACGGACTGGCCGGGTTAAGAAACAAGATTCACAATTGTTAAATATTTAATTAATTGGAATCTCACTCAAAACAGCTCTCACTGGACTCCGTCGGTTAGAAGATTCTATTAAATTTTTCGTCTGCCTTTCGCGTTGTACTTGATATGTTATACGCGGGGGTCCTACGCGCAGACGGGCTTAGTCGCGGCATTTCCTACTTTCTTGCTATCAACAGATCTGTCAGGCCGCAGCCAGGACAGGTGTTGATCGCTTGAAGAGGAAAATTGTACAGCAGCGATGGAAATATTGCGACAAGCCTCTATTCCTTGTCCTAATGCCAAAGTGGGGTAAATTTGTCAACTAAGGATTTTTAGAATTAGAAGTAGGGATGTTCTTGAGGCCCATTGAATTTTGCATTATGCTGACTTTTCTGACTGCATGCAGTTTTCGTGAGAACGGAAACGGCGTTGTTAATTTGATACTTTTTAGAAACTATTTTTATAACTAAATATATAAATTATAATTATATTGTAAAGAAAGAATTTTTTATTTAAAATTATAATTTATTAATAGTTATAAGTGTTTAATATAAGTTGTATAAATAACGTTATATTGATCCTACATTTTATAAGTTACTAGTATATGTACTTTGCATTCATAATTATACATATACACATATACATGCAACTTACAGTCCTCCGGCATTTTATTGTTAACAATAAGTTATAATAAAATGTTTAGCTATTATCAAATTATTTTCTGTAAATTTGGAATAGTGCATAAAACGAATAAAATATATACGCTTCATAAAGCGTTTAGTCAGCCTCCAAATGCATGTGCATTTGTTATGATATTCTAGTCCCTAAGTTTGTAGGCTTAAAGGGGAAAAAGGAAGGAGAGACAAGAAAAGACAATAGGAGAGACAAGGCAATGAGCAGAGGCATGTGTAGCATGCTTGTATGTGTGCCCGTAACGCGAAGAACTCAAGGGTGTGGTCGTGTTAGATCTTGTAGCCATCGGAATCAGTGGATGTGCACGTATACACCCTGGTCGTCTCAATCCATGTGTGAAATGCATTACTTTTGATTATTTTCAAATGGAGGTTTCATTTATTATATAAAAATTTTAGAATTAATACTGTTCATAAATTTATGCAACTAATTTATAAACAGTTTATAAAGTATTTAATAATAAACATGTTTTACTATTTCTGTCCTATGTTTTGTAGCTTTATTAAACGATAATAATTAAAATAATATTAGCTGTTAAGTACCTTGTACGTAACAATCCACCATGGAAATTTTCTGTTTTCGTCCCCGAGAACTTTTTGCTTAAAAGATAAGACAGAAACCACATAAAACATATTGTCAATTAAATTCAATTTACTTCTCAACTGTAGTTTTGCACGTCAAGTCGGTAGGATTAAGTTTCGTTATTTTAAACTTGCTTAAAGGTTTGCTCGATTCTTTGATATAATTGACATAATATTGATTTTTGGTTCAATAGTTTAAGGTATGTTTTTCGATGTCGATTAGTTAATTACTAGATTGCGCTACGTATTACTCCTAGATTTACAATTTCACAATGATTAACAGCTACAAATGTTTACATCTTTATTTTTTTTTTGAAAATCATAAGTTCAAGAATTTAACACAGGAGTATTCATTTTACTAGATCAGACAAAGGCAAATTAGACTATTCTTGAAATTATAATTTTGTTGATTGAACTGTAGCTGCCATTGAAAGCTCAAACATGGCTTCAAATGAACGTTTGCATATCAAAATCTTTAATCTTAAACTTTATATATTTCAAAGATCAATGTGAGTCATTTCAATTAAAAAATTTTTTTTTTAGCAAACTTCCATTTTTTTCACATTTGAACCTTCAATATTATTTCTTTTCATACAAAATTAAAATTTAGTCAATTAATTAGATTCATATTTTAATTGCAGAAATAAAACAAGTTGTAAATCCAGATGCACATTTTGCTTCCTCTTTACGATCAGCAAAAAAAATTTGCTTCCTCGCGAAGGAAGCATTAACGATAAATATATTTCATTTTTAAATCATTTTTAATACAATTTAACATTTATAAAATAAAGTTCATTCGTCTTAAAAGAAAGAATAAAATTTTCTTATACAGTAATATGAATCTAAATAAACAAAAAAATTTTTAGTTAAAAAGTGAATTTTTCAACTTTAATTGTAATTAATTCTATAATTTTCAATAGAATATATACTTTATATACATCAATCGATTCGTCTTGATGCAAAGAATAAGATTTTTGATTTATTTTTTAATAAATAATAACATTCTATTGTACAGCAACATGATTTTTAAGAAAAAATTAATTTTTATTAAAAGTGCAAATTTTTTGTCTATAATTGGTTTTAATTCTATAAATTTAAGTAAAACATATACTTTATATATACCAATCGATCCGTCTTGGTGTAATGAATAAGATTTTATAAATAAATGAGTAAAATTTTCTTACACAGCAACATAATTTTGCGGAAAGAACTCATTTTTTTGATAAAAATGCGATTTTTTCAGCTTTAATTGTGATTAACTCTATAAATTCTCATAAAATTTATACTTCTTATATACTAATCGATTCGTCTTGATGCAAATAATAAGATTTTATTATATATTAACTTCAATAAACAACTTAAAAAAATTTTTTTGAAAAAAAAAATTTTTTAGAAAAAAGTCAAAAAAAAATTTTTTTTTGAGAATTTTTTAAAGTCTATTTATCTATTTCGAGATATTTTTATGATAAATATACCTGGTAAATTTTAGCCGAATTCGTTAAAACCTCTTCGAGTTATCGTGTTCACAAAAATCGGGATCCACACACACATACATACATCCGGACAATTGTTCAGGGTCTTATATAACATAGTCCTATATAGAAGAAAATTTGTTAAAAGGATTTTTAAAAATTTTGTAAATTAAACGACTACAAAGCTTCCTCACGAGGAAGCAAAATTAAAAAAATTAAATAATTAGTTATTTGAAATCTAAGTTTTTGATTTCGGACGTAATATTTATCTCAGCGGATCATGTTGCATATTATATTATGAAAACAAAATGATCCCTCGAGACTTACATATTTTAATTATTCTTATGTTTCTGGAGTTTTTTTTTTAATTAAATATCAAAAAGAAATCGTGAACTCGGTGTTTATCGAGAGGCAGCAATCAATTTTACAATTGATAAATTTGCTCAATACAATACAGCAATTATGATTTTACACGGTAAACGATAGTTGTTTTTCTTTTGAGGTAATTTAAAATTCTAAACATATGATTAATTTAAGGTAAAAAGAATGATTTTGAAATTTGAAGATAGCTTTAATTTAAACCATAATACGATGTACTTAAAAAAACAGTTTCTTTTATCGACAGGCTTTATTGCACAGAACATTATTTTTAGCTACAATATTATTGGTTAAAACCTTTTTCATATTATCAAGTAAAATTGATTATTATTATTTTTTTTTTAAACTGAATTCTCAACAATGTGTTCATCTATTACTCTTCAATTTGCAACTGAACAATGGACAACAACTAAAAAAAAGAACACAATTTTAATTCTTTAAAATCATAACATCAAGAATTTACGACATTTATTCTTTAATAATTTTGACAAATGCAAATTAGACTTTCTTGACATTGTAATTCTGTTTAATGAATTGTAGCAATCGTTAGAATTCAAATACATCGTGAGATAGCCGTTCGCTAATAATGGCTATTTTTTTTCGTAAGGCACTTATTTTTTTTACAAATTAAAAAAAAATAAGAAATGTACGTATTTCAAACTGACATGTTATTAAACCTTCAATTTTAAAATTAAATTCGATCCATTGTTTCGTTTATACTTTTAGTTACAAAAACTGAAAGTTTATTTACATATTTTCTTTTATTGCTTGTTGTAACAATTTTTTTTTTATATCCAGGAAATTGTTTATACACCCTAAAATATAAGCTGTTTATGTTAGACTTGAAGCATATCACGGCGAATCAATTTGTATTACATATTCTGAAAACAAATCTACCGAATTAATCGAAATAACAAACAATTTTTGGTTTCTGTATTGTTCTAGTACAATACAGCAATCTTCATTATAAAGAAAATTGTCTTGTTTTATATTTAATTTCACGGAGAAAACTGGAGTATTCAACTAACTATCTAGAGGGAAAAGTTAACTATTCAGTTTTCTCAGTGTTATGCTGAAGTTAATTTTTTTTAATTGATTTAAATTAAACAAAATTAATTTTTAGATTTTAAAATGCCATGAATTTTAAATAAAAAAGGTTGATTTTAAAACAGAACAATTTTGTTTAACGCTTGTTGTTGCGCAATGATACAGTTATAAATTTTGATGAATTGTTGAATTTCAAACTGGCGAAAGGAAGATGTTTCCATAAGAATGGTTCCATAAGAAGAATCTGAAGTGACTGGTTTGTATTATGAGGTGTTCTCCATTCTTTCTCATTATCAGTTGTTGGTAGATTAATTAATAGTTTTAATGATGATGAGCGATTGGTTGATTGAGAATATTTTCCTTTCTTTTAGAAAAGATGATTCATCAATAATTATGCCAAAGAAACTGGATTTTAATATATCTATAACACAAGAAAATTATATGATCATATAATACTTTAAGATTTTGTAGATTGCGAATAATTCTTCCCTTGTGGACTTTATTGAAGTTTGTTTAGAAGTGAGATAACCTGTTCTTATAAAGCTAATTTAAAAAAATTGTTTTTTTTTACTTTGTTATTTGTAATACTCAAATATACACTTAGGCCAGACACTGCTATTGTGATTTTAGTTACTTTGCAAAATTGTTTCTTATAACTGAATATTTCTATTTAATGACCTTTTTTCCCAATTATAATATTCGAGCCATTTTAATCATGTAACGAAACAATAACCTGAATACTACAGTCTAAAAGTGAAATTTTAACATCTAGAATATTTAATTAGTAATATTAGTTATAAATTAAATTAAAGAGAATAAAAATCTTTTTTTTAACTATTTCATATAAATTTATCAATACATAAAATAAAAGTAGATTAATTGATTTTTAATTAAATTTGCTTGCAAGTAGAGATAATTACAAGAACGCAATTTACAAATAAATATACACAAACACTAAGGCTAGTTTGTTTATATGGTATAATTATTTTATTTTTATATTTAGTTTAATTTATATTTTTCTAAATTTGTACAATCTAAATTTATACTGCCTATATGATCATATTAGTTTTTCCTAATTGGTTTAAGAAAATAAAAGATATATATATATTTTTTTAATTGTTTTTTTTTAGTTTTTTTTTAATATTTCTTTTTTTTATAATGCTAATTTTTAGAATAACGTCAAAGGAATTTATACTTATAGTCAATTCGGCCGTGAACGGTTATTGACTAAATTAAAATCAAAACAAATTAAAACTAAAAAAAATTTATAGGATTATTATAATTTTAAGAAAACCTATCAGCCTTCTTTCAAAGTTATTATGGTACTTTCCAGCATATAGTAGTATTATTTACAATTAATTTATTGTGTAATATATTTTATAAGTTTATAAGATTTTTTTTAATCAATAAACTAATTAGATGAATAATGACTTAATCATCGGTATATTTATTTATAATTAAAAGATTAAAATTAATTGTAAATAAATTAAATATATATCTTACTTCTTTTAGTTTATTGCATTTAATCAAAACATTTGTACATCATACTTATTTATTTTGTGTAATAAAATCTTACTAACTAATATAACTAATAATATATATTATTATTATAACTAATATGATTTACCAAATAAAACTAAATTACTAACTAAACTTACAAACTAAACTAACTACCTTATTAACTGACTTACTGAACTAACTAACTAAATTAGCAAACTAGACTAACTAATTTACTGAATTAACTAAACCATTTAACTTTATAACATTCATCTACCACTATATCCTTAAATTATTAAAATTAATCAAATTATTTATTAAAGTTATAAAAACATCCAAAAAAATTTTCTTGCAAGGCGTTTGGGATAAAGTTCGTGTACATCTCGTGGTTAAAGAATGATCCCATGAGAGTGATTACAGCTCTCGCGCAAAATCACGTACTTTCACCACTAGTTGTACTATATACTTTTTCACAATACAGTTATTGCAATATGATATATGTACGTAAAGATAAATGCTTAAAGTTGTTTCGCTTCTCTTGAAATTAGAGGTATAATAAAGCTCGAACATATATAGTCATAGAATCATTTTTAGTAAGACCATTGTCAGTTTCTGTCATTATCGGAACTTCCAAATTCAGAAATATCAGAAATGGAAATAATTAGTTACTAATAATAAGTAATTATTAAGCATCATCATCTTACATAACAAATGTACAAGGTACTGCAAATTCACCAATTTCTAAGACTTTAGAAGGAGTAATATTATTTAATAATCTAGGAATATATTCGTCTTTCTAACTGTTGGAAATGTTTGAAAAATTAATATTTTTTTATACAGTTAGACATAAGGTATATATTTACAGAACTATAATTTAAGTAACTTAGTAACTTTAAGTAGTGTAATTTTAATTGAAAATTGAAATTATTTGTAGTAAATTTTTTTTTTATTCAAAATGTTTTAAAATAGGATTTATTCTTCATATACAGTTGAATATGTTTATTTAAAGTATAAAATTGTTCAAGTTAAATTAATGTTTAAATTAGTAGTTGTTATTTTAATATGCGTCTATTAGTGCACTAAAAGAAATAATTAGTTCTAACTAATTTAAATTAGCCAATAAAAATCACTGCCAAATTTTAGTTGTTATTTTTATTTAATTAATTACTAGAATCTCTGGATAAACAAGTTAAATCCATTAATAGAAATTTTTTTAAGTTCATTTATAAAGATTATATTTTTGACTAATAAATTAACAGCAGCATACTTCACCAATTAAATTATTTTGGAAATTTAGTTAACTTAACCAGTTTTTTCATCGATATGCACACAGCATAATCTACAATTCTAATGCTGAGTAATAGATGCTCTTGGTGATTTTTTATAACTTCGGTTTAAAGAAAAATATTTTTGTCCAAAATTTATGTATTAGTTTCAAAATGTCGTGAATTACTAGTTTAATAAGGAAAGAATCCAATCAAAACTGTCAAATTATTTGACAACATAAAAACTTCAATATTTAATTTTTTTTTAGTCCCTTTTTTAGAGAAGAAATTTTCGCAACCGACATCACCTTTTTCCTAAGGTAAAGCTTAGAATTACAAAATACTTTCTTCATACCAGCTGTGTCCTTGAAGTCAACCTTGCTGATTAAGCATGGTGGAACATGTGCCATATCATAGTTACGCTTATCTCAATTACTGATGCATGCCAGGACAGGAATCATTTATTTTAATTTGTAATTATAAAATACTTTAATTAATTGTTAATTAATGATAACTTGTTATTATAATTTGTTGTAAAAAAAAAATTTTTTTTTAATAGAATTAGCCAAAGTATATATTTTTTTATTAAATAATTTCTTCACTTTTTTTTAAATAGAATTATAATATTTGTAAGTTTCCTCGACTTAAAATAGAAAATTTATACATTCTTGCCCTTCTAGATGACATGCATCATTGTCCCTTTTATAATACAAAATACACAGATTATGTTAAACTATAAGATATAAACATGTGCAAGTTTATCTTAAACTATTCATTTATAATTAGGTTTCATTATATTTAAGCTTCATTTAGGTTACAAAAATTAAGAAATATTTTTTTTTTTCAAAGATTGATTTATAATATTCCACGCCACCACGGAAATTTTCTGTTACTTGTAACGAAAATTTCCGTTTCTGACAAGGTGAAATTTGTGGCCAATGTGGATTTTGATCTAGATGAATTAAATATGAATGTAATCACTACGATTAGAGAAGTAGCAATGAAATTGGGGATGTCGAACAGGATTAATCGAAATAAAATTTCAGTCTGTAAACCGTGGCATGATGCAGAGAGCCGAACGAAAAAAAAGGATGTAATGCATTTGTTACAACTTTCCAGAGGTGAGAAATTCTCACAGCCTTTTAAAGATAAATATTATAGAGAAAAAAATATATATTTAAAGATGTTGAAGGAAAAGAAAAAAAATTACGAATCAACTCTTATAGAAATTGTTAACAACAACAGGAATTCTACTCATTTCTGGAAGGCAATAAACAAATCTCGTCCACGAGTGTATCACCATTCTGTTATAAAGTTGGATGCTTGACATAAATATCTGGTTAATTCATTCCCTCTATTGCCGTCCAACACGGAAATAAGATTAGCGCAGTTAACACAAGAAGTTCCGGAGTTGGATCAGGATATTAGATTCGAAGAAATTGTAAGTAGTTTAGCCAGGAGTGGGGAACGGAAGGCCCCAGGTCCGGATGATATAAGTTATGGTTTTTAAAAAATTTACCCCAAAATTGGTTATTATTTATAAATCTACTTTTTAATAAAATTTTATCTACTCAAAAAGTCCCAAAAAATTGGGGAAATTCAGCAACGATCATGTTATATAAAAAAGGGGATCCCCATCTTACAGATAATTACAGACCAATTTCACTACTAAATACCTTACCCAAGACATTCACACAGATTCTATGTTCGCGACTGATGTCATGGTCAGAAAAACAAAATCTGATCCCGGAGTCTCAAGCAGGATTCAGGGGTGGTAGAATCTGTTTAGACAATTTGTTTTGTCTTTCTTCTGCCATCCAGATTCACCTGAGAAATCCGCGATCTGTTGTATATGCTGCGTTTATTGGTTTTAAAGGGGCCTTCCCTTCAGTCACACATGATATTTTATGGAGTAAACTGTTTTCATTAGGTTTGAGCAAAAAATTTATAAATATCATCAGGGATTTTTACAGTCATTCACGAACTTATTTTAGATCTGACGAGGGAACTACAGAACAGGTAGGGGTCACTAGGGGAGTTCTTCAAGGAGAATCTCTGAGCCCCTGCTTGTTCTTATTGTTCAACTCGGACATGGAGAGATTCATGGTAGATAGGGGGTGTAGAGGTATTTCAATCAACAGCTCCACAGAAGTACAAATGCTCGGATACGCAGACGATTACGTCCTTCTTGCGGACTCGCCTGCTGAACTTGCCAAAAAATTAAACGCTCTCTATGACTATTGTTTGTTAAATAAGATCAGTGTGAACGCAGAAAAAACAAAGATTTTTATTTTCACAAAATCAGGAAACTCTAAAGCGAAAAAATTTAAATCTTTTGCGTATGGGGAAGAGAGAATTGAGGTGGTAAGGAAATATACGTATTTAGGTGTCCCCTTCCACAACTCCTGCTCATTTATACCAGCTGTAAAGAAGTTCATTAGCTCTGCGAATACTGCCGTGGGCTCAATCTTGAGAACGATTTATTCTTGTAAAGTAAATTCGTGGAGTTCTTGTATGAGATTGTTTCAGAGTTTGGCGGTCAGTATCCTCCTATATGGTTGTCAGATTTGGTCCATTGGTCTACTTGAATCAATAGAGAGGATCCAACTAACTTTTATTAAAAAACTATTGAATTTGCCGATGAACACGCCAAATTATGCGGTAAGGCTCGAATCTGGTGCTGTGCATCTGGCTTATTCAGTCTTTAAAAACACACTGTCTTGGTTAAAAAAAATTTCACGGATGAATTCTTCTCGGTTGCCAAGACAGTGTGTGGAAAGATTACTTAAGCTGGCTAAGGAAAATTCTAATAAAAATAAATTTAATTGGTTTATATCTCTAAAAATTCTCTATTCGATCCAAGTGGACTGTCATATATTTGGAACAATTTAGATTTTGATCGGTATAATTTAAACGACCAATAAGTAATGGACTCATTTTTAAATTTTGTAAAAGATAGAGACAAAAGAAATGTGGAAGCATCGAAGAGCCTTTTGATTTATCCATTTTTAGAACCGCGGCAGAATTCGGGGAGCTACTTGGACATTAACATACCTCTGCATTTCAAAAAACTTTTTGCGCAGATCAGATTGCTTAATAGGTTTAACACTAGACAGATCTTTGATCAGAAATTGTATAAATTCCCTGAGAATAAAATTTGCGAATTCTGTAGAACTGGGCCGGAAAATCTTTTTCACATCTTAAATAACTGCCCAGCATGTGCGCATCTGGTACAAGATGCTTTCGCCTATGGAAAAAATGATCCTTATCCGGCAGAGGAATGGTATAATGTAATCTCGTCGAATGAGCGTTCAATCATAAAGAAATTTGTTAATGTTATTTCGAAAATCTTAACTGAGCGAATACGAATGAGAGAATAAATGAAAGTAATTCAATTTAGAATAAAAGAAAATTGTAGTTTTTTTTCTCTTTTTGAATGGAATTGAATATTTTAAATCTAATAATTGTGTGAATCGAGTGTTCCTAATTTTAATATTTGTAGCATCTAATTTTATCTTGTAAATGTAAGAATATGTAGCGCAACTCACTTGTATACACGTAAAGTGTTGAAAACAAGTAAATAAATAATAATAGTAAAAATATAGAAAAATTATTTGTTTATTTAAATACAAAGGCAAACGATTTATTAAACAATTGAATATTTCTTAAAAATTAATTTTTATAAAGAATTTTATCAAAAAAACCTTTAAATAATCGAATTCTATTACCAAATTTTAATCAAATTCTTAAAAATTGTAATTACATTTTGGAAGGAATTTGATTAAAATTTGTACTAAAAGTAATTAAAATTATGTGACGAGCTTCATTATTTAAGAAAATAATTGAATTCCTAAAACAAATGTATTATTTATTTATTTATTCGAAAGTTTATAAAAATAATTAAATTTTTAAAACAATTCTATTATTTATGAAATTAATTGAATAAACGAGAAGAATTTTAAAAAATTTGTTAATAATTGAATTTCTGTTAAAATTTTTTTATTTTTTTGAAAATAATTTGTAAATGCTTGAGTAGAATTATATTAAAAATTTGAATTCTTTTAGGAAATTTATTGAAATAGTAGATATTGAAAATCATTTAAATGGGGAAAATTATTAAAAGTAATTGAATATTGGAGAAGAATATTTTTATTTATAAAGATAATTGTAATTATGATGTATAGTATAGTATAGTATAGTATAGTATAGTATAGTATAGTATAGTATAGTATAGTATAGTATAGTATAGTATAGTATAGTATAGTATAGTATAGTATAGTATAGTATAGTATAGTATAGTATAGTATAGTATAGTATAGTATAGTATAGTATAGTATAGTATAGTATAGTATAGTATAGTATAGTATAGTATAGTATAGTATAGTATAGTATAGTATAGTATAGTATAGTATAGTATAGTATAGTATAGTATAGTATAGTATAGTATAGTATAGTATAGTATAGTATAGTATAGTATAGTATAGTATAGTATAGTATAGTATAGTATAGTATAGTATAGTATAGTATAGTATAGTATAGTATAGTATAGTATAGTATAGTATAGTATAGTATAGTATAGTATAGTATAGTATAGTATAGTATAGTATAGTATAGTATAGGACAGGACAGTACAGTACAGTACAGTGTAGTACAGTAGAGTACTACAGCACAGCACCACACAGCATAAAATAGTACTTCTCTGTACTATACTACACTTTCGTCACTCTTTAACCGCGAAAGTTGCTGCTTCGGAGCAGAGTTTATGTTGAAAAAAAATGTTGTATGCTACTCGCGCGTAAAGTTGATTATACGAGGGTGATTTTTTTTAATAAAAGAATGAATAATGGTAATATAATATTGTATGATAAATTTAATAGTTTGTATATTTATTGTAATTTATTTTTTACTCGAAGACAACTCTAATAGTAGAGTTGAGTAAGATTCTTTATACTCTTCATTCAAGAAGACTGATCTTACTAATCTTTTGTAAAGGGTAACTGTTAATATACTCGATTTAACTAAATGCATGTACACACAGGATACATTCCTTTTCTTCGATAAATAGCAAGCGAATTTGAAAATAGGGTATCAAAATTACACCACCACGGAAATTTTCTGATACTTGTAAAGGAAATTTAAGGAAAATCATTTAAGCAAAAATTTATTTAATATATTAAAAATAAATTCAAACAAAAGACCTTATTTACCTATTTCTTACAATTAATAAGTTTTTCTTTTTAGGAAAGTGTTTGAATGAGATAGAAGAATAAATAATAAAAAAATTGCATAATAAATGTAATTATTTTGAATATTTTTCTTAATAATTTTTTTTTAAGGAGCTCTAATAGTAAGGGACAAGTAAGATTCTTTTTACTTTTCATTTAAGAAAAGTGACCATACTAATCCTTTTGTAAAAGGCATTTAATAGTTTACTTGATATAAATGCGTGTATGTGTACACAGTGTGTATTTTATGTTTACAATGAAATGGATAGTGTATTCGAAAATAGAGTACTGAAATTTCACCACCACGGAAATTTTTTTGATACGTGTAAAGAAAATTTTTTGTAAAGATAAGAAAACATATTTTACTTTTGTTATAATAAATTGTAGGGTAGAAACAATGTCATAAGTCACAAATTTTGTAATATGCAAATCATAGTTCGTCTTTCGTCTCTTTAGATGCGTGGACCAGGTGTCATGATCTTATAGAAATCTGATACGCAATGTTGAGATACGAGCAATTCACAGAGGATTCGCATATTAAAATTTTATTACTGAAAATTAGAGACAAATAACAAGTAAAGAAATTTAAAGAGTTTAGAAAAAATCTTATTGATTGATCGGTTAATTGATAAAGCAGTAAAATTATCCCCATAAAGAATATCTACGGTCATACCAAACCATTTATTTTTTTTTTAATGACAATCTCTATGATATCCTAAATAGGCAATTTTAGTATATCCCATGGATATTCTCTACATTAAGGAGAATAACTCATTCACACATTCCAGGTTATCCCTCGGATACTTCGAGGGTGCAATTTGTGCATATAAATATAATCATCAAAAAACTTAAATATTATTAAAAAAAATTCCATTACCAACCGTGGAATATCCTAGAAATATTCCAAAAAAATTTAATTTAACAACATGGTATATGTTCCGAATTAAGTTATTTACGAAATTGCAATTATATTAAAATATCCATGCAACATCCCTTAGATATCCCAAGAATATCCTTCTAATTTTTTAGTTTTATTTCCCCTTTTTTTTGATAATTTTTTTTTATTTCAGGTTTTCCATTTCTTTTTCTTTATTTCATTTTTTTTTTTACTTTTGCTTCCTCATAAAGGAAGCTTTGTATTAGCAAAATTTTGGATGGTCATTTTTTGACATATTTATAATTTTTTTTTTATTATGCCTAATACTTTAGTACTTTATATATGCACAGGAACTCCCCGTATAAATGTTCTAAATAAATAAAAAAAAATTTCGACGTATTTTGAACTCCGAAGTCCAAAAAACGGATTTTAAAAATTTGTCCCGATGTGTGTGTGTACTAACATTACATTTGCCTCAATATCTCAGAACAAGAAAGAGCTAAAGGCCTCAATTTTTTTTAAATTGTAGGTCTCCCCGGGGGACATAAAATGAGAGTATTTTCAGCCCGATTCATGAAGTTTAACTATTTTTTTGCATTTTTTATTTTGTAAAAAAAAGTTTTTTGGACGTAACTTAAAAAAATGTTAGGACACTTATAAATGTTTTTCTTTAGTTTTGTAGAGTTTTTTCACACGCATCTTTTGAGCCCTAATTGAATATTTTTCGTTCATATTAACCGGAAATATTAAACTTTAAAAAATCAAAAATTTTAGAAAATAAGACTTTTTTGAAAATTCTGTTGAAAAATATAAAAGTTTAGTTTTGTTTTGTATTTAGTTTTGTAGAGTTTTTTCAGACGCATCTTTTAAGCCCCGATTGAACATTTTTCGTCCATATTAACCAAAGATATTAAACTTTTAAAAATCTAAAATTTTGAAAAATAAGTCTTTTATAAAATTTTTTTTAAATTATGTAAAAGTAACTTCAAAAAATTATTACAAACTTGAAGAGCATTAAAAAACGCTTCGATTGACCTATTTTTGAACCTGATTCAGGCAGAAATTATGAAATTATTGGTATTTGAAAAATCAAGAATTGTGGAAAATATCATTTTTTCAACATTCTTGTTTATTAACTTATGTGTAATTATTAAACTATTATTACCATCTTATAGAATATATAAAAACACATTTTTTGGACCAAGACTTAATGATTTTTAACCCTTTTATAAAAAGTAATTCTTATATTTCAATTATTATTATTTTTATGAGGAAGCAAAGTGTTCATGAAATGAACACCAAAATTATAAAAATGTACAACTTGGCAGCGGTTTTTTTCTTAGTTATGCTATTTTTTTATTTATATATATATATATAATTTTTTTTTTAATTTCATGTGTCTTTAAATGCGATTAAAATTATTATTAAGTTAATAAAAAAATTTGTATGAAAATTAAACGTAATACAATAGTCCGCTAGACACATGAAACATTATCAGTGACGTGTGTAAGAATACCACTGAAGCAATATTCTTGAAAAGGATATAGAAATTTTAAAAACTGATTGAAACAGAAAGAAAATTTGTTTATTTATTGCAAGCACGATGGAAAAGTCTGGAATTGATCAAATTTATATCCTTGTAATCAGTAACTGTTCTGATTATTGTTATTTAATTTAGAAAAGACATAAATTTTTATTTTTTTATTAAATTTTGAAAGTTAATTATATTTAAAACTCCTGAAACTTCAAAGTATAGAAAGCTAAAAATTTATTAAATCAATTACTTTGCTAATTAAAGATTTTAATAATTACAAATAGTTTATTAATATAATTTAAAAAAAGGTGAATTATACTTGCAGAACTTATCAAATTTGGATAACGATCCCATCTTTTTAAATTTGAGATTAAGTAGATAAGTAAAAATGGACAAATTTGGGCATTTTATTCTTTATAAATAAAAAAATTGTTTTTTTAAAGGATTGTAGAGATTTTATAATTATGTTTATTGAAGAAAGAAGGAAAAGAGAAGAGAATAAAATTCTATTTTTAAACAGTGTAATAAACTTAACAGATTCAACACGGAGGCTCTCCTAGACGGGAAGATCGGTACTTACAACGGCGCTTCCTAGTGTAAAAGGAAAGAAGAGAATAACATTTTCTTCTTTACAAATTTTAATTTGAAATTCACCAGGATTCGACCAGAAGTTTTCCCAATCTTGCTGCCTTGTACCCACAACCGGCGATTTTGACTTACTAGTCGCTATAATCAGTTAACACTAATTCTATCGATTACGTGTTTATAACACCATTTTTTTTTACAATTTCTATTTGAAAGTTTTATTCTTTACAAATAATTGAATGATATTTTATAGGCCAAATTTTTAAGAAAATTAATATAGAAGTTATGAATAAAATAAACTTACATTAAATTACGTAAAGTTTCATAAAAGAATTAATATTGTCAAGAATAAAACTCATTTCTATTGATGATTGGATTTCTGTATTCAATGCCTTTAGGTTGATCGAGTCGTCATCAACGACACTAGTCGGAGAGCCAAGATCAGATTAGAAATAAGTCATCATCAACAACTGACGTCAGAGAGACAAATTTCTAATTTACTTGAGACAGAGTTGTTCATATTTTCCAATTAGCGATAGGAGTTCTAAAAGAGGATCAATAAAATATTAGAATTCAATGTCTTAGTCATTAAGTCATCATCAACAACTATAGTCGGAGAGCCAAAATCAAACTTGGATTAAGTCGTCATCAACAACAAAAGTCGGAGAGCCAAATTCCAAGTTCTTTCCAAGACAGAGTTCTTTATATATATATTTTTTTTTTAATTTTCTCGTAGTAATTAAGGAAGAAAGAAATTTTTTTTAATTAGATTTCATCTGTACTGTATTAAAAAAATAATAAACGACATTTAAAAAATAAAGAATAACAATTAAAAATAGAAAAATTTTATAAAGTCTAAAATGAAATGTAGAATAGGTAAAAATTAGATTATAGTATTAGAAGGTTAAGTTAAAATTCCTTTTAATTAAAAATGGTGCCACTGGTAACAAATGTTACCGGGTAACGAAGCAGGGCGGTAACGCGTAGGAAAATCCCACCGCTGCCACTATTAGCTTGTTACAAACCAGAAATATTTATTTATTTAAAAATACCGAGCTTTTGAGATGGCTCGTAGTTCTGTGGTTTGGGGAGGCACCAAGCTGCCAAAGTCTAAAAGACCTTGTTTAATTATGCGGGATCGTTTTTCCAATTTTAAAAGTTACCGGGATAGCTTTGTTTTAACTCTGATAAATAATTATTTCAATTTACTTTATTTATTTCAGGAGTTTTAAAATAAATAAAATCAGATTTGGCATTCACATTAAAATTTTATTTTAACAAGATATTAAGAAATTTACAAACTTGCACATGTTTGAAAGAGAATTAAAGTTGAAAGTAAAATTAAATCATTGAAACGATACAGACTTACCGCTAAAATCCTTAATCCTACCGACAGGGCATAATTTCTCTTATACGGCGCAGGTACTGCGCGTACGGACTGGCCAGTCGAGAAACAGGGATCCTCCATCGGGCAAAACACAAGTTGAATTTTGAAAATTAAGTCGTCTATGCGACCAATTTTTATTTACGCGAACTCGCGAATTATGTGGGGCCACTGCATTGAGACGGCGCAGGTACTACACGTACGGACTGGCCGGGTTAAGAAACAAGATTCACAATTGTTAAATATTTAATTAATTGGAATCTCACTCAAAACAGCTCTCACTGGACTCCGTCGGTTAGAAGATTCTATTAAATTTTTCGTCTGCCTTTCGCGTTGTACTTGATATGTTATACGTGGGGGTCCTACGCGCAGACGGGCTTAGTCGCGGCATTTCCTACTTTCTTGCGATCAACAGATCTGTCAGGCCGCAGCCAGGACAGGTGTTAATCGCTTGAAGAGGAAAATTGTACAGCAGCGATGGAAATATTGCGACAAGCCTCTACTCCTTGTCCTAATGCCAAAGTGGGGTAAATTTGTCAACTAAGGATTTTTAGAATTAGAAGTAGGGATGTTTTTGAGGCCCATTGGACTTTGCATTATGCTGACTTTTCTGATTGCATGCAGTTTTCGTGAGAACGGAAACGGCGTTGTTAATTTGATACTTTTTAGAAACTATTTTTATAACTAAATATATAAATTATAATTATATTGTAAAGAAAGAATTTTTTATTTATAATTATAATTTATTAATAGTTATAAGTGTTTAATATAAGTTGTATAAATAACGTTATATTGATCCTACATTTTATAAGTTACTAGTATATGTACTTTGCATTCATAATTATACATATACACATATACATGCAACTTACAGTCCTCCGGCATTTTATTGTTAACAATAAGTTACAATAAAATGTTTAGCTATTATCAAATTATTTTCTGTTAATTTGGAATAGTGCATAAAACGAATAAAATATATACGCTTCATAAAGCGTTGAGTCAGCCTCCAAATGCATGTGCATTTGTTATGATATTCTAGTCCCTAAGTTTGTAGGCCCAAAGGGGAAAAAGGAAGGAGAGACAAGAAAAGACAATAGGAGAGACAAGGCAATAAGCAGAGGCATGTGTAGCATGCTTGTATGTGTGCCCGTAACGCAAAGAACTCAAGGGTGTGGTCGTGTTAGATCTTGTGGC
Source organism: Leptopilina syphax (assembly GCA_032872505.1). NCBI lineage: Eukaryota > Metazoa > Arthropoda > Insecta > Hymenoptera > Figitidae > Leptopilina > Leptopilina syphax. Next base: position 42,007,790 of record CM065468.1, on the reverse strand, counting down.
CATCGGAATCAGTGGAAGTGTACGTATACACCCTGGTCGTCTCAATCCATGTGTGAAATGCATTACTTTTGATTATTTTCAAATGGAGGTTTCATTTATTATATAAAAATTTTAGAATTAATACTGTTCATAAATTTATGCATCTAATTTATAAACAGTTTATAAAGTATTTAATAATAAACATGTTTTACTATTTCTGTCCTATGTTTTGTAGCTTTATTAAACGATAATAATTAAAATAATATTAGCTGTTAAGTACCTTGTACGTAACAATCAGCGACACCAAAAACCACCGAGTAGCCATTTTGAATTTTCAAAAATTGACTTCAAATGCGTGATCAGCGACACCGAAAACCCCCGAGTAACGAGTTTTAAGCGAATCCGATGAATTTTTCAAAAAATTGTCCGTCATATTGGTTTTTTGTGGTTATGTCAAAACCCTGATCTGATGGGGTTAAATAGACCTCGGATTTGGATTCAGCGACCCCAAAAACATAAGGTACACATAGTGAGACCTCCAGGTCAGAACCAAAATTTTTTTTTGTGTGGCTGTGAAATAATTAATATTTGAAAAATATAACATATAATACCAACCCCCAAAAGAAAAAATAAATGATTTAGACCAATAAGAATTATAAACAAACTCCTCCTATTTTCAAAATCAATTTGTTGGTTGAGTTAAACAAAATTCATGGAAATTTATGCGGTAATCTATAAACATTTTGACGATAGTTTATAAAATTATGTAAAACACAGACGAGAACTAAAAAAATTAACATAAAACGCTCATTATTAATTGTAAGTGTAAAAGGTGTCAAAAATTAAAATTTATTGTCCTGTAGCTTCTATAGGGTAGTGGTTAGAGTGTTAGGCTAGAAGTCCGTAGGTCGTGGGTTATATTTGTATTGAATTTAAATAAATTTTCCACTAGATTAAAAAATAGACGGTCTGGTCTGATTCAGGCCAGCGCCAGAAGATTTTTCTACACGGGTACTAAACCAGTACTGCTCCAATACTAAACTAGTACTGAACCAGTACTGAACCAGTACTGCGCCAGTACTAAACCAGTACTGGTTGCCAGTACTGCGCCAGTAACATCAAACCAGTACTGAAAAGCGTTATCATTTCGGTCAAATGCCAGTACTGGTTCAACCATGGCGGCCAGTACTCTGCAGTACTGGCGCAGTACTGCCCCAGTTGTCAATTTTTGCTTGGGAAGAAGTTTTTACCCTTTCCTCCTTGTAATTCCGTGGTTGGTTTGTTTACACAATAGTATAAAACTCCTCGGAAAGTTTTTAACTTAGGGGAAATAGTACATTGTACAACTAGTGGCGAAAAATCATTCTTTCACCACTTGTTGTGCACTACGTTTTCTCCAACGCCTTGCGAGAAAAGGTTTCTTCGTGAGTTTCGTATAATTTTAATTTAACGTGTGCTTATGTTTAATATAATAAAAGACGAATGTTTTGAGTGAGGAAGAAGTTAGATACAAAATACATCTCGGTCAAAGAACAAGAAAAAAGAATTAGGTAATGATTTACTTTCGCCACGCCAAATTTACTTTCGCCACGCTTAATTTACTTCCGCCACGCTAGTTAAAAAAAGTTCTACTTTTGCCACACTTTTTTACCAAGAAAAGTACTTCTTTCAGAGCAAGTGTTGGAGAAAATGTGGGTAAGACTCCGTCAGAAAAATTACAATTTGCATGGGGTCTACGGATTACTCTGTAATTTGGTAAAATTGTTATAATTTGATAACAAAAATAAGTGTACCAAAGGATTTTGTTGATATTCTTTAATCGATTATCGGAAGAGTAATAAATGAAACACTATTTTATTAGTTGTGCAACGTTTCGGCGTCTTGGTTTGACATTATCATCAGGCCACTTTATTAAACAATGAAATTTTTTATAAACTATTAATTTACACATAATATAAAATTAAGATTTTTAACACAAATTAAACAAAATAATATCTACCTGGTCATTTAAAAAGAAAAAATTATATAAATTATTTAAAAAACTAATTTGTTACGTTTGTAACGCGTCTTTTTCAAAGATTATAATTTATTGTCAATTCCAATGGTAAATAAGTCTTTAACTTCCGTTGTGAAACTGGGAAAGGATGTTACTAACAAGTGGAATCAAACTGGTATAGTTTACAAATTTGATTGTAATGATTGTTCAGATACTTACATCGGTGAATCTAAGCGTAGTTTAGAAAAAAGAATTAAAGAACATAAAAACAAAAAAATTGAATCTGTGGTGAATGAGCATCAAACTACGCTTAATCATTCTTTCAATTTTCATGAAGTCAAAATTATAGACCTAGAATCAAATTATAAAAAACGATTAATTTCAGAAATATTATTCATTAAAAACGATCATACGATCAACAAGAAGAAGGATATACAGTTTCTCAGCAATACTTATTTTTCTCTATTAACCCATAAAGTCCCATGACGAAACCAGCCATTGTCTTAAAAAACTTAAAAATTGGATTTATAGGCAAATGGAAAAAAAGATATATCTGTTTTTTTGTTTTTAATTTCCAATTGTTTAACAACAATTGTTTAAACAAATTAATAAAAATTTAAAATTTTTTTAAAACTGTTAACACTAATCGATTCTACGTAGAAAAATAAGAATGTTTTGTATAGGTCATTTTTTCTACAAGTAGTATTTTGTTTATAAAATTGTTATAAACAAATTAAGCTGGGTAAAGAGTGTTTCATCCCAAGAATAAACAAATGGATTTTGAGTTAAACTAACAATTGGATTCATAGGCAAATAAAAAAAAAGATATACCTGTTTTTTTGTTTCTAATTTCTAATTGTTTAACAACAATTGTTTAAACAAATTAATAATAATTTAAGATTTTTTAAAAACTGTTAACGCCAATCGATTCTACGTGGAAAAATAAGAATGTTTTGTATAGGTCATTTTTTTCTACAAGTAGTATTTTGTATATAAAATTGTTATAAACAAATTATGCTGGATAAAAAGTGTTTCAACGCAAGCACAGTTTTCAAAAAATTTTGATTAATTTGTTTAAACAATTGGAAATTAGAAACAAAAAAACAGGTATATCTTTTTTTCCATTTGCCTATGAATCCAATTGTTAGTTTTACTTCAAATCCATTTGTTGATGCTTGGGTATGAAACACTCTTTACCCAGCTTAATTTGTTTATAACAATTTTATAAACAAAATACGACTTGGAGTAAAAAATGATCGATACAAATCATTCTTATTTTCCACGTAGAATCGATTAGCGTTAACAGTTTTCAAATATTTTTAAATTTTTATTAATTTGTTTAAACAATTGTTGTTAAACAATTGGAAAGTAAAAAAAAGACAGGTATATTTTTTTCCATTTGCCTATGAATCTAATTGTTATTTTTACTCAAAATCCATTTGTTTAGGCTTGGGATGAAACACCCTTTACACAGCTTAATTTGTTTATAACAATTTTATATACAAAATACGACTTAGAGAAAAAAAAGACCGATACAAAACATTCTTATTTTTTACATAGAATCGATTGGCGTTAACAGTTTTAAAAAAATTTTAAATTTTTATTAATTTGTTTAAACAATTGTTGTTAAACAATTCGAAAATCAAAACAAAAAAACAGGTATATCTTTTTTTTCATTTGCCCATGAATCCAATTGTTAGTTTTTTAATACAATGGCTGGTTTTTTCATGGGACTTAATGGGTTAAGAAAACTGAAAGAATTATTTTATCTCGATTGTTTTGATTTGAGTTCATAGACTCCACACGTGCTGTTTATATTAAGTGCAAAATTGTCTCCTTTAGATTTTAGTCTTGTTTTGTCATCCGTAGGAGATATAATTTTTTCTTTTTAAATGACCAGGTAGATATTATTTTGTTTAATTTGTGTTAAAAATCTTAATTTTATTTTATGTGTAAATTAATTGTTTATAAAAAATTGCATTGTTTAATAAAGTGGCCTGATGATGGTGTCAAACCAAGACGCCGAAACGTTGCACAACTAATGAAATAGTGTTTCATTTATTACTCTTCCGATAATCGTTTAAAGAATATCAACAAAATTTAACAACGGAAGAAAAAATCAAATATATATATGTACCAAAGGATTTTTAAAAATTTTCAAAATTGTAAAAGTTACACCATTTTGAATTTTTTTATAAGATTTTTTTCAAATGTGAATATTTCCGACACAATTTAACGGATTTTAATAAATTTTAAATATGTTATACTTAAAATCATGTCCTTTCAGAATTTTTCAAAAAAAAATTTTTTTTTTAAAAAAGTAAAAAAAAAATTTTGAATCGATTTATTAAGCACGGGACCGATTTTTGAGTATTTTTTGATATATAATTAAATATTCCTTATAATTTCACCTTTAATTTACAAAAAAGAAAACAATGGAGACTTCAATAGTTTTCGAGATATTGCAATTTTTGTGGAAGCGCGACCACGTTTCAGTGCCAGCGCAGTATCTTTTACCCGAGACGCCTCACAGTGGGATTTTTTACACTTTACTTTTCAAAATTGTCTAGCGCCTACAAATTTTATTGGATTTTGATCTTCTTGCTCTTAAATAAAAGGGGATAAAATTTCTAAGAGATCCCTTTAAACCGATTTTTGAATTTTTAATTGTTTATTTATTTTTTTTGTTACTCAAAGTTAACAATTTACAATATTTTTGTAAAAAATACTGTTTATTTTTTATTTTTCCATTGCACAAGATCGAAAACAATTTAAATTAGTCTTTTCTTACCACCTGACAAATAATAATGCATAATACAGTTTATTTAAATTAACAAATAGATAACTTTGGTCTTTTTTTAAAAAAATTGATTTTTTTGTAGGCAAATTTATGTTTATTTAAGTAATGTATGTCTATTTTGTAAAAAAATGATTTAAAAGTTAACAATTATCATTGTTATTAATAATTATATAACCAATAATCTATTTTCTTTTGCATTTATAAACATTTCCAACATTTTTTAAACTTAAAATAGTTAAAATGTTTATATCATATGTACATTCTTTCATAAACTTAAAAAATTTATTAGCTTAAACAACTACATTTGTTATAAATAAATTATTAACTTTATAAACAAATAAATGGCTTATTTCTGTAAAAAAAAACCTTTTTGAACGAGTTTAATATTTTAAAGCTCTACTTAAATATCGATAACTTGAGTATTGTTAATATCAATGATAATTATTAACTTTAAAATCATTTTTTACAACGTAGACATGAATTACTTAAATAAACATAAATTTGTCTAAAAAAACAATTTCTTTAAAAAGACTAATGTTATCTATTTGTTAATTAAAATTGTTTTAAAATCAATAAGTAAATTTTTTAAGTTTTTAAAAGAATATGTACATATGATATAAACATTTTAAGTTTAAAAAATGTTGGAAATGTTTATAAATGCAAAAGAAAATATATTATTGGTTATATAATTATTAATAACAATGATAATTGTTAACTTTCAAATCATCTTTTTACAAAATAGACATACATTACTTAAATAAACATAAATTTGCCTACAAAAAAAAACAATTTTTTTAAAAAAAGACCAAAGTCATCTATTTGTTAATTTAAATAAACTGTATTATGCATTATTATTTGTCAGGTGGTAAGACAAGACTAATTTAAATTGATTTCGATCTTGTGCAATGGAAAAATAAAAAATAAACAGTATTTTTTACAAAAATATTGTAAATTGTTAACTTTGAGTAACAAAAAAATAAATCGGTTTAAAGGGATCTCTTAGAAATTTTATCCCCTTTCATTTAAGAGCAAGAACATCAAAATCCAATAAAATTTGTAGGCTCTAGACAATTTTGAAAAGTAAAGTGTAAAAAATCCCACTGTGAGGCGTCCCGGGTAAAAGATACTGCGCTGGCACTGAAACGTGGTCGCGCTTCCACAAAAATTGCAATATCTCGAAAACTATTGAAGTCTCTTTTTTGTAAATTAAAGGTGAAATTATAAGGAATATTTTATTATATATCGAAAAATACTTAAAAATCGGTCCCGTGCTTAATAAATTAATTCAAAAAAATTTTTTTTACTTTTTTAAAAAAAAACAAAAAATTTTTTTTTTTTTTGAAAAATTCTGAAAGGACATGATTTTAAGTATAACATATTTAAATTTTATTAAAATCCGTTAAATTGTGTCGGAAATATTTTCATTTGAAAAAAATCTTATAAAAAAATTCAAAATGGTGTAACTTTTACAATTTTGAAATTTTTTAAAAATCCTTTGGTACACTTATTTTTGTTATCAAATATAACAACTTCACCAAATTACAGAATAATATTACAGTAAGATCTTTCAATAGTGCAGTCGTCGGGAATATTGTGCACTGTTCGAAGCGTGCAAAAACTAAAACATTCAGGTCCGTGTCAAGAAAATTAAGGGTCCCCCACTACTAAATACCGGGCACCACTAAATGATACTAAATAATCAAATGAGCGACGGCACTGTATTTGACGTCACAGGTTCCCTTTCCCTTTACCCCCCGAATCCCTTTGTCTACTCAACTCGCTAATGACTGCTCTGTTCAGAACTGCACTATTCAAAGATCCTACTGTAATTTAAATTAATATATATTCCATGCAGAAAATTCAATACTCCTACTAATTGCAGAATAAAATAACAAATAAACATTACTTTACCTATATTGGAAATTCATCAGAGGAATGTCATAAAATTGAGTAAACATTTACCTTTCAGAAATTCTGCATGTATGCAAAGACAATTGTGTAAAAAAATCTAAAAAGAAAATAATTTGGCAATAATTTATCTTTTGAAATAATTGTTTAAGGCGTACTTGCGTTTGCAAAGGCAAAAAATAGGTCCCACTTTAATGTTTTTTTCACATTCATTTTATTTGAAATATTAAAAACGATTTTTGCACCTTAAAGTACATTATAAAAACTACAAAAAGAAAAAATTGTTTCGTTTTTTAACCGTTATTTACAATTCGTAGAGGGCTCCAAAAATTGTCGATCTAAAATTTGTAAGAGTTTGCGGTGCCCCCTCTAGAGCCGCTCCCGACAGCCCAAAATCAAAAAAACCAAATTTATTCTTTAGTATACAATAATACCTAGTAGACTAATGTGATGAAATAAAAAAAAGTAAAAAAAACGAAAATGGCGTCCTTTTAAAGTCAATTTTTAAGAAATGATGATTTTGATCTTTTGAATTTTTGACTTTAAAAGTACCGCTTTTCGTTTTTTCACTTTTTTTAACTTCATCACATTAGTCCACTAGGTATTAAAGTATACTTAAGAATAAATTTTGTTCTTTTGATTTTATACTGTCAGAAGCGGCTCTAGAGGGGGCACCGCAAACTCTTAAAAATTTTAGATCGACAATTTTTGGAGCCCTCTACGAATTGTAAATAACGGTTAAAAAACAAAACAATTTTTTCTTTTTGTAGTTTTTATAATAATGTACTTTAAGGTGCAAAAATCGTTTTTAATATTTTAAATAAAATGACTGTGTAAAAACATTAACGTGGGGCCTATTTTTTGCCTTCGCAAACGCAAGTACGCCTTAAACAAATTAAAATTATTTGAATAATTATTAATTAATTAATTAATTTTTTTAAATACTTTATATAGTTAAATGTATTAATAATAGAAAAAACCATTTTTAGGGTAATTTTACAAAAATTGGAAATTAAATAACAATTAATTATTTTAATATTAAAAAACGTATTAGAGAAAACTTAATTTATCTTGGAGTTCACAATTGTTGCTCAAAGTACAAAAAAATAGTTTTGAAAAAATGTTTTGTTTAAAAAAATTATTTAAACAAATTGAAATTATTTAAACAATTGGAATTAAATAATAAAGTAATTCAGAATACTTTGAATACTAGGTATACATAAGATCTGACAAAAAAACGTTCAAAAACTGATATTATACCGCAAAAACAGGTTAAATTATAAATATCCAAAAAAGGGGTAACTTTGGGGTAGTGCTGTAGAGGGTTGGGGTGGTCAAAATTTAAAGTTATATATTTCAAAATACTCGGTAGAAAGCCCTCTATATATCCTAGAAATTTATTGTTAACTTTTTTGAAACCCTAGCAAATGGTTTTGATTTTTCAAAAATTGACATTTTTCTCATGCATTTTACATGGGAAATTTGAAATGCTCGGTGGCACGTGTTAATATTAATATTTTTTAAATAAAATACGTAATAATTTTTTTTGGCATTGGAACAAATTGCGGGGGTTTCTTGCTTTTTTCCTTAAAAAATTTTAAACAATGCATTTTTGGGCCACCTTAATGTCCAATAGCGTGTTTTTGCCCCACTCTGAGTGGAGGTAACCAATATTGGTTGTTTTTGTCAAGCTTTTAGTTCCCGTGCAGAAATTGCTCTAACAGGGCCCTGACCCCGCATGAAACCGGGAACCCGATTCCTAATTTTTTCTATTTTTATGATAAAATTGAAATTAGAATTATCAAAAAAACAAATTAATTAATTAGAAAATATCAATACCAACTTCCCAATGGGAAATGCCAGTGTAGTGCCGATGTTCACCACTGGCTTAGTACTCAGACGATTGTTCGGCGTAGTCTAGCCGAGCCTCGACAATTAGTGCTGGCGCAGTACAGAATTTTTGTTTCGCCAAAGCTTGGACAAGCCACGGCGGCAAGTGCTGGCTGAGTATAGAAAAATTGTTCACAACGCTCTTTGCCAACATTGCTTTTTTGACATAAACTTGAAAAAAATTATAAAAAAAGTTTAGGAATGTTTATAAATATAAATTTATTGAAAAAAATTAATATTTTACTTTTCAGTTGTTCATTTTTTATTTTTATTTAATAATAATTAAACATAATTGTCTAATTTTGTAAAAAATAAATTATTTAAACAAATTAAAATTATAAACAAAATTTAAACTTTAATCTTAATAATAATTTGGTTATTAAAATACTATTATAGTTCTTAATATGAATAAAAAATTATTAAAAAATTACCACTTGTAAAATATTAAATGCAATAAGTAAAGTTATTTAATTCTATTATTAAAAATTTAGTTTAATTTATTTTAATTCAATTTATTACTTCCAACGTATCCCTATTTTTTTCATCTTTGATTCAATAATTGTCAGTCTAAATGATACTGAGATATTCAAACTTTACTGTACACGTGTGTCGTTAGCATAGTGGTTAGAGCGTTAGTCTGTAAGTCCGTAGGTCATAGGTTTGATTCGCCTCGTCAGCAATTTTGTTTATTTTCATAGGTTTGCGATATTTCTAGATTTCAATCGTTAGGTACTAAAAGGGAGCGTTCACAAATTACGTAACATTATAAAGGGTGGGGGGTCTAGCTATTTGTTATGTACAGCAGAAAAAATGCCGCTAATGTATGTTACAGTGTATTACATTGTGGGAGGGGGGGGTCAAAATTTTCAAAAATTAGCGTTACGTAATTTGTGAACGCTCACAAATATGAAAATCTAATGCACACTTACTGTAATTGTCTATTATTTAATTTTTAAATGTTATAAACAATTTTTTTCTACTTCATTTACTATATCCATTGTTAGTCTCCATCTTTAATACAATTTCTTTAAAAAGATCAATATTTTATGAATAATGACTATTTATTAATATTATTTACAATTTTGTTATTAAATTATATATAATTATTAATTTACGACTAATTAATAACAATACGGCTTTTATTGTGGCAATATTCTCAGCCAGCACTGGTCCAGTGCTGCGCCAGCGCTGTCTGGCAGCACTGGCAGGCAGTACTTCGTCAGAGTTACACAGCGTTATCATCCCAGCGTTATGCCAGTGCTGTCTGTCAGCGTAGCTGCCAGTACTGACAGTGCTGGCGCAGTACTCCGCCAGTTGTAAATTTTCCATTGGGTTAATGCAAGAATTAATTAATATTTAACTTTTTGAGAACTGGTACATTCAATCAATATGAACATATTTTTGTTAAATCGTGCATAACTTTACCGTTTTCAAGTGATGCGCGAACAAAGTTTTGCTTACAGACAGACAGAAGAACAGACAGACAGAAATTTTCTTTTTTACATTTTTCGAATTCTACACAGGTGTCTGGAAGGAAAAAAAGTTTGTCTACGATGCCAAAACAATTCATTGTTACCCTCTGGTTCCTTAGCACTCTCTAAAAAACTTAACCCGAAAATCGTAGCTGTTCATTTATGGAAAAATCACTCCTTTATAGGGGTGATTTGAAATTTTTTTCAGAAAAAATTGTTTTTAAGGAGCAAAAATAATTATATTTTGATAATTGTTATTTATGTTATTTATTTAATATACAAATTGACGTAAAACCCTATATAGACACAAAATTAAGAAATTTAATCAATATTTATATAAATATAATAATAATTTTTAAAAATAAATTATTTTGTGCCTTTGAGAATTTGATTTTATTGATATTTTACTTTTTATTAAATTTGTCTTTAGTTTATAAAACATTACTTTTGTGCCTCAATATTCACTTTGATTTCCATTAGCATTAATAATAATATGTTAAAAATAAATTATCGTTTAAAAAGTAAACATTTCATTTAATAATTTTATTGTGGTTCTTAAATTTTATACACTGCATCTCTACCGGAGCAATTTCATCTTCATTTTTTACAGCTTGATCCGATTTAATTTTGTAGTCAAAAACCTTAAAAATATCAACAATGTTAATATTTTTCGAATTCAAAGAAAGCATACTAAATTTCTTTGCGTTCTGTTCCATTTTCCTTTGAGAATATTTTTCTCTCGTTCACATATGAAGTATTGACAGTTTTGATTTTAAAGACTCAACTATGATGTTTGTCAGAAACTATTAACTTTTTTGTTTACTAAATACTTTGTTTTCATGCATAGAAAAATTCTACTCTTGTAAAAATTGTTTTTAATTCCAATTTAGAAATTCAAATAAAAGTAACATTAAAATGAATTTTTTTCGTTTTTAAAAAATCCTAATTTAAAAAAAGTTCAATTATTGTAGAAATTAAAAAACGTTATTGTTGAAAATGATATCATTTTGACTTTGATTCTCTTCTTGAGTGGCAAATCCAAAAATTAAATTAAAAACTTCACAATTTCTTTTTCTAGAAAAATAAAATTTATTTGCAGAAAATTGTAAAAACAGATATAAAATTTACTACATGACAATTGAAAAGTTTCTCTTATTGTTTACAAAAGTTATATACAGGACAGAATAAAAAATTAATATTAAATTAGAAATATCAATAAATAAAAGTAGACGAAAAATTAAATAATGTTCGACGTATCAAATTTTCAAATAATGTTAAATACATTTTACAAAAGATTTTAAACATTTTACAAAAATTTCCTAACATTCCTTCCCCTGAAATACAATTATAATTGTCGAGTGAAATTTTTAAAGTTAAACAATATGAAAATTAAGGAAGAGAATTTAATTTTCTCGCTAAATAAGTAAAACCACCGATAATTCTTGGTTCTTGAATTTCAAATTTTTTCGTCATCAAATTTTCATATTGAACAACATGTTCTCTAACATTTTGACAAATTGCCGGTTCTCCTAAATTTTCAATGTAATAATGCGGATATTGAATAGCTTCCGAAAAATTTGTCCCGGGAATTTGACTTTCCTGAAAATATTAATATTGTTGATTACAGTGAGTTCTCGCGAGTCGTTCAAACTCGCCAGTCGTTCAACAGCTGATCAGTGTCCGATTCACGAGTCGTTCAATTTCTAGCATGCGCGCGCCGGTGCTCAGTGCTGTGTAATTTAAACAGACTAGCTCCTTCGACGGCCGCAAGCGGCCGTCTACGGTGCTAGTTTTTATATGTCCATTGTCTAAATCCATTATTTTATTAATAATAATATTTAAATTTTTTCAGTTAATAATTTGTTTATTTATATTTGAAATGTTGACGTTTTTTTGACAATGCAAAATAAGATTTATTATGTGTACTTTCTCTTAACAAAAATAAAATTTATATATTCGCGCTTTTTTTAAATAACATACGACTGCAGCACCACCTTCACATGTACAAACAATTTTAAAAACACCCTTCTATTAAGATTTTACATTCTCATTGCCCATTCTTTACTTCGATACTTTTCGATACATTCTACCTTTCCACTCCATGTCTTGTAATTTAAACGGACCAAAGTCATTGAATATTGTGTCTTTCGGGGCGATAAATATGTTTCACACATCCCTGAAATCGCCTTGGAGGCGTGGCTTATGCGTTAAACGACTCGTGAGTTTTATGATCTTGAAAATTTTCGAGAATTGAACGACTCGCGAGAACTCACTGTAGTTTATTATTAGAATTTGTCAAAAATTTCTAACTGAATTTTTTTCTTGGTGTTGCTGATTATAAATTTGATGTTTATTTTTAAAAATTAAAAATTACGGATTCAACATAGCGGCTGAAAAAGGAAAAAAATTACTCGGATTTGCTTGAAACTTGTTACTTTGGGGTTTTTAGGGTTTCTGATTATAAATATAAAGTCTGGTTTTAATATTCCAAGTTGACCCTAAAAACTCCCAAGTACTTTGTTTCAATCAATTCCGAGTGATTTTTTATTTTTTCGTCAGCCATATTGGATCCACCATTTTGAATTTTTTAAAAATAAAGTTCAGATTCGTAATCATCAAAAATCAACTTAAAAAATCTCCGAGTATAAGCAAATCCTATCAAATTAAATTGTTTTATTTTTTCTGACATTTTATAAGAATTAACAAATTCGTTATTAAAACCAATTTTACTGATTGAATAAGTAAAAATCCTACTATTTTATAATTAGAAAGGAGTGGAAAGGAGAAAAACAGAAGCAAGCATGTAAGAGTGGATGGGTAAGTGGGATACGCAAAGATTGATGGAATTTGAAAAGAAGTTCAATGAGAGAAGTAACGAGTTTGAGGAGGAAGGAGGGGTATATTATAGATGGAAGAGGTTAAAATGGATTATTGGGGAAATAAAAAGGAATATGGAAAACAAAGGAGGAACAAAAGTAGAATTCAGAAGCTGGTGGGATGAAGAATGTGAAAGGAGTAGGAAAGAATTAAGAGAATGCATAAAGGAATGGAGGAATGGTAGTATGACGAAAAGAGAGTACAATAAAAGACATAAAAAACAGGGGAGGTTAATTAGAAAGAAAATAGAAGAAGGAAGGAAACAGTATATTAAAGAGGTGGAAAAGAAATAGAAGAGGGTAGGGAATGGGACCTAATTAATAGAGAGAGGAAAAGGAGAAAAGAAATTAGGATGGAGGACTGGACAAACTATTTTAAGGGATTAAGCTGGGGGATGGGACACAGAATAAGAGGAGAAGGGAGGAAAAAGGAATTGGATGTGATACAGACGTAAATAAGTAGGAAAGAGGTAAACGAGGCTATTCGAAGCTTTAAAAGGGGTAAGGCAGCGGGGAAAGATGGAATGGAGGGGGAAAGCTTGAAATTTGGGGGGAAGTTGTAAGAGAGGAAATGTGGAAGTTGGTGAATTTGGTTTGGAATGGGGAAGCGGCATGGAAAACGGGATTAGATAGATAGATTAGATAGCACCGATCATAAAGAGGAGGTAGGAAAAAAGGGTAGAGGGTTATAGGGGGGTGACGTTGATGACTGTTGGTTACAAGGTGTGCGCAGAGGTTGGAAGAAGAAGGCTAGTGCAAAAAGTAGAGGAGCTAGGCTGCATGCCGCATAACCAAACTGGCTTCAGAAAGGAAATGGGGACGATGGACAATGTATATGTCCTGAATTATTTAGTAAATAAGAATTTGGGGAGGAGTAATGGCAAGTTGGTGGCTACATTTGTAGATCTGAAAGCAGCAATCCCATTTGTAAATAGGGGGATCTTGTATAGAGTGTTAAGAGAGAAAGGAATACAGGATGGATTAATAGAGAAAATTAAAGAACTATATGAGGATACTGAAGAAAGGGTTAAAATTGGGGACAGAATGGGGGAAGAATTCTGCTTGGGTAGAGCGCTAAGGCAGGGATGCCCCCTGAGTTCAATATTGTTTAACGTTGACATATGCGGATGATGTGGTTTTGATGGCTGATGATGAAAGTGGAATGAAATTATTAATGAAAGAGTTTGAGAAATATGTGAGAGAGAAAGATTTAAATGTGAATGTGAAGAAAACGAAAGTGCTGAGGCTTAGAAAAAAAAGGATATGGAAGAGACGAAATGGAAAATGAATGGAAAATGCGTAGAAGAGGTGAATGAGTTTTGTAATCTAGGGTATTGGTTTATGTGCAATGAAAGACAGGATTGAACCTTTAGAACTTTAGGGGCATATTAGTTTTAAAAATATCAATCACCTTCTCCTTGATATTGACAAAGTATTGTTTTTTAGATCGAGGATATTCTGTTAATTCGTTATCAAAATTTCTCATTTTCATAGGTGGCACTGGATTATTCGGATTTCGTTGATTCTCCAAACCATTGGTGGATACATTTTTTTCTGTTTCTTGACAAAGTGGTTGATGTAAAAATTCCTGAGGAATTAGTTGCGGTTCTTGAGCGCCATTTAGTTTAATAACTGGAATTTTTTTATTCAAATTCGTCAAGTACTCGAGTTTTTTTTTTTTTATTCGGTTTCTCTAATGCCTCCTTTATTATTTCCGGATCCTGCAGACCATTGTTTCGTTGCTGTGGTTGTACAATTTCCTTGTGGTAATGAAGTCGCAACAAACTGGAATTTTCCAATGTTTTTAAATTTTCTCCAACTAAACAATTTTCATCAGATCTTTGTAGAAGTGATGAATACGGAGTGAATTTTTGATCCAGTCTGTAATAGTTTTGATCATTTGAATGCAACTGACATGTCTGTTGCTGAAGCGGTGCCGCAACCAATGAATGCTGATATTGTACCAAAGGTTGATGATGTAAAGATGATTGCTGACATGGTAGTAGTGATTTTTGATTTGGTATCAATGATTGCTGGTACGGTATCAACGATTTCTGATGTGGTACCATTAACTGCTGTTCTGTTACCTCTGATTTTTGATATGGTACCATCAATTGCTGTTGTAAAATAATTTATTATAAATAAATGTATCGATAACTATATTAAAAGTAGATAAAAAATAGAAAACAATGTATTCCTACTAAAAAAAAACATAAAGTCATGAAGAGTATCGAATATCGAAACAACCGATGACACTCGAATTGAGAAGCATTAAACATAAACATAAGAAACGCATGCTATAGCAGGAAAAAAGTCATGTTGTAGATGGCACTGCGGTTGGACAATTATTTTTGGCGTTAACTTTCAAATTTAAACTGCCTCTTTCTTTTTTTAAGTGAGAAAATAAATCAATATTCCCAGGCGGCACACGATAACTAAAAGGCATCAAAATGTTAACATCTACTCAAAACGATCCTAACAAAAAAGCATGAAGGCATGGGCAAGGTCGAATATCGAAGAGAACTCGCAGCGCGATTCGGAAAAAAGCATTGGAGAAAGGCATACTCATAAGCAAAGTGCATGTTGCAGATGGAGCTGCGGTCGTCCAATTGTTAGCGCTAACTTTTAAAATGCTGATATCCTTTTTTGAAATTGATAAAAAATAAATATTTATTTTTATTCATTTTTTAATTAAAAGTAAATAAGAAAATTAAATTAACGTTATTTAATATTATAAATAACAATCAACATAAATTCTTATTCAGCATCAAATAATTAAAACTAGACAAATGGTATATATTTTTACATTAATTTATGTTTATTAAGAAAAGCAATTAGAATAAATAAATAGAAATCAATATTATTTAAAATAATAAATAATTATTAATAATAGTAACAAAGAATATAATTATAATGTAGCAAGAGTTTAAATCTAATTTAAATGTAAAGAAATTGAAGTTATTAGAATTAGAATTAATTCAAAATTAGGTACCAAACTAAATTTAGAAATGGCGTAGAACAGTTAAAGATTTTTTAATGCTTAGCTCTATTTAATGCTTAGCGTTCGCCAGTTTCGTATGCCTTACGCTTATATGTTTGTGTAAGTTTAATTGTATATTAAACACATAAAGAAAAAATAAAAATTGTAATTAATTAAAAATTAGGCAGGAAACTGAATTGACAAATGGCAGAGAATGGCAAAGGAGACGGCCGCTTGCAGCCGTCGACTGCGCTAGTAATGAATAAATAATTTATTACAATGACAAGAAAAAATAGATGGAAAAGAAAATATAAAATGAGAATTAATTAAAAAACAAATGAAACGGAAATAATAATAGAAAAGTTGAAGAATTTTAATTTTAAGTAAATGGAAGAATAAGTTGATGAAGCAAACAATTGAAGAAAAAATTAACGATGAAGATAAAAATATTTTTAAGAATAAAAAATAGAAAAAAAGAGTAAAGGAAAAATGTATTGGTAAATAAATATCTATCAAATAAATGAATAATTAAAAAACAAATGTAAAAAAAGCAGATGAAGAAGCAAAGAAAGAAGAAGAGAATATTGTTAAAGAAATTAGTTACAAACAGATTAAAGTAAAAAAGAAATACTAGTGATTTCTGATCTGCTACTATCAATTGCTGCTGTGGTACCATTGTTTTCTGATTTGGTTCCATTAATTGTTGTGGTGCCAGTGATTTCTGATCTGCTACCATCAATTGTTGTTGTGGTACCAGTGATTGGTGCTGTGGTACCACAAATTTCTGATGCATCGGTGATTGCTGATTTGGCGATTGTTGATGTACGAATGATTGCTGTCTCGGAATTAGTGATGTTTGATTCTGAATCAAAGGTTGCTGAATATACCCTTGATTATGCCCCAGTTGTTGGAAGTGATTTGCCATTGATCGTTTTTGCAACTCTGCTTGTTGATGACGTTTATGTAAACAATGCTGCCCCCGATGATGATGATGATGATGATGCATCTTTTGGTCCACATGCGAATTCTGATGATGCATTTCTGCATGACGATGACGATTTTTATTTTGCATTCGAAAATGTTGATACCGCTCACAATCAGATTGAGATTTTCCACATTGATTTTGTTCTACTCTAAAATTTTTGTCAGACAGATTTTTCTGCTCCTGCTGGTGATTCCATGTCAAACACTCAGATTTCTGATGATGTCTCTGATACTCCTGTCTCTGTCGATCCTGATGCTTCTCCTGGCATTGTCTCCAATTTTGACACTTATCATCACATCTCTGTTGATCTGACTCATCAACACCTTGACGATTATCACAATTCCAATTCGATTGTTGAATATCGAATCCGTAGCACTTGATTTTCTCCATTTTGCAGTAAGTGATCCTGGGCGGTGTTATGTGTGCCATCCAATCTGGTTTCTCGTCGATACTATTTTTTGCTGTAATCTTTTTCGAAACGTTGTTCTTGACTCTTCGAATAATCTTCTCTTCAGTTTGAGTACAACTCTCCAGATAAGCGAGCTGTTTTTTTTGTTCGTTGAGCAACAATTGAAATTGTCGCATCATCATGTCTTCGGAAAATTGTTGCTGTTGCATGGTAGTTAACAGTAGTTCCTGATCCTTGAGCATTTGTGGCGTGAAGTAGTAAACTTTATTACTTATTTTACTCCGTTGTTGCATATCTGTTGATTTTATTGTCATTTTATTGTGATTTGTGTGATTATTGTGTGAATAATTATCATTTGGGACAATTTGTTGCCTTTCTTCTGTCTCTGCTTGGAGTTGCTTCAATTCCGGATTTACTAAATCGAGAGAAAATGAAGTGAAGTGTGTTCGATTGTTAGGACTCATTTGTAAGAGATAATTATCATGTGAATACTTCTCATTCAGAGTCGCTTGACAATTATTATTAAAATTTGTCTGAGAATTATTGGAGTTGTCCTGAAAACAATTGAGATTGTCTTGAAATTTATTAGGGTTGACTTGTAAATTATTAGCACTGACCTGGAAATTATTAGTATTGACTTGCAAATTATTAGGATTAACCTGAAAATTATTGGGATTGATCTGAAAATTATTAGGATTCACCTGAAAGTTTTTGAGATTGTCCTGTAAGTTTTTAGAATTGACTTTTAAATTATTGGCATTGGCCTGGAAATTATTGGGATTTACTGTCAAATTATTAGAGTGCACTTGAAAATTATTAGAATTCATTTTCAAATTTTGATAGTAACACTTTTGACGATTCAAAGAAAAATCCTGTGGTGAAGTCATTATGTGGCAAAAATTCGAATTATAAAAATTACAAGAATTCTGTTTTTGCTCCATTGAATGATGATTTCGATCAAAAGCAATATCACGTTGCTGACAAATTGAATTATGTAATTGCTGATCCACCTGTTTGATATTTTCCATTTGCGATCGTGTTGGACATTTATCAAACAAATTATTCGAATCAATTGAATGACGTTGATGATACACTGGCGCCGACATGGATAATTGTTTCATCACTTGTTGCTTTAATTCTTTATGGGAAAATTCTTTTTGAAAATTTGTATTCTCTTTCAGATACGATTCACGATAAGTGGCACCAATTCGTCCACCAATTGGCTGCTTCTCATAGTTAGTCTTATTTTCGCAATTATCAAGAATAAATTCATTATTTTCTTCATTCTTGGTCATTTTCTCGTTTTCGGTTATTTTCCCAATTTTTTCATGTTTCTTTAAAGTTTCTGAATGTTGTATTACGGATTCTTGATTTTCTGGTGATGATATTTTTTCCGGATTTTTTTTAATTTCGGGATCAATTATTGTTTTTTGTGAATCAGTCTTTGGTTCTGAATTCGAAATATTGTCGCGATGACTTGGAAGATGGGAAACAATTGGTCTCGGCGTGGCTTTATTTCTCGATGAACATTGTTGAATTGCTGATGCTGATAAAGAATTAGGAGCAAATGATCGATAAGTTGAAAGGGATGGAGAATTTTTTTCCGTAATGAGAATACTTTCCGATTGATTTTCATTTTCAATAGGATGAAAATACGCGATATTTTTATTTTTTTTATCTTTTCTAATAAATTGAGAGTTTGAAATCATAGTCAATTTCTCATAATTACTGATTGCATCTCCATGACCGATATTTTGTCTCGTATTGCACAATAAATTTTCCCTTATTGTCGATTGTAACGAAATGTTATCATTTATCCTCTTAATCTTTTCGGGTGGAAAAGCCTTCAATCTTGGTGATGGTGATGAACGATCAATAGATTTATCATTTAGACTTAGTTTGATTTTTGGAATATTTCCTTCCAATGAACACAGTCTTTCCGAATTTGTGAACAACTTTTTACAATTACGTTTTAATGTTTGACTAGTCATAACTTTTTTCGACAATTTTTAACAAATTTAAAAATCAATTTTCTGTTTTAATTCAGATTGTTGTAAACTTTCCATAAAATGCTTTTGTGTAAAATTCTGACGATTTTCTAGTAAAAGAAGAAAAGGGTTATTTTGAAAGATAACATTGTTTTACTGTTTTTATTCAAGTTTATAAAAAATTACCTTTCGTTTAAAATGTCAAATATAAAAATTCTGCAGCAATATTTTGTCCTAGTTGTTATCACAATTACTGATTGCAAACAAAAATAAAATTATTTTCGATTTATTAATGTAAAGAATGTAAAAAACCAACTAACCAAACTGCTGTCATTATCTGTCAGTTACTAAATTCAGAGATATAATTTATATTTAAAAACAAACAAAATTACTGTTAGAATAAATTGATTAATATTAAAAATTTAAGTAATCTAATCAATATGAGAAATTAATATAAATAAAAAGAAATGAATGAAAATACAAATTCACATTAATTGAAAATGTAAATTAATGAAGAAGATTGTAACCTTTTTAAATTCGATTAATATTATGATTAAAAAAGGTTATATCTTCTTAATTAATAAATCAAAAATTTCTTAACTAATTTACATTCTTTGACTAATTATTATTATTATTATTATTATTATTTTTTTTTTTTTGCTTAGGGAATTTTTGGAAATCTGCCTACAGATACCTTGGACTCCGCACTCCAAGGTTATGTGGGGTTGGTGTGATAAAACAAAAGGAAAAAAAAAAATTCAAAAATAAATATATAAAATAGTAAATTTAATAAACTGGCGACCTACTGCCAGTCCGACCCACTAAAACCCGTAATCCTTCTTCTGGAGCCCTTTACCCTCCCTCGGAACTGTCGTAAGACTTTAGCCTTCGAGGGTAGAGCTCCAACTCTGTCGCTAATGCGACTTTCTGCTCTTCTCTGCGGTTATCCTGCGTTAATAGCCAAAAATTTAAAACCATTTCAATATAAAGCGGAATTAACAGCACAACAATAATTAAAAATAACAAATGTGTAATTAAGTGTAAAAAGTCAGAAGATAAAATTATAAACGGATATATAAAAAAAAATAAAATAAAAAATAAACTCGTATAAAAAATTGAAAACATAAAACTGTACAAAGATGAATAAAAAACAACATAAACAATTAAAAAATGTATAAGGACAAATAAATCACAAAATAAATTAATAAAAAACAAACGAACAAAATTAAAAGCTGTTTAAATTACGATTTTTGGCGGCCGTCGAGATCCTTCCTCGACATAACCGAGATTATGAAGTTCTCGACTTGCCGCCAATTCTCTTCCGACTGGGTTATCAGCGATACCATGTTCTCCGGTGTAACTTGACTGTTTACACCTTCGAACATGGCCCGCCTCTCCAAGTCCCAATTCTTGCATGAGAAGAGGGTGTGCTCCGCGTTGTCCTCAGGGAACTGGCAATATGCACACACCTCGTTCTCGCGTAATTTAAAGCGACACAGGTACGAGTTATAACACCCGTGACCTGTGAACGCCTGAGTCAAGTAATAGGAAACCTGACCGTGTTTCCTATTTATCTAGGTGGCGAGTGCCGGGATAAGGCGATAAGTCCATCGACCTTTCTCCTCACCATCCCATCTTTCTTGCCATCTTTCTATGAGCCTGTGCCTCGCTTCTTTGCGGATCAGGCACTTGCTTGGTCTTATTTCCTCATCTAAGGAACTGCTTTCTTTAGAAAAGAGAAACATTTCTTCCCTTTCCCTTGCCAAAAGATTATTATTATTATTATTATTATTTTTTTTTTTTGCTTAGGGACTTTTGGGAAATCTGCCTACGATACCTTGGATTCCGCACTCCAAGGTTATGTGGGGTTGGTATGATAAAACAAAAGGAAATATAAAAAAAAAGAAAAATAAATATATATATTATAGTAAATTTAATAAACTGGCGACCTACTACCAGCCCGACCCACTAAAACCCGTAACCCTTCTTCTGGAGCCCTTTACTCTCCCTCGGAACTGTCGTATGACTTTAGCCATCGAGGGTGGCGCTCCAACTCTGTCGCTAATGCGACTTTCTTCTTCTCTCTGCGGTTTTCCTGCGTCCATAGTTAAAAATTTAAAACTATTTCAAAATAAAAGCGGAATTAACAGCACAACAGTAATAAAAAAAAAACAAATGTTTAATTAAGTGTAAACAGTCAAAAGATAAAATTGCAAAAAGGTTTTGCTTCTTGTTTTAAGTGAGGGAGCCCACGCTGCTGCTGCGTAAAACAGCTTAGCGTGGGCAACACTAACCACCAGTCTCCTTTTCCTTTCACGTGGTCCGCGAACGTTTGGCATAAGTCGTGCCAAGTCTGACGCACACTTTATCGCCTTATTCAAGGCCGTCGCTATATGGTAATGGAAGTTTAACCTTCCATCGAGCTCCACTCCTAAATACTTAATATGTTTACTCCACTTGACCTCGAATTCGTCTATCACGATTCGTGGGAAACTATAACCACGTCTGTCTGTGACGAGCAGAGCTTCGGTTTTTTCCAAGGCCATTTGAAGACCTCTGGCATCCAGCCAGCTTTTAACTCGCCGCAGACATTCGTTCACTAATGTTCCAAAGGCTTCCTCGCTTTCGGCTGAGCACACGACCAACGCATCGTCCGCAAAGCCGATAATAACCGCGCCTTCAGGTAGACCCATTCGCAGGAAGTTATCATAGGATACATTCCACACGAATGGTCCCATTACTATTATTATTATTATTATTATTTTCCGCACTTCAAGGTTATGTGGGGTTGGTATGACAAAACAAAAGGGAATATAAAAAAAAGAAATATAAATGTATAAAGTAGTAAATTTAATAAACTGGCGACCTACTGCCAGCCGGACCCGATAAAACCCGTAACCCTTCTTCTGGAGCCCTTTACCCTCCTTTGGAACTGTCGTAAGACTTTAGCCTTCGAGGGTGGCGCTCCAACTCTGTCGCTGTTGCGACTTTCTGCTTTTCTCTGCGGTTATCCTGCGTTAATAGTTAAAAATTTTGAAACTATTTCAATACAAAAGCGGAATTAACAGCACAACAATAATTAAAAATAACAAATGTGTAATTAAGTGTAAAAAGTCAAAAGATAAAATTATAAACGGATATATAAAAAATAAACGCGTATAAAATATTGAAACCATAAAACTGTACAAAGATGAATAAAAAACACAAACAATTAAAAAATGTATAAGGACAAATAAATCACAAAATAAATTAATAAAAAACAAACGAACTAAATTAAAAGCTGTTTAAATTACGCTTTTTAGCGGCCGTCGCGATCCTTTCTCGACATAACCGAGATTATAAAGTTCTTGACTTGCCGCCAATTCTCTTTTGACTGGGTCATCAGCAATACCATGTTCTCCGGTGTAACTTGACTGTTAACACCTTCGAACATGGCCCGCCTCTCCAAGTCCCATTTCTTGCATGAGAAGAGGGTGTGCTCCACGTTGTCCTCAGGGAACTGGCAATATGCACACACCTCGTCCTCGCGTAATTTAAAGCGACACAGGTACGAGTTAAAACACCCGTGACCTGTGAACGCCTGAGTCAAATAATAGGAAACCTGACCGTGTTTCCTATTTATCCAGGTGGCGAGTGCCGGGATAAGGCGATAAGTCCATCGACCTTTCTCCTTACCATTCCATCTTTCTTGCCATCTTTCTATGAGCCTGTGCCTCGCTTCTTTGCAGATCAGGCCCTTGCTTGGTCTTATTTTCTCATCAAATGAACTTCTTTCTTTAGAAAAGAGAAACATTTCTTCCCTTTCCTTCTACAAAAGATCTGCTGGCGGGACACTTGCAAGGACCTGCACAGCACTCGTAAATACTGTCTTATATGCAGAGATGATACGCGTTGTTATCGATCTCTGCGCCGACAGTATCTTTTAACAGATGGTCACACATCTTTTACTCCTCAGGGATGGGGCCCACGCTGGTGCTGCATAGAGCATTTTAGCGTGGACGACACTCGCCACCAGTCTTTTTTTTTGTTCACGGGGTCCGCCTACATTTGGCATTAGCCGTGAAAGTTTAGCCGCACACTCGATCGCCTTATTTGATGCCGTAGCCATGTGGTGGTGGAAGTTTAACCTTCCATCCAACTCCACACCAAGATATTTAATTTGTTGACTTCACTTGACCTCGAATCCGTCTATCACGATTCGTGGGAGCTCATAACCACGTCTGTCTGTGACCAGCAGTACCTCGGTCTTTTCCAGGGCCATTTCAAGACCTCTGGTATCCAGCCAGCTTTTTGCTAGTCGCAGACATTCGTTCACCAATGTCCCAAGAGCCTCCTTACTTTCGGCAGTGCACACGAACAACGCGTCGTCCGCAAAGCCGATGATCACCGCACCTTCGGGCAGAGCCATTCGCAGAAAATCATCGTAAGATACATTCCATACAAACGGACCTACCCTCGATCCTTGAGGAGCCCCACGCTGCATCTCTTCCCTCAGAGTGCAGGTGTCTCCCTCATATATAACCCACCTATCGCTCAGATAATTATCCATTATCCGCAACAAGTAGGGCGGCATGTTTTTTTTTTTCATCGACTCGATGAGATCTTTCCATCTTGCGGAATTAAACGCGTTGCGTATGTCAATTGCTACCAACGCGCAGAAGCTCTTCTTTTTTCCAGGTCCCAACTTGTTTTTTCCTGCTTTGGCTATGTCCCCAACTGCCTGGATTACATCAACTGTGGACTTGCCTCTACGGAAACCAAATTGGTGATCGGATAGACTATTCTCTCCGGTCAAGTGGCTTTGCATTCTCTGCAGAACCATATCCTCTAGAAGTTTACCCATCGTATCCAACAGGCATATAGGCCTGTACGATGAAACCTTATCTAAAGGCTTTTCACCTTTCCTTAGGAGGACTAACCTCTGTCGCTTCCAGTCACGGAAGAACTCTCCTCTCTCAAGGCAAAGATTGAAGCATCGAAGCAGAATCTGGGGTGAAGTGTCGATTACTAACTTTAAGATCTCGTTACTTATCCCATCGATTCCAGGCGCCTTGCCTGTTTTCAATCTTTTGCCTGCTTTTTGCAGTTCACTAAGTGTGAAGAGTTCTTCCTCTTCGACTTTGCAAAAACTCCAGTCTCTTCTAAGGTATGGTTCTGCAGGAGGAAACAAAGAACTTATTATCTTTCTGACCCAATCGGGATTGTCCAGGCCGGGGGTCTTTTGCCTCGTCACTATTTTCTTAGTCACGATTTTAAAAGCCAGACCCTATGGGTCTTTATCGACTTTCTCGATTAGGTCCTTCCAGCTACGGCGTCGCGACTTGCGGATCTCTTTCTTGAGGTCCTTTTTCGCCTCCTTGAAAGCCTCTTTCAGCAAGGGATCTCCCTTAGATCGGGTATATGTCCTTCTTGCTTTGAGGCATTCCTTTCTCAAGGAGGCTAGCTCCTCTGACCACCAGTGCAAGGATTTTCTTACGGGAGTGGCGCCTTTGCGTGGCATTGACGCATTGCAAGCGGTGACTATCATGTTCCTCACCGCTTGCACCTCCCCATCCAGACTGCTCGGCCTCTTTACCCAGCCCAAGTCCTTAAAACTCTTACTTGAATTATTTGAATATTTTTTGTTGAATGTTGATTACATTTTGGAATTTTTTATTGTTTATTATTTTAATTGTAATCTCGTTTGCTCTCTTCTTTATATAACATTTTTTCTTTCTCGGATAAATCTATTTTCCATTTTTTTTATTTTTATAAACAATACACACTTTAAATATATGTCACGTTAATGCTCAATCCCTTTATGCTCACTTTTTAGAATTCAAAAATGTTTTCAATAAAAGCTTTTACCATATAATTGCCGTTTCCGAAACATGGTTGACGACAAATATGTCGAGTAATTTAGTACAATTGGATAATTATGTCCTTATCCGTAGAGATAGAAGCAGGTGCAGGGGTGGAGGAGTATGCATATATGTAAGTAAATGCCTTGAATTTTCTCTGGTGTCGGTGGGCTGTGAGGAGTCGTATCCAACCCTGGAATTTTTGTTTATTAAAGTACAAAATAAATTTGATAATGCATTAATAGGAGTGGTTTATAAACCACCAAACGCTTCATTTGGAAGTGAGTTAGAAAATCAAATTTGTTCTTTATCTCAACTTTTTAATAATGTCATAATTATGGGTGATTTTAACTGTGATTTAAACATTGTTACTCCTAGTTCCAGATACTTTAATTCTATGGTATATTCTGTGGGTATGTTTATGGTACCTCACAGCTCTACTCATCATTTAGATAACTCCAGTACTAGAATTGATGCAATGTTTGTCAGTGATCTGGATAAGGTGATATCTTGCGATCAACATTCGGTACCATTTCTGTCGAGTCATGATTTGATTGAAATCAGATTTGAGTTTGAGTTTGAGAAAAATGTGCAGCATCTTGATAATCATTCTAACTTTATTCGGAATTTGAAAACTATTCCTAAGGCAGAATTTATATCGCATTTACTGACATATAATTGGACAGACATATACTCTGAACCTGATATTAACCGTAAGGTTTTTAACCTTACTTCTTATATAACTTCTGCCTTTGATAAGTTTGCACCTCTTCATTGGCCTGCTTTCAAAAAAAGATATTCACCTTGGATGACTGATGAAATAAGAAAATTGATAAAAGATAGAAATAGACTTCGCAGAAGATTTATAAGAGGTGGGGATATTGCTGATCGGGTGAAATTTAAGAAAATTCGCAATTTAGTCCAAACTAAAATAAGGGATGCATATAATAAATATAATTATAACGTAATAAAAAATAATAATAACTCTCAGAATGTTTGGCACGTATTGCGAAAACTCAATCTAATTTCTGATAAGAAAAAAGTAACTAGTATTAATTTTCAAGTGCATGAATTTCTGGATGTTTTCTCCTATACTAACTCTAAGGTGCCCTGCTCCCTCTCTGCTGCACAGGTTTCAAATAATATTAATATTTTTGATGATAATAAATTCTTTTTTTCCGATATCTCTCCAGAAATCTTTCTTAATACCCTTGCTTCTATTAAATCAAAGACGATGGGCCCTGATTGTATATCTGTTGAGATGATTAGGTTGACTCTTCCAGTCATCTTTCCTGTTCTGATACATATATACAATTATTCCCTTCAAACAGGAATATTTCCAAATATATGGAAAATGAGTGATGTTCGTCTTATACCTAAAGTTCAAAGTCCAAAATCACTAACTGACTATAGACCTATTTCCTTGGTATGTACTATGTCTAAGCCTTTTGAAAAAATAGTATGCAAGCAGTTAACAGAGTTTTTAACATCCAATGATTTATTAGAGCCTCTGCAATCGGGCTTTCGCTCTAAACACAGTACATGTACTGCTTCATTAAAATTCTTAACTGATATTAAACTCGCTATGGATTCAAAACAGGTCACTGTCGTAGTGTTTTTTGATTTTTCAAAGGCATTTCCTTCTGTGCTTCATAGTTTGCTAATTAATAAGTTGTATTCCTTTAAATTATCTAAATCAGTCTGTAAATGGTTCGAGTCTTATCTGAGTTTTAGATTTCAGAGGGTGGTTGATGGGTGTGGTAACTTCTCTGAGTGGGACAATGTTAAATGCGGTGTCCCACAGGGTGCTTCACTCTCATCGTTGCTTTTTAATTTGTTTATCTCAGACTTGGGAAATGGTTTAAAATATTGTAAATATCATAAGTATGCCGATGATTTCAAGTTTTATTTATCTGGTCCATTGTCGTTGCTCCCAGACTTGTTAAAAAAGATACAAATTGATATCAATTATGTTGTACAGTGGGCAAGCGAGAATGGACTTGTTCTCAACTCTGATAAGACTCATGCCATGCTTATAAAATCATCCATTAATTCTTCAACTGCAACTTTTCCCCCTCTTATGGTAGGAGAGAACCCTATTGTTTTTAAAGAAACAGTTAAGGATTTGGGATTAATGTTAAACTCTAATCTATCATGGAAGGAACATGTTGGTAACATTACTCGTAATACATACATGATATTACAGCAACTTAATAGAAGCAAGGACTTACTTCCAACTGAAACTAGACTTTTACTTGTCAAATCACTTATTCTCCCATTTTTTGATTATTGCTGCCCAGTTTATGATGATATTACGGATGACTTAAATTCTAAACTGGAGAGATCTTTAAATGCTTGCATACGTTTTGTTTATAATCTACCCAAAAGTGAGCATATTTCAAATTTCAGGGTAAAAGCTGGTCTATTAAATGTTGCAACTAGGAGACAATATTTCATGGGAAATTTACTATACTCTATTATTAATAATAAAATCCCTAGGTATCTTTATGATTTCCTTGAATTCAAGAATACTAAAGAAATGATTAATGGTAAACTCCGAGAAAGAAAATCGGTTTTAAAAATACCTTCTCATCGTACCTGTAAGATGCAAAAGACTTTTATAGTTAGAAGTGTTAGGCTTTGGAATAAAATTCCAGCTAATATTAGAGATGCGTCGAGTCAATTCATATTTAAAAAAATGTTTTTTGATTTCTTGATAAAATGTAATAATAATTTGTTTAATATAACATATTGGTAAAATTGTTATTTTTTTGTGATTTAGATTATGTAATATTCTTTTGTTATAGTTAAATATTTTAGAAATAACCAATATTATATGCGTTCTTGTTACTATATTAAATACCATTCGAAATATACTATATTTTTGTTATCTGCCGAATTAAATTTTTATATTCATGTATTTGTTCCTTAGAGGGCTTTCAACCCTAGGAACTCGATTATTGTAAAATAATAAATAAATAATGTTGAAAAGACAAAACTGTATAAAGATGAATGAAAATTACAAAACAATTAAAAAAAATGAATAAGGACAATTAAATCACAAAATAAATTAATAAAAAGCAAACAAAACAAATTAAAAGCTGTTTAAATTACGCTTTTTGGCTTTCTGTCAAGGCCTTTGCAGGATCGGGTCACGTGTCCATATGTAAGGCACTTTCGGCACCTCACAACTTCCAGATGCTCTCTGACTTGGACGTTTAGCCATCCTCTTCTCACTTTGCCGATCTTGAGCAGAGTCTGACTATCAGCCTCTGCCAGGCGGACCAACGCGACTTTTGTGCCACTAAAACGTGGCAGAAGTCTGCACACTATGTCCATGTCAGGCTTCCCCAATTTCTCCCTCAAAACTGAAACTACATCCTCCTCAGTCGTAGTTTCATCGAGGCCGTTCAATTCCAGACACCTCTTATTTACAAGAGCCGTAACCTTGGCCCTACCATGTGAGGCCGAGACCAGAGCCCCCGCAAACTTCAAGGTGTCACCGCCCTTTCTCACAACGAGGAGAACATCTTTATTGAGTGCCCTTCTGATCCTAAGAACCTCAATATTGGACTCTTTAGGCCTCACAGAGCGTTTCATTTCAGTCACGATCTCAGCGATAGCCTTTGGGTTTTTCGCTGAGATCCTTACTGCCTCTGTATTTCTCGGCTTTGAAGGATACTTTTGGAGCTCCCTCTCTTCTTTCTTTTTTAAGGCCTTCTTTTTGGCCTTTGTCTTTTTAACGATGACAGCGGCAAAGCCGTCGCCATCCACTGTGTCATCCTGTAAGCTAACTGAAGCGTAAGTCTCTTTGACTTTTTTCTCGGCTTTTTCTCCACTACAGGTACTTCCTCGCACTTCCTCTTCTCAGACTAGCCATTAGGATGTGGACTCGCTTCTGGACCATTCCCGCTTCTCCGGCGCTTTCTATCATTAGTTGCACCGCTCGGACTCGCCACAGCACGCCTCTGTGATGGTGATACACAGTTTGCGTTTGTTGGCTCTGGGATTATGAAGGGCTCGGGGATAAATCGCATGTTCCTGCGAATTATTTCGTGCACCTTTCCTAACGCCACCATTCCGTCCTGGACGTCCTTGCTAATGTTTTTCTGCTTTTTGCAGGCCCGCCACATACCCTCGAGTATTTTAGGCATTAGTTCGACCTGCTCTACAACATTTTTTTGGAAACTGTTAAGTCCCTTCTCCGCAGAATTTTCGTTTTGGCCCCCCCCCTAAAATCCGTGGGGCCTGCGACGGTCTTTGAAAGACAGACGGGAGTATTGCCCCCTTGCGGGGTTCCTCCTTGGGGTAATTCATTTACACTTTGACTCATCTTCATTAATTTTTGGTTTTTCTTTTATCAGGGAACCACCCTGTTGGTTGTCCTTTAGTGAAAAGCCCCGCCACGACGGCAAGGTCTACCGAACATATCCAAGATGACAGTCGTGTCAATGATGTTCGGCAGCGGATCCACTTCTCCCAGCACATCAAAGAAATCAATGGCATTTGGCAGTGGATCCGCTTCTCCCAGCAAGTAAAAGACATCGATGATGTTCGGTAGTGGACAACCATCGGCGGGGATTATTATTATCATTATTATTATCATTATTTTTTTTTGCTTAGGGACTTTTGGGATATCTGCCTACAGATACCTTGGATTCCGCACTCCAAGGTTATGTGCGGGTATGCAGATCCATTCGCAGAAAATCACCATAAGATACATTCCATACAAATGGACCCACCCTCAAGCCTTGAGGAGCCCCACGCTGCATCTCTTCCCTGAGAGTGCAGGTGTCTCCCTCATATATATAATATATATATATATATATATATATATATATATATATATATATATATAAAACCCACCTGTCGCTAAGATAATTATCCATTATCCGCAACAAGTAGGGCGACATGTTCGTGTGAATTGCCGAAAGTGAGGAGGCTCTTGGGACATTGGTGAACGAATGTCTGCGACTTGCAAAAAGCTGGCTGGATACCAGAGGTCTTGAAATGGCCCTGGAAAAGACCGAGGCACTGCTAGTCACAGACAGACGTGGTTATAAGCTTCCACGAATCGTGATAGACGGATTCGAGGTCAAGTGGAGTCAACAAATTAAATATCTTAGTGTGGAGTTGGATATAAGGTTAAACTTCCACCACCACATGGCTACGGCGTCAAATAAGGCGAACGAGTGTGCGGCTAATCTTTCACGGCTAATGCCAAATGTTGGCGGACCCCGTGAACAAAAACGGAGACTGGTGGCGAGTGTCGCCCACGCTAAAATGCTCTGGGATGCAGGTCTCCTTCCCAGATAGAAAAGAGCATAACGACTATTAAGTCTAATTCACAACTAAAGAATTGCAAGTTTCACTAATTTCATTTGAAACGAATTGTAAATTGAACGAAATTCGTTGCTTCTGTAATGACATTTAACCTAATGTGAATGTAAACAAATCATATTTATAAAGAATTATAATAATCAATACTTTTAAATTACTGTGATTAGTGTCAGTTTAATTATTTATGTAACAAAATTGTTTAATCTTATAAATTTCTAGTTTTATAAAGTAGATTAAATATAAGCGTAGTTTTAAATAAATTAGTTTCTTTAGAATAAATATTTAAAATAATAATTTTGTAAACGAATCAATAATAAATATTAATTTCGAATTTTAAATGTTTATTATTGCGAATTTTCTTAATTGAGTAATATTTATTGACATAATTTCAATTTTTGTTAGGTAATAATGAAAGTAATTTTTAAATGCTGAATTAATTAAAGATTTCAAATTTAATTTTAAAGAAATTTGAATTAACTTAATTATAGTTGACACTGTTTTCCTTGTAACGTAATATTATTTTTGACAAAATCTAATGATTTGTAATTCACAATAAATCGAATTCTCTCCAAACCTAAAAAGCAATATTTTATCTACTGAATTAGTTATGACTTAATTTTAGAGAATACATTTTTACAGTAATAATTATATTAATGAAATAGAAATGAACTTAATTTTTAAATGCAAAAATGACAATCGGGATGAATCTTTTTGGATCATATATAAAAGTTGGAATAATATCTGTTTGCAACAATTAATCATTGAGATAATTTATAAATGTCCAATTTGTTTCAAATTCTATTTAAAACTTGTTTGAATATTGATTTAACCTTTTTTCATTTTGACAAATTATTTTTTAATACAATGTGAACTTTTACGAAATTTAATATTGCATATTTTTTTAGGAATCGAAAGTTTGTATAACCTAAAAACAATGTTTATGAATCTGTGTTTTTAATAAATTTAATATTTTTTAATTAATTTATAACAAAATTATAATATTAAAAATTAAATTTTAATGTAATGTTTAAGTATACATTATGTAAATTAATATAAACTAATTTTTATTATTAATAAATGTAATTAAATGTATAATAAACTGAATCGTTGTATAGTGTAATTTTTATTTGTTTTATTTTATATTTTCTATATATCTAATTATATCAAATAGTTTTTTATTCAAGCAGTACCTATCAGAATGTCTTTTTGCCATAACTTTAGTATAAAAAAATTTTTTTTTGAAATATTTTTTTTTGATAGAATTTGAAAGTTTTACAAAATTAATTCAACTAAAGTACACTTTGAAATAAAATCAGTTTTTTAGAATTATTTTTTAGAGTAATTTCAATATTGATGAAATGAAAACTAACCTATTTTTAAAATGTATTAATGATATCTGAAACCAATTCTTTTACTTTAAAATTGTAGTTTTTACAAATTTCTTGTTTAATGTAAATTAAAAATAGCATAACCTTAAAATATTTGATTTATGATTTATGAGATTTTTAATTTTGACATTATTTAATTTAACTTAATATTTAATTTATCTTATCATATTTTAATCTAATGATAATATAAATAAAATGTAATGTTACATATTTAATAATTAATTCATCTGTTAAATAATCGAAAAATAATGTTTCAGAATTCTTATATACCATAAATTGGATAGTACTGAATTAATATACACAAGTATTTTATTAATCCAAAATAAATTTTACACTAAAGTTTAATATAACAAATTATAAATTTATTTACATTATTATTTACTGAAATTTAACAAAAAATAATTTCCCATATACCGAATTGTAATTTGGCATTATTTTTAATTGTCTTATTTTACATTTTCTATAACTTGTTTTATGTCAAAGTTTTATTTTATTTTATTTTTTTTTTTTCAAAGTTTTATCTTTGACATAAAACAAGTTATAGAAAATGTAAAATAAGACAATTAAAAATAATGCCAAATTACAATTCGGTATATGGGAAATTATTTTTTGTTAAATTTCAGTAAATAATAATGTAAATAAATTTATAATTTGTTATAATAAACTTTAGTGTAAAATTTATTTTGGATTAATAAAATACTTGTGTATATTAATTCAGTACTATCCAATTTATGGTATATAAGAATTCTGAAACATTATTTTTCGATTATTTAACAGATGAATTAATTATTAAATATGTAACATTACATTTTATTTATATTATCATTAGATTAAAATATGATAAGATAAATTAAATATTAAGTTAAATTAAATAATGTCAAAATTAAAAATCTCATAAATCATAAATCAAATATTTTAAGGTTATGCTATTTTTAATTTACATTAAACAAGAAATTTGTAAAAACTACAATTTTAAAGTAAAAGAATTGGTTTCAGATATCATTAATACATTTTAAAAATAGGTTAGTTTTCATTTCATCAATATTGAAATTACTCTAAAAAATAATTCTAAAAAACTGATTTTATTTCAAAGTGTACTTTAGTTGAATTAATTTTGTAAAACTTTCAAATTCTATCAAAAAAAAATATTTCAAAAAAAAAATTTTTTATACTAAAGTTATGGCAAAAAGACATTCTGATAGGTACTGCTTGAATAAAAAACTATTTGATATAATTAGATATATAGAAAATATAAAATAAAACAAATAAAAATTACACTATACAACGATTCAGTTTATTATACATTTAATTACATTTATTAATAATAAAAATTAGTTTATATTAATTTACATAATGTATACTTAAACATTACATTAAAATTTAATTTTTAATATTATAATTTTGTTATAAATTAATTAAAAAATATTAAATTTATTAAAAACACAGATTCATAAACATTGTTTTTAGGTTATACAAACTTTCGATTCCTAAAAAAATATGCAATATTAAATTTCGTAAAAGTTCACATTGTATTAAAAAATAATTTGTCAAAATGAAAAAAGGTTAAATCAATATTCAAACAAGTTTTAAATAGAATTTGAAACAAATTGGACATTTATAAATTATCTCAATGATTAATTGTTGCAAACAGATATTATTCCAACTTTTATATATGATCCAAAAAGATTCATCCCGATTGTCATTTTTGCATTTAAAAATTAAGTTCATTTCTATTTCATTAATATAATTATTACTGTAAAAATGTATTCTCTAAAATTAAGTCATAACTAATTCAGTAGATAAAATATTGCTTTTTAGGTTTGGAGAGAATTCGATTTATTGTGAATTACAAATCATTAGATTTTGTCAAAAATAATATTACGTTACAAGGAAAACAGTGTCAACTATAATTAAGTTAATTCAAATTTCTTTAAAATTAAATTTGAAATCTTTAATTAATTCAGCATTTAAAAATTACTTTCATTATTACCTAACAAAAATTGAAATTATGTCAATAAATATTACTCAATTAAGAAAATTCGCAATAATAAACATTTAAAATTCGAAATTAATATTTATTATTGATTCGTTTACAAAATTATTATTTTAAATATTTATTCTAAAGAAACTAATTTATTTAAAACTACGCTTATATTTAATCTACTTTATAAAACTAGAAATTTATAAGATTAAACAATTTTGTTACATAAATAATTAAACTGACACTAATCACAGTAATTTAAAAGTATTGATTATTATAATTCTTTATAAATATGATTTGTTTACATTCACATTAGGTTAAATGTCATTACAGAAGCAACGAATTTCGTTCAATTTACAATTCGTTTCAAATGAAATTAGTGAAACTTGCAATTCTTTAGTTGTCAATTAGACTTAATAGTCGTTATGCTCTTTTCTATCTGGGAAGAAGACCTGCACCCCAATGCTCTATGCAGCACCAGCGTGGGTCCCATCCCTAAGGAGTAAAAGATGTGTAACCATCTGTGAAAAGGTACTGTCTGCGCAGAGATCGATAACAACGCGTATCATCTCTGCATATAAGACGGTATCTACGAGTGCTGTGCAGGTCCTTGCAAGTGTCCCGCCAGCAGATCTTTTGGCGAGGGAAAGGGAAGAAATATTTCTCTTTTCTAAAGAAAGCAGTTCCTTAGATGAGGAAATAAGACCAAGCAAGGGCCTGATCCGCAAAGAAGCGAGGCACAGGCTCATAGAAAGATAGCAGGAAAGATGGGATGGTGAGGAAAAAGGTCGATGGACTTATCACCTTATGCCGGCACTCGCCACCTGGATAAATAGGAAACACGGTCAGGTTTCCTATTACTTGACTCAGGCGTTCACAGGTCACTGGTGTTTTAACTCGTACTTGTGTCGCTTTAAATTACGCGAGAACGAGGTGTGTGCATATTGCCAGTTCCCTGAGGACAACGTGGAGCACACCCTCTTCTCATGCAAGAAATGGGACTTGGTGAGGCGGGCCATGTTCGAAGGTGTTAACAGTCAAGTTACACCGGAGAACATGGTATCGCTGATGACCCAGTCAAAAGAGAATTGGCGGCAAGTCGAGAACTTCATAATCTCGGTTATGTCGAGGAAAGATCTCGACGGCCGCCAAAAAAGCGTAATTTAAACAGCTTTTAATTTGTTTTGTTTGTTTTTTATTAATTTATTTTGTGATTTATTTGTCCTTATACAATTTTAATTTATTCCGTTTTATGTTTTTAATATAATATACGCGTTTATTTTTTTTTATTGTTTTATTGGTTCTTTTTTTTATATATCCGTTTGCAATTTTATCTTTCGACTGTTTACACTTAATTAAACATTTGTTTTATTATTGTTGTGCTGTTAATTCCGCTTTTATATTGAAATAGTTTTAAATTTTTAACTATTAACGCAGGATAACCGCAGAGAAAATCAGAAAGTCGCATTAGCGACAGAGTTGGAGCGTTAACCTCGAAGGCTAAAGTCTTACGACAGTTCCGAGGAAGGGTAAAGGGCTCCAAAAGAAGGGTTACGGGTTTTAGTGGGTCGGGCTGGTAGTAGGTCGCTAGTTTGTTAAATTTATTATAACATTTATTTTTTTTTATATTTTCTTTTGTTTTTTTTATCATACCAACCCCACATAACCTTGGAGTGCGGAATCCAAGGTATCTGTAGGCAGATTTCCCAAAAGTCCCTAAGCAAAAAAAATTATTATTATTATTATTATTATTATTATTATTATTTTTTTTTTCGAGGGAAGTGGAAAATCTGCAAACAGATACCAAGAAGCCCGTACTTCCTGGTTATGTGGGGATGGCAGCTCATGCCGACCCACTAAAAACCACACCCTTACTCCAGACCATAACATCCACTTGCGGAACTACCTTTTGGCTTCCAACTTCGCAAGCAGTGGTCCCCTTTTAAGAAAAAATTTCTTCCATTTCCAGGATCCTATAAACCGGAGGCACGTGAGGGAGAGAGGAGACTAAAGTTTGTCTCCTCCCGCCATCGCGCGCCCCTAGCTGAGCTTCGGGATTCTCCGTTTCTACTTCCTCCTGCCATCCATAGCTTTAGTCCTCATTATTAGATTAATGAATGACTCGATATGGTGCCAGGATTCAGCGCTTTTTAACATAATAGAGACCATGTTGTCAGCGGTGAATTGAGTTTTCACCGCGTCAAACATGGCTCTTCTAAGTTCACTCCATTGCCCGCAGAAGAAGAGGGTGTGTTCCGCGTCGTCAATTTCAGCGTCGCAATACACACATTTTGCCTCTTCTCTGATCTTGAATCTATGGAGGTATTGACCGAAGCAACCATGCCCTGACAATGCTTGTGTAAGGTAATAGGTAATATTCCCCGTGCTTTCTTTGTAACCAGGTGGCGAGGTGAGGAATCAGGCGGTATGTCCAC
The DNA here is from genome assembly GCA_032872505.1 of Leptopilina syphax. Lineage (NCBI taxonomy): Eukaryota > Metazoa > Arthropoda > Insecta > Hymenoptera > Figitidae > Leptopilina > Leptopilina syphax. The sequence goes on along the minus strand of CM065468.1, from coordinate 41,971,523 downwards.
CTTCCTTTGGATTCCCCATCCCATCTTCCTTGCCAATTTTCAACGAGTCTGCTTCTTGCCGCTTTTTCGGATAGCCAATTTTCGGCTACCGCTGTTTCTTTGTTCCTGCGAGCTATCTCGGTCTTTGTTGAGTAAAAAGACTTCCTGCCTTTCTCTCGCCAACAGGTCTGTTGGCGGAAGGCTCGCAAGAACTAGAACAGCGCAAGCAGACACCGTTCTATAGGCCGAGACTACTCTCCGTGCCGAACTAATTTGCACAGAGATTAATTCGTCCAAGATGCCGCGGGTCTTAAGGGCTTCCACCCACGCAGGGGCAGCATAAAGCTGCTTTGATAGACCCACGGTCGCCACCAAGCGCCGTTTCTTTTCCCTGGGACCACCGATGTTAGGCATTAGCCGTGATAGACTGCGCATACATTCGGCGGCTTTGAGTGCTATGATGTTAGTATGTTGGCTAAAGTTTAACCTTTTATCCAACAGCACTCCCAGGTACTTTAAATTTTTTCCCCATGAGACTTCTATTCCTCCCACTTTTACCTTTGGAGCATCAAAAACTCTCCGATCTGTGACGAGCAAGGCTTCGGTCTTTTCCAAAGACATTTGCAAGCTGTGCTTTTTAAGCCAACGCTCAGCCCGCCGCAGACCTTCGGTGAGCTTTATCTCAAGGACCTTGGTCTCCAGTGCACAACACACTAGAATTACGTCATCCGCGAAGCCGACCAAAAACGTATCCTCGGGTAACTCCATCCTCAGGAAATCGTCATACATAACGTTCCATATGAATGGACCTACCTTTGATCCTTGGGGAGCTCCGCATGTCATTTCTTCCTTGAGATGACATGCATTGCTCTCGTATACCACCCATCTGTCGCTAAGATAGTTGTCTATCATTCGCAACAGATAGGTGGGTACCCCTTTACGTTTTAGCGCCTTGATGCAGTTGTCCCATCTCGCGGAATTAAACGCATTCCGTATGTCAATGGACACAAGAGCACAAAATCCTTTCTTCTTGCCCTCTTTGGCTTTCTTCGCCTGGTTAACCACAGTAAGAATTGCATCCACTGTTGACCGGCCTTTCCGAAAGCCAAACTGGTTTTCTGATAGGCTATTTTCGCCTACCAGGAATTGTTGAAGTCTCTCTAGAACCAAACCCTCTAGAAACTTACCCATCGTATCCAATAAACAAATTGGTCTGAACGATGAGACGTTATCCAGAGGTTTATCCCCTTTTCTAAGAAGGACTAATCTCTGCGTTTTCCAGTCCCCGATAAACTCTCCAGCTTTTAAACATGCGTTAAAGACGTTGAGAAGCAGCTCGGGATAGACAGCGACCACCTCTTTGAGGATCTCGCTGGGTATCCCGTCTCTACCTGGAGCTTTTCCGCTCCTCAACCCCTTCGACACCCTTCTCAGTTCATCAAGCGTGAAGAGCTCCTCCTCTTGAACTACACAGAGAGTGTAGTCCTCTCTAGGGGTAGGTTCCACTTGGGGAAACAGCGCTTGTATGATCTTACGGACCCAATGCGGATTATTATTATTATTATTATTATTATTATTATTATTATTATTATTATTATTATTATTATTATTATTATTATTATTTTTTTTTTTTTTTTTTTTTTTTTTTTTTTTTTTTTTTTTTTTTTTTTTTTTGCTTAGGGACTTTTGGGAAATCTGCCTACAGATACCTTGGATTCCGCACTCCAAGGTTATGTGGGGTTGGTAAAATAAGAAAAAAAAAGGGAATATAAAAAAAAAAGATAAATAAAGAAATGTTATAAGAAATTTAATTAACTGGCGACCTACTACCAGCCCGACCCACTAAAACCCGTAACCCTTCTTTTGGAGCCCTTTACCCTCCCTCGGAACTGTCGTAAGACTTTAGCCTTCGAGGGAGGCGCTCCAACTCTATCGCTGCTGCGACTTTGTTCTGTGTCTGCGGTTCTCCTGCGTCAATAGTTAAAAAATTTAAAACTATTTCAATATAAAAGCGGAATTAACAGCACAACAACAATAAAAAACAAAATTTTTTAAGAAGTTTAAAAAGTCAAAAGATAAAATTACAAACGGATATATAAAAAAAGAAAAAATAAACGCGTATAAAATATTGAAAACAAAACTGTACAAACATGAATAAAAAAAACACACACAATTAAAAAATGTATATGGACAAATAAATCACAAAATAAATTAATAAAAAACAAATAAACAAATTAAAAGCTGTTTAAATTACGCTTTTTGGCGGCCGTCGAGATCCTTCCTCGACATAACCGAGATTATGAAGTTCTCGACTTTCCGCCAATTATCTGCTGACTGGGTCATCAGCGATACCATGTTCTCCGGTGTAACTTGACTGTTTACACCTTCGAACATGGCCCGCCTCTCCAAGTCCCATTTCTTGCATGAGAAGAGGGTGTGCTCCGCGTTGTCCTCAGGGAACTGGCAATATGCACACACCTCGTCCTCGCGTAATTTAAAGCGACACAGGTACGAGTTAAAACACCCGTGACCTGTGAGCGCCTGAGTCAAATAATAGGAGACTTCTCCATGTTTTCGGTTTATCCAGGTGGTGAGTGTTGGAATCAGACGATAGGTCCATCTACCCTTTTCCTCCCTATCCCATCTGTCCTGCCATGTCTCGATAAGTCTGTTTCTCGCGTATTTGCGGATGTAGTCCTTGCTAGGTCTTTTCTCTTCTGGGTACTCGGGATTATTTCTTCTTTTAAAAAGAAGAAATACTTCCTCCCTTTCCCTTGCCATAAGATCTGCCGGCGGGACACTTGCAAGGACTTGCACAGCGCTCGTCGAGACCGTCTTATACGCAGAAACGATACGGGTAGTAACACATCTCTGCGCAGACAGCATATTATCGCAAATGGTTTTGCTTCTTGTTTTAAGTGAGGGAGCCCACGCTGCTGCTGCGTAAAACAGCTTAGCGTGGGCAACACTAACCACCAGTCTCCTTTTCCTTTCACGTGGTCCGCGAACGTTTGGCATAAGTCGTGCCAAGTCTGACGCACACTTTATCGCCTTATTCAAGGCCGTCGCTATATGGTAATGGAAGTTTAACCTTCCATCGAGCTCCACTCCTAAATACTTAATATGTTTACTCCACTTGACCTCGAATTCATCTATCACGATTCGTGGGAAACTATAACCACGTCTGTCTGTGACGAGCAGAGCTTCGGTTTTTTCCAAGGCCATTTGAAGACCTCTGGCATCCAACCAGCTTTTAACTCGCCGCAGACATTCGTTCACCAATGTCCCAAGGGCTTCCTCGCTTTCGGCTGAGCACACGACCAACGCATCGTCCGCAAAGCCGATGATGACCGCGCCTTCAGGTAGACCCATTCGCAGGAAGTTATCATAGGATACATTCCAGGAGAGGCGTTTTCGACACGGTGCTTCCTGTCTTCCACCATTTCCTGTGTCTCCCACTGAGACTGAAAACTCGATGTACTGGTGGTCACTTGCGGTATACTCCTCAGAGACTCGCCATTCGTTAATGCGTCTGAATAGAGGAGATGATGCAATCGTAAGATCAATGATCGATCCAATTGCACCCCTCCTAAACGTCCATGTCCTTCCCCGGTTCACAATCGTTAAATTGCTCCTGGAGACCATTTCTCCGATCACTCTGCCTCTTTTATCGAGCCTTGACTCGCCCCACTCCGGCGACTTAGCATTAAAATCCCCGGTGACGAGTACATCCAGCTTGGATTCTCTAAGGCTCGACTCGAGTTCCTGAATGTCATCTTCGAAGTCCGTCAGTGCATCGTTTGGCGAGAAGTAGCAGCTGTACATACGTATGCCCGCAGCCTCTACCCAAACGAATCCACTGCTCGTCTCCAGATACCTTGCAACCCGCAGCTCAGGATTGCACACTTGAACAGCGGCCCTACCTGATTTATCCTGGTACCAGGGAGCGAGATCGTTTTTCCTGTGTTGCTCGCTGCAGAACAGGATGTCGATCCCTTTTTCCTTGACCGTCTGCATCAGGAGGGCCTGCGCCGTCCTGCAGGTGTGCAGGTTGACCTGCAGAAACTTTAAGGGTTTGCCTTTTTATGCCTCTGCAGCAATTCCCTGTAAACCGGACAAGAGCTTTTCCCGGATATATGGACAATATCTGTCTTTCCTAAATCTGTGCATGTTAAACACTTAGGTTGTTCGACGGAACAGTTCTTTGCCATGTGACCCTCACCGCCGCATCTCCGACAGTTTTTAGTTCTGTCGGGGCCTTTGCATGATCGGGTCACGTGTCCATATGTAAGGCACTTTAGGCACCTCACAACTTCCAGATGCTCTCGGACTCGGACGTTTAACCATCCTATTCTTACCTTGCCGATCTTCAGCAGAGTCTGACTATCAGTCTCTGCCAGGCGGACCAACGCAACCTTTGTGCCACTAAAACGTGGCAGAAGTCTGCACACTATGTCCGTGTCAGGCTTCCCCAATTTCTCCCTCAAAACCGAAACCACATCCTCCTCGGTCGTAGTTTCATCGAGGCCGTTCAATTCCAGACACCTCTTGTTTACAAGAGCCGTAACCTCGGCCCTATCATGCGAGGCCGAGGCCAGAGCCCTCGCAAATTTTAAGGTGTCACCTCCCTTTTTCACGACCAGGAGAACATCTTTATTAAGTGCCCTCCTGATCCTGAGAACCTCTATATTTGACTCTTCAGGCTTCACAGTGCGTTTTCATTTCAGTCACGATCTCAGCGATAGCCTTTGGGTTTTTCGCTGAGATCCTTACTGCCTCTGTATTTCTCGGCTTTGAAGGATACTTTTGGAGCTCCTTCTCTTGTTTCTTTTTTAAGGCCTTCTTTTTGGCCTTTGCCTTTTTATCGATGACAGCGGCAAAGCTGTCGCCATCTACTTTGTCATCCTTTGAGACCACTGAAGCGTGAGTCTCTTTGACTATTTTCTCGGCTGCTCCTCCACTACCTGGCTCCAACGGAAGGGTTTGCGTAGGTACTTCCTCGCACTTCCTCTTCTCAGACTGGCCATCAGGATGTGGACTCGCATCCGGACTATTCCCGTTTCTTGGGCGCTTCTTATCATTAAATGCACCGCTCTGACCCGCCGCAGCACGCTTGTGTGATGGTGTTACACAGTTCGCGTTTGTTGGCTCTGGGATTATAAAGGGCTCGGGGATAAATCGCATGTTCTTGCGAATTATCTCGTGCACCCTTCCCAACGCCAACATTCCGTCCTGGACGTCCTTGCTAATGTTTTTCTGCTTTTTGCAGGCCCGCCACATACCGTCGAGTATTTTAGGCATTAGTTCGACCTGCTCTACAACATTTTTTTGGAAACTGTTAAGTCCCTTCTCCGCAGAATTTTCGTTTTGGCCCCCCCCAAAATCCGTGGGGCCTGCGACGGTCTTTGAAAGATCGACGGGAGTATTGTCCCCTTGCGGGGTTCCTCCTTGGGGTAATTCATTTGAACTTTGACTCATCTTCATTAGTATTTTGGTTTTTATGTCAGGGAACCACCCTGTTGGTTGTCCTTTAGTGAAAAGCCCCGCCACCACGGCAAGGTCTACCGAACATATCCAAGATGCCAGTCGTGTCTGGCAGCGGACCCACTTCTCCCAGTACATCAAAGAAGTCAATGACATTTGGCAGTGGATCCGCTTCTCCCAGCACGTGAAAGACATCTATGATGTTCGGTAGTGGACAACCCGGCGGGGATTATTATTATTATTATTATTATTATTATTATTATTATTATTATTATTATTATTATTATTATTATTATTATTATTATTATTATTATTATTATTATTATTATTATTATTATTATTATTATTATTATTATTATTATTATTATTATTATTATTATTATTATTATTATTATTATTATTATTATTATTATTATTATTATTATTATTATTATTATTATTATTATTATTATTATTATTATTATTATTATTATTATTATTATTATTATTATTATTATTATTATTATTATTATTATTATTATTATTATTATTATTATTATTATTATTATTATTATTATTATTATTATTATTATTATTATTATTATTATTATTATTATTATTATTATTATTATTATTATTTTTTTTTTTTTTTTTTTTTTTTTTTGCTTAGGGAATTTTGGGAAATCTGTTTACAGATACCTTGGATTCCGCACTCCAAGGTTATGTGGGGTTGGTAAAATAAAAAAAAGGGAATTTAAAAAAAAAAAAGGATAAATAAATAAATGTTATAATAAATTTAATAAACTGGCGACCTACTACCAGCCCGACCCACTAAAACCCGTAACCCTTCTTTTGGAGCCCTTTACCCTCCCTCGGAACTGTCGTAAGACTTTAGCCTTCGAGGGAGGCGCTCCAACTCTATCGCTGCTGCGACTTTGTTCTGTGTCTGCGGTTCTCCTGCGTCAATAGTTAAAAAATTTAAAACTATTTCAATATAAAAGCGGAATTAACAGCACAACAACAATAAAAAACAAAAATTTTAAGAAGTTTAAAAAGTCAAAAGATAAAATTATAAACGGATATATAAAAAAAAATAAAAATAAACGCGTATAAAATATTGAAAACATAAAATTGTACAAAGATGAATAAAAAAAAACAAAACAAATTAAAAAAAAATGTATAGGGACAAATAAATCACAAAATAAATTAATAAAAAACAAACAAACAAATTAAAAGCTGTTTAAATTACGCTTTTTGGCGGCCGTCGAGATCCTTCCTCGACATAACCGAGATTATGAAGTTCTCGACTTGCCGCCAATTCTCTTCCGACTGGGTCATCAGCGATACCATATTCTCCGGTGTAACTTGACTGTTTACACCTTCGAACATGGCCCGCCTCTCCAAGTCCCATTTTTTGCATGAGAAGAGGGTGTGCTCCGCGTTGTCCTCAGGGAACTGGCAATATGCACACACCTCGTTCTCGCGTAATTTAAAGCGACACAGGTACGAGTTAAAACACCCGTGACCTGTGAGCGCCTGAGTCAAATAATAGGAAACCTGACCGTGTTTCCTATTTATCCAGGTGGCGAGTGCCGGGATAAGGCGATAGGTCCATCGACCTTTTCCCTCACCATCCCATCTTTCCTGCCATCTTTCTATGAGCCTGTGCCTCGCTTCTTTGCGGATCAGGCCCTTGCTTGGTCTTAATTCCTCATCCCAGGAACTGCTTTCTTTAGAAAAGAGAAACATTTCTTCCCTTTCCCTCGCCAAGAGATCTGCTGGCGGGACACTTGCAAGGACGTGCACAGCACTCGTAGATACCGTCTTATATGCAGAGATGATACGCGTTGTTATCGATCTCTGCGCCGACAGTATCTTTTCACAGATGGTAACACATCTTTTACTCCTCAGGGATGGGGCCCACGCTGGTGCTGCATAGAGCATTTTAGCGTGGGCGACACTCGCCACCAGTCTTCTTTTTTGTTCACGGGGTCCGCCAACATTTGGCATTAACCGTGAAAGATTAGCCGCACACTCGATCGCCTTATTCGACGCCGTAGCCATGTGGTGGTGGAAGTTTAACCTTCCATCCAACTCCACACCAAGGTATTTAATTTGTTTACTCCACTTGACCTCGAATCCGTCTATCACGATTCGTGGGAGCTCATAACCACGTCTGTCTGTGACTAGCAGTGCCTCGGTCTTTTCCAGGGCCATTTCAAGACCTCTGGTATCCAGCCAGCTTTTTGCTAGTCGCAGACATTCGTTCACCAATGTCCCAAGAGCCTCCTCACTCTCGGCAGTGCACACGAACAACGCGTCGTCCGCAAAGCCGATGATCATCGCACCTTCGGGCAGATCCATTCGCAGAAAATCATCGTAAGATACATTCCATACAAATGGACCCACCCTCGAGCCTTAAGGAGCCCCACGCTGCATCTCTTCCCTGAGAGTGCAGGTGTCTCCCTCATATATAACCCACCTATCGCTAAGATAATTATCCATTATCCGCAACAAGTAGGGCGGCATGTTTTTCTTTTCCATCGACTCGATGAGATCTTTCCATCTTGCGGAATTAAACGCGTTGCGTATGTCAATTGCTACCAACGCGCAGAAGCTCTTCTTTTTCCCAGGTCCCAATTTGTTTTTTCCTGCTTTGGCTATGTCCACAACTGCCTGGATGGCATCAACTGTGGACTTGCCTTTACGGAAACCAAATTGGTAATCGGATAGACGATTCTCTTCGGTCAAGTGGCCCTGCATTCTCTGGAGAACCATATCCTCTAGAAGTTTACCCATCGTATCTAGCAGGCATATAGGCCTGTACGATGAAACCTTATCTAGAGGTTTTTTCACCTTTCCTTAGGAGGACTAACCTCTGTCGCTTCCAGTCGCGGAAGAACTCTCCTCTCTCAAGGCAAAGATTGAAGCATCGAAGCAGAATCTGGGGTGAAGTGTCGATTACCAACTTTAGGATCTCGTTACTTATCCCATCGATTCCAGGCGCCTTGCCTGTTTTTAATCTTTTGCCTGCTTTTTTCAGTTCACTAAGTGTGAAGAGTTCTTCCTCTTCGACTTTGCAAAAACTCCAGTCCCTTCTAAGGTATGGTTCTGCAGGAGGAAACAAAGAACTTATTATCTTTCTGACCCAATCGGGATTGTCCAGGCCGGGGGTCTTTTGCCTCGTCACTAATTTCTTAGTTACGATTTTAAAAGCCAGACCCCATGGGTCCTTATCGACTTCCTCGATTAGGTCCTTCCAGCTACGGCGTCGCGACTTGCGGATCTCTTTCTTGAGGTCCTTTTTCGCCTCCTTGAAAGCCTCTTTCAGCAAGGGATCTCCCTTAGAACGGGTATATGTCCTTCTTGCTTTGAGGCATTCCTTTCTCAAGGAGGCCAGTTTTTCTGACCACCAGTGCAAGGATTTTTTCCTTGGAAAGGCGCCTTTGCGACGTGGCATCGACGCATTGCAAGCGGTGACGATTATATTTCGCACCGCTCGCACCTCTCCATTTAGACTTTTCGGTCTTCTCACCCAACCAGAATCCTCAATTAAGATAGATTCTTTTAGGGACCGGCCGAACTTCTCCTTGTTGAGTTTCTTAACGTTCCACGAGAAGGTTTTGCGACTAGGAGCTTCCTGTCTTTTTCCTCCTCGTGTGTCTCCCATTGAGACTGAGAACTCAATGTACTGGTGGTCACTTGCTGTATATTCCTCAGAGACCCGCCAGTCGATTATGCGGCTAAATATATTAGACGATGCGATCGTTAGATCTATAATCGATCCGATCGCACCTCGTCTAAATGTCCATGTTTTTCCCCGGTTTACAACTAATAAATCGTTCTTGGAGATCATTTCTCCAATCAGAATTCCTCTCTTGTCGAGCCTCGTCTCACCCCACTCTGGCGACTTTGCATTAAAATCGCCAGTGATGATGACATCCAGCTTGGATTCTATGAGGCTCGATTCTAGGTCTTCTATATTGGCTTCGAAGGTGGTCAGCGGGTCGTTGGGTGAGAAGTAGCAGCTATACATACGTATGTTAGCCACCTCTATCCACACAAACCCGCTGCTTGTCTCCAAGAACTTGTCAACCCGCAATTCTGGGTTGCACAGCTTGATGGCGGCTCTCTTCGCCTTATCCTGATACCAAGGGGCGAGGTCGCTTCCTTGATACTGCTCACTGCAGAACAGGATATCGACCTCATTTTCCCTAGCTGTTTGCATCAGGAGCACCTGTGCATCCTTACTTGTATGCAGGTTGACTTGAAGGAGCTTTAGGGATTTGCCCTTTTAAGTTTCTCCAGTTCCTCCTTGTAAACCGGGCAGGAAATTCTTCCAGGGATGTGGTTGACTTCCGTTTTTCCCAAGTCTGTACACGTTATGCACTTTGGCTTGTCACTAGTACACTTTTTGGAGAAGTGTCCCGCTTCGCCGCATCTCCGACAGTTTTTTGTTCTGTCGGGGCCCTTGCAAATTCGGGTCACGTGTCCATAGCCTAGGCACTTTTGACATCTTGTCACTTCTAAGTGCGTTCGGATGGATGCGTTTATCCAACCAATACGCACTTTGCCCAGCTTAAGCAGACTCTCGCTGTCCGTTTCACTTAAGCGTACTAGTGCCACCTTCGTACCACCAAAACGTGTCAGAAGTCGGCAAGTCACATCTAATTCGGGCTTTTGCAACTTCTGCTTTAAGACGGTTAAAACGTCCTCCTCTGAAGTTGTTTCGTCAAGTTCCCGAATTTCGAGGGTCCTTTTGCTGACAAGAGCCGTAACCTCGGCCTTGTCCTGAAGAACGGAGGTAAGATTCTGAGCGAACTTTGAAGTTTCACCCCCCTTTTTTACCACAACAAGAACCTCCTTTTTAAGAGTTCTCCTAATTTTCACAATCTCTGTGCCAGTTTCCTCTGGCTTTACCGAAGTTGTTGCCAGTTTTATAAGATCATGGTAGGTCTCTGGATTCCGGGCCACAATTTTTATTGCCTCCGTTGTTCTAATTTTGGGGGGGCGCTTCTGAAGTCGCTCCCTCTCCTCCGCTTTTTTCAAGGCCTTTCTCTTACGGGCCTCCCGTTTCCTATTGGAGACGGTTTTAAAGTCTTTTTCGTTTTCAGGCTTATTTACCACAGTTGCCTCCGAATAAGAAGCAACCCTGGCCGAAGCAGCCTTACTCACCTCCGTCTCCATAACAGTAGGGTTTGCCATGGTCTCCTTGCTCTTAACCCTCTTACCCTTGGGAGTGGTCACAGGAGAATCAGTCTCCGGACCTTCAAACTCTCTAGGGCGCTTCCTTGGGTCGATGGACTTGCTCTCGCTGGATGTGGCGTGCGACATCGATCTGGGAGTTTCAGGATTCGACCTTGGTTTGCTTGGGCTAATGAAGGGCTTAGGTATAAAACGCAGGTTTCTGCGAAGCACCTCATGCACCTTCCCCATTGCCACCATTCCTTCCTTAACATCCTTGCTAATGTTTCTTTGCTTTTTGCAAGCACGCCACATACTATCCAGTATTATTGGGATCAGATCGACCTGTTCTAAAACATTTTCTTCGAATCTGCTAAGTCCCACATCCTCAGAATTTTTTATTTGGCTCCCTCCAAAATCCTTGGAGCCGTCTGCACCGACTACCGGGGCTTCAACCCGATCAGAATCGGTGACGGGATTACCCTCATTTGAGGTACCCGCTTGGAGTATAATATCTAAACTTTTGTCCATTTCATTTTTTTATTCTTTGTCCCGTGTCGAGGGACAATCGGGCCTTAACAGGGTACTACCATCTGGCCAGGATGGACCCTGAACCACCTCCGTTAGTTACATAGACGTTATAACATTGCCGGAGCATTGATGCGACGTCTATGATATCCAAGGGCACGTGAACATGTATGTTCGGACGTGGAGGTCGATGTGTCTCTCCAAGATAGCAGGAAGTTTCCGCAAAGGGAATGCATCCCGGTATCTCTTCACAGAGTTTACCCTCATTATTATTATTATTATTATTATTATTATTATTATTATTATTATTATTATTATTATTATTATTATTATTATTATTATTATTATTATTATTATTATTATTATTATTATTTTTTTTTTTTTTTTTTTTTTGCTTAGGGACTTTTGGGAAATCTGCTTACAGATACCTTGGATTCCGCACTCCAAGGTTATGTGGGGTTGGTATGAAAATTAAAAAAAAGAAAAATAAATGTAAATTTAATAAACTGGCGACTTACTGCCAGCCCGACCCACTAAAACCCGTAACCCTTCTTCTGGAGCCCTTTACCCTCCCTCGGAACTGTCGTTAGACTCTAGCCTTCGAGGGTGGCGCTCCAACTCTGTCGCTATTGCGACTTTCTGCTTTTCTCTGCGGTTATCCTGCGTTAATAGTTAAAAATTTTGAAACTATTTCAATATAAAAGCGGAATTAACAGCACAACAATAATTAAAAATAACAAATGTGTAATTAAGTGTAAAAAGTCAAAAGATAAAATTATAAACGGATATATAAAAAAAGAAAAAATAAACGCGTATAAAATATTGAAAACACAAAACTGTACAAAGATGAATAAAAAACACAAACAAATTAAAAAATGTATAAGGACAAATAAATCACAAAATAAATTAATAAAAAACAAACGAATAAATTAAAAGCTGTTTAAATTACGCTTTTTGGCGGCCGTCGAGATCCTTCCTCGACATAACCGAGATTATGAAGTTCTCGACTTGCCGCCAATTCTCCTCTGACTGGGTCATCAGCGATACCATGTTCTCCGGTGTAACTTGACTGTTTACACCTTCGAACATGGCCCGCCTCTCCAAGTTCCATTTCTTGCATGAGAAGAGGGTGTGCTCCGCGTTGTCCTCAGGGAACTGGCAATATGCACACACCTCGTTCTCGCGTAATTTAAAGCGACACAGGTACGAGTTAAAACACCCGTGACCTGTGAACGCCTGAGTCAAGTAATAGGAAACCTGACCGTGTTTCCTATTTATCCAGGTGGCGAGTGCCGGGATAAGGCGATAAGTCCATCGACCTTTTTCCTCACCATCCCATCTTTCTTGCCATCTTTCTATGAGCCTGTGCCTCGCTTCTTTGCGGATCAGGCCCTTGCTTGGTCTTAATTCCTCATTCAAGGAACTGCTTTCTTTAGAAAAGAGAAACATTTCTTCCCTTTCCCTCGCCAAAAGATCTGCTGGCGGGACACTTGCAAGGACCTGCACAGCACTCGTAGATACCGTCTTATATGCAGAGATGATACGCGTTGTTATCGATCTCTGCGCAGACAGTATCTTTTCACAGATGGTCACACATCTTTTACTCCTCAGGGATGTGGCCCACGCTGGTGCTGCATAGAGCATTTTAGCGTGGGCGACACTCGCCACCAGTCTTCTTTTTTGTTCACGGGGTCCGCCAACATTTGGCATTAGCCGTGAAAGATTAGCCGCACACTCGATCGCCTTATTTGACGCCGTAGCCATGTGGTGGTGGAAGTTTAATTTCCCATCTAACTCCACACCAAGATATTTAATTTGCTTACTCCACTTGACCTCGAATCCGTCTATCACGATTCGTGGGAGCTCATAACCACGTCTGTCTGTGACCAGCAGTGCCTCGGTCTTTTCCAGGGCCATTTCAAGACCTCTGGTATCCAGCCAGCTTTTAGCTAGTCGCAGACATTCGTTCACCAATGTCCCAAGAGCCTCCTCACTTTCGGCAGTGCAAACGAATAACGCGTCGTCCGCAAAGCCGATGATCACTGCACCTTCGGGCAGATCCATTCGCAGAAAATCATCGTAAGATACATTCCATACAAATGGACCCACCCTCGAGCCTTGAGGAGCCCCACGCTGCATCTCTTCCTTGAGAGTGCAGGTGTCTCCCTCATATATAACCCACCTGTCGCTAAGATAATTATCCATTATCCGCAACAAGTAGGGCGGCATGTTTTTCTTTTCCATCGACTCGATGAGATCTTTCCATCTTGCGGAATTAAACGCGTTGCGTATGTCAATTGCTACCAACGCGCAGAAGCTCTTCTTTTTCCCAGGTCCCAATTTGTTTTTTCCTGCTTTGGCTATGTCCACAACTGCCTGGATGGCATCAACCGTGGACTTGCCTTTACGGAAACCAAATTTGTGATCGGATAGACGATTCTCTTCGGTCAAGTGGCTTTGCATTCTCTGCAGAACCATATCCTCTAGAAGTTTACCCATCGTATCTAGCAGGCATATAGGCCTGTACGATGAAACCTTATCTAGAGGTTTTTCACCTTTCCTTAGGAGGACTAACCTCTGTCGCTTCCAGTCGCGGAAGAACTCTCCTCTCTCAAGGCAAAGATTGAAGCATCGAAGCAGAATCTGGGGTGAAGTGTCGATTACCAACTTTAGGATCTCGTTACTTATCCTATCGATTCCAGGCGCTTTGCCTGTTTTCAATCTTTTGCCTGCTTTTTGCAGTTCACTAAGTGTGAAGAGTTCTTCCTCTTCGACTTTGCAAAAACTCCAGTCCCTTCTAAGGTATGGTTCCGCAGGAGGAAACAAAGAATTTATTATCTTTCTGACCCAATCGGGATTGTCCAGGCCGGGGGTCTTTTGCCTCGTCGCTAATTTCTTAGTAACGATTTTAAAAGCCAGACCCCATGGGTCCTTATCGACTTCCTCGATTAGGTCCTTCCAGCTACGGCGTCGCGACTTGCGGATCTCTTTCTTGAGGTTCTTTTTTGCCTCCTTGAAAGCCTCTTTCAGCAAGGGATCTCCCTTAGATCGGGTATATGTCCTTCTTGCTTTGAGGCATTCCTTCCTCAAGGAGGCTAGCTCCTCTGACCACCAGTGCAAGGATTTTCTTACGGGAATGGCGCCTTTGAGTGGCATTGACGCATTGCAAGCGGTGACTATCATGTTTCTCACCGCTCGCACCTTCCCATCCAGACTGCTCGGCCTTTTCACCCAGCCCAAGTCCTCAATCAAAAGGGATTCTCTTAGGGACCGGCCGAACTTTTCCTTGTCGAGTCTCTTCATATTCCACGAGGAGGTTTTGCGACTAGGAACATCCTGTCTTTTTTCTCCTCGTGTGCCTCCCATCGAGACTGAGAACTCAATGTACTGGTGGTCACTTGCGGTATATTCCTCTGAGACCCGCCAGTCGCTTATGCGGCTAAATAGTTTAGACGATGCGATCGTTAGATCTATAATTGATCCGATCGCACCTCGTCTAAAAGTCCATGTATTGCCTCGGTTCACAGCTAATAAGTCGTTTCTGGAGATCATTTCTCCAATACGAATTCCTCTCTTGTCGAGTCTCGTCTCACCCCACTCTGGCGACTTTGCGTTAAAATCGCCAGTGATGATGACATCCAGCCTGGATTCTGTGAGGCTCGCTTCTAGGTCTTCGATATTGGCTTCGAAGTTTGTCAGTGGGTCGTTGGGTGAGAAGTAGCAGCTATACATACGTATATTAGCTACCTCTATCCACACGAACCCACTGCTCGTCTCCAGAAACTTGTCAACCCGCAATTCTGGGTTGCACAGCTTTATTGCGGCTCTCTTCGCCTTATCCTGATACCAAGGGGCGAGGTCGCTTCCTTGATACTGCTCACTGCAGAACAGGACATCGACCTCATTTTCCCTTGCCGTTTGCATTAGGAGCAACTGTGCATCCTTACTTGTATGCAGGTTAACCTGCAAAAATTTTAAGGATTTGCCTTTTTAATCTTTTGCAGTTCTTCCCAGTAAACCGGGCAGGCTCTCTTTCCGGACTCATGATTTGTTTCTGGCTTTCCCAGGTCCAAGCATGTAAGGCACTTCGGCTTAACGTTACAGCTCTTCGCGAGGTGTCCCTCTCCGCCGCATCTCCGACAGTTTTTACTTCTGTCGGGGCCTTTGCAGAATAGGGTTCTGTGTCCGTAACCTAGGCACTTTTGGCACCTAATTACTTCAACATGCTCACGAATTGGAGCGTTTATCCAGCCGATTTTGATTCGGCCAAGTTTAAGCAGAATGTCACTTTCTGCTTCTGCTAAGCGGATTAGAGCCACCTTAGTACTTCTAAAGCGCGTCAAAAGGTGGCACTCTATCTTCAGATCAGGTTTGCCCAGCTTATCTCTCAGAACTGAAATCACCTCATCCTCCGTCGTGGTTTCATCCAGCTCCTTGATCTCAAGAGACCTTTTATTTACGAGAGCAGTGACGTCGCATGGCAAGGCGCCATGCAGAGCCGAGGACAGTGCTTCCGCAAACTTCAAGGTATCTCCACCCTTTTTCACTATCACAAGAACCTCCTGTTTAAAGGTTCTCCTGATTTTATGAATTACGGTACCAGTGTCTTCTGGTTTAACCTTTGCTTTTATCAGCGGCAAGATACCCTCATAAGATTTTGGGTCTCTTGCCGTGATCTTTACCGCTTCCGTGGTTCTAAGCTTCAAAGGGTGTTTTGGGAGCTCTTTTTTCTCGCCTGGGGGCTTTTTTCTTGGAGCCCGTTCCCTTCTCTTTCCAACAACCTTAAAGCCGTCCTCATTGTCCGCTCCGTCTTTTAATACGGTCTCAGCATACGTCTTGCTGGGACTACTTGAGGGCGCCTCTTTTGCTCCAACTAGCGACCCAGAATTAAGCTGTGGAGCATCCTTTCGCTTAATCCTCTTTCCGCTCCGAGTTACTTGTTGAGGACTCTTATCCGGGCTTACACCTTCTCTGGGGCGCTTACTCACCTTCTTTTCCTTATTAGAATCTGTAGCTGCTGCACTATCAAGAGTTGCAGCAGCACTCCTCTTTTGCCTTGGAGTTCCCACAGTTGAAATCCGTGGCTCCTGATCTCTGAACGGTTCAGGGATAAAACGCAGATTCCTACAAATTGTTAAGAACGCACTCTCCAAAACCGCCACGCCATCCTGGATGTCGCGACTGACGTTCTTTTGGCGCTTGAATGCCTGGTGCACGCTCTTAAAAATCCCGGGAATAGCCAGGAACTGATTTGCGACATTTGATTCGTAGCATGTCAGCTGGCTATCTATTTGGCTCCCTCCAAAATCCTTGGAGCCATCTGCACCGACTATCGGGGCTTGCACCCGATCAGAATCGGTGGTGGGATTACCCTCTTTCGAGGTACCCACTTGGAGTATTTCATTAAAAATTTTGTCCATTTCATTCATTTTTTTTATTTCTTTGTCCCGTGTCGAGGGACAATCGGGCCTTAACAGGGTACTACCATCTGGCCAGGATGGGCCCTGAACCGCCTCCGTTAGTTACATAAACGTTATAGCATTGCCGGAGCATTGATGCGACGTCTATGATATCCAAGGGCACGTGAACATGTATGTTCGGACGTGGAGGTCGATGTTTCTCTCCAAGATAGCAGGAAGTTTCCGCAAAGGGAGTGCATCCTGGTATCTCTTCACAGAGTTTACCCTCATTATTATTATTATTATTATTATTATTATTATTATTATTATTATTATTATTATTATTATTATTATTATTATTATTATTATTATTATTATTATTATTATTATTATTATTATTATTATTATTATTATTATTATTATTATTATTATTATTATTATTATTATTATTATTATTATTATTATTATTATTATTATTATTATTATTATTATTATTATTATTATTATTATTATTATTATTATTATTATTATTATTATTATTATTATTATTATTATTATTATTATTATTATTATTATTATTATTATTATTATTATTATTATTATTATTATTATTATTATTATTATTATTATTATTATTATTATTATTATTATTATTATTATTATTATTATTATTATTATTATTATTATTATTATTATTATTATTATTATTATTATTATTATTATTATTATTATTATTATTATTATTATTATTATTATTATTATTATTATTATTATTATTATTATTATTATTATTATTATTATTATTATTATTATTATTATTATTATTATTATTATTATTATTATTATTATTATTATTATTATTATTATTATTATTATTATTATTATTATTATTATTATTATTATTATTATTATTATTATTATTATTATTATTATTATTATTATTATTATTACTAGCGACATACACCTCGCTCGCTAACGCTCGCTCGGTTGTCATCTTATTTATTTCTCCTTACATATATATTTATTATTACACATTATTATTATAATATTTGAAATTTTATTATTTATTGAATAGCATCTTCATTGTTAATATATACATATAAGTAGTATATGTACATATTAATATTAATTTTGTATATAATTGCATATTATTAAATTAATAATTGAGTTCTTTTGATGAATTTTAATCTAATTTTTAAGAATAATTGCAATAATTACATTTTTCGAGGAAATTGATTAAAATTGAATTAAAAATAATTGAAATTCTGCAATGAGTTTTATTATTTATAAAAATAATTGAATTATTGCGAGGATTTTATAAAAAAAGTTTTAAATAATTGATTTTTTAATAACAATTTAGATAAATTCTATTTTTAATATTTCAATTCTTATGAAAGTTTAATTCTTTTAGAAAATAATTGAATATTCTTGTAGAATTTTGTCAAAATGTTTTTAAATAATTAAATTCTTTTTGGAAATTTTATTAAAATATAATAGATATATTTGATTTGATATAATTTTGAAAACTTAAGATATATATGTTCGTAAACAATAGATATTTCTATTATATTATTATTATTATTATTATTATTTTATTATTATTATTATTATTATTATTATTATTATTATTATTATTATTATTATTATTATTATTATTATTATTATTATTATTATTATTATTTTTTTTTTTTTTTTTTTTTTTTGCTTAGGGAACTTTGGGAAATCTGTTTACAGATACCTTGGATTCCGCACTCCAAGGTTATGTGGGGTTGGTAAAATAAAAAAAAGGGAATTTAAAAAAAAAAAGATAAATAAATAAATGTTATAATAAATTTAATAAACTGGCGACCTACTACCAGCCCGACCCACTAAAACCCGTAACCCTTCTTTTGGAGCCCTTTACCCTCCCTCGGAACTGTCGTAAGACTTTAGCCATCGAGGGAGGCGCTCCGACTCTATCGCTGCTGCGACTTTGTTCTGTGTCTGCGGTTCTCCTGCGTCAATAGTTAAAAAATTTAAAACTATTTCAATACAAAAGCGGAAATAACAGCACAACAACAATAAAAAACAAAAGATTTTAAGAAGTTTAAAAAGTCAAAAGATAAAATTATAAACGGATATATAAAAAAAAATAAAAAATAAACGCGTATAAAATATTAAAACCATAAAACTGTACAAAGATGAATAAAAAAAAAACACAAACAATTAAAAAAATGTATAAGGACAAATAAATCACAAAATAAATTAATAAAAAACAAACGAACAAAATTAAAAGCTGTTTAAATTACGCTTTTTGGCGGCCGTCGAGATCCTTCCTCGACATAACCGAGATTATGAAGTTCTCGACTTGCCGCCAATTCTCTTCTGAATGGGTCATCAGCGATACCATGTTCTCCGGTGTAACTTGACTGTTTACACCTTCGAACATGGCCCGCCTCTTAAAGTCCCATTTCTTGCATGAGAAGAGGGTGTGCTCCGCGTTGTCCTCAGGGAACTGGCAATATGCACACACCTCGTCCTCGCGTAATTTAAAGCGACACAGGTACGAGTTAAAACACCCGTGACCTGTGAGCGCCTGAGTCAAATAATAGGAAACCTGGCCGTGTTTCCTATTTATCCAGGTGGCAAGTGCCGGGATAAGGCGATAAGTCCATCGACCTTTCTCCTCACCATCCCATCTCTCTTGCCATCGTTCTATGAGCCTGTGCCTCGCTTCTTTGCGGATCAGGCCCTTGCTTGGTCTTAATTCCTCATCAGAGGAACTTCTTTCTTTAGAAAAGAGAAAAATTTCTTCTCTTTCCCTCGCCAAAAGATCTGCTGGCGGGACACTTGCAAGGACCTGCACAGCACTCGTAGATACCGTCTTATATGCAGAGATGATACGCGTTGTTATCGATCTCTGCGCCGACAGTATCTTTTCACAGATGGTCACACATCTTTTACTCCTCAGGGATGGGGCCCACGCTGGTGCTGCATAGAGCATTTTAGCGTGGGCGACACTCGCCACCAGTCTTCTTTTTTGTTCACGGGGTCCGCCAACATTTGGCATTAACCGCGAAAGATTAGCCGCACACTCGATCGCCTTATTCGACGCCGTAGCCATGTGGTGGTGGAAGTTTAACCTTCCATCCAACTCCACACCAAGGTATTTAATTTGTTTACTCCACTTGACCTCGAATCCGTCTATCACGATTCGTGGGAGATCATAACCACGTCTGTCTGTGACTAGCAGTGCCTCGGTCTTTTCCAGGGCCATTTCAAGACCTCTGGCATCCAGCCAGCCTTTTGCTAGTCGCAGACATTCGTTCACCAATGTCCCAAGAGCCTCCTCACTCTCGGCAGT
This sequence comes from Leptopilina syphax, assembly GCA_032872505.1. Classification (NCBI taxonomy): domain Eukaryota; kingdom Metazoa; phylum Arthropoda; class Insecta; order Hymenoptera; family Figitidae; genus Leptopilina; species Leptopilina syphax. The sequence continues at coordinate 41,951,627 of CM065468.1, read as the reverse complement.
GCACACGAACAACGCGTCGTCCGCAAAGCCGATGATCAACGCACCTTCGGGCAGATCCATTCGCAGAAAATCATCGTAAGATACATTCCATACAAATGGACCCACCCTCGAGCCTTGAGGAGCCCCACGCTGCATCTCTTCCCTGAGAGTGCAGGTGTCTCCCTCATATATAACCCACCTGTCGCTAAGATAATTATCCATTATCCGCAACAAGTAGGGCGGCATGTTTTTCTTTTCTATCGACTCGATGAGATCTTTCCATCTTGCGGAATTAAACGCGTTGCGTATGTCAATTGCTACCAACGCGCAGAAGCTCTTCTTTTTTTCAGGTCCCAATTTGTTTTTTCCTGCTTTGGCCATGTCCACAACTGCCTGGATGGCATCAACTGTGGACTTGCCTTTACGGAAGCCAAATTGGTAATCGGATAGACGATTCTCTTCGGTCAAGTGGCTTTGCATTCTCTGCAGAACCATATCCTCTAGAAGTTTACCCATCGTATCTAGCAGGCATATAGGCCTGTACGATGAAACCTTATCTAGAGGTTTTTCACCTTTCCTTAGGAGGGCTAACCTCTGTCGCTTCCAGTCGCGGAAGAACTCTCCTCTCTCAAGGCAAAGATTGAAGCATCGAAGCAGAATCTGGGGTGAAGTGTCGATTACCAACTTTAGGATCTCGTTACTTATCCCATCGATTCCAGGCGCCTTGCCTGTTTTCAATCTTTTGCCTGCTTTTTGCAGTTCACTAAGTGTGAAGAGTTCTTCCTCTTCGACTTTGCAAAAACTCCAGTCCCTTCTAAGGTATGGTTCCGCAGGAGGAAACAAAGAACTTATTATCTTTCTGACCCAATCGGGATTGTCCAGGCCGGGGGTCTTTTGCCTCGTCACTAATTTCTTAGTTACGATTTTAAAAGCCAGACCCCATGGGTCCTTATCGACTTCCTCGATTAGGTCCTTCCAGCTACGGCGTCGCGACTTGCGGATCTCTTTCTTGAGGTCCTTTTTCGCCTCCTTGAAAGCCTCTTTCAGCAAGGGATCTCCCTTCGATCGGGTGTATGTCCTTCTTGCTTTGAGGCATTCCTTTCTCAAGGAGGCCAGCTTCTCTGACCACCAGTGCAAGGATTTTTTCCTTGGAAAGGCTCCTTTGCGACGTGGCATCGACGCATTGCAAGCGGTGACGATTATATCTCGCACCGCTCGCACCTCTCCATTTAGACTTTTCGGCCTCCTCACCCAACCAGAATCCTCAATTAAGATAGATTCTTCTAGGGACCGGCTGAACTTCTCCTTGTCGAGTTTCTTAATGTTCCACGAGAAGGTTTTGCGACTAGGAGCTTCCTGCCTTTTTCCTCCTCGTGTGTCTCCCATTGAGACTGAGAACTCAATGTACTGGTGGTCACTTGCAGTATATTCCTCAGAGACCCGCCAGTCGCTTATGCGGCTAAATATATTAGACGATGCGATCGTTAGATCTATAATCGATCCGATCGCACCTCGTCTAAACGTCCATGTTTTTCCCCGGTTTACAACTAATAAATCGTTCTTGGAGATCATTTCTCCAATCAGAATTCCTCTCTTGTCGAGCCTCGTCTCACCCCACTCTGGCGACTTTGCATTAAAATCGCCAGTGATGATGACATCCAGCTTGGATTCTATGAGGCTCGATTCTAGGTCTTCTATATTGGCTTCGAAGGTGGTCAGCGGGTCGTTGGGTGAGAAGTAGCAGCTATACATACGTATGTTAGCCACCTCTATCCACACAAACCCGCTGCTTGTCTCCAAGAACTTGTCAACCCGCAATTCTGGGTTGCACAGCTTGATGGCGGCTCTCTTCGCCTTATCCTGATACCAAGGTGCGAGGTCGCTTCCTTGATACTGCTCACTGCAGAACAGGATATCGACCTCATTTTCCCTAGCTGTTTGCATCAGGAGCACCTGTGCATCCTTACTTGTATGCAGGTTGACTTGAAGGAGCTTTAAGAATTTGCCCTTTTAAGTTTCTCCAGTTCCTCCTTGTAAACCGGGCAGGAAATTCTTCCAGAGATGTGGTTGACTTCCGTTTTTCCCAAGTCTGTACACGTTATGCACTTTGGCTTGTCACTAGTACACTTTTTGGAGAAGTGTCCCGCTTCGCCGCATCTCCGACAGTTTTTTGTTCTGTCGGGGCCCTTGCAAATTCGGGTCACGTGTCCATAGCCTAGGCACTTTTGACATCTTGTCACTTCTAAGTGCGTTCGGATGGATGCGTTTATCCAACCAATACGCACTTTGCCCAGCTTAAGCAGACTCTCGCTGTCCGTTTCACTCAAGCGTACTAGTGCCACCTTCGTACCACCAAAACGTGTCAGAAGTCGGCAAGTCACATCTAATTCGGGCTTTTGCAACTTCTGCTTTAAGACGGTTAAAACGTCCTCCTCTGAAGTTGTTTCGTCAAGTTCCCGAATTTCGAGGGTCCTTTTGCTGACAAGAGCCGTAACCTCGGCCTTATCCTGAAGAACAGAGGTAAGATTCTGAGCGAACTTTGAAGTTTCACCCCCCTTTTTTACCACAACAAGAACCTCCTTTTTAAGAGTTCTCCTAATTTTCACAATCTCTGTGCCAGTTTCCTCTGGCTTTACCGAAGTTGTTGCCAGTTTTATAAGATCATGGTAGGTCTCTGGATTCCGGGCCACAATTTTTATTGCCTCCGTTGTTCTAATTTTGGGGGGGCGCTTCTGAAGTCGCTCCCTCTCCTCCGCTTTCTTCAAGGCCTTTCTCTTACGGGCCTCCCGTTTCCTATTGGAGACGGTTTTAAAGTCTTTTTCGTTTTCAGGCTTATTTACCACAGTTGCCTCCGAATAAGAAGCAACCCTGGCCGAAGCAGCCTTACTCACCTCCGTCTCCATAACAGTAGGGTTTGCCATGGTCTCCTTGCTCTTAACCCTCTTACCCTTGGGAGTGGTCACAGGAGAATCAGTCTCCGGACCTTCAAACTCTCTAGGGCGCTTCCTTGGGTCGATGGACTTGCTCTCGCTGGATGTGGCGTGCGACATCGATCTGGGAGTTTCAGGATTCGACCTTGGTTTGCTTGGGCTAATGAAGGGCTTAGGTATAAAACGCAGGTTTCTGCGAAGCACCTCATGCACCTTCCCCATTGCCACCATTCCTTCCTTAACATCCTTGCTAATGTTTCTTTGCTTTTTGCAAGCACGCCACATACTATCCAGTATTATTGGGATCAGATCGACCTGTTCTAAAACATTTTCTTCGAATCTGCTAAGTCCCACATCCTCAGAATTTTTTATTTGGCTCCCTCCAAAATCCTTGGAGCCGTCTGCACCGACTACCGGGGCTTCAACCCGATCAGAATCGGTGACGGGATTACCCTCATTTGAGGTACCCGCTTGGAGTATAATATCTAAACTTTTGTCCATTTCATTTTTTTATTCTTTGTCCCGTGTCGAGGGACAATCGGGCCTTAACAGGGTACTACCATCTGGCCAGGATGGACCCTGAACCACCTCCGTTAGTTACATAGACGTTATAACATTGCCGGAGCATTGATGCGACGTCTATGATATCCAAGGGCACGTGAACATGTATGTTCGGACGTGGAGGTCGATGTGTCTCTCCAAGATAGCAGGAAGTTTCCGCAAAGGGAATGCATCCCGGTATCTCTTCACAGAGTTTACCCTCTTATTATTATTATTATTATTATTATTATTATTATTATTATTATTATTATTATTATTATTATTATTATTATTATTATATTTTTATTATTATTATTATATTTTTATTATTATTATTACATATAGAATTCAATATTACCAACAATTAGCGACATCTATTAGATATCATTATAGTGTTTATTTTAAATTGAAGTGTTAGAATTATCATATCGACAAATAACACTAAATCTAAAACGTTAATGACATATCTAAAAATTCTTATCAATTGCTGATAAAATCAAATTCTTTTATTGGAATTAAAAGTTTATATAATATTATTATTTAATTATTTAAATATAGATATAGAAAATTTATTGAATATGTGCATAATTTTAATATTTTACAATGTTTGACGAATTATTTTTTTTATTTATATTGCTTTTTAATACTGACGAATTATTTATAATAGTTTTTTTTTGTTGACCTGATGAAATAATAATGAATGCATTAAATTATATGTTCTATAATAAATTAAATTATAATTATTAATAATACTAAAACTCTATTATATTTTGGTAATTTAAGTTAAGAATAATACTTTACTATCTATATTATTTAATTTTTGTATTAGTAGATGTATTTTGTTTTGAAAGAAAACAAAACATTTATAGTTCATTAGTCAGTAGCAATTTTGTAACTGACACTGAATATATATATATATATATATATATATTTAATTTTGTCTACTAAAATTGTCTACTAAAATTTTTCTTCATTTGTTTACAAAAAAAAATTGTTAAAAAAATATTTTTTTAACATTCAACGACAAAAATTATCATTAGATCCCATGCCAGGATTTCAATAATTACTTTTATTATATCTGCATTCCTTTGCCTATAGGTATCAATGGGTTAATGTAAAAAATCTTTTCCTTAAAGCATTTTTTCAGTTAGTAGAAAATAAATTTGACACAATAACGTTTGACTTTTGTTTCACTGAAGACCATAAAAATAAAAAATTAGAAATATAAGCCTGGATAAAGTGTGGAGGAAAAGACTTTTTACAATAAAAAAGGAAAATAATTTTTATAAAAAAGTTAAAAATATATAGGGGACATTCCACGTCAACACAGACAGAGCTCTAAACAAAAATTGCTTTGATGGATTTAAACGTTCTAGGGCTTAAAAGATTTCTACGTTCATGTACTTTAAGATGCCGATGGGCGTTTTTTAAGAAATTCCATTTCCGATGCCAATAGAACTGTCAAAAGTCAAAAGGTCCAAAAATCTCAAAATACTTTTATGAATTAAAAGCAAAAAACGAGGTAAATTATTCTGTAACTCATTGTTTATTAGTTTTTAAGGTTCCCGAATATAAATCTAAAGTTTTTTTTTAAAAATCCAAAATGTCGAATTCAATATGGCGGACAAAATTCAAATTTGATCAGATTCGATTAAAACTTGTTACTCGGGGGTTTTTAGGGTCGCTGATTACGAATCTAAAGTCACTTTTTAAACATTCAAAATGGCGGATCCAATATGGCGGAAAAAAATTTCAAATTTGATCCGATTCCCTTAAAACGTGTTACTCGGGGGCTTTTGTGGTCGCAGATTATGAATATGAAGTTACTTTGTGTTTAAGACTTTAAATTCATAATCAGATACGCTAAAAACCACCGAGTAACACTTTTTAATTAAATCTGATCAAATTAAAAAATTTGATTTGCCATTTTGAATTTCTACAAAGTAACTTCATATTCATAATCTGCGACCCCAAAAGCCACCGTGTAACACGTTCTAAGGGAATCGGATCAAATTTGAAAATTTTTTCTGACATATTGGATCCGCCATTTTGAATTTTTAAAAAGTGACTTCAGATTCGTAATCAGCGACCCTAAAAACCCCCGAGTAACAAGTTTTAATCGAATCTAATCAAATTTGAATTTTGTCCGCCATATTGAATTCGCCATTTTGGATTTTAAAAAAAAAACTTTAGATTTATATTCGGGAACCCTAAAAACTGATAAAGAACGAGTTACAGAATTATTTACCTCGTTTTTTGCTTTTAATTCATAAAAGTATTTTGAGATTTTTGGACCTTTTGACTTTTGACAGTTCTATTGGCATCGGAAATTGAATTTTTCAAAAAACGCCCATCGGCATCTTAAAGTACATGAACGTAGAAATCTTTTAAGCCCTAGAACGTTTAAATCCATCAAAGCAATTTTTGTTTAGAGCTCTGTCTGTGTTGACGTGGAATGTCCCATAGTTAAACTGTTTATAATAATAATATATACGTATATAATTAATAAGTGTATTAGAGGCAAGCAATAAAGGTCATATCATCTTTTAAAATACACTGATATAGGCGCTACTTATTGTTAGTTAGCGCAACGCACAAAAACTCGTAGCGCACAGTTATTTAGTACCCCAAATACTACAAAATTACAATCTTTAAGAAAAATCGGTGATCCACCATTTACTTTTCGTATGGAACTGCCCTTGATATAAAAATTTTAATTTCTAGTATCAAATAAATAGTTATTTGTAGCAAATTCGAATTATTTAAGTCAAATGAATGGAATAATTGAATCTAATAAATATTGCTTTAAATCAATTAGGTCAATTACTTGATTCAGTAATGCATGGATTTTAATTTAAATAAATATTTATTTGCATCAATAAAATAATTTTTTTAAAATAACTAAATATTTATGGGACATTCCGCACGGACAAAATTAAAATTTTATCAGATTTGATTAAAACTTGTTACTCGGTGGTTTTTAGGGTCGCTGATTACGAATCTACACTACCGGTCAAAATTGAGAGACCATCCATTTTCAGGTGATTGAAAAACATTTTAAAACATAAAATGTATGGAAACTAAAATATTTTGCTTTTTATTTTTTGAAAGATGATAACATTTTGAAAAGAACAAGATCTTTTAGAAGTCATTTGGCCAATATTTTATTTAGATATTTTTAAAAAATCGTCATTTTCAGTCTTACAAAAATTTGAATAACTTTTAAAATAATGAACGCTTTTTTAATGATCTTAAGCTTATTTTAAAGGTCATTTGCTACACTATAAGAATTACTTATAGGCATTAACGTGTAATTTTTTTCCTAGAAAATGCAGGCTGTCAAACTTGGACCCAAAAAATTTGGAACAATTTTTCTGTACTAAAAACTATTTTAGAAAATATATAAAACATTATATGGTGTAGATTTTTCAAGAAAATTTAATAAAAAAAATACGTTTGAATTTTAAAAATTATTTTTCTGTAAATAAGAATGTTTCAAATTTTTTATATTTTTTTGGTTCAAGTTTTTATTTTAGAAGTTATTCAAATTTTTCTAAAACATTGAAAATGGCGATTTTTTAAAAATATCTAAATGAATTATTGGCCAAACGACTTCTGAAATATCTTCTTCTGTTCAAAATTTTATCATCATTAAAAAAATTAGCAGAAAAAAATTTTAGTTTCAATAAATTTTATGTTTCAAAACGATTTTCATTCGACTGAAAATGGGTGGTCTCTCAATTTTGACGGGTAGTCTAAAGTCACTTTTTAAAAATTCAAAATGGCGGATCCAATATGAAGAAAAAATTTTCAAATTTATCCTATTTCCTTAAAACGTGTTACTCGGGGGCTTTTAGGGTCGCAGATTATGAATATAAAGTTACTTTGTAGAAATTGAAAATGATGAATCCAATATGGTGGAAAATTTTTTAAATTTGATCAGATTTAATTAAAAAGTGTTACTCGGGGGTTTTTAGCATATCTGATTACGAATTTGAAGTCACTTTTAAGAAATTCTAGCTTCATACTGTTCTATAATGTAAACAATTTGTTATTATTACAAACTTTAAGCGAAATGTATCAAAATTGGAAATTTTTTCAGTCATATGGGATCCACTATTTTCAATTTTTAAATTGTGATTTCAGATTCGCAATTAGATACCTTAAAAAGCCCCCGAGTAACACGTTTTAATTATATCTGATAAAATTTAAAATTTTTCCAACTTATTGGATCCGACATTTTTATTTCTAAAAAGTGGTTTCATATTTGCAATCTGTGGCCCCATAAGCTTTCGAGTAACACGTTTTAAGGGAATCGGATCAAATTTGAAAATTTTTTCCGACTTTTTGAATTTTTAACCACTTCAATGGCAGGGCGTGCCAAATGGCGTTCCACGCGCCGAGGCTTAGACTGGCAAAAACACCGAAATGGCGTTCCTAATAAAACTTTATTTTTAAAGAGTGTACACTACTTTTAACTTCTACAAAGCAATATTTCTATAGTTTAGACATCAGGAAACAATATTATCACAATAAAAATTTCAGTTTTTGAGATTTTCAATGTTTTTTCGAACGTTGAAATACTCAATTTTTACCACTTTTCAACAAATGGCGTTCCACTTTCTTTCAATTTTTACGCAGTAAAACTCATATTTTTTATTTAAAAAAATGTATTTATATACAATAATATAATAATAATATAATAATGTAATGCAATAATTATAATAATAATTATAACAATAATAGTAATTGTTATTATTAATAATTATTATATTTTATTTATCAATTATTTATATTTATTTTTTATTTATTACATTATTATTATTATAATATAATATTGTATATAAATACATTTTTTTAAATAAAAAATATGAGTTTTACTGCGTAAAAATTGAAAAAAGTGGAACGCCATTTGTTGAAAAGTGGTTAAAATTGAGTATTTCAACGTTCGAAGAAACATTGAAAATCTCAAAAACTGAAACTTTTATTGTGATAATATTGTTCCCTGATGTCAAAACTATAGAAATATTGCTTTGTAGAAGTTAAAAGTAGTGTACACTCTTAAAAAATAAAGTTTTATTAGGAACGCCATTTCGGTGTTTTTGCCAGTCTGGGCCTCGGCGCGTGGAACGCCATTAGGAATGCCCTGCCAGTGAAGTGGTTAAAAAGTGACTTCAGATTCGTAATCAGCGACCCTAAAAACCCCCGAGTAACAAGTTTTAATCGAATCTGTTCAAATTTGAATTTTGTCCGCCATATTGAATCCGCCATTTTTAATTTAAAAAAAAACTTTAAATTTATATTCGGGGACCCTAAAAACTGTTAAAGTATGAGTTACAAATTGATTTACTCCGTTTTTTGCTTTTAATTCATAAAAGTATTTTGAGATTTTTGGACCTTTTGACTTTTGACAGCTCTATTAGCATCGCAAATGAAAATTTGCAAAAAACGCCCATCGACATCTTAAAGTTCATGAATGTAGAAATATTTTAAGCCCTAGAACGTTTAAATCCATCAAAGCAATTTTTGTTTAGAGCTCTGTCCGTGTTGACGTGGAATTTCCCTTATTTATATCAAATATGCAATTATTTTTCATAATTAATTATTTTAATTTAGACCAATATCTCTTTAATTGCGTCAAATAATTATTTATGTAGTCCTTATACCAAATTTATAATAAATAAATTAATGTTCTTCCATTTGCATACGTAAAAGTATTAGCACACTAAAAAAATTATCTCATTCAAATAATTTTTGTTATCTATATATTTTTTTGATTCAAATAACTTGAATTATGCGAATATACAAAACTTTTTTCTTAGAAAATGCAAGTTGACAAACTTACACCAAAAGAATTTAAAAAAATTTGAATCAATCTTATAAATCCCTTCGCTGTTTGGAAAAATAATCATTTGATTGGCCCAAAATGTTCAGCAAAACCTGATAGATGAATTTTTATGAAACTTACTATACAAGGGTTTTTGGGGTCGCTGAATATAAAAATGACGTCAAAAAAATTCAAAATGGTGGATCTAATATGTCGGACAAAATTTTTAAATTTTAAACAGATATTATAAACAAAAAAAACAATGAACAGAAAGTGTAATGTAAAACCTTTGCAGCCTCCACGCGGCACATTCTGGGGTCATGATTCGTTTTATCAGCTAATGGAAAGGATATAGAATAGAGTACAAAATTTGATAAAAGTCGGGATGAATTAAAAAAATTACGTCGCTCATTTTGAATTCATAATTTTTTATTTTGAAAGACAAATTTAAATTCAACGACCCAAAATATCCCTAGATACTGAAATTGATAAAAATCCAAATGAATTTTAAAAATTTTCAAAAAGTATGTCCGCCAATTTGGATCCTGCATTTTGAAGTTTTAAAAATGATGGTTAAACTCGAATTCAGCGACATGAAAAATCCTTAGGTACTGAAATTGATAAAAATTCAAATAAATTCAAAAAATGATGTTCGCCATTTTGAATTTTTTAAAATTAATTAAATTCACCGACTCTAAAAACCCTTATATACTAAATGTGACTTAAATTAGAAATAAATTTTCATAAATATAACTTGTTTTTAAATTGTTATACACTAAGAGACCTTTGGGACTGTAGCGGAACAACGTATGTGACAGCAGCTCCACTATGGTTTTGGTGCGCTGTGGTAAAATCTTGGGCGCGTGACAGTCCCAAATGTTGGTGAGCAGCTCACCGAAGTAGTGGAAATGCCGCCTTTGGTTTGCAGATAAACAACTTTGGGACTGTCACGCGCCCAAAATTTTACCGCAGCAACCCAAAAGTATAGTCCTGTAGCGTTCCTTCAAAATGGTCAGTAGCAGCCTATCGAAAGTCTGCTGCTGACCCAAAAGTCTCTCAGTGTATCATTTAAAAATAATAAATAATCATTTATTTATTACTTAATTTAGGATCATTGCAATCAATAGTGTGTTAATAATTATATAAGGGTGATTCTCCAAAAAACCTCATTTTGCATGTAGTCAAGATTTTCTAAATAATTATAATCATTTGGGAAAATACCAAGTCATATTTCCCTATTTTATCACTTTTTCTAAATGTTCTGCAAGAAAAAGTTGTAAAATTTTATTTTTTAATACATTTTTAAAATATTTTACCACCTCAAAATCGATTTTCTAACCTGTCATCTAAGTGATTTTCATTTTTTCAATACGTAAAACAATTATTTAAAACATGAAAATTGGTACTTTATCAATTTTTTCTAAAAGTTATGATATTTAAGAATAATTTTCTAAAATATGAATAAAATATGTCGTGTAGTTTTTTTAAATATAGAAAATGAAATTTGTCATGTAGTACCGCGTAATTCCTCTCACTCGTTGAATATTATCCAATATTTTTGCTGTGGGTAGAGATATTGATTAATTATTGTGATCAATATTTAAATTAACATCTCTTATATTAATTTCTTAAGTTACTTTTTAAAAAATAACATTATTTTGCGTTAAAAAAATTAAAATTGAGACATAAGCAGAGATTCACAACCTAAAGCGTCATTCCTCTCACCCCTAATAAAAACAATATTAATATATATAAATTGATCGCAAATTTTTTTCACATAAAGTTATCCTTTATAAACATGATAGGGCATTCTAAGCTGGAGGAAAATTATTTGTCAATTAAATAAAATTAAAAAATGTTGAAATCGTCATTCCTCTCACCCGTCATTCCTCTCACTTTTTTGAATAAAAATTAAAAATTGATATGATTGTCGGTTGTTTACAAACTGCCAGTGAAAAGTGTACCTAAAATGTATGAAAAATAATTTTTGACGATTGTTAAAAGAGATTTTTAATAACTGTAAGTATTTCAAAATCTATAAAATTTATAGATAATATTAATAAATTATCATTATTAAATAATTTTTTGTAAATAGAAAAATATATATATAATAAAAACGCCGGCGCCAAATTTTAAACTCTTAATTTTTTTGTAAACTTTAATTTAAAATATATACTTTAAAAGATAAAAGTTAGCATGATCATGCTATAGAGGTGGTAGATTTTTGAAAGCTCAATATAATTAACTGCATTAATCCATAAATAATAATTTTTTTTCTTTTCTGTTTGTAACTCACAAAAAGGAGTATTTTGGGAGAATCACCCATAAAAACAATATCATGCGTTATTTATTTTATAATTTACATAAGAAATTGCATTTATTTTGCGCTAAGAAGTTTACTACCCAACGGTCGTTAACAGGCAACGGGTTAACAGAAAAATAATTTTTAAAATTCAAACATATTTTTTTTACTAAATTTTCTTGAAAAATCTACGTCATATCATGTTTTATATTTTTTGAAGGATAGTTTTTTGTACAAAAAAATTATTTCAAATTGAAATTTTTGTGTATAACTTTGCCGACCTGAAATTTCTAAGAAAAAATTACACGTTAATGTCTACAAGTAATTCCCATTCTGTAGAAAATAATCTTTAAAGTAAGCTTAAGATCATTAAAAGTGTTCATGTTTTTAGAAGTTATTTAAATTTTTGTAAAACATTGAAAATAATGATGTTTTAAAAACATCTTACACAGAAATAGAATTGTTAAATCTCAATACTCAACAATCTAATTCTTTTCACTTACATTACAATTCAACACTTCTTATTTTAAAAATTTCATATTTTGGACATTTTGAGCTTTTGAAATTTTGTATTGTAGAAAAATAATTTTTAGATTATGTATGGATTAAAAAATTCAATTTTGAAGTTCTGAATGTTATTCGCATGCTTTATAGTGATAGAACACTACTGCGCATGGCTGACATTGTCAGAACATAACTGCGCATGCGTAACATTGTCCTAACACTACTGTGCATGCGTTATAGTGATAGAACCCTACTGCGTATGCGTTATAGTGATAAAACACTACTACGCATGCGTAATATTGCCAGAACACTACTGCGCATGCGTAACATTGTCCGAACACTACTGCGCATGCGTAACATTGTCCGAACACTACTGCGCATGTCTGGCATTGATATAATACTACTGCGCATGCGTAACATTTACAGAACACTACTGGGCATGCGTAACATTGATAGAATACTACTGCGCATGCCTAACATTGATAGAACACTACTGCGCATGCGTACCATTAATAGAAAACTACTGCGCATGCCTAACATTAGTAGAACACTACTGCGCATGGCTGACATTCACAGAACACTACTGCGCATGCCTGACATTCACAGAACACTACTGCGCATGTCTGACATTCACAGAACACTACTGCGCATGCCTGACATTCACAGAACACTACTGCGCATGTCTGACATTCACAGAACACTACTGCGCATGTCTGACATTCACAGAACACTACTGCGCATGCCTGACATTCACAGAACACTACTGCGCATGCCTTACATTCACAGAACACTACTGCGCATGCCTGACATTTACAGAACACTACTGCGCATGCCTAACATTCACAGAACACTACTGCGCATGCCTGACATTAATACAACACTACTGCGCATGCGTATATGTATATACAATGAGTATGTATATATACGATACGATGAATAAATGATAAATGCCGAACGACAGAACGATGAAGTACGGAGTTACACGAACGACGGACGACAAAACGACGACGAATATCTTAATATTATAGGAGATTATTATTATTATTATTATTATTATTATTATTATTATTATTATTATTATTATTATTATTATTATTATTATTATTATTATTATTATTATTATTATTATTATTATTATTATTATTATTATTATTATTATTATTATTATTATTATTATTATTATTATTATTATTATTATTATTATTATTATTATTATTATTATTATTATTATTATTATTATTATTATTATTATTATTATTATTATTATTATTATTATTATTATTATTATTATTATTATTATTATTATTATTATTATTATTATTATTATTATTATTATTATTATTATTATTATTATTATTATTATTATTATTATTATTATTATTATTATTATTATTATTATTATTATTATTATTATTATTATTATTATTATTATTATTATTATTATTATTATTATTATTATTATTATTATTATTATTATTATTATTATTATTATTATTATTATTATTATTATTATTATTATTATTATTATTATTATTATTATTATTATTATTATTATTATTAGTACAATAACATTCATTTATTAATATTAATTATTATTAAATATTCTTAGAATTATTATAATATTTATTAATTAAATTTTCTTTTTTTTGGTATAGAAATTGTTGAAGACAAAAAGCGTGCTTGAGCTTTAAGGTTGAAAGCCTTAACGTTGGATAATAAAGTGGTCGATTATGAAAGATCATATATGACAAGCAATAAAGTCACGCACATATTATACAAGCTGGGCTTTTATGGGTAGTTAAAAAAAAGCGGCAAAACTGGACTTTTATATCGACCTGGCTTTTTTATATATATACTCCCGGTTCTCTTGACTTAGCGCGCACTTGAAGAAAACTTTCTTTGAAATAAAAAAAATATACAAGAGTTTCTTTAAGAATAAAACTTCTAAAAAGTCAAGTCTACTTCTTTAATTTTTATTTCTCAAAACTTAATATTTAATGACAAAGATTCTAAGAAATATCAAACCATTTATCTTTCTACTTGGTGGAGTGCAATTATTCTTAATGAAATCTTTATGAAACGCTTTTTATCAAGATTGATATTTTATAAATGTAATCTAAAAAGCGAAATTCATTGTTGGGAAAATGTTACTATAAATGAAAAACATCAAGATTCATGGATACTGTAATAGAAAGATAAAACTATGCTATAAGAAAAACGATAAGAGAGGAAATAGAAGAAAAAGACGAAGCTGGAAATAAAGAAAATTAAAACTTTGGAAAAAATAAGAATGTTGGAAATAAATACTCGAATAATTTCGAAAAAGTATTATAAAATAAATGGAACGCGGATTAGATTGAAGTATACCTAATAAAAAATAAAATAATAATATTGAAAAGTTATGTGGAAGAAGAAATTAAGTAATTTTAATAAAATAAGAGAACAAATCAAGTCTTGATATTTAAATAAAAATAGACAGAAAACGAATGAAGGTCAAGTAAAAAAAAGATTAAAAAAGAAGTTGGAATGAAGAAGTTGAATGAAAAAGAAACTGAAGAAAAAGAAACTTTATCTTTTTAAGACGGAACAGTTTTATTTTTTAAATATTAAAATTCGTCTTATTCCCGTCTTAAGTAGGGGAACACAGTCGAGGTCGGCCTACTTTTTGACTTTTGTTTATAACTTTTTTTAAAAATGAATTTGGACAATTGAAGTATATGGTTGGAAAGTCCTGTTTAATAGGAACATCTTTTCTGTACAAAGTAAATTGATTGGTTTTAAAATGAAAAAGTTATAAAGATTTAAAAAAAAAAATTATAGTCCAGGTTGGTCCTTACAGTCAAGGTCGGCCATGTTTAAAATTCAAAGGGCATTAATCGTTAAAAAATAAAATAACATGTTTGGAGTTACGAAAAATTGATTCTTTATTGTTTACAGTTTGTAACTTAATGAAATAACAAAATAATAAAAATAAACAAAATAAAAAAATATATATAAATAAAAAAAAATTTTGCACTGAAATATTAATAAAATTAAATAAAAATATTAATAAGATGATCAATTATATTATGAGTTATACAGAATTGCAGTTTTTGCAAATGAAGTAGCTCGTCCTCATCTTTGCGCATTTTAAACACATACCGAATTGTTGTAACCATAAAGAAATACGTTTCGGGATTCGATTTTTACTTTGTTATTCTTTCAACCATGAGTCCCACTTTTCTGCATACTTGCCTTGACAATTCAATTTGTTTTTTATCTCTTATTAATGGTTTTTCACATGATGCACAAAACTTTTTTTGAGCTTTTTTTGTACCGACGTCACAGAAAACACAATTTTCGATTCTCCGAAAATGTAATTGAACAAAAAGTTAGGTTTTACTAAGACAAGCTTCGACAAGCATGTGCGTAGGTGGCGCTAGTAAACTTGACAAAAAAACGCGAATGGCCTACCTAGACAGTGGTCCAACCTCGACTATACTCCCCTATGATGTATTATTGATAAACTATGAGTTCTATAAATAAAAAATATTGGTTTAATAAATAATAAATATAGGTTTCATGAATTACAACTATGGATTTAAATAATGTTATATTTTATAAAGAGAAAGTGAAATGTAATTACAATTTTGGGATATACTTCCGAATAAGGGGGACCTCCGATTTCAATGAAAATTAGTATACCAACGTATTTTGATGCGCTGATTACGAAAATGATAATGAAATTTGGCGCAAATTTCATCTTTATGGTAAAAACCATAAAAAAACCATAAAAATATGGTTTTTTGCGTATAATTCGTAAAAAACGAAAAATTTTGAAAAACTTTTTAAACAAAAGTTATAGATCTCACCAAAATACACATTTTATGTTCGTATTATTATTTGCTAAAATCCATTATTTTCCGAGAAAAATGTAAAAAACCATAAAATACCATAAAAACGGGTTAAAATATACTTTTGCTCAAAAGAACAGCTAATTTTAACAAAATACAGTTTCTTTACGTATTTAGATGCGCTGATCACAAAAATAATAATGAAAATTGGTGCAAATTTAATGATTATGGTAAAAACCATTATGAAAACCATAAAATTGTGGTTTTTTGGGGGGGACACGTTGTAGGGGGCTCGGGTCTGGGTTGTGTACCTTCTAGTACCAACTAGGAAGTAAATTTGACTCCCTTTCTGTATGCACAGAGCAAGGGCACACAACCTGAGGCGGGCTTCGCCCGCCTCTCAACTGTTCCCCTCTTGGGCCCTGAAAAAAGGTTTTTTGGGGGGACACGTTGTAGGGGGCTCGGGTCTGGGTTGTGTACCTTCTAGTACCAACTAGAAAGTAAATTTGACTCCCTTTCTGTATGCACAGAGCAAGGGCACACGACCTGAGGCGGGCTTCGCCCGCCTCTCAGCTGTTCCCCCTTAGGCCCTGAAAAAAGGTTTTTTGGGGGGACACGTTGTAGGGGGCTCGGGTCTGGGTTGTGTACTTTCTAGTACCAACTAGGAAGTAAATTTGACTCCGTTTCTATATGCACAAAGCGGGACTTCATGAGCTGTGGCGGGCGAA
This sequence comes from Leptopilina syphax, assembly GCA_032872505.1. Classification (NCBI taxonomy): domain Eukaryota; kingdom Metazoa; phylum Arthropoda; class Insecta; order Hymenoptera; family Figitidae; genus Leptopilina; species Leptopilina syphax. Next base: position 41,934,984 of record CM065468.1, on the reverse strand, counting down.
GTCTTGAATTTCCCGTTTTTATGGTATTTTATGGTTTTCTTACATTTTTCTCGAAAAATATTAGATTTTAGCAAATAATGATGAGAACATAAAATTTGTATTTTGATGAGATCTATAACTTTTGCTTAAAAAGTTTTTCAAAATTTTTCGTTTTTTACGAATTGTACGCAAAAAACCACAATTCTATGGTTATTTTATGGTTTTTACCATAATCATTGAATTTGCACCAATTTTCAGTATGATTTTCGTGATCAGAGTATTAAAATACGGAAAGAAACTGTATTTTGTTAAAATTAGCTGTTCTTTTGACCAAAGTATATTTTAACCCGTTTTTATGGTATTTTATGGTTTTTTACATTTTTCTCGGAAAATAATGGATTTTAGCAAATAATGATAAGAACATAAAATGTGTATTTTGGTGAGATCTATAACTTTTGTTTAAAAAGTTTTTCAAAATTTTTCGTTTTTTACGAATTATACGCAAAAAAACCACAATTTTATGGTTTTTTTTATGGTTTTCACCATAAAGATGAAATTTGCGCCAAATTTCATTATCATTTTCGTAATCAGCGCATCAAAATACGTTGGTATACCAATTTTTATTGAAATTGGAGGTCCCCCTTATTCGGAAGTACACCCCAATTTTGGTTTAAACAAGTCATAAATTGTGTTATTGTTAAAATATAATACGTGCGAAATTATTTTATTCTAAATTTTAAATTTAAAACTAAGTGAGCGACTTTACCCCGAGTGTATGTATTCCTCACATATCAGAATAAATTTAATTAAATCTTTTTGAAATAAGACAAAACTATATATGTACTTAGAAGAAAGACATCCAATAGTAACAAAAAAAATTTGCCAAATAAATTAAGACTCAAAAATAATGATCTAAAAACTTAAAAATCCAAAAAACATTTTTTTTCTGACACCTCTAAAAACATTTGATCGACTCTGATTCTATATTGAATTCATGAAACTAAACGAAAGTTCGTTAATATAAGTTGAATGTTAAGTACTATATTCACAGTACCAATATCTTCATCTTAAGTTGATTTCATAGTGAGCGGGTTTACCCCAGTCTCCCCTAACAATTATTTAAATTATTTTTATATTACTTAATCAATTAAATTTAAAAAAGTTTAAAAACGATTAAAAAAATAAACATAAAAATAGAGAAGTAAAATAATTGAAGAATAAATTAATAAAAATTAAATTTAATAAACCAATTATAATTGAAATTAATAATTAAACGTAGGGGAAAGTGGGGCAAACCGGACCCCCTAACGGTTTTTTTGACTCTTGTGACTAAACGAATCAACCGATTTCATTTTTCGATGGCTTGTTTGAAAGATCATTTAATTGCGCAACTTTTTCCCAGAGACACCTATGCATTATCTTTTATTGTTTAGTTGCTGTGTTAACTTTAAAAATTTTTGCAAACGGTCCGGTTTACCCCACCCCCTGGGGTAAACCGGACCGTTAGGTTTTTTATTTATAATATTGCATTTACATAATCTACAATAATAAAAACCGGACAAGAGCGAGTAGAACTCGTATCAAAACCGAGGGTTCGTACTCACGTTTAAAACTTCTACTTTTTTGCTAAAAAAATATAAAGATCAACTCCAATATTCTTTGCTGTATTTTTTCTGTAATCTACAGGTGAAAATAAATAAATAACCAATTTTTATCTCTTCACATAAAAAACTGTGGGCGCTAGGGTAAAAAACACGCATTTTTGACAAAATTTAAAAAAAAAAATTTTTCGTTAAAAAAATATGAAGATAAAATCCAATCATGTTTGGTGTATTTTTCTTGAAATCTACACATAAAAATACATAATATAAGCAAAACTGTAGTCCAATAGGCCAAGAATTGTGAAAACCAAGGGGAGGGTACACACTTTTTTTTCTAAAACGAAAAAATTTTTTAGTTTTTCGCAAAAAAAAATATGAAGATGAACTCTGATAATTTTTTCTGTATGTTTGTTGAAATCTACACGAAAAAATAAATAAAAATGTATAATGCCAGTCCACTAAACTAAGAATTGAGAGAACTAGCATAGGTATAATTATTATCAAAAATTGAAAAAAAAATTTAGGTTTTTGCTCAAAACGCAATGAAGATCAATTCTAATCATTTCCACTATATTTTTCCTGTAATCTACGCGTGAAAATACATACGTGTACCAATTTTTAGCTCTCTAGATGAAAAACTTTGAGCGCTAGGGGGGGGGGTACATGTTCATTTTCCGTAACCGTTTTAATAGGGTTCCTACCGGGTACGGAACCCTAAAAACATAAAGAATCATATAAAAATGGTTGTAGTAATGAAAATAATAATACGGGATTGAATTTTAATTAAATAAATATTTTTTTTAATAAAAAAATAAAAATGTTTGTCATTATCAGAGAAACAATATTAAAGGGTCCAATTCTCATTGAAAGACAATTATTTTTCATTGCAAGTAAATATTTTAATGAAAGAAACATTTTATTTAAAAATTATTTTAATGAAACTTTAATTCAATGGAAATATCCTATGGCCGGTTCGCCCCACCGAAAACGGTCCGGTTTGCCCCACAGGCCCATTTTGAGAATAAATGTTTGTCAAAAAGAAACGTTTTGCAAATTCATCAAAGTTTTTGGTGGTAAATATTCCTGAGGTGTGTACCTTCAAAACCTAAGACCTAATATTAGGAAACATTACACAATTTCCTCAGAATTTCCTTAATAAAAAATTCGTAAAAGTGTAAAAAAACTAAAAAAAAACTTTTGTTCCCTTCGTCGCACAAACGCAAGCTAAAACTGTTAGATTAAAAAATAAGGTATACTAAACATGGTTGTTTTAAATTTGTAAACAACACTTTTTCCAATTTCGCCATTTCGGAAATATTGAGAGAGGTCCGGTTTGCCCCACTGTCCCCTAATGAAAAACAACATTTTAAAAATTCAAAAAAAAAAATTAAATTAAAGAAGTAATCGGAGGGTCAGAAAAATGTACAAAAGGAGAAATCGAATAAAAAATTAAAGAAGAAAATATTTTCCGCACACTAAAAAAAAGTTTTACTTTCAGCCTCTTTTTGAGGCTGAATTTAAGGTGTAAACGGAGTCAGCCCCGTTAAACAAGGACAGACTTATGTGAAATACATGGGCTGAATTTAAGGTGTAAACGGAGTCAGACTTTTATTTTCCTATGCGAAAGCAAATTGAAGAATATGTATAAATAAGAAAAGCAAAAAAAGGAGAAGAAATTAAGGAAAAATTAAAAGTGAAGAAGTAAATTAAAAATTTAATTGAATAATAAATAAAATAAGATAAAGAGGAAACAGTTGTAAAATAAATTTAAAAGAAGCAGGACTGAATTATCGAATCAATTAAAAATAAATATATAAAGAAAATAACTTAAAAGTAAAAAATTAATAGAAAGATGATAAAATTAAATAGTCAATAAAAAATAAATTAAAAAACTAAAGAAGAAGAGAATATTGTAGAAGAAATTAATTACAGCAAGATTGAATTTAAAAAGAAATTGTTGAAAGAGAACTGAATTAAAGAAAAAATTGATGAAAGAAGATTGAACAAAAGAAGTAATTAATAAATGAAGCAAGCGAAATGAAATAAAAAAAGAAGAAATTCAAAAGTAAAAGTGGAACAAAAGAAGAGGAATAATAAAACGAAAAGAAGAAATCAACAAAAAAAATGAAGTTAAAACGATCGAAGAAAGAAGATAAAAAGAAACTTTTCTTAAAGTGCTTAATGGAATAAATAAATAATCTGTCATTGAATAGATTTTTTAATTGTTTACGTAAATTTCTCACAGTCATATCAAGTTTTATGTTGAAAATATTTTCAAGGATCATTCATCTTTCTTTTTCTTCTCCTTCGAGTTTAAAGTCAGGCTTAGCTCTTTAAGGAGGATGCCAGTGTAGAAAAATTGTTGGGTTCTAGTGTGGTGCCAGAAAGACAGTCTATTCTCTAACTGGGCGCTGAAAAGACTGTCTGACCATGGGCTAATCAGACCAGTGACGATCGAACCACGCGTTGGTCCAGACTGGACGTGCTAATCAGGGCTAATGAGCAGTGCTAATATTTAAAATTTTAGGTTCGATTTCAATATTTCAGTTTTTTAATTTTAAATAATTTACCCAAATTTCCTCGGTTCTCACGTTTATTCAATGTAATGTGAAAATATGAATTATTAATAATAATAAATATTATTGTTATTCATATATATGTGTGTATATGTATTTAATGACAATAACTTATTATTATAATAATTATATTATTTCCAAATAAATAATATACTGCACAAGCAGTAAATATCATTTAAAATAGTAATATTAAAAAATAATTTAAAAAAAAACAATTTGCGTTAATTGGTACATTTTTTAAATTCATTCTTTAACAGGTCTTTAACATTATTTACAAACATGTTTAAAATTTTAATTTATAACACTTATACAGATTAAATATAGTAATTTTATTATTTTATATAACACTTACAATGAAAAATATCCGCTCGCATGTGGGATCGAACTCACGCCCCCCACCCTTGACGACCCGACTCGAAGCATTTAAACCGCACGGCCACTGAAGTCTGAGTGTGAACTCTCCTAATTTACTATATCAATGCCAGTGTCATATATTCTGTTGCTTATAAGGACGAAGTGAAAACTATGACTCAAATTATTACACATAATAATCCCGAATTATTTTAATTATTATATATGAATATTTAAATAAATAATTCTTACTACAATTATAATCATTAAACAATTTTGTAAAGTATTACTTTCAGTTTTATCAAAAATTTTTTAAATAATTGAATTCTTATGACGAATTTTAATAGAATTCTTAAGTATAATTATACACTTTTCGAAGAATTCGATTAAAATTGTATTAAAAATAATTAAGAAATTCTGATATTAACTAAGAAATTTTAAATAATAAAAAAATTCTGAGAATTTTATTATTTATAAAAATAATTGAATTATTGAGAAGAAACTTATAAAAAATTTGTAAATACTTATTGAATTTTTGTGAAAGGTTTTTTACTTATGAAAGTAATTAAATTTTTGCTTACATTTTATTTTGCCAAGAATCTTGTTAAAAATTTGGAAAATAGTTGAATTTCAGAGAACGATTTTATTATTTATAAATATAATTAAAATTTTGATGAGAATTTAAAAAAATTTTTAAACATAATTGAATTTCTGTGTAGAATTTTGTTACTTTTGAAAATAATTAAATTTCTACAATAATCTGTAACTTCTCCAACACTCAATTGTGTATAGTGTTTTTAACTAAATTTCTTCTATAGATAAATTATTTTTAATAAGATCGACAAATCTGGCACTAAAGTCTTGATTGTATTACTTAAAAAATTTTGAATTCTAGTGATGCCAATGAAGTCCCATATAGCATACAGTTAGACAGTCTAAATTAGACCGTCCAGAAAAATCCCATATAGCATACAGTTAGACCGTCCAAATGCGTCTAGTTGGGGCAATCACTGGACTCCAGACTGCCCCGAAATTTTTCTACACGGGTGGTGACTCAAATAAAAATGTTAAGAATTTTTTGAAATTTGTAAAAACTCGTTGTTAAGAATTTCTAAATTATAGAACAATTTTTTTTTGAATTTTCTACTGTCCCGTTTTAAGAATTTAATTATTAAAATTGCATGTTTTTATATGAGCTCTTATGGAAAGTGTTATGTGAAGTGCACTATTTTGATAATAAATTGTGTAAAAATGTTAAACTTTTTTTAAAAATCATACTCTTTTAAAGTTAAATACTTTTGGAATAATTTAAAAAAATAATTGAGTAAATCGACTGTCCTGATTTTTAGAAATAACATTAATAGTGACGTAAAATCACAGATTTTCCAACCCTTTCTAACATAATACACAGAAACGTGTCAACATCGCATTGTAATCATATACGAATGAAATCTTATTCAGTGTTACCAACACTGTTTCTAGCATGCACATGGAATGCGCTGTTGTCACGATCTTCATGCTCATAAAATTTTTTAACGAAAATTTGTTTAAGTAATTAAATAATTATTTTCTAAAATATTTTTTGAGAATAATGAATTGGAATTATTAAAAATACTGTTTTTTTATGTTTAATGTATTAAGTATTGCATATTTCACTTATGAAATATATATTAAAACAGTTGGTATTTGCAGTTCTAATCCCATATAAAAGCATGTGAATTCCCCTCTCGCCGCCTGCCCCGAAAAGACAGTCACCATCCTCCTTAAGTCTACTCACTCTACGAGCAGAGAGTCGAGTATCGACCACAGTTTCTAAGTCGTCATGTAGCGTATGTACTTACTTTACATTCGCTGGCGACACTTTATCACGTTTCGTTGTGATGAATCTCACTCTCAACAGGAAAAAAAATTTCAATTCCAATTTAAATAGCTGCCTTTAAACAAGTAGCGAATTTTTATTCTTAATATCAAGTCATTATCTTTGTTCTTAACTTAAAAAGAAAGTTTTTTATGATTTTTTGTTATTTAGAGGTCAGACAGTAAAGAACAACAATATGATAAATGTCAAAATGTTTGTAATAATTAAAAAAAATCGTAAAAATATTTTGGAAAATTTTCCTATAATTTTATTTAATCTACTACACGAGTTTCGAAGTAGAACAATAATATTATTCTGAAGGTAATACTGACATACTTTCTGCTATACTGTCAGGAAAAATTACGTCACCAAGAAGTGAAAAATAATTTTTCCTTATTTGTATTGCGGAAAAATTTTTACATTTGAAATTAAAATTTTGATTCAACGAAAAGTGACATCCAGAGAAAAGTATTTTTTATTCATATAGTAAATTCATCTCATTGTTAGAACTTTTTCTCTAACGTTTTTACATCAAGGGTAAAATTCTTATTTTGAGATAATTTTCTTCACAACCAAGGAATATTTCATTTAGTACATTTTTTCTTATCAAGGATAAATTATTTTTCTTAAAGGGACACATAGAAATTCTGGAACAAAAGATGTGCGAGTTCCGATATTCAAGCAATTTTTAAAAATAGAAACTTTTTTTACTATGTACATAATGAAAACTCATAAGCAAAAGTTTAAGTTTATATTATTAAACTTATAAAGTTTTAAGTGGGGCAAGAGTTTTAATAGCCAGAACTTCTGTTATTTAGTTACAAACAGCAATTCATAAAAGACTCATAAGAGAATCTCCTAAAGAAGTCAAAAAATAACTCGAAAAAGGGGAGTTTATAAGTTTATTTTATCTTCAACAGAATCTATTAAACCTTCAAAAGTCAAAGCTTCTTCTAGTAAATGTAAAGAAAAAATCATGAAAGAAACTTAGAAAAGAAACTCATCAGCACCTGAAATAATAATTCAAAAAAGAAAAGTTTTTGAGTTTCTGTTTTATTTTTAGTAGAAACTATTAAACTTTGAAAAACCAAAACTTTTTCAATTAACCGCATAGAAAACTCATAATCAACTCAAAATAGAAATTTTTTATGAGTTTCTGTCTTATTTTGGATAGAAACAGTTAGACTTTCAAAAGTTATAACTTTTTTCAAGTAGACGTAAAGAAAAATTCACGAAAGTAATTCATAAATGAAAATTTTAAACTAAAATAATAATTTAAGAAACATAAAACAGAAACTCCAACATAAAAACACAAACTCATAAAACATAACAACATTTGTTGTGCGTATTATGTTTTTCAAAAATTTGAAAAAACTTAAATTTTCGGTTTATGAGTTTATACTTAAACTAAAAAAATTTGTCTCTTTATTATAAAAAACGTTTTGCCATCTTTCATTATTGAGAAGAAAGAATAATTTTTTTTATTTTTAGAAAATATTTATGACTTTATTTTAAAAGTATAAGTCTATGAGTTTTAAGAAGAATTTTCCTTTAGATTAGAAAATTACTTTCCTGCTGGTTGAGATTATGGAAATCTGTCAGCAAAAGTGAGAAACTGTTTTTTTACGTTTTTGAAAATGACTGAAAACGATTTTAAAATAATATATTTAGAAATAATAATAATAATAATAATAATAATAATAATATATATTTAGAAATAATATATTTGGGCAGTGAATATCAGACGATGCAAAGACCCGCTCCATTGGGTGGCTGAGCGGGAATACCACGTTTGTTCATGCGACAAGCATGCTCCTCCAAACGCCTCGAGACATAGTCCAGAGATTGTACTTCAAAACTCCAAAGTCGTTCAGCTGCCGCACTTGCTCGAGGCCATATTCTTGAATGGACGTTGTTTCTGCAAGTTATTTATAAATAACATCATTATAATAAACTAAAATTCATCATCATGGAAATAACGTTCTATATCATATTACGAAATTCTTAAATCCATTTTGTGGCTTTAAAGAGATGAACAGTGTTTTTGAATTAAGAAAAAATTGGCTCTGCATTGTAGTTAGTCGTATAATTTTTTTTATCCAATTCTCAAATAACATTTTAAGCTCAATATTGTGTCAACATTACATGGCAGTATAATTACACTGAGAGAAATGGATAGTTAGAATTTGATGGTTAAAAATAGTTTGTACGTGGTCCCATCATTATGTTACTGGGTACAATATACTATCCACTTTCAGGCGCGGATCCAAGGGGGGGCCACAGTGGAATGCCCCCCCCCGAGAATTCAAACTTCCTGGATTTTTTTAAATAAAAATTCCATTCATATAAGGTCATCAAGCTAACGTCTAGCAGATGGCCCCCCCCCCAAGAACCTTGTCTAGATGGCCCTTGTCCACTTTTTACAATCTAAGATGTTACCCGAGAACATATTCACTGAGAAAAAAGAGGGCACGTTGTATCACATTTTCGAGTCACGTTGCGCGACTTAACCCTGAATTCTTCTACACACTTTTCTGGGGCGTGCAGCGTTCCCCAAAGAGCGTGTAATACACTTTAAATACAGCTAGCCTCGACTCAGGGGAACGCTGCGCGCCCCAAAAAAGTGTCTAGCAGAACACAGGGTTGAGTCGCGCAACATGACTCGAAAATGTGCTGCAACACGCCCTTTTTTTCTCAGTGTACATATGCTAACTTTCTGATTGTAGTCACTACTATCAAGTATTATCGAAGTTTAACGTGACCGCATGCGCTGACTATGACAACACGTTTCACGAAATTGGAAAAATTCGTTAATTATTTTTGTTATAGTTAATCACATATAATCAAATTAATTTATACATATTTATAACCTCAAAATTTTAAAGGATAGAATTTTCTTTTAAAATGACAGGTTAATGCTTACACAAGTTATTCTAATTTTACAATAAATTTTTTTAAAAGTGTTGGAAAGTCTCTGAAATTTGTAGGTTAAATGAGACTTCTGATTATCACCCAATAGAACGGCACTGACTGGTTTAAAAGACCTGAAATAGGTAAACAAACATTTTCCATCAAATTTTTCTCTGAACACAGACACTTTTTACAAAATCTGCTTACATACACTGAATAAGCGTCTTCTAAATTATAATAACCGAAAAGATTGTTTAAATCCATGCGTAAACGTTACTGTAAAATGAAAAATTGGAAAGTAATGTAAACTTTTGTAAACCCTTTTATATGAAATAAATAAATATGACAGCTCGGCCATTGTGCTCGCTCTGCATACTTCTGACGATTGGCAACAATCTCTGATGGTATAACCTTTTTAACATCAGAGAGAAAATTTGTTTCTTATATTTTACCGAATTTTTCAATAAAGTTGGGATGTAGTAGCATAATTGTAATTTTTAATAATTTTTGAATTATTTTTTCAGTAATAATATATAAAATTTAATGTGATATCTTTATTCCTTACATGCTAGTACTGCAAAAGTTCAAAAAAAATTTTAACTGAACGTTTAATATAAATTAAATAAATACCTCCTTGAAAAGCACTGACGTTTCAAGAATAGTTCGGTAAAACTTTCTTGACTTGCCTAAAGTGTTTGTTTTCAGGAATAGTTCGGTAAAACTTCCTGAACATGCCTGAAGTGTTAGTTTTCTGGATTTAAATACTTTATTTCAAGTGTCACGCAGTAAAATGAAAGACTTTCACACTAACAGTTGATTTTTTCAACTTATTTATACTTAATTAATAATAATTTTATTATTAATTAAATTAAAATTCAATTAATTAATTATTTTAAACACTTATTAATTGCCAAATATGTAAAAAATGCTTTTAAATCATATAAAAAGAAAATAAAATAGCAATAACATACTTATTTTTTTAACATAATTTATTAATTTTAATTAAATCTGAATAATAGTAAGTTAGTAAGCAAAGAAAGAAGCAAGTAAGTAAACATAAGTAAGTAAGCAAGAAGGAAATAAATAAGTAAGCAACTAAACATAAGTAAGTTAGCAAATAAGAAGGTAAGAAAGTAAGTAAGTAAGCAAAGAGGAAATAACTTGCTTGCTTACTAGCTTACTTCCTTATTTGCATACTTATTCCCAATGGGAAATTTACAACTGGCGGAGTACTGCTCCAGCACTGTCAGCATTGGCAGCTACGCTGACAGACAGCACTGGCATAACGCTGGGATGATAATGCTGTGTAACTCTGGCGAAGTACTGCCTGCCAGTGCTGATAGACAGCGCTGGCTGAGAATATTACCACAATAAATGCCGTATTGTTATTAATTAGTCGTAAATTAATAATTACAAATGATTTAACAGCAGAATGGTAAAATATTAGTAAATAGTTATTATTCATAAAATATTTCTCTTTTTAACCCATTAAGTCCCATGAAGAAATCAGCCATTGTATAAAAAAACTAACGATTGGATTCATAGGCAAATGGAAAAAAAGATATACCTGTTTTTTTGTTTTCAATTTCTAATTGTTTAACAACAATTGTTTAAACAAATTAATAAAAATTTAAAAATTTTTTTAAAACTGTTAACGCCAATCGATTCTACGTGGAAAAATAAGAATGTTTTGTATAGGTCATTTTTTTCTACAAGTAGTATTTTGTTTATAAAATTGTTATAAACAAATTAAGCTGGGTAAAGAGTGTTTCAACGCAAGCAACAGTTTTCAAAAAATTTTGATTAATTTGTTTAAACAATTGGAAATTAGAAACAAAAAAACAGGTATAACTTTTTTTTTCATTTGCCTATGAATCCAATTGTTACTTTTACTTAAAATCCATTTGTTGATGCTTGGGATGAAACACTCTTTACCCAGATTAATTTTTTTATAACAATTTTATAAACAAAATACGACTTGGAGTAAAAAATGATCGATACAAATCATTCTTATTTTCCACGTAGAACCGATTAGCGTTAACAATTTTCAAATATTTTTAAATTTTTATTAATTTGTTTAAACAATTGGAAAGTAAAAAAAGACAAGTATATCTTTTTTTCCATTTGCCTATGAATCTAATTGTTATTTTTACTCAAAATCCATTTTTTAGGCTTGGGATGAAACACCCTTTACACAGCTTAATTTGTTTATAACAATTTTATATACAAAATACGACTTGGAGAAAAAAAGACCTATACAAAACATTCTTATTTTTTTACGTAGAATCGATTGGCGTTAACAGTTTTAAAAAAATTTTAAATTTTTATTAATTTGTTTAAAGAATTGTTGTTAAACAATTCGAAATTCAAAACAAAAAAAACAGGTATATCTTTTTTTTCATTTGCCTATGAATCCAATTGTTAGTTTTTTAATAAAATGGCTGGTTTTTTCATGGGACTTAATGGGTAGTGATTGAAGTAGGTAAATTGAGATTTACGGCAGTATTAATATAGATCTACTGAAGTAAAATTATTTTTTATTTTTGTTTTTCAACTTTTACCGAACTATTCAGTAAATTGCAACTGGTTCTATTTTACCGAACACTTTTCCTTACGTTTTACCGAACTTTCAGTAAATTGCAACTCGTCAGTTTTACCGAACTACTCAATAAATATGAATGTAGCGAGCACTTGGCTTACGTTTTACCGAACTGTAAGTGAAGCGCTAATACATAAATCGTAAGGATTATGCTTTTTACATTATTTTTTAATGAAATTTCTTTTACAGTCTAGTTCTTGCAAAATTACTGTTTTAACAGTTCATCCCAGTTTTACCAAACTAAATTCAGTATTTCAGGAATAAATTTTCTCCGTGTACCTGTACAATCAAATTTCAATAATCTTCTGATAGTAAATACTACAATCTAGATAGCTGTCCGTATACTTTGCATTAAAGATAGTCATCCTAACCATCATTATGTTATCCACTACTATAAATTTCTCACCGATAGTATAGCTCGGTTGGCGGAATCTCAAGGCTTGCGATCGCAGAGGTTAAGCATCATTTGAGCGCGGTTACTGCTTGGATGGATGACCCATGTGAATCGCTACAGTCTCGGTTTTTTCGCTGATCGAGATATTTCAAACGGGAGGTTTGACGCCGAGGCTATGTTTGTGCATTTGTGATGGCTATCCAAATGTACATTCATGAATCGACGTCAATAAACCGGTTGTACTCGGGAAGTGGGTTTTCTGCAGTTTTCCTCTCTCCTGGCCAAATGTCCAGGCGAATGCGAGTACTCCTAACCTAAGTCGGCTGCAGCCGCAAAAGTAGGAGCCCCAAAGAGTTTGTAAGTTAGAAAAGTTTAGTAGTCATGTTGAGGAGATTGTAAAGGCCTGAAAGGGCATACAATGAAATCATACTTTACTTTACTATAAATATTTCTCTCCGTGTACAACAATATTGTAATATTTTTTAACATTGCGAGGCAATATTGCCTCACAATCTGCAGGGATCACAGGTTTTTTCCCTGTTATTTTCAAACGTTTTAATAAAATTCTGCAAAACAAATTTAATTATTTTGAAAGATTTTGATAAAATTCTTCTTAATAATTTAAACATGTTCATAAATAATAAAATTCCTCGTAGGAATTCAATTATTTTTAGTACCTACATCTAAATGCATGTTATTTTAACAATACAAATAATTGGTTTAATAAATTTCAAATATAATTACTTTGCTATAAATATTTTTTTTCTATGCAAAAGATATCTTGTCTGGAAAGTTGCAGAAACTAGTGCACTTACCCTATTTCAATAAAATTTCTTTAAAAAATTCAATTGTTTTTAAAAATTTTAAATAAATTTTTTATAAGAATTCAATTATTTTGAGTGCAGTATTGAAATGTAAATTAATTAAAAACATTTATTAAAAAATGTTTTTAAAAACATTAATTAAAAACATTTAAATACTATTTTTAATTCAAAATGTAAGTAAACAGATTACAAAATTAATGAAATAGGTGCCATAAGTTGAAAAAAGTAAGAAGATGACAGTTTATGATCCCTGCACAATACTTTTTCAATGCATTGCAAAAATAGATGTCTTTTTTGATATCATAAAATAAGATGTAAGATGGAAAAATGTTATCTTACATCTTAAAATAAGATGTTTTCTAAAGTATCTTAGTATCTACTAACACGGAAAAAGCAGCCAAATTGTTTGAGATTAAATTTGAGAGTTCTAAAAATATTACTCGAAGGCGTATTTTTTGTGACACTCCTTTCAGTAGGAGTGTCATTTCAATAAGTTTTCAATAAGTTTTACCTATCAACGAATTCGGCCCACATGCAAGCTTCACCGCCCATCATAAGTTTCTTTTGATCAATTGATCCAGTAAAGGAGAGAGGATCGCAGAGGTAATATTTTCGCCAATCACCACCACCGGCAACGTGATCAAGGTACCTAGAAGTCATATAAATTCTATTATTTTTTGAAAAATAATTTTTCTTTGTTAATGTCGTTGTTAATTAATATAAAAAATAAGAATTGAAAATTAAAACATGCAAAAATGGGAGGCTAACTCTGCTGGGGATCAAAACCCAAGACCTCTGTCGTTCAGTGGAAGAGGAATCAACCGGCAACTGTGTGTCCTGGGTTTCGATTCCCAGCAGAGTTAGTCCCTCATTTTTGCTTAGTTTTATTTGAATTTTCCCAGAATTTTTCACGAAACAATTGTCAATTTATGAGTAATCTTATGAAGAGCAATCAACCAGTAATTAATTTTTTCATAGTTTAAAATTTATTTTTCAATTCATAGTTTTAATTTTCAATTCTTATTAATCAGTTTAATTAAATATTTTTCAAATATTTGAAATAATGAGCTCCCGGATCAAAAAATTCTATTTGCTGCCTGACTGAGGTGAAAATTCCCTGTTTGAACGCAAATCCAGTTTTTTGATCCGGGAGCTCAATTCCGCCGTGTTTTCAACACGGTAACTGAGAAACACAGTAACTGCAGATTGAAAGATTTCAAGAGAAACTGTTCGAATCTTCATTGCCCCCTCCCGCATAGCCTAATTGAAATTATTATAAAACGCCATTTTTTACTTTTAATTCGTATGAATGCCCTCTTTTTAATGATGTAAAAGTAAATGTTTTATTTGTTTAAACAATAAATAAATTATTAAAACTGTAGTTACCGGTATGCTGATTTGAGCTTCATCGCACGAAATACCAAGTAACTGGCAGTTACTTGGTCTTTCGTGCGATGAGCGCTCGGATAAGATCTGTGGCGACTGAGTGTTTGCCCCCCTCACTCTCCGCCCCTGACATGCGGTTCATAGGACAGGTTAGGGAGGATAGTTAGGCGGCATATTCAGTCAGCGTTTGCTACTTCTAGTGTTAAGACGTATTTACGTCAGCCGACCGGTCTAGGCTTAGAATTAATTAATCTAGTGTTTTGTCAAGCACGTTTAGTTCGTTACTATTTGAATAAAGTATTTTGTTATATGATAAATTGGCGTACAATTTATTATTGTGAGAACACCTAGAGGAGTGTGGCCTCTCAACCTTCTAACCTCAACTCCGTTCATTAATGAGTCAAGAGAAGTTCTCTACGAAGATATCAACTACCCACAACTGGTGACCCACGACAACTATAAGTGGCAGATTTCTTTTAATTGAAGTAAAAGTGCATCGCTCATGGTTAGCACAAGAAGCATAACAAATAGTTGCTCACGAACACGACATCAAGCACAAGCCTTACGACCGCTCAAAACGAAAATTCTCGTCAGCATCATTTACGAGAAAGTCACTGCAAACGCTGAAATCCTCAATCAGAGGACAAATTCTGACAATAAAATTATACTTAGTCAACTTGGCGACTACACAATTCCTGCAAATATCAAAAGGAATATTTCCACGGAGCACATGGTCCGAGAAGCGGAAGCAGCAGCCATTTTCCAATTTTCCTCGTGCGAGGGAAAACAGACAAGCAGAAAAATAGAGGGCGCTTCTGGTTCATCCGGCAGACGTGTGTTGCCGCCTAGCAGTCAATCTTAAAAAAATTCTGGGATGGAGGAACTTCACTCGACAACAGGCGAGAGGGATGACATCTTTCGAATCTCATCACTGGTATTCAGTTAGCAGAGACACAATTAATTGGTAATACGTCGTAGGTAATTCATCGATTAACGGTAAGCGTAGTCTGGACATCATTTCAGAAAGATTTACTATTAATTAGAAGGGGGGAAATAGATAAACATATATTTTTTTAACCTCTAAATTCAAAAAAAAATTTTTTTTTCTTGCTTTTGTTGTTCACTTTGCTTTTCTCTCTATTATTTGCGAATAGTAATATTAACTTCAAACTTTATTTTGTTTATTTACTGCGTTAATTCTGTTTTACGAATACAATGTAACCACGTAACTTTATAAGAATAAGTTAGAGTTAGCAGAAATTCAGTTTACTCATTCCTTCTTTCTTTCGTTTAATCATTTTATTTGTCGGTGGTAAATAGCGTGCTACAGAAATATTTTTCTTGTAGATAATCCAGTCGAGGTGTGCTGAGCGTAGTACCATCATTGACGTCATCCAGTTCACGAGGAATTTCTATATGGGACTACCTTGTGCATACCTGGGGAATTCGTAATTTACGACGACACGCCTTCTCACGGAACTTTTATCGAGGAATTTAAAAATCATATGAGACAAATTAAAGCAGTACCGGTCGAGCATAGGCACAAATCCAGAGCTTTCGTTTTCAAAGATTTGGCCACTTGCTCGCATGTTTTTCTTCGTGTACGAAAAGTTAAGCAAACCCTAGAGCCACCCTACACTGGCCCGTATAAAGTTTTAAATCGCGTAAACGAAGTTTATGAGATTGACGTCAATGGTACTCGCAAGTATGTTTCGCTGGAAAATCTGAAACCGGCTTATTGCCTCAAACAAGTAGACTCAAATATTCCGTCAGAAAACGGGGAGACGCCGTTAGATGTTAATTCTCCAGATAGGAACATGTTAAAGGTGCAAGACACTATTGTTGTAAATAATCCTGCGAGTGGTGATGATATCGACGACAATATTGTAAATAACCAGCCTCGTATTAAAATTCTTGAAAATATTGTTCTCGATCAAGCGAACAAAATTGAGTTCAAACGTAACTTAAGTAATGAAAATATTTCTAATAATCAATTTTTATTGCCAAATTTAGATTCGAACAAACCATCGACATCAAAGTCGATTCAAAATTTAGATAATTCTGTTAAGTTAGATGATTCACATATGGATCAGAAAAAGAAAAAATTTAGACCAAACATTTTGAGAAAAAAGGTCTCATTCAAAAATTAAATGAATTAATTTTGCGGTGGCTAAAGCGTTCTCTCATTTCTTTTTACTTTTGCAAATAGTTATGCATGAAGGATAATTTAGTTGTAGATTTCGATTTTATTTGGAAGTTAATTTTTGTTATTTTTCTTATTTCATTTTGGTAAGAGCGCATCAGACCACTTGAATTACCAAGTATTAATTTATTTTCTACTTATTTTAATAACGCAGAAGACTGACAAGCATAGTGCCTATTCTTTTCTATAATTTTTCTTTATATATAATGATCAACGATGATTTGTTGTAATTAAGTAAGAATTCTTTTGTCCTTATTAACCATTTTTTGTATTTCGTTGTCACTGGGAGGGGAGTGATGTGGCGACTGAGTGTTTGCCCCCCTCACTCTCCGCCCCTGACATGTGGTTCATAGGACAGGTTAGGGAGGATAGTTAGGCGGCATATTCAGTTAGCGTTTGCTACTTCTAGTGTTAAGACGTATTTACGTCAGCCGACCGGTCTAGGCTTAGAATTAATTAATCTAGTGTTTTGTCAAGCACGTTTAGTTCGTTACTATTTGAATAAAGTATTTTGTTATATGATAAATTGGCGTACAATTTATTATTGTGAGAACACCTAGAGGAGTGTGGCCTCTCAACCTTCTAACCTCAACTCCGTTCATTAATGAGTCAAGAGAAGTTCTCTACGAAGATATCAACTACCCACAGACCCTTTGTCGCGCAGAGAACTTAGGTAACTGCAAGAGAATATAATGGGGGAGTTCTAAAAAAAGATATTTTTATTGTACTAATTTTAGAAAAAATGAATAATATAATATTATAATAGTACATTTCGTAACTAGTGTGAACTGATGGCGTTTTTGAAACGAGTTGTAGGCAAGGCGCCGAGCCGGAAACAAGTTTCAGAAACTTGCGCGAGATTCAAAAAACAGTTCACACAAGTAACGAACGATACTTTTTATAATAAAGTTATAAAAAAAGGCGTTAAAAACAAGACACCCAGATTTGTCACAAAACTAGTTTACCGATATAAATTCAAACGTACAAGCATGTTTTATCACGCGGGGGGGTTCAGGGGGTCTCCCCCGACGAGGTCCAGGGGCGGAGCTCTGGCCGGGAGGGTTCGGGGGGCGGAGCTCCCCAACTGCAAAAATACCGACATAAAAGATTAATTTTCATTGAGGCCGTGCCCACAACAGAAGTTTTAGTGAACAACAACGCGCAAGTTGTATGCAACTGTGCGCGCAATTGCCAACCACTAAAAGTAAAATACTTGTTGGTTCGTTCCGCTTGTTTTGAATTTGTTTACTTTCGCATAACCTCCAATTTTTGACAATTTTACAGGCTTCGCACGCTTCGCACTCAACTACTAATACGTCGTATATTTACTACTTTTCTTACGTTATGCTACTATTTGGGTACTTTTTTAGATTTCAGCCACTAAAAGCAACTATTTCAGGGTTGTCATAGGTCAGGAAATTCAGGGAAAAGTCAGGTAAATTAAAATTGCTCAGAGAAATCGGGGAAAAGTCAGGGATTTTTATTTAAGTAACTGGAAAAAATTTAATTTTAGAGAAGTTACAAATAATTGCAAAAATTTAATTATTTTCAAAATTAATAAAATTCTTCGCGGAAATTCAATTATGTTAAAAAATTTTAAAAAATTCTCATAAAAATTCAATTATCTTTAAAAATAATAAAATTCTTCTCCAAATTAATTAAGGAAGATTTCGACTATATCAGCAATTAGTGGCATCTATTAGACGTCAATTGAACTCTTTGGTTTAGAGTCAGGTGTTATTCTTAAGATAATTATTCCGATATGGTTGTCGGTAAATAATTATATTTTTAAATTTAATTTTTTGATCTGAAAAAATAAGCTGCGTGAACGACTGCACTGTGCAACTGTGAGGACTCAAACCCCAGTTAATAGCTGCCTTTCGCGAGACTAACGCCTACCAATGCACCATGCCAACACAGCCTGGACGTTCACGTTTCTTATAATCTCAGATCAAGCCCATACACTAGTCGAAGAGCTGTATAGTTAATGTAGGAAATTATTTGCTGATTAAGAATTTTAATTAAGGAAGATTTCGACTATATCAGCAATTAGTGACATTCTCCAAATTTCAATTATTTTCAAAAATTTTAATAAAATTCTTTGCTAATTTTCAACTATTTTCAAATAATTTTTCTCAACTGTTGAATAATCAAAATTATTCTTCAAACAAAAAAAACAATCTCTAACATTTATTTGGGCCTTCACTAATGGTTGGGAGTTTTGCCATGATTTTTAATAAGAACACAAAGTTAATTGATAAATGTCTTCACAGTTTACTTGGAACAAACTTTACTATTACAAAACAAAATTGACACGACTTTCGACAGTTGACTACTCATTATCGCAAGTGTTCAACGACTCACTAGCTTTTAGCATTTTCATTCCGCCTTCGCCTTATCGTCAAACCACACAAGTCAAAATAATTCCTCAACAATCGGCTATCCTGACAATTTTTGGTCCCTCAAAATTACATTAAAATTTTACATTTTATATACACTCCAATATTTTCTTTCAATTTACTATAAAACAAAATCATTTAAAAATTTTGGTCGTTGACGTTGTCGTTCACTTCTTCGATTTAACTTTACAATCAGTTCTTCATTCTCGCCTTTTTCTTTTGCGATCGTTACATTTTTATTATTTTCGTTATTACATTCAACTACATTATTTTTATCATTATCTGGATTTTCCACACTTTCTCCACTTACATTGGCTTCATTTCTTTCATCTTCGGACTCACTCTCAGAATTTTCATTTTGTCGCCAAACCTTCAATTGAGAAATGTGAGCTGTTGTTTGAAAATTTTTATCGCGAAATTCATTTAGTTTTCTAACTCTATAAATATCATTTAATCCTTCGCTAATAATGACTAAAGGCTCACTGAATCCTGCCTGAAGCTTTGTCGACTCACCCGTAGAAATTGCGTTTCTTGACATAAAAACAATATCTCCAATTTTAAACTTTACATTAGTTAATCTGTTTTTATCATATCGATGTTTATATTTTTCCTGTTCAATTCTAATTTTATTTCGAATATCGTCTTGTACTACCTTAGGATTTTCATACGTCTCACAATTTATTGTTAATTCTCGCAACATTCCTTCCGCAAAACGTGGATTATAACCAAACAAAGCTTCGTAAGGGGTTTTTCCGGTCGTTGCACAAACCGTAGTATTAATATTTCTTTCTACTTCAACTAAGCATTTATCCCATTCAGAACCATATCCCCACTCAGTAGCAATTTTCATAATAGGTAAGACCGTCTGATTCATTCTTTCTATCAGGCCGTTTGCCATAGGGTGTCGGCTAGAGTTCAAAGTATGTTTAATCCCGTGCTTTTGACAAAGTTCATTAAATTTTCCAGATGTAAAACAGGTACCCCTGTCCGACACTATTCTGGCAGGCGCCCCAATTTCATTTATAAATTTCTCCATAAATTTTACTGTCTGATTTGCCGAAACATCTTTGACTGCAAAAAGTCTTACAAATCTTGTCAAATTATCAATGCAACCTAATACATATTTATTTTTATTTCCTGATGTAGGAAAAGGTCCTAAATGGTCCACATGGACCACATCAAAGGGACGACGCCCTGGAGTTATTGGGTGCAATTCCCCTTCTCCTCGACCACTTTTTCTCTTAGTTTTCAAACAGCCATAACAATTTTTAATATGAATTCGAACAAAATTTTTCAATCCCGGAAAGTAAAAATAATTTTTAATTCTTTTACAAGTTTTATTAATACCGAAACGATTCATTAAATCGTGATAACGGATGACTAATGATTTTCTCATTGCCTTAGGTACAACATATCTTTCTTTCTCAATATCATTTTCTCGATCAATTTTGTACAACAAACCTTCTTTTAACGCAAACCCCTTAACTCTACCTTTTTCCGATTTTTCGCGATCACATTCATTCTTTTTCAAAATAACAATCAGATCTCTCAAAATAGGATCCGATCTCTGAAAAATTAAAATCTCATCTTCCTCAGTAGTAATTGACATTAAACTTTCTTTAATTAAATTTTTAATTGTTTCATTAATTGGGGATCTTGAGAGCGCGTCAACATGTTTCATTTTGTCCCCGCTTCGATGAATCACCTCAAAGTCAAATTCCTCGATCTCACTAACCCAACGAGCTATTTGAGAATTTTTTGTTTTCCACGAATTTAAATTTATTAGACATTGACAGTCGGTCACAATTACAAAAGATATCCCGATAAGCAGAGGTCTCAATCTCTGAAGGGCCCAAGCCATAGCTAACAATTCTAAACGATTCGAATGATATTTTGACTCACATTCATTTGTTTTTCGACTAATTGCATAAACCATTCTGAGTGGTTCCTTTTCTCTATCTGCCTGTAACAACATTGCACCCAGACCCAACGCTGATGCATCTGTATGCAATTCAGTCCTAAACGCTTTAGAATTATAAGCCTTCATAATTGGCTTGTCCACTAAACGCAATTGAATCTCTTCAAACGCCCGATTTTGACTTTCACCCCACATAAACTCATTGTCATTTTTAAGCAAATCAGAAATCGGTTTACAAATTAATGCAAAAGATGGTGTAAAGCGTTTAAAGAAACTTGCTAGTCCTACGAAACGACGTACCTCGTGCTTTGTCTTCGGTACTTGAAATTCACTTATGGCCTTGACCTTTCGACTTCCAGGTTGTAAACAGCCCTCACCTAAACGATATCCTAAATACTCTACATGCTCTTTACCAAATTTACATTTGCGCAAATTCATCATTAACGATGCACCTCGCATCAATTCAAAAATTTCACGCAAATTTAGCAAAAGTTCATCCCAGGTTATTAATTTAGTAATTTTATTTACTCCTCTAAAATCCATAACAACACGTGGCGTTCCATCACTCTTTCGAACTACAAATGCCGGACTTGAAAATTGAGCTGTAGTATTTTTGACAATACCCGCTTTTCGATACTTATTAAAAATATTTTCTAAATCGTTAGTATCCTCTTTATTTAAACGATATGGCTTTGCATAAAAAGGAACCGCTCCCTCTTTCAGTTCAATATCCATTTCTACTACATTTGTACACTTAATTTCGTCAACGTCCGCGGCAAAACAATCTCGAAACTCGTTAATTAAATCCAAAAAACTCGCTTTAATATTTTCAGGAGCTAAATTATTAATATCGAATTCGTTAAGTTTTATCAGTGATTCCCTTTCTTTAATTTTCGGTAATGGTTCGATAGCCAAAATATTTCCACCCAGTTTTTGACCTTACTTCAACGTGATGTCCTTATCACCTGCATTTACCACTGGCAATGATGCTTCGACACTATCTCGAGTTACCCTTATAAAATTAACTGAGCCGCTTTCTAACACGACATCTTCATCAACTCGAATTTTCTGCGATTTTTCTTTATAATTTAATACATCAGAATCGATTTCCGAAAACATTAACTCATTACCCTTTCTCGTATAACCCAAATCCGGGGCCTCGGTAAAAGGTCTACCCAAAATAATATCAAACTGCTGGGCAGTATCTGGAACCACTCTGAAGGTCAAAATTCGCAGTTTCAAATTATCGAATTCAACTTTTTTAGAAATTACACCGGGAGATTCTATTTCGCCCATACCAAAACCACCGATCAGAGACTTCTCCCTCCGCATTTTCCAATCTTCGCGCAATACAATAGTTGACTTTACAGTATTCACAGAAGCTCCCATATCGACAAATGCTGTTAACCAAATTTCCCCCACCTTAATTTTTCTAATAAATTTATTCATTGACCCGCTCTCATTTTTCCCTTGAATTACACTCACGACTGAATTACTATCCCTTTTATCTTTATTCAAACATTTTGACGCAATATGACCCTCTTGTCTACATAAATAACAAATAATTGACTTTCTAGGCTTGTCACAATATTTAGAAATATGAGAAGTCGAATTACAATTATAACATTTTCGAGAACTTACATTTCCAGCAGAATACTTATCAGGTTGCTTCGCTTTAGAGATGTCGTCTACTGCAGGAGCAGATGATGAGTGAGACAATTCATTCTTCTCACGAGTACCGTCGTGCTTTTCTCTTGTTTGTCGCACCTTCTCCACTCTCGATCTTCTAGCTGAATCATGACGCTCGTACTCGACCACAGCCTTGATAATTTCATCCGTCGAATTAAACTTCTGGCTAATCAGAAAATCACCAGCACTTTTCCACCAAAGACCACGTGCCACAGAATTTCTAACTTCATTAACCGAGAAATGTAAATCCTTGCACAACGACACCTTGTCAATGACGAAATCTCGCGCACTTTCCTTAGCTCCTTGTACTCTGTTAACCATCAGGTCATACCTATCAGCTGCGTCCATCGTGCACGTGAACATTGATTTGAATTCATTCTTAAAAGTGTCCCACTCTTTCATTGTATCTCCTTTTGTTAATAGCCAGGTAAGAGCAGATGCCTTCATCCGAGATCGCGCCACACTGTAAGCCACATTATTTGATAATCCCAAAGTTATCTTGACGTTCTCCATTTCTGCCAACCAAACTCTGGCTTGCTCCGAATTCTCACTTCCCGAGAATTCTCTTATAACAGATCGTGGATCAGCTACACTTCCTACACTAGAACTGTTTGTTGCTAAAGTTCCTTGCAAACTAGCTGTCATTGCTTCAAAAATTTCTGCTTGTTTATGTAAAGCAAAACCAATAGAATTCAAAGCTTGAGATGTCACATCGCCAGCACTAGATCCCGACGACTGAGAGCTTGGTGTATGCTGATTTCTCTTCATTTTCTTAATTTCAGATGTTAAACAAGCCAACTGTTTTTCGAAATTCAATCTCTCTTCTTGTCTTCTTGTTTGTTGACGTGCGATTTCTGCGTTTGCACGTGTTAACTCGAGCTCCATCGTATTGTTGATGTCGTTACTTTCCAAGTCCATGTCAACTACTGTATTATCTTGATCCAATGACCTCATGAATCGTTCAAAATAGACAGTGTTGTCAGCTCCCTCTATTTCCCTTCCAGCCATAAATTTTTCCCTCTAAAATGGAAAAATGTGGGAGAGGTAATGGTTTTTCGCGCTAAAACCAGACAACTTTCGATAACCTTGTCGTCACAAAAAAAAATCTCAATACTGATGTACTCTCGAATATAGAGTAATTTTTAGAACATAAAATGCTTTTTATGATGATTTTCAATAAGAACACAAAGTTAATTGATAAATGTCTTCACAGTTTACTTGGAACAAACTTTACTAATATTGTTTTTTATTTAATAAATATCGTTTGGATAATTTGTTTTCGAATATCCATGCAAAAAATTTCATCAACGGCGCACTTTTTTGAATATTTTTCACTAATTCATTTTAATTAAAAAAATTAAAATTACTTTTTTCTTACACTTCGAGAGTGTATTTATTTATGCGTGTAAAACCTCACATGGCAATATTTACAATTTAAACCTGAAAAAAAATTTAAATAGCTTTTTTTTGCATCTAAGGTAGGTAGACCCCTTAATGATATGAATAAATTGAAATGCGAAGGGTTACATAAGAAGGAGAAATATTTAAAGGGAGAGTGCAAAATTAATAGAATTTAAAAACATTTAATATCTTAATACTTTCAATTAACATTAAAAAACACTTGAACAGTTCATTAATTTTACTTTGTTTAATGATAATAAATATATGTACAAATTGTTGAAACGTAATATAGAATACCTTAAATCTTTAGATTGCTGCAATGAAGGTTCTCCACCAATCGCAAAATCACTGTTACTGACTATTTCTTTACTTGAAACAAAAACCAAAAGTTTCGCAAATTAAACTTTTTTATTATATATTTGAAATTTTAAAATATTATTACAAACCTGTTAAGCACAAATTAAATCATAAATGGATGATACATAATTATAATAAAAAAAATTTTTTTTTAAAAATTAATATTTTTCAAATAATTCTAGGTTTCAGTTATTTAAATGCAAAAAATCAATTTTTTATAATAATTGCAAACCCCATAGTTTTTTCTTAAGTTATTAAAGTCATATATTTTCAAAAAATTATAAATTCAATTTTTAAAATTTCCAAACAATTAAAATTTAATAAAATCTTTAAAAAATAAGTGAACTTTTGAAAAACATAAATGAAAATGGTGCATTTTTTAGGAATTTTAATTATAAACAGGACCATGATTTTTAAAAAAATGTATTAAGTCTAAAAAGTAAATATTCATAAATTTTTTTTACCATCTTCGAATAAAAAGGTCCCTGAAATTCAGAGATGTTAACTATTTCAAATAAATCTATTTCAAATGTAAAATAGAAAATGCAAAATGCCTATTTTCATTTTACATTTTAAATGCATTTGCCGAAAACCATTTTACATTTTGATTTGAAATGGTTTTTTTCATTATTTTGTATTTGAAAATGCAAAATACAAAAAAATTTTTTTTATATTGTAGCAATTTTTTCTTTTAAGGAGGTTCTCCGGCTAATTTATTTTATTTTAAATTTTACCAAACTTTTTGGGAAAATATTTATTTTTACATGTTAAAAACGGAAATTTTCAGGTTCAAAGTTTCAATATTTACATAGGATTTCAAATCCAGCATTCGAAAATGAGATATTTTATTTAATTGCTGACAAAGTTTTCTTACAATTTTTTCAAAAAAGTAGTTTATTGTATAAAGTCAAATTAATAGAATCTATATTAATAAAATCAGACTTTTGTCTGTACATTGCACGAAATTAATTTTTAATAGCATAATTTATTTATTTGAACAAGAAGAATCCAAAAATGGTAATAGAAAATTTCCTGTATGTATGTGTGTATGTATGTATGTATGTATGTATGTATGTATGTCCGCAAAATTTTGTTCGCGTATAACTTGAAAACGTCTTGACCGATTAAAGTAAAATTCGGCAATCTTTTAGGTATTGGTCTAACTTAAAATATTAGCTATATTTTATGAAAAAATATTGAGCTAAACAAAAGTTATGAATTTTTCAAAAGATTCAAAAAAAATTTTTTTTTTAAATTTTTGCAGATTGGCATACATTTTTTAATTTATTAATAATACAAATGATTATAAAGATATATAACAATAAATTGAATTAAAAAATAATATTAATATGAAAAAAAATTATAAATTTTCCAAAAAATTCGAATTTTTTTTTTTAATTTTGACAGATTGCTGTAAATATAAACAAATTGAAAAATTATAATTGACAGACCAATTACTATCAAGCTTAATTCAGTAGTATTTTTGGGGTCTCTGATAAACTTTTGACTTCAAAATAATGGAATTTAGAATTATTTGTTTATCCAATTAATCAACAATTTTCAATTGCAAAAATTTCGAAAATATTAAAAATGGAGATTTTTTATGATAAAATTGATACTGCAGAAATTAAAGAATACGATACTTGCATTATGCTACTGGGAAAAAACTTAGATAGTAAGATAGTAAAAAGTTTTGTTATTTTAATTCTTGATTTAACTAGTTATGTACATTGAGACGAGATTCTCAGATGTCTCATCGATCTCGATAGATTGTGAAGTATTCTCATAATAAAAAATCTCGTCTTTGATTAATAATTCTCGTCTCATTTTGTCTCATTTCTCGTTTGTTTCTCGTTTAAGGTCAACATTAACTGACAATTACAAAGGTTATTTTATTTTTAAAAAATATTTATTTTAAATTCAAATAAATGTAACTTCAACAATGTTGTACTTTTTTAAAATTAAAAATAAATTATACTTAACATTGTATTCTTTGAATTATTTCCAGTTCAATAAGTTAACATTTCAAAAAAATAGTTTTAAAAATTATTCCTTTAAACACAATTTTTTAAATTTAAATTCAATATCTTGACATTAATCAAAAAGCAGTTCAAATTTAATAAAATACTTAAAATAGTTATTTTAAAATACATTTAAAAAAGTTATTGGTTTAAATACAATTTATTTAATGTCAATAAAAAATATTTGATTCAAATAAATTTTTTGTTCAAGGAAACAAAAATATTTTTTTTTACAAGAGTTGGAAAGTTTTATTTTACTTCTATTTATTTGCAAAGTAATAAAATAATATAAATAAATCCTAAATTAATAAAGCGAATGTAAACATTATAACTTGAGAAAAATGTATTAAACGAAAGTAAAAATAATACAATTATATTATAGTTTATAATTAGATACATTTTAATTAAAAGAATTAAAAAAATTATCTACCATAAAAAAGGCTAATTTCGCTCAAGTAGGGTTAATTCGCTCAACAGATACCTATTTTTTAAATTCGATTAACATATTTTTTAGACAGAAATATTTAAGATTTACCATTATTTTGGTTAATATAAATGGTGAACTTTAATTTAAAATGTATTTGCAGCAGATTCATTTTTAACTTTCAGTAAAAATTATATTTTAACCACAAGTGAATAACTTTCATATTGAACAAGTAGTATGAAAAAATATGTAATAAAGCTATAATTCAAAATTTTTAAATTGAATCCTTCTGAACATTACATTTCCTGTATCGCCAACATGATTTTTAAAAAATATTCGTAGTGTAAATTCGCTCAGTAAATAAGTCTAAAAAATGCGTGGGCCTGGATATTTTAAGTATGTTAATTATTTTAATTTATAATTCGATTTTTTATTAATAATACTCTTATAACTGAAAATTAAATGATTTATAATGATTAAAGCACAAGACTGGCAAACTTATCCATGTTTTTTATGGTTATAAGTACGTTCAATTGAATGATTGAATCTTTTATTACTTATTGATAAAACAATATTAAATATTTATTCCAAATATTTATTCCGCTCACTACAAAACGGCTAATAAATAGTTTTCTGCAACATATTTTAATTTCTTCACGTACCATAAGAAAGAGAAAGAGTTAGAGATTATATATTTTCAGTGCCAATGTTTATTTTTATTGTTTCCCTAAAGTTATTTAAAAAAGCATTGAAAAATTCATTTTTTACAGTATTTTTTTACAATTAATTAAAGTACATAAATATAATAAACCTTGAACCATGGATTAAATTATGTGAATGAATTAAAAATAATTAATTTTAATTAACCCTTAAACCGCACCCTGGGTGTGCGACACCCATATTCTAGCTTTTTACTCTAATATTTTGGTTATATTTGTAAAAATTGAACATATGTTGATATTGGACGGTACATTTTGTACTTAAATTTATGTTTCGTGAGTGACATTAGTCTGCCAAGTGTCTTTGTGTATTTGATAACTTTATGAAGTTGTCGGCGAAAAATTTCTGCTTGTCTGACACCCAGTTTTTGGGTTAATGTAATTTCAGTAGTTTTAAAAAACTCTTTTTTAATTATTAAAATTAAATAAATTATTATAAAACCTATTTTCCTTCAAAATAGATGTACTGAGCTATATAAGATAATTTTTCCAAAATATAATACCCTATTCCAGCTTGGAGAACACACTTAAAAATCCCCGGGTGTCGCACACCCAGTGTGCGGTTTAAGGGGAGACCCCACCTTAATTTTGACCCCTTTAAAATAAAATTATTAAAGGAGGTAATATTTTTTTTTCTTGCATCATTTTTAACCTGAAAACATATAAGATGGTCAAAAATATTTAATTTTTATTTTTGAAGAGGTTAGAATTTTTTTCTTCTGATCTATTGCATATTATTGCAAATCCATGCGAGAAGTCGTTTAGAATGGTAAAATATGCATGGAAAAAAATTTTCGTTAAAAAATATTAAAAACTGTAAGAGAAGATCGATTTTTAATATTCAAATCTTTAAATTTTGCCGAAATTTCGAAAGCCTTAAATCTTTAATTTTTTTTCCAAATTGTGTATATTTACGTAATTTGATGCTATTATTCAAAAAACATTGTTAAAATTTATATTTAGCTCATTTTCGTGGTAAATTCCATAAAAATCATAGTCCGAAGCTTTTATGGTATACTTTATATATACCGAAATAAATGCAAAAAGCCATGATTTTTATAGTTTTTACCATGAAAATGAGCTAATCGTCAATTTTAACGATGTTTTTTCGACTCAGAGCATCAAATTGGAAAAAAATAAAGGTTCAGGACTTCCGAAATTTCGGCAAAATTTAAAGATTTGAATATTAAAAATCGATCTTCTCTTACAGTTTTTAATATTTTTTAACGAAATTTTTTTTCCATGCATATTTTACCATTCTAAACGACTTCTCGCATGGATTTGCAATAATATGCAATAGGTCAGAAAAAAAAAATTTTAACCTCTTCAAAAATTAAAATTAAATATTTTTGACCCATCTTATATGTTTTCAGGTTAAAAATGATGCAAGAAAAAAAATATTTCCTCCTTTAATAATTTTATTTTAAAGGGGTCAAAATTAAAGTGGGGTCTCCCCTTAAGGATGGATTCGGCAGTATGCGGTTTAAGGGTTAAACAAAATCCGCAATTAATTATTGTTGGAAATATTGATAAACGAAAAAATAATATTTGAATAGTTTAACCACTTCCCAGTCTGGTGAAAAAATAGTTTTTGGGCCACAAACGGTTTAAAAAAATAAGTAAATATTTAAAATTGTTGTTTGCCATAAACGATCCGCTATTTTCAATTTTTGAAGTCTGACATCAGATATTTAAATGTTTGACTAACAAGAGTTTAATGTTTGAGATATTAAACGATTTGAGAATAGTAATTTATGAGATGAGACGAGATGAGAAAAAGAAACAAAAGAATAAAGTCTTTCTCAATATCGCTCATTTCTCATATTTCTCGCTCATGTACATTACTAGATTTAACTTTTAGGGATGTTTTGAGCATTATGTAAAGGCAAAAGTTAAACAAGGTGTCTATTATTATTTTTGTTTAACAAACTATCCGGTTTTTCCCAGCTTTGTCCAAATTTTTACAGGTGTATCTTTTCTCATCAAATATAAATTTTCTTGATAAGAATTAACATTAAATAAATCTACAAATGGCTACAAAAATTCACTTATTTTATGAAAATACTCTTCGACGGGTTTTTGTTTTTACTAATACTTTTAACAGGGGTTCTACCAACTGGAAAAAACGGGAAATATGCAGGAATTTAATTTAATCGGGAAAAACTGTGAATTCAGCCTGCAATATAGGTCTTATTTTAGATTTTAGCAATTATGATACAATTAGTTCGAATTTGACTTCACTGTAACTCCAAAAACTTGTGAAAATTTTGGAATAACTTATAATACAATAATTAAATTTCTACAAATAATTGACAAACATTGTTCTCTGCATTTTAATTAATTGAAAATAAATTATTTGATGATAAAAAGTCAATCACTGATTTAAAATAGTAATATTTAGGGGAGACTGGGGTAAACCCGCTCACAGGGTAAACCCGCTCACTAGCGATTTTACGCCATGAACTAAACTTAAGACGAAGATATTGGTACTGTGAATAGTACTTGACATTCAACTTATATTAACGAACTTTCGTTTAGTTTCATGAACTCAACATAGAATCAGAGACGATCAAATGTTTTTAGAGGTGTCAGAAAAAAACGTATTTTGGATTTTTAAGTTTTTCGATCATTATTTTTGAGTCTTAATTTATCTGGAAAATTTTTTTTGTTGCTATTGGATGTCCTTCTTCGAAGTACATATATAGTTTTGTCTTATTTTAAAAAGATTTAATTAAATTTATTCTGAAATGTGAGAAATACACTCGGGGTAAAGTCGCTCACGTGAAGTCGGGGTAAAGCCGCTCACTTAGTTTTAAATTTAAAATTTAGAATAAAATAATTTCACGTATTATATTTCAACAATAACACAATTTATGACTTATTAAAACTAAAATTGTAACTACATTTCACTTTCTCTTAATAAAATATAACACTATTTAAATCCATAGTTGTAATTCATGAAACCTATGTTCATTATTTATTAAACCAATTTGTTGTTTATAGAATTGTTTATAAAACTCATAAATTATCAATAATAATTCATACTTAAGACGGGAATAAGACGAACTTTAATATTTAAAAAGTAAAACTCTTCCGTCTTAAAAAGATAAGGTGAGCGGGTTTACCCTGGAAAATTGTGATTTCGAAATTTGGTATATGTTTATTAAAAAGTTTCTCTAAGTAAAACTAAAAAATATAAATCAAAAACTGTTTTTAATTTTTGTAGTAGAAATCATAAGCTTTCAAATGATATAAATTAACTTGGATTTAGAGAATAATTTCCTAGATTTAAGCCGATCTGCAAAAAAGTGAGCGGGTTTACCCCAGTCTCCCCTATCTAATGAAATAGTTAATGGTAACTAATTATTATTATTAAATTATATTATTTTATTACTTTGCAAATAAATAGAAGTAAAATAAAACTTTCCAACTCTTGTAAAAAAAAATATTTTTGTTTCCTTGAACAAAAAATTTATTTGAATAAAATATTTTTTATTGACATTAAATAAATTGTATTTAAACCAATAACTTTTTTAAATGTTTTTTAAAATAACTATTCTAAGTATTTTATTAAATTTGAACTGCTTTTTGATTAATGTCAAGATATTGAATTTAAATTTAAAAAATTGTGTTTAAAGGAATAATTTTTAAAACTATTTTTTTGAAATGTTAACTTATTGAACTGGAAATAATTCAAAGAATACAATGTTAAGTATAATTTATTTTTAATTTTAAAAAAGTACAACATTGTTGAAGTTACATTTATTTGAATTTAAAATAAATATTTTTTAAAAATAAAATAACCTTTGTAATTGTCAGTTAATGTTGACTTTAAACGAGAAACAAACGAAAAATGAGACAAAATGAGACGAGAATTATTAATCAAAGACGAGATTTTTTATTATGAGAATACTTCACAATCTATCGAGATCGATGAGACATCTGAGAATCTCGTCTCAATGTGCATAACTACTTTTGGACGGTAGTGTATTGTGAACTTTTGTTTTCTACTTGGAATTTAATATTTTGTATTACTCATTTCTAGTATTTTTTTTATTAATATAGAAAAAAATGTTACTTATGAAGAAATTGTTTTTCTTTTTTCAGTGACTTACGAAATGGCTCAAAAGAAACTTGATTTACACATAGAAATTTCGGATGTGTCAAATGACGAATTGAAAAATTATGAAAAATTAAAAAAATCAAGATGCAAGAGGAAAATGACTGAAAAAATGGTTGAACTTGTTAAGAAAAAGCAGTCTTGTGGTAACAAATTACAATAATTAGATATTGTTTTAATTATTCTTAAAATGATCAATTTTTCTGTTGCAAAACTAACCAATCTTACTTTATTAATTATAATTAGAAAGTGTTTTGTAAATTAAGAAGAATATATTTTTCACAAGTTACTTTTCATTTTATAGGCGAAATAAATTCGCGCCAACTTGATCCACATGAATCAGGATCGTCTCAAATTGAACAAGTCAGTTCCAATGCTGTTAATGAAGGTAGTAATTGCTTATTATTATGAATATTTAGAAGTTTATATTTATCTTTAAATTATGATTTTTATTAATTCTACTCAAAATGAAAAAAATGACAATTTGTTTATAAAAATTTTATTATGTTAATTTTTCTATAATATTTCACAGAAGAATTCAGTAAATTTTTTTCCAATTTTTAATCAAACTTTACAAAAAAATTCAAAATTCATTTATTTTCCAAACTTCTAATAAATTCTTGGAAACAATTCAATTGTTTTTAAAAATAGTAAAATTCTTCGCCAGAATTAAATTATTTCTAAAATAATAATATTTTTCACAGGGATTCAATTATATTAAAAACAATTTTAATAATCTTCAACAATAAAGTATTTAATTATAATTTTTAACTGAAGTGATTATTTTAAAAACTTGAAAGAAATTATTTACTAAATTTAATTACTTTAAAAATTTTTAATTACAATTAATTAATTAGAAAGTATTTTGTAAATTAAGAAAAATATATTTTTTACAAGTTACTTTTTATTTTATAGGTGACATATATACACGCCAGCTTGTTCCGCATGTATCGGGATGGTCTGAAATCGCACAAGTCATTTCCAATGCTGTTAATGAAGGTAGTAATTGCTTATTATTATGAATATTTAGAAGTTTATATTAATCTTTAAATTATGATTTTTATTAATTTTACACAAAATTAAAAAATGACAATTTGTTTATAAAAATTTTGTTATGTTACTTTTTTAATTAAATTTCACAGAAGAATTCAGTAAAATTTTTTCCAATTTTGAAAATGAAATTCTTTAAAGGAATGCAATAATTTTTAATCTAATTGTAGTAAAATTTCTCGAAAGATTACAACTATTTTCAAAAATATTAATTAAATTCTATTATTTTCCAAAATTCTGATAAAATTCGTAGGAAAAACTAAATTGTTTTTTAAATAGTATTTAATTAAAATTCCTCAACAGAATACATTTATTTTTAAAAATATTTAATATAATTTTTCGATTAGATACAATTATTTTTAAATTTTTTAAAAAATTCTTTTAAAACATTCAATTATTTTCAAAAACTATGTTAAAATCCTTTAAATCAATTTAACTATTTTAAAAAATTGTAAGATTCTTTGCAAGAATTTTAATGATTTTTATGACATTAATTAGGCATAAAATTGAAATAAATTAAAAAGAACAATTATTAAAAAAGTTGTGAAACAAAAATGCAAACAACAACTAACTTCAAACTGCGAACAGATTACCGGAACATGACGATTATTAATATAAATATTTTTTAATATTTTCTTTTACTTAAAAAAATCATTACTTAAAGACTAGTATGTTTTTAGGCCGTGTGCGCACAACAGTACCAACGAATTTCCGACGGTAATATATGTAACATGAAGTAAAATATAAATGTTTTCTCTTTAGGTAAATTAAATACAACTCTAGCAGATTCAGAAGAAGTTTCAATCAATGACAATGAAAGTAATAATTCATTAATATTTTACAAATTACTTTCTATTTTGTTGTTATATTGTAAATTGAATAAAAGATATATATATTATAATTATGTGTGATTTTAGATGCTGAAAATTTTGGTCCTGATTCTGCACACATTGATTCGCTTATAACTCAAACTGCAGCTGCTTTAGAAAGTGCATTCGATACATCTTCATCGGCATTTGAAGAAAAAATATTAAATGCATGTAAGAATATAATTTTCTTAATTTTTCTGACCAAGTATATGTTTCTAACCGTCTAGAAATGCAAAATCATTGGTGCATATTTACATTTATAATAAAAAATTTTATTTTTTCAGTGAAAAAATCAACGACAGTTGTGTTAAAACGTATACACTCTGTTTCTTTAAAGGTTGATGCAAAAAAGCCTAATGATGAAACAGAGGACTCACCATCTTTTTTCAATAAAGATGATGATTTAAAATCATTTTCTATATCAGATGAAGCCAAAATGAATAGGGTTGAAGATAAACTAAAATCTAAACGTTTTTTTAATAAAGTGGTAAGTCACTTATTTTATAATTGGAATTTATTTTTACATCAATTTTTTTTTTAAATAAAAAAGATTTTACTGTAAGGAATGTAATTTTGTTTGCACAAGCTATCGGCTTGATAATTTTCGTTTTGTATATTTTAGGTTTTGTAATGATTTTCTCTTTTATTTTATTAAAAGGGAAAATCATAAATTAAATTTAATTTTTACTTTTAATAATTTTCAATTTACTTGATCAGAAAAATTTAATATTCAATAAATAAATAAAAATATAACGATTCCAAAAAATAAACTACACAATAAAAATAAATTGAGGTCAAACAAAAATCAAAAAATGTGCCAAATAATGTGAATATAATTTCTCGAGATTTATTTTTATAATTAATAATTCCTAGATTAGTGGTACCACTTAAAAATACAATATGAATTACATACACACAAAATCAACACATTCATACAAACAAATAAAAATATAACATAAAGAAAAATTGCGATACGACAAAAACGTCAATTATAAATGTCAAACAAATTTACAAATGAAAATATAAATCAGGATCGAATCATTTAATTACAATAAAATCATAATTGTCATATAATCTCTATTAAAAAGAAAAGTTACTTGATTAATTAAATTTTATATCGATATACAAAAGTAATAAAATTATATAAGGCTTGGCATTTTCACTCCAGATCATTCAATTTGTTTTCACCATACTTAGCTGGGAAAAATTGAGGCGTCAGTCTCTTCAATTTGGCGGGAGATCAATATGGTAAGAAATTGTGAGGCTGATTGATCTTCGATGAGAAACTCGGATGAATTGTAACTCCCGATTCCTCCTTAACTATCAATTGATTATCAATCACATTAACGCTGATCTCCTCCTTTATATCAATTAAAGAAATTCCAATTCCCAGAATGAGACTTCCGTCCTTATTTTGTTTTAAAACCCGTCCACATCAAAACGCCATACTAAACAATGATTTTACTTATTATAAAAAAGATCACAATTATAAAAACCAAATTAAATTCAAAAAGAAACAATGACCGTTAATAATAAAAAAAAGAAATAATCAACAAAATTCCTACCTCTCAGTGTCCTCGGCCGGCACTCAGAAGCGTGGCGCGGATCCGTCCGTCGATCTGGAGTTACGATGACCAAGTAATTGGTCATACGCAAATTCTCCAGAATCGACGGCCGTCTTCCCAAAAACCAACGTCTTCCCCACCAACTCGACGATCACATGAGACGTCCCTGAATATTACCTTCCCAACGTACACAACTATATAGGAGGAGATCAACGTGAACTATTTAATTTAAATTTCTCCTGTTATCAAAAAGAAAAGACCGCCTCAGTTTCTAATATTGTAAACTTAGGAAAAAGTCAAACAACTAGCATGACAGTTACCGGACAATTGTTTACTTTGAAGGGAATGGGCAAAGTAACACCGAAACCGCCATTTGATCAATAGCGTATTTACGTAGTAATTCAAGGTAAGAAAAAATATTTTACATTTTTTCAATTACAACTTGTTTTGTCTGATTCTATTGTTTCATTCCTTTTTAAAAATAAGGTGAAGGGTCCTATAATTCCACTATACGGTTTAATCAATAAATTATGATGTATCATTGATGGTCTTATAATAGCATGTCTTATAATAGAACCCTTTACCTTAAGTCACCTAAAATACTCAAAATCGTGAATTTTCTTTGTTTTCAATTAATCTGGATGTCTACTAACAGGGAAATAGCTGGGAATTTAATTTTACCGTGAATTAGCCAGGAATTTTATACCAAAACAGGAATTTTGTGACCAAATTAGAAAACTTTTATTATTTTAATTTCTTTTTTTTAAAATCACTTATTTCAATTCTTATAGGCATTTATACTATTCCCTAAATTTAAATTAGTTGAAATTAATTAATTTGATAGTAAAATATTTTACACTGATTCTAACATAGTATGTAAATAAATTTTTTAAAATCAAATTTTTTTTAAATAATTGAAATTTCTTTACATTTTATTAAAAATAATTAAATTCTAATTAAGTATTGGGTGAATTGTATTTAATTTTTTCATAAATAATAAAATTTTTTAGAAGGATTTAATTACTTTTAAAAATAGTAAAGTTCTTAGCAGACATTTAATTATTAACAGTATAATTTTAATAATATTGAATACTTAACTTTAAAATTGATGAGAGAAATTCCGGGATAAAATTAAGATATAGCCGAAAAAACTGTGAAATAACGGGAAATTCTGTTGAACAAAAATAGTAGACACCTTGATTAATGTTATTTTTTTAAAAATTATATATACAAGATAGAAAATTATTATGAAATAAATTACAGATTTTGCAAAGTATGCCAATTTTTATTTTTAAACTTATTTTTTATATAGAAGCCATGAGAAAAATGGATAAAACATCTACAGTAGAAGATACAGCAGAATCTATTGGCAAATGGTTGCAGCAATGCTCTAATAGGCAGAAGCGTTTAATGTAAGATTAAAAACATTTATCAAAATCATTGTGAATATTAACCTTATATCAAGAGTTAATAAGTTTAAAAAATTTTTTTTTAATCTAGGAAGAAATTAGAAAAAAGAGAAGCAGTCCGTAATCTTCAAATCACTTTTGAGGAAGATGTCGATTAAATAATAATTGCCTAAACGTAAATATCTCAATAATATATTTATGTCAACTCATGGTAATTACTTCTTCTTATATTGTAGGGTGCAATTATAAGAAGTAAATTCAGATATTTCTTTTGATGCAGATGGTGAGAAACCACCTTGAAATTAATACTTCTTTAAGTGTAAGTGTTTAAATTTACAAGACAAAAAAATAAGATTATTAAAATACAAGATAATTAATTTACTTCTTCTGATATTGTAGGGTGCATTTAAAAGAAGTAAATGCAGATATTTCTTTTGATGCGGATGGTGAGAAACCACCTTGAAATTAATACTTCTTTAAGTGTAAGTGTTTAAATTTTACTAGTATAGTTTTTAATAAAATAATAATTAATTTCTATTAT
Source organism: Leptopilina syphax (assembly GCA_032872505.1). Classification (NCBI taxonomy): domain Eukaryota; kingdom Metazoa; phylum Arthropoda; class Insecta; order Hymenoptera; family Figitidae; genus Leptopilina; species Leptopilina syphax. Next base: position 41,897,821 of record CM065468.1, on the reverse strand, counting down.
CTCTAAAAAATAAAAAATAAATCGACTTATTTTTTTACTTAAATACAATTCTAAATTGCATTTATTTTTCTATTGTTGCAGATTATGGTTGAACATGGATCTGAAAAACAAAGTTTAATTTTCAAAAAATGTCATAAATAATTACAGTTGCATAAGTCTTTATAAAAAAAAATGTTTTTAATAAAAGATAAAAAGCATAATAACAAAATTAAATTTTTTAAATTTAATAACAAATAAATGTTGTATTTTAATTTAAAAAATTGTTTTTACTATTACTTTAAAATAAAAATAATGTTTTTGCAATTTAGAATTGAATATTTATTAAAAAATGTCCTATCTATACTATTTTTCTGCTATTTTCAATATTAACTATACACTTTTATAAATATATTACATACTTCAGTTAGAACATGAAATATGTTTACATAATAAACTTCAGAATAGCTTTTAACTTTTTGTCAATCTTTCATTACAACTTTACAACAATCTTACATTAAAACTTTGAGGCAATCTTTCGCTCCAATCTTAAGACAAACTTACGTTCTAACCTTGCGACAAACTTACAATCCAACCTTGCAGCAACCTTGCCAAACAAGCTTGCAAAAGTGCGGTCATTTTGATACTTGCGGCAACCTTGCAACAGGCTTGCAGCGCAAGCTTGCCAACCTTGCATTGCAAGCTTGAGGCAAGGTTGTCGCAATCTTATGTGCTGACTGGGTAGGTATATATATATATATATATATATATATATATATATATATATATATATATATATATATATATATATATATATATCTACGCCTGTGCAAATGAGTTTATCGCGACGTGTTTTTGCAGTAGTCTGTGTGCTACAATTCTCGATAAAAACATCGACTCAGTCTGTCCTTTTACTTGGTTCATTGCAGTCATTACATTATTTTTCTTTTTCGTACTCTGGGGTAGTCTTATATTTGCACTCCGCACAGTGGGCCAGATTGCAAAAAAACCTGGCTAAAACCCCTAGATGTATTTAAAAGTGGATGATATTTGTTACTTGGGGGCTTTTGGGGTCGCTGATTACGAATCTGAACTTTGTTTTTTAAAATTCAAAATGGCAGATCCAAAATAGCGGATTACTTTTTCAAAAATTGATCCAACCGACCTGAAATTTGTTACTCGGGGGTTTTTGGGGTCACTGATTACGAATCTGAACTTGGTTTTTCAAAATGCAAAATAGCGGATTTAATATGGCGGACGACTTTTTCAAAAATTGATCCAACCGACATGAAATTTGTTTCTCAAAGGTTTTTGGGGTCGCTGATTACAAATCTGAACTTGGTATTTTAGAATTCAAAATGTCACATTTATTAGGCAACTTCAAATTTATTATATAAAATAATTATAATACATTTTTTGTTAGTCAAATCCTAAGTCATCTTCCATATGTGTCGACTTGTCGGTGGAGGAGATCTCATAATCATTTAAACCATACAATCTTCCTTCATTTTCTGTTCCTATTAACATTTGAGTTACTTTGCCAGATAGTTGTTTTCTGCTCTTAGGATGATTTTTTTCTTTACTCGAAATTAAGGGATCTGTAACAAACCAAAAATAAAAAAACATCTATATTTCAACATAACAATATTAAGTTGAAGCTCATAATTTGTAAATATAGGTAATATAATTATTATTCATACTAATGTATTATTTTATAATATTCTTTATTTACTGTATATTTCAATTTTTAAATATACATATAACCTTGAAAGCATAATTACTTTCAATATTATGATTATTTAGTTTTTAATTTGTTTTTTCTCATAATATTATTTTTTAAAATTATTATTATTGCATAATTTATTAATTACACACAAATTACCTACATTTTTTATAATTTTAAATTATTAATTTAAATACATATTTTTATTATAAATAAATGAATAATAAATTATTTTTATTAAAATTGTTTAATTATTTTTATTAATTAAGTAATAAATTAGGGGAAAAGGTTCGGTTGTGGGCATGGTTCGGTTGTGGACACCCCCGCAGAACTTTTGACAGAAATGAGATTTTTCTAATCTGACAAATGTCACGTGTGTGTTATGACCAAACGTAGTTATCGATGCGAATACAAAAGTGATTAGACAACTGTGCTTTTTACTATATATAAATTAATTTTTCGACACATTGAATATAACAAAAATGTATTTTTAAACATTGTTAAATATTCGACAAATCGAATTGAATTAATTAAAATGATAAGTTCAATGCGTATTTAAACAGTAAATATGTTATATTTTGTGCTCCAATACCAAATATCACAACCATGTTCACAAGCAAATTTTTTTTCATGATGTTTCAAAATGATGGTAAAGTTTGGTTGTGGGCACCTAAATTGATTCGGTTGTGAACACCACTCTTATTCTTGGCAAATCGTGAAATATCGTAGTCGATATAATCATAAGTAATTCCTTACAACATTTAATAGTGTTTTATGAATTGTAAAAGTTTCGTAGTTTAGCACGGAAATTAATATGACAAGACTTTGATTTTTATGCGTCGTTCGTAACTAGTGACTATGCTGCTGAGGTTGAGTGTTAGAAATTTTATATGTCCTTACATGGGGAGGAAGTAATGTCAAAATTAGATAAAATCATCCTTACGTAGTTAATGAATGGTTACTGAGTTAATTTTTTTGCATTTTTATTTGATTTTTCAAGAGTGCCCACAACCGAACCAAAATTTTCTTGGTTAGAAAAATGCCTACTTTATTGAATTTTTAATAAAATTTTTCTAGTCAATGGAATCAATTTAGTTTCTTCATCAGTAGTTAGCTAAGGTCCCTAGGTTTAAATACATATACATATGTTTGCTTATTATCTACAAGGACACAAATTATGAGTCAAAAACGAAACTATGCCCACAACCGAACCTCTTCCCCTACTTTTTGAACACTTAGTATATATTACTATATTGATATGTATGACACCGGGTTTATAAGTGGTTTCTAAACAGCTAGGGTGCTCTTCAATGCTGACGATAAATTAAAGCTTGATTGAGTCTTGAACGCTCAGTGTGGGTAACCCACAGTAGAAGCAGTCTTTACATCACTGTCACTCAATATTAGTTCAATATTGGATCAACATTGGGCCCAATGCTTGTCCCATGCTCGATTCAAGACTCAGTCAATCTTTATGAGTGAAGCTCGAACATCTAATCTTGATTCAATCTTGAATCAATCTTTACACAATATTCAGTTTATCTTTATTTATTACCGTGTTCACTTAAATAATATTATAATAATTATAATAATTGTTTCAAATAATAATAATAATTAACATTAAGGTATCAATTAATAAATAAATATTTATATTTATTTAGTATAAATATATTATTAATTGTAACTTTCATATTTAAAAAAGTAAAATGGGAAATTTTTTTTATAAATGTTTTCAAAATTATTATAGACCCACACAGCACATGATATTTCCTAAATATTTCCTGAATATTTCACTGAAAGATTGAAATATTTCAGTGCAAAGTTCTAGAAATATTTCTGCAAACAGGAAAATGTCCGCTTATGTGGGAATATTGACGCGAAAGTTGAGAAAATATTTCATTGAAATATTTTGGAAATATTCAACTGAAATGATGCGCACTGGTCGAACTCAGTTTCTATGGCCTGTAGAGCTGCGCAGTAGTTTTTGGCTTACTATATCCTATGGGTTTTAAAATATTTCAGAAAATTCCTATTGGTTTGAGGTGTTTAACAAATTTTTCCATTTTGTGAAATATTTTCACAATATTGCGGAATCTTTATGTGTAATATTGCAGGAATATTTCAATGAAATATTTTCTCAACTTTCGCGTCAATATTCCCACATAAGCGGACATTTTCCTGTTTGCAGAAATATTTCTAGAACTTTGCACTGAAATATTTCAATCTTTCAGTGAAATATTCAGGAAATATTTAGGAAATATCATGTGCTATGTGGGGACTAGCAACATATACCTCACTCGCTAACGCTCGTTCGGTTGTATTTAAACTTATTAGTTTTTACTTATTTTTTTTTTTTTTATTTGAACTAAGTAAATATTTACTGGACATAAATATTTTAATTTATGGTATCTATTAAATAGTTATTTGAACCAAATACAAATTACTTAAGTCAATTAAATAGAATAATTTAATTTAATAAATATTGCTTTAAATCAATTATAAAAATTACTTGATTAAATAATGCATAGTTTTTAATTAAAATAAATATTTATTTGCATCAATAAAATAATTTTTTTTGAAATAACTAAACTTAGAAGGTTAGATTTTGAATGTTAGCCTGATTCTCTGAATAATTAGTAAGAAAAGGGCGAAGATACGTCCATTCTTTTCTTACTAATAGGATTTTCTGTAGGTAATGATCAGGGTGTTTTTTTGAAATTTTTACTGCACTATTCTTACGCATGTCACCGTCACCAATATTGTTACAATATATATTGTAACAATATTGTTACAACAAAGTCTAGACTTTGGGTTTTTGCAAGTCTAGACAATATAGTTGTATAATAATATAAATTTTTCTTTCTAAACCAGAATTTGAACATTTACAAAATTAAAACCTTATAGTGGTTAGAAAATGTAAAAAATTATTAATATTTATAAAAATATAAATTATTTTATTTAAAATCATTGTGTAATAAGACAAAAATTATGAAGTGACATTTACAAAAAATGTCATTGTACATTATACGAAATGTTATTTTTACGTATTCTCTTACTAAATCTTTCATTTTCGTCCGCTATCCTGGATTCGCCATTTTGTATTTTTAAAAAGTGACTTTGGATTCATAATCAGGGGAATTTTACTGAAAATCAGTTGAAAAGTACTAAAATATCAGTCATTCTTCACTGATTATTATTTTATTGTGATTTATTTATTAATATTGTAAATTTCTGTCAAACAAATAATTTTACTAAAAGTCAGTTGAAAATTACACTTACAGTAGTGTTTCATTCGAGCAACACGATCCGAGAAACGAACAAAAAACGATTTTCTTTTTGTTTTGATAACCAAGCTGTCATGTTCGCTCGTCTTATTGAAGTAAATTTTCATAAATGTTTATTTACATTATTCGAAGATAATTAAATCTTAAAAAATTACTATAAAAAAATTCTAATAATATTAGTTTTTAAAAATATTATAATGTTATTTTTCGAAAATAATTGAATTTCTTAAAATAATTCTTATATCCTAATTTACCTTTAAAAATTTTTTTTAAATTTTTGGTAATTCAATTATTTTCAAAATTTGCAATTAAAATTCTTCAAAAAATTGTAACAAAATACTTGAAATAAATTAATTATTTTCAATTAAATTTAGCACAATTTCAACTATTCAAAAAGGTTTCTATTGTAGACATATTTAAAAAATTTAATTATGTTAAAAAATTATTCAAAGAAATCTAAGTATACTTATTTTTAATTATCTATAACTTAATCTATTGAATTTAGAAAAATTACATCAAGAGGACAAAACTTTGTTCTTTCGTCTACTTTTGAATAATGTTTAGAAAACTAAATTTTTATTAATGTTTATTAAAAAATTATTTTATACCTAAAAATGTTAAATTTTTTTAATTTAGGCATGATTACAATCACAGGCACACAAAAAAAAGTTGTCTGTTCATTGAACAAGACCTACATGTCTTATAGTATTTTGGCCCCCTGAATACGAATATGAAGTCAGAATTGCTCCAGCACCCTCTGTTTTTTTTAAATCGAAAAAACTACCCTTAAGTCTAAAATTCAAGAATTAAAGTAAAAAAAATAAAAACACGGCTTTCTTCGGAGTAGAAGAATATATTTATGCGTTTTCTTCTTTTAACAACTCAAATAATGTCAAAATTGCTCCACCACCCCTGTTTTTTTAAATGGGAGAAACTACCCTTAAATCTAAAATTCAAGAACTAAAGTCAAAGAATGAAATAACCACTTTTTTGCGAAGTAGAAGAATGCGTTTTCTTCCTTCAACCACTCAGAAATATTGTCAAAATTGCTCCACCACCCCTGTTTTTTTAAATGGGAGAAACTACCCTTAAATCTAAAATTCAAGAACTAAAGTAAAAAAATATGAAATAACCGGTTTTCTTAGGAGTAGAAGAATATATTTATGCGTTTTCTTCCTTTAACCTCTCAGAAATAATGTCAAAATTGCTCCACCACCCCTGTTTCTTTTAAATGTGAGAAACTACCCTTAAATCTAAAATTCAAGAACTAAAGTCAAAGAATGAAATAACCAGTTTTTTTGCGAAGTCGAAAAATATATTTATGCGTTTTTTTCTTTCAACAATTTAGAAATAATGACGAAATTGCTCCATCACCCCCTGCCCTTACATCTAAAATTCAAGAATTATAGTAAAAAATGATATAACAGGTTTTTTCCAAAGTAGAAGAATATATTTATGTACTTTTTAAAAAGCATCAGCATTGCTTCATCACCCTCTTATTGATTTATATTGAAAAAACTACCCCTTTAAGTATGAACCCAGAGTATACTAACAACAATAAAAACAATTAGTTTTAGACAAAAGCATACGTTCCTTTATTTTTGTTCTCTTAACTAAAAAGCAGAATCAGAGTTAATTTATCATTATTTGTTGTTGAAAGAAGAAAACTCATAAATATATTCTTCTACTCCGAAGAAAACCGGTTATTTCATTTTTTTTCACTTTAGTTCTTGAATTTTAGATTTAAGGGTACTTTCTTCGATTTAAAAAAAAGTAGGGGTGGTGGAGCAATTTTGACATTATTTCTGAGTTGTTGAAAGAAAAAAACGCATAAATATATTCTTCTACTCCGAAGAAAACCGGTTATTTCATTTTTTTTTACTTTAGTTCTTGAATTTTAGATTTAAGGGTAGTTTCTTCGATTTAAAAAAAACAGGGGTGGTGGAGCAATTTTGACATTATTTCTGAGTTTTTAAAAGAAGAAAACGCATAAATATATTCTTCTACTCCGAAGAAAACCGTGTTTTTATTTTTTTTTACTTTAATTCTTGAATTTTAGACTTAAGGGTAGTTTTTTTCGATTTAAAAGAAAACAGAGGGTGATGGAGCAATTCTGACTTCATATTCGTATTCAGGGGGCCAATATATTATAAGACATGTAGGTCTTGTTTAATGAACAGACAACTTTTTTTTTTTAATAATAAAAATTAAAAATAATTATTTTTAATTTTTATTATTTAAATACACAATTAAAAAAAATAATAATACTCCGCAAAAAAGCCCAACTAATAGAAAAATAAAAAAGTAGGTTAATTTTAAATTTAGATCCAACTATTACAATGTTATAGATTTATTAAGTAATATATAACAAGTAATATTATATATATTTCTCTAAATAAAGATGTCTATTGACTTTTTAAAATTGATTTTCTTAAAAATTTCTTTATTAAAAGTATTAATATTTAAATTTTATAGTTATTGCTGTTTTAAAAAATAAATCCGGGAATATTTATTTTTGGTCCGGGAATTTAAAAATAATAATTCACTAGACACCTTGAATTAATTTTTAACTTGATATAATAATTTTAATTCACTAAAATGAATTTAATTTTAGTTTTTAATAGAATTAATAAAAAAGAATTTAAATGTTTTTGGATATCGATTTTTTTCAAAAAATAGGTTATTATTGTATTATTTTTAGTTGTCAGTTATGGGAAAGTCGAGAAGCAGTCGAGAAGTTCGGTCGATGACAATTAGAAAAATAGACGATACGATTTGACAATTAACAAAAGAATAAACAAGATAATCGTTTGAAAACCAAAGATGATAACCAAATAATCGCTCGAAAAAATGAAATTCTCAGATCGAAGTGAAACACTAACTTACAGAAATATAAGTCATTTTTCACTGATTATCCATTTAAAAAATTATTGTTGATGTCTGCCAAACAAATACAGGGTTGCCACGGACCTGGAAAACCTGGGAAACCCGGAATTGTCATGGAATTTTTTTTCAGTCATGGAAAACCTGAAAAATCTGGAATTGTCAGGGAATTTTATAAAGCCTGATACTAAAAGCTCTATTTTTTGTATTTGAGTCGTAAAAATTTCAAGTTTTCAAGTTAACATACAACTTTTTGATTTTAAATTTAGTGCTTACAATTGAAATCAATATGGCATTTCTAAATTTTAGTTTCTTTTGGTCTCTATCTTCCTTTAAATAATTTTTAAATTAATACATTTTAGAAACCCCAAAATGTTATGAAACTGAAGCTACCAACTTTTATGCAATGAAAATTTTTTCTTTTGCTAATTGTTTTTTAATGTAAGAAGCCCTTTAAAAAATTGCAATCGAAAAAAATTGCTTCTGAAGCAAGGAAATAATAATTTAGTTAAAATTTCGGGATATTTGGAAAATCTACGAAAAAATAATTAAAAATCACTAATTTCCTTGCCTTCCTTAGATCCTCTTACAATTTTTTTAAATGACTTGTCACATTAAAATAAATAATTTGTAAAAGAAAAAATTGCTTATGAGGTGAGGAAATAATAATTTTGTTTAAATAATATATGGATTTTTCGAAAATCTGTGTAAAAAATCAAAATTAATAATTTCCCCGACTTCGATCTTTTAAAATTTTTTAAAAGGCTTCTAACATTAAAATAAATAATTAGCAAAGAAAAAATTGTCATTGAATAAACGTAGGTAACTTCAGTTTCATAAAGTGTTATTAAAATGCTTTTTAAAATACTGGTTTAATAATTGTGAAAAATTCTAAACTTAACTAAATTTTTAAATTTAAAAAGATTTGCTCCTCATCTTTCTTCGGAGCGTATCTCAAATAACCTTACAAATTTTAACTTAATTTTTTGTTAATAATGAAATTAAAAATTAATAACTTATTTTGTTAACAATTTACTTAAAGGATTTTATACTTTTTGTCGTAATTAGCTAAAAACATACCAAAACAATTTTATTTCTGGCTTAGAATTTTTGAAGAAATGGTCTGGAAAACCTGGAAAAGTCATGCAATTTTAAAATCGATGTCTTGTGGCAACCCTGAAATAAATAAGTAAATACACAAGTAAATAAATAAGTTTCATTACAACACAGACAGCGCAGCATTAGCGAGTGAGGTATTTACGTATATTTAAAGAAATTTCAACAGACACTACGTGCATCAACGAACCTTAAAAAATTCAACAATTTATATTATCAATCGTTTATTAAATCTATACATATATGTGATTTGTGTATATGTAGGAGTTTATATCTGCATATGAGCAGTATACATGTGTATGTAATTTATGAACATGTGTGAGTATACATGTACATGTGATTAGTGTATATGTGTGAGTATACTTGTGTGGGTGTTATGTGCGCATGCTTGATATTCATAGAACACTACTGCGCATGCCTGATATTCATAGAACACTACTGCGCATTCCTCACATTGATAGAACACTACTGCGCATGCCTGACATTTATAGAACAATAGTGCGCATGCCTGACATTGATAGAACACTACTGCGCATGCCTGATATTCATAGAACACTACTGCGCATGCGTGACATTGACAGAACACTACTGCGCATGCGTGACATTGACAGAACACTACTGCGCATGCGTGACATTGACAGAACACTACTGCGCATGCGTGACATTGACAGAACACTACTGCGCATGCGTGACATTGACAGAACACTACTGCGCATGTGTAATATTGACAGAACACTACTGCGCATGCGTGACATTGACAGAACACTACTGCGCATGCGTGACATTGACAGAACACTACTGCGCATGCGTGACATTGACAGAACACTACTGCGCATGCGTGACATTGACAGAACACTACTGCGCATGCGTGACATTGACAGAACACTACTGCGCATGCGTGACATTGACAGAACACTACTGCGCATGCGTGACATTGACAGAACACTACTGCGCATGCGTGACATTGACAGAACACTACTGCGCATGCGTGACATTGACAGAACACTACTGCGCATGCGTGACATTGACAGAACACTACTGCGCATGCGTGACATTGACAGAACACTACTGCGCATGCGTGACATTGACAGAACACTACTGCGCATGCGTGACATTGACAGAACACTACTGCGCATGCGTGACATTGACAGAACACTACTGCGCATGCGTGACATTGACAGAACACTACTGCGCATGCGTGACATTGACAGAACACTACTGCGCATGCGTGACATTGACAGAACACTACTGCGCATGCGTGACATTGACAGAACACTACTGCGCATGCGTGACATTGACAGAACACTACTGCGCATGCGTGACATTGACAGAACACTACTGCGCATGCGTGACATTGACAGAACACTACTGAGCATGCGTGACATTGACAGAACACTACTGCGCATGCGTGACATTGACAGAACACTACTGCGCATGCGTGACATTGACAGAACACTACTGCGCATGCGTGACATTGTGAATATGTATACATTTGTGTTAATATTATTTTTAAAAGATATACATATATATACGGCTAGGGTCGGTCGGTCGGTCGGTCGGTCGGTCGGTCGGTCGTTCTTCAACTTAATATAATAAGAGATAATTGATAAATAATAATTAAAATGAGCAATAAATATTCCTGACACTGCATCATATTTAATAGTTTTATTAATTATGTTAATTTTTAATATTAATTTAATTAATTATTATTTATTTATTAATTAATTATTATAATTATTAATAATTATTATTGAATTAATAAATATTATTATAATTAATAATAATTATAATATTTAACATTATAATTCATTATTATTCGAAATTATATTTATTTAAATAATATATTATTAATATATCTAATAATAAATGTTAATAATTTTGTTACTGAATAATAAAAAATATCAATTATTTATCGATGTTTATTAAATTATTCATTAAATATTTTTAATTTTAAAATGTTTTAAAAGTTGAATTTTGTAATGATTATAATTGTATTATGAGTTATTTAATATTTATTTTTAATAATTAAAATAATTCAGGATTAGTATGTGTAAAATTTTTAGTCATAGTTTTCACTTTGCCCTTATAAGTAACAAAATATACGGCACTGGCATTAATATATTAGATTAGCCCGAGTTCTCATCGAGACTCAGTGGCCGTGCGGTTTAAGTGGTTGCGTCAAGGACTTCCGGAATGCGCCTGGGTCGGGGGGACGTTAGTTCGATCCCACATGCGAGAGGATTTTTTCATTATAAGCGTTTACACAAAATAATAAAATTACTATTTAATCTGTATAAATAATAAGTGTTGTGAAAAAAAATTTGTGAACTTGTTTGTAAATAATATTAAAAGTCTGTTAAAAATGAAGTTAAAAAATGTACCAATTATCACAAATTGTCTTTTTTTGCTAAAATTATTTTTCAATATTATTATGTTAAATGACAATTATTGTTAGTAATATAATATTTATATGAAAATAATATAATTATTATAATAATAACTTATTGTCATTAAATATGTAAATACATATATATTAATAACAATACTGTTTATTATTAATAATAATAATTAATATATTCACGTTATATTGAATAAACGCGTGAGAAGCGTGTAAAATTGTAAATTTAGGAACAGTGGAAGCAGTCTTGTTCAGTCTTGCTTTCGGCTTCCGCAGCATTGATTGAAGATTGAACGCCAGTCTTCAACAAAGACTGAGCCTCAGGTTTACATTGATGTTACTATTCCGGACTCAAGCAGCCTTGCTTTCGCTGTCCCACCAATCTTCAACTAATACTGAACAAGCCTTAATCAAGCTTCGTAAAGCCTGAACTCACTGTCAGCTCGCGCCTGGGATATATTCTATTGCACACACACACACACACATTACCGTGCTGCTGGATGTTTAACACTTTTTAGGTTATATCTCTTTAAACTGGTAATAGTTGGTAGATTTTTTTGCATATTCCTTTTAATAAAAGCCTAATCTAAATATCCCAATTGATAGTTTCATGGGATCTCTTGGATAGATAACTTTTTCAATACTTCTTTGAAATTTTTGAGAAAAAAAATTCAAGAAAAGATGAGCTCACTTTATGCAATATTTTAAAAGTATAATAATAGTAATATTCAAATCAATTATAATACATTAATATACATACCTTTAGAAGTATTTTCCATTTTGTTTTATTAAAATTGATGCACTTTTCACAAAAATATTATTCTTTTATGGACACACACTTCCACACTGTACACTTAGGCCCGTTGCACACTGGCCGATTCGTGTCGGCCGACAGAATGTCGGTCGAGCGAGGTTTGCACACTGGACGATTTTTGTCGCCCGACCCTTCGTCTTTCGACTATATACCTGTGCAGTTTACAGGTTCATTTTTGTTCACCTTGTCAACCTGCGAAAAGTTCGCTGCGTGCAACGAAAAGAGAATATTTTAAAATAATGGTGAATTCAAAAAAAGTTCTTGCAATTTGGTTGTTGCATCGGCGTCGTATTAATCGTCAAAGGATTAAACGAGCTTACTGGGTTCATCCAATCAATCAGATGAGAGAACAGGAAAAACAGTTCAATAAATTTTTTACAAAACTTCGAGAAAATGAAAACAAGTTTTTAACTATTTTCGAATGTCAGTATCATCTTTCGATGAATTGCATAACAAAATAAAAGATGTTATTAAATCTGAAAGCACTCAGTTTAGAAACAGTATACCAACAGTTGAAATGCTTGCCATTACGTTGAGGTAAGTCTAATTTACACTTTATGCTATTTATTATTTTTTGGAGTCCCTGATTTTTTGGGTCCGTGACGGTACCTGGTTATAATATAATATTGACAACAATTTTTTATTTGTACGAATTATATTTTATTTGTGACTTAATATACAATATTATATAAATAATTGTTGCTCTCTAATTCAAATGTGTAAAATCATTTGCATTATCAGAAGCAGTAGAGAAACAGAAAGAGGTGCTTGTGTGGGAATTTGGGGAAGCTGGTGGATAGTCGCGCATATTATCAAAAAAAAAAAGATGTAGAAGGATGGGGGGAAGTTTGTCTTTGTGGAGACGGGGAATTTGTCGAAGAAAATCGATTTGGAGCAATATATGTTTGTGATTGAAAAGGTGATGGAGGGTGGTATGTTGGGGGTTGCATCAAGGAAAAAGGATTAGGAGCTTGGTAATTTTTTCTCTCATTTATAGTGGAGATCAAGTGTAAAACTCCCATTTGAAACTGTAAAACTTCTTCCGAAGAAAATTTTTCCAAATGAGGAATCACGCCCTGGAAAATTGACATGTGTGGATTTGATTTTCTATCATCAGATTCCAACGCTTTTAGTAGTTTGGCTTCAAATTCGTCTTTTGTTACACGGCGTTTTTTGTTCACAAACTTAGATTTCTTTTGTGACTCCATAGATGAATCTTCTTCCATTCCTTGCGACATCTCCATATTTTGTGAAGAAAATTCTAAATTTCTAATTTCGGAATCCTCTTGAAAATCATCGGCTAAATTAAAACTATCTACCGTTGTCGTAGATTGATATACTTATGAGAGAAACGACAAAGCATCATGAAAAACGTATTTCTTTACCCTCGATGCACCAGAACCACTTTTTTTGCTTCCATTAGTGTTCTTCATCGACCTTTTGAAGCAATCGCGAAGATTGGCCCATTTGTTTATAATACTTTTTACTGTAACATAACAATGCAAAACAAAACATTAAAACTAGTAATTTTTTAGGTATCTGGCAAGTGGTTGTACTTTTACTGATCTGCACTACAACTTTAAAATTGGCATTTCAACAGCAAGAAAAATAGTTCGAAAAGTGTGCTCAGCTTTATAGGTTGCCATGAATGAGGAATGTATTCCAAAACTTACAACGGAGAGATGGGAAACCATTAGTACAGATTTTGAAAAAACTGTAAATTTTCCTCATTGTCTAGGAGCTGTAGATGGAAAACATATTCGACTAATTCGTCCCTTAAAAAGTGGATCTATGTATTTCAAGTACAAAGGATATTTTTCGGTGGTTTTAATGGCAGTTGCAGATTCGCAATACCGTTTTATCAATGTAAATATTGAAAGCTATGGAAAAGATTGTGATTCTTCTATTTTCAAACGAGGGAGTCTTTGGAAAGCGATTGAATCAAAATCACTTCAATTGCCAGAAGAGAAATATCTACCAGGATCATTGGGTCCAAAAGTTCCTTACTACTTGGTTGGAGATGAAGCATTTGGGCTACATAAACATTTACTAAGGCCTTATGGAGGATCAAATTTATCTTTGAGGAAGAGAATCTTTAACTATAGATTATGCAGAGCTCGACGTTTTATTGAATGTGCTTTTGGAATTTTAAGCAATAAATGGCGAATCTTCCACCGTCCCTTGAACGTACATCCTAATTTTGCTATTATTATTAAAGTTTGTATTATTCTCCACACCTTTGTACGTGACAGAGACGTTTTTGTGCCAGAAGACACTACAACAATTGTTGGACTTGAAGATTTACCCAGCGGATGATTCTGTTCGAGGAGGTCTCTCAGCAAATTCTGTCAGAAATATAATAAGTGATTATTTTTTAACTGGCGTTGGCTCCGTCCCTTGGCAAATGAATAAAGTATAATTTGAGTAGGTTGACAGGGAACTTTCTAGTTCTGGTCAGAAAGTTAGGGAGAAAAACTAGACTATAACCTGATATTTTAAATTATACATTTAATTGAAAAGTTTAGATAATTTTTGTTAGGTAATTAATTTTTTGAACAGTGTTTTTCAAATTCATCTCAAAAATTTTCACAAATGTTTAAGAAACTAGATAGGGCCAATAAAGCGTTACCTACATTTACAGAAATGTTCAGGTTACTAGACAGGAACTAGATAGCTTCAGTTTAGCATTACTATGAATAATACTTGCACAGTGATGGCAAGCTGGCGCTATCTAGTTCTTATCCAGTTTTCTATACTAGGTATTATAGGTTACTCTAGGTAACGCTAGTTCAGGTTACTAGACAGGAACTAGATAGTTTCAGTTTAGCATTACTGAATCGAAATGTAAATTATTAAAAATAGTGAGAAAACAAATGTTCTTTTACTGGACATGTACAACCAAATATATGTATGTAAAATGTGAAATACTTACAATAAATGTTTTTATCAGAATCACTCATTATTTCGTAGTCGTTATTTAACTCTTCACAAACTTCCCGCCATGCATTTTTCGTTGCGTTCCGATCACTAAAAATTTCTAAAGTCTTGTCCCAAAGCGCAGGTTTTTGTTGAACTATGGAAATTAGAGCATCAGTATCTATGATGTCACTCATTTTTATTTATTGTTCAATTTTGTACTTGAATGTTTATATTAAAAATGAAGTACGAGCGGTTACGGTAACTGCACTTGAACTATACTGATGGTGAAAGTTGAAAATCAGAAAGAACCATCCAAAATGCCATTAGGCTCTACGCTAATGACATTTTAACAGTTTCTTAATTGCTGTCGAACGTCATAAATTCTCATTGAAGAAAAGTTCTGAAAATGTTTTCCTTTGAGAACGTACGTATATTAGATGAAAAGTTTGTTGATTCAAATACAACAGTAAAAAATATTCACATATAAATTGTTTAAATAAAGAATATTTAAACAATCAATTTAATTAATTTATACAGTTGTTTGCATAAACAATATTTGGAAAATTAATTAAATTACATTGTTTAAATAAAAAATATTTTTTACATTAATTATTTATTAATACTTAATGTAATAATTATAATACTTAATACTATTAATTAATTTTACAATAATTACATAATTACATTAATTAATTACATTAATTGGACAATTGTTTTAGTAAAAAATATTTAATAAATTAATTGAATCAAATTATGTAAATAAAAATAATTTTTTAAATTAATTACATTGTTTAAATAAAAGATATTAAAAAATAAATAATTAATTAATTTCATTATTTAAATGAATCATATTTAACAAATTAATTTATTTCATTTTCTTTGATTGTTGTTCTAAAAAAATGGTTTAATTTTCATTATTCTAATACTTAACCCTCAGGGTACTGACTGGGTTAGCGTAACCCAGGCGAATTTTGAAAGTTGCGCCGCTCGGACCTGGAGGGGAAAAAACTTTGAGATTAGAACCGAAAGTAGCTGATTTGGCAGAGCCGGTCGGCACTTGCTATTCAAGCTGCGAATTATTGAAATTTGTATTCGGGTGAATTACACCCAGTCAGTACGCTATGTTATAAAATCCATGTTTTTGTGAATTGTGAAATCTCATTAAATTAATCAAAAATTATTCATAAATTACATTTAAAAGTTCATAAAGTGTAAAGCGGAAGGATTTTGTAAATTTGGTGAATTTGGGTTTGTAAATTTTCGCGATATTTTTAACGAATTTATCGTTTGACTTTTTTTTACATGTCAAAAATAGAGCATTTTCAAATCTAGAAAAATATACTTTTTAAGATTAATTAAAAAACGGCTAACGCTATCTTAAAGATCAACTTTTCACCTTTCCAAAACACCTATATAAAATGATTTTATCTTTTTTTCATAAAAATACGAGCTTTTGAAAAAAATATTTTTTTTCATGAAAATTTTTTGAAAACTATTTGTATTTTTAACAATAACTTTTATAAATAAAAAAAATATCACTAATCCGACAAATCCGGCATATTCCTGGGGAAATTTTAAACAGATTACAAAAAAAGAGTTTAAATTCATCAATTACAGCCCAAGATACAGGCGATCAAAGTTGCTGGGTTACGCTAACCCATGTCAGTACAAAACGTTACATTTTTATAGTCAGTATCTTGAGGGTTAATTCTGAAAAACTACCGACGACGGACGACAAATTGTCGTCCAGTGTGCAAGCAACCATTGATTTCAATGCGCGACTGCATCGCCGACATTCACCGACTGTCGTCCATTCCAGTCGATTTGGACGACAACCAAACGACATTTTGTCGTGTCGTTTTAAAATCGGCCAGTGTGCAAGCGCCCATGCTTTTCTTCAGTTAACTGAAAAATTTTTGTCGGCCGACTTTTTGTCGGCCGACACAAATCGGCCAGTGTGCAACAGGCCTTAAGCAGCGCAACAGACTGTCACTTGGAACGGCAACTTTTAACTGATGCGTAACTATTTTAAATGGGCCCTATGCTCCTTTATATTTTACTATAGTGTGCAGAAATGTGTTCTCTAGTGAATTCAATAGTTAAAACATTTAAATTAAAAAATTTTTTTTGGGGGTTTTGGCCAGGTTTTTTACAATCTGTCCCACTGTGCTCCGTACGAATAAGAGCTCTTATGACGCTCTGTTCAAGAAAAGGCAGTTTTCTACTTATCTCCGGAGTACCAAAAAACGCCTTTTTTATGACTGAGTTATAAAAAAATAATAATAAAATTAAAAATAATTAAAATAACAACAAGAAAAAACCATGCGCAATGTAATATAAAAATTTAAATATTTCTTGACGCCGTATTTTAATAATTAATTACATAAATATACAACTTACCTATATTAAATTTTGTTATAACATATATATGAATAATTAATAATCAAAAACTATTAATTATTATTATTATTTTTTTATTTAAAATTAAAATACACTGAAAATAATTTTTTTTAAATCCAACTACTTTGGGTATATAGTAAAGTGAAAACTGAAACTAGTTTAAATATATTGAAAAAAAATTTATTTGATTTAAATAACCGATTAATTGATTATTATCAATTAAATATTTAATTAAATCAAATAATATTTATTTGAGTCAATTAAATGGTATTTGCTTCAAATACTGCAATTATTGGTTTAAATACCATTGAATTGCCTCCAATAAATATTATTTGTTTCAAGTAAATATTTAATTGATAATAGTCAATTAATCGGTTAATTGAATCAAATAATTTTTTTTCAGTGTAATTACATGTTTACTTAGCACTGTTTGTATAGTTAATTTTACTATTTCTTTATGTAGTTAAAAATCTAGAATTTAGTTAACTAAGAAATGTAGTAAAATTGCAAAAAAAACTACAAAATCTGATTGCACAAACTAAATTCTTAATTCTTTTAACTACTTTTTGATAGTTAATACAAGTTTTTGAATATTATTGGGGACTTATTGAACTAAGAAGAGTAGTTAAAAAGTAGTCAGCTCTACGAGGAATTTTTTTCAATGTTAATTATTTTTATTATTTTTAATAATTTTAAATTAATAAAAGTAAAATGAATTAAAATAAATTTAATTAATGATTAGAAATTATCAATTAATAATTGTAAATAAACATATAACATATAAATAATATAATATAATTTATAATAAATGACTAAGTATTAGGGGAGAGTGGGGCAAGACAGGGTACCGGCCCTATTTAACAAATGAATTAACCAATCGCGATTATATTTCACACAATACTGCACCGAGACGATAGTTTCTTGTTTTTAAAACCTAAAAGCCATGAGAACAATTCTTTTATCTGTTTTAATAAAAAAAACTGTTTTCGACGATTTTCTTGTGATTTTTTCACTTTTTTCAGGAGGTGTTTATTATTTAATAATAACAGTTAATAAACTATATAAAAAAATTTATAACTGGCAAGGGTTACAGAAGAAGGGAAGCATATGTTATTTTTCTTTGTTGAATAGTAAATTGTAGTAATTAATCGTTTTATTCAATTTCAAGACGGGGTACACAAATTAAGCAAATGAAAAGCGAAATAAGAGAAGTTAAGAAAACTACTTAAATCAAGACTGAATAAAATAAGAGTGACCAAAAGAAAAAAGCTTGTCAGGTTAAATCATCAATTAGCGATGGTAAAGTGGAAAATACACCTTGTCTCTATAAATTGTAATGGTTATTATTTAGACTCAAATGAAGGCTGGGCTGCTTGTTCTGTCTGTTTGAATCAGTAAATGACTTTTCCTTTCAAATACTATTTTCAACTAATTCAGATTTACAGACCAGTATTTGTCAGTTTGTAGTACATTATGCGTTTGTAGTATTTCAATTAATGTATTAAAAATTAATCCTAATTACCCTACGTTACAACTGCTAAAATCTAAAATAAGACCTATATTGTAGGCTGAATGTAGGGCTTAAATTTTGACAAATAAAAATATTACATCAATAAAAATTAAAGCAAAAAACAATTTTTTAAAAACGAATTAATATAATAAAACATTTTTTAATTAGATAAGAAAATTTCCGGTTTGGCAAAAATTTCCTGATTTTTCTTGGTCGAATTAAATTTCCGGCTATTTCTCGGTTTTCTTTCGCGGTTGATAAACACTCTTTTAAATGTATTGGTAGAAACTATAACACGTTTTCGATTCCTACATGGGAATCTACATGGGATTCACTTTCCACATGGGATTTTACCTGTTTTTGCTTAATGCCCAGATAGAATTTTGGAAAGCAACAACATACCCCAAACATTTCTAAAATTGAAGAAACAACATTTTAATTCATAAATAGGAATTTGTTATTTATTTTTATAGTGATTTTTAAAACATTTCTAGAATTTGAAAATAAGAATATTTTGATTCATAAATCCCAATTTGCCCTAATGGCGTTTTAAGGACTTTATATGTTATTGTACCCGCTGAAGTCAAATTTCAGTTTTATTGATGCCTTTACTGTACCCTTTATACTTCAACATATACATATATTTTATTTTCTACGTTAAATGAAATATGAAAATACAAGCTATTAAATTTCCAAACTTAAAACATTAAAATAACAATACAATTAAAATAACAATGCAAACTCACGTTCATTGATTTTAGAAAATTTGTAATAGACATCAAATTCATGACTCTGAACTTGTTAATAAAATAAATGTAATGAATGTAATTTAAAATTTTAAAACATCATTTGATACCAATACTAACTTCATAAAAAATTAAACAACATTGACAAAAACTAATTAAAAATTTGGTCGAAAATCAAAAATATGATTTTGGCTTAAAAATTCGGATTAATTATTTATATTTCATTTTTATAGTGAACATTAGTTGTGTTTATATTAAAAAGTAGCTACAAAAAGTGTCACATCAATTTGACAAAAATTAAAAAAATTTGCATTTTTTCAATTTTTTGAAATTTGTGAAAATAGCTATAACTTTTGTTCAGCTTAATATTTTTCAATTGGATATGGCTAGAAATTTAAGTTAGACCAATACCTATAAGACTGTAAAGTTTCGTTTTAATCGGTCAAGTAGTCTTTGTGTTTATCCCGCACAAAATATCGCGGACAGACATACATACATACATACATACAAACATAATTTTTTTTATTGTCATTTTTGGAATTCTTACTACTCGAATAGAAAAGCTAAATATGAATTTTCAAATTCTATGCAATGTACAGACAAAAGTCTGATCTTATTTATAAAGATTTCCCAATGGAAAATTAGCCATTGGCGCAAAAATAGTCCTATATTGGGAGCCAGCAGTACCAATGATGGTGCAATAATAGCAACCAATATTGGGCCACTATTGCCAGAGTCTTGGGATGATCACGACTTTGACAAGCATTGGCAGCCAATATTGGATCACTATTGGCTGCCAAGGCAAATGCCTGACTTTCCAAGCCTTGGATATTCATTGGCAACAAAGATTGGACTAATATTAATGACTAATAAATTACCAATGCTTTAAAATTAAATTAATGATTGGATATTTCTTGGTTACCAATACTGAACCAACGTTTGAAATCAATATTTTACAAATATCAACATATAGTAAAAAATTTTCAATAAAAAAAATTAAATTACTAATATTTAAAGAAAGAAAAATAATTAATTTAATTAGAACACTCTGTTAAAAACGGAATGTGATAAAAATCAGACAAAGATAATATTTGTCTAAGTTTGAGAATGCAAGCGTCTCTTTTTATATAAAACTGGTGAAAAAACTTGCTAACGAGAGGAAGAAACTTTGGCGCACCCTGGTGGCACTTATCCAAAGTAATTTCGAGCATATACTTTAAAGCAGCGCGGGACATTTCAAAATCGAACACCAGGGTGCGGCAGAGCTTTTTTCACTCACTATCAAGTTGTGTTACCAGTTCTATATATGAAGAGACGCTTGCATTCTCAAACTTAGATAAATTTTGTTTTTGTCTGATTTTTATCACATTCTGTGTTTTTAACAGAGTGTTCTAATTAAATTAATTATTTTTTTTAGATTAGTAATTTAATTTTTTTTTAAATTTTTGCTATATGTTGGTATTTGTAAAATATTGATTTCAAACATTGGTTCAATATTGGTAACCAAGGAATAACCAAGCATTAATTTAATTGTAAAGCATTGGTAAATAATTGGTCATTAATATTGGTCCAATCTTTGTTGCCAATAAATAACCAAGGCTTGCAAAGTCCGGCATTTGCCTTGGCAGCCAATAGTGATCCAATATTGGCTGCCAGTGCTTTGCAAAGTCGTGATCATCCCAAGGCTCTATCAATAATAACCCAATACCCAAGCAAAAATTTCTGTCAAATGACAGTATTCACAACTGGCGCAGTATTGCACCAGTACTGGCATGCCAGCAGTTAGCTTGCCAGTACTGGTTCAGTACTGGTTTCATTAAAATTTCTGTACTACGCCAGTACTGCCCTTTAAGACTGGTATGCCAGTACTATGCCAGTACTGTGCCAGTATTGCAAAAACAACACAAGCAAACCAGTACTACGCCAGTACTGTGCCAGTATTGCTAACACGGAAAACTGACAATAGTCAGTTAGGAACTATCATTAATGGAAATTTATGCAGTAATTTATAGAAACTTTCGCAATAATTCGTAAAGATATGTTCCACATAAGTTACAATTAAAAACTTTTATTTTAACAATTTATGGAAATTTTTGCGGTAATTTATAGAAATTTTCGCAATAATATAGTAAAGACATGTAAAGCAAAAATTATCATTAAAATTTTGGATTTCAGTCATTTATGGAAATTTTACGGTAATTTATGGAAATTTATGCGGTAATCTATCATCATTTTGATGATAGTTTATTAAACTATTTAAAACACAAACAAGAACTAAAAAAATTAACATCGGTAATTTATGGTAATTTATACGATAATTTATTAAAATATGTAAAACACAAATTAGACCTAAAATATTTAATGTCGGTAATTTATGGTAATTTATGGAAATTTATTAGGTAATTTACTTATTTGGTTTTTTAAATTTAGTTCAATAAAATAATAATTTAACTTAATTACGTGGTTAAACGCTCTTTATCAATTGTAAGTGTAAAAGGTGCCGAAAATTAAAATTTATTATCCTGTAGCTTCGATAGGGTAGTGGTTAGAGTATTAGGCTAGAAGTCCGTAGGTCGTAGGTTCGATTCCCCACAATGGCAAATTTTATTTCGTTAAAAGTTTGCGTTTATTCTGCGTTGTAAACATTAATTTGATTAAAAGTTAAAAGTTCGGGATTATTACATGTTTGCAAATATAAATTAATTTTTTTTTATTATATTAATATTGAATTTTAATAAATTTTCCACCAGATTGGAAAATAGACGGTCTGGTCTGATTCAGGCCAGCGCCAGAAGATTTTTCTACACGGGTACTAAACCAGTACTGAACCAGTACTGTGCTAGTACTAAACCAGTACTGGCTGCCAGTACTGCGCCAGTAATATCGAACCAGTACTGAAAAGCGTTATCATTTCGTTCAAATGCCAGTACTGGTTCAACCATGGCGGCCAGTACTCCGACAGTACTGGGCAGTACTGCGCCAGTTGTCAATTTTTGCTTGGGTATTGGTTGTCAATGTTTGACCAAGAAAAAACTGTTGGCAGCCAATATTGGTCCATTATTTAGTCAATGGTGACCATTGGCAATTTCCCATTGGGTTTAAATGTATTGCTCGTAACTTTTACGAGCTCTATATAAAATTTTGCAGTTACCAGGTCTTTCAAATTACTAGCGCCTTTTTTTGAGTCCTCGTCGCACGAAAAACTTATATTAGGTAACTGAACTGCTTCGAGAGCGCTCTGCAGTTACTTGATGTTTCGTGCGACGAGCTCTCTAAATCTTAAACAGCGATAAGTATACAACTGATTACAATTAGCGTATATGTATATACGCTGCGAATTAGTGAAATTTCACTTATTAATTAGCGTATATGGCTGATTCTAAGAAAAAATCGAAATTAATGTCCTTAATGATTTCTGTAAATCAGGATCGTCAATTATGAAAAGTTATTTTTTTTAATAAAACTAATGTACTAGATGTTCGAATTTATGGAACAAATTTATTTTTTATATGATAAACAAAAAAGATATGTCCAAGACATTACCCTGAAAATCATTCCCTCACTATGTCCCAATTGCTAAATTTGAAGAAAATTATTAACTCAAAACGTAAAATTCCTTACAAATTGTTGGTTATCTTATTTTTTACTTATATAAGATAGTATTGACTGTAACTACATAAGTTTGTAATTTAAAAAAAGCCAATGGAAATATCTCTTATTATATTAAGTTGAAGAACGACTGACCGACCGACCGACCGACCCTAGCCGTATATATATGTATATCTTTTAAAAATAATATTAACACAAATGTATACATATTCACAAATCACGCATGCGCAGTAGTGTTATATCAATGTCAGGCATACGCAGTAGTGTTCTGTCAATGTCACGTATGCGCAGTAGTGTTCTGTCAATGTTACGCATGCGCAGCAGTGTTCTGTCAATATTACGCATGCGCAGTAGTGTTCTGTCAATGTTACGCATGCGCAGTAGTGTTCTATCCATATTAGGCATGCGCAGCAGAGTTCTGTCAATGTCACGCATGCGCAGTAGTGTTCTGTCAATGTTACGCATGCGCAGTAGTGTTCTGTCAATATTAGGAATGCGCAGTAGTGTTCTGTCAATATTACTCATGCGCAGTAGTGTTCTATCAATATTACGCATGCGCAGTAGTGTTCTGTCAATGTCAGGCATGCGCAGTAGTGTTCTATGAATATCAGGCATGCGCAGAAGTGTTCTATGAATATCAAGCATGCGCGCATAACACCCACACATGTATACTTACACATATACACTAATCACATGTACATGTATACTCACACATGTACATAAATTACATACACATGTAAACTGCTCATATGCAGATATAAACTCCTACATATACACAAATCACATATATGTATAGATTTAATAAACGATTGATAATATAAATTGTTGAATTTTTAAGGTTCGTTGATGCACGTAGTGTATGTTGACATTTTTTTAAATATACGTAAATATTTCACTCGCTAATGCTGCGCTGTCTGTGTTGTAATGGAACTTATTTATTTACTTGTGTATTTACCTATTTATTTCAGGGTTGCCAAAAGACATCGATTTTAAAATTTCACGACTTTTCCAGGTTTTCCAGACCATTTCTTAAAAAATTCCAAACCAGAAATAAAAATGTTTTGGTATGTTTTTAGCCAATTACGACAAAAAGTATAAAATCCTTTAAGTAAATTGTTAAGAAAATAAGTTATTAATTTTTAATTTCATTTATAACAAAAATTAAAGTCAAAATTTGTGAGATTATTTGAGATACGCTCGGAAGAAAGATGAGGAGCAAATCTTTTTAAATTTAAAAATTTAGTTTAGTTTAGAATTTTTCACAATTATTAAACAAGTATTTTAAGCATTTTAATAAGATTTTATTAATTTTGAATTTTTACACGGATTTTCGAAAAATCCATATATTATTTAAACAAAATTATTATTTCCTCACCTCATAAGCAATTTTTTTTTACAAATTATTTATTTTAATGTGACAAGTCATTTAAAAAAACTGTAAGAGGATCTAAGGAAGGCAAGGAAATCAGTGATTTTTAATTATTTTTTTCGTGGATTTTCCAAATATCCCGAAATTTCAACTAAATTATTATTTCCTCGCTTCAGAAGCAATTTTTTTCGATTGCAATTTTTGAAAGGGCTTCTTACATTAAAAAACAATTAGCAAAAGAAAAAATTTTCATTGCATTAAAGTTGGTAGCTTCAGTTTTATAACATTTTGGGGTTTCTAAAATGTATTAATTTAAAAATTATTTAAAGGAAGATAGAGACCAAAAGAAACTAAAAAACCGCTGCCAAGTTGTACATTTTTATAATTTTGATGTTCATTTCATGAACACTTTGCTTCCTCATAGAAATAATAATAATTGAAATATAAGAATTACTTTTTATAAAAGGGTTAATAATCAATAAATCTTGGTCCAAAAAATGTGTTTTTATATATTCTATAAGATGGTAATAATAGTTTAATAATTACACATAAGTTAATAAACAAGAATGTTGAAAAAATGATATTTTCCACAATTTTTGATTTTTCAAATACCAATAATTTCATAATTTCTGCCCGAATTGAGGGCAAATTATTATTATTATTATTATTGAGGCAAATTATTATTGAGGCAAATGTAATGTTAGTACACACACACACACACACACACACACATCGGGACAAATTTTTAAAATCCGTTTTTTGGACTTCGGAGGTCAAAATACGTCGAAATTTTTTTTTATTTATTTAGAACATTTATACGGGAAGTTCCTGTGCATATATAAAGTACTAAAGTATTAGGCATAATAAAAAAAAATTTATAAATATGTCAAAAAATGACAATCCAAAATTTTGCTAATACAAAGCTTCCTTTATGAGGAAGCAATTTAGAAATGCCATATTGATTTCAATTGTAAGCACTAAATTTAAAATCAAAAAGTTGTATAATGTCAACTTGAAAACTTGAAATTTTTACGACTCAAATACAAAAAATTGAGCTTTTAGTATCAGGCTTTATAAAATTCCCTGACAATTCCAGATTTTTCAGGTTTTCCATGACTGAAAAAAAAATTCCATGACAATTCCGGGTTTCCCAGGTCCGTGGCAACCCTGTATTTGTTTGACAGACATCAACAATAATTTTTTAAATCGATAATCAGTGAAAAATGACTTATATTTCTGTAAGTGTAATTTTCAACTGACTTTTAGTAAAATTATTTGTTTGACAGAAATTTACAATAATAAATAAATCACAATAAAATAATAATCAGTGAAGAATGACTGATATTTTAGTACTTTTCAACTGATTTTCAATAAAATTCCACTGATTATGAATCCAAAGTCACTTTTTAAAAATACAAAATGGCGAATTCAGGACAGCGGAAGAAAATGAAAGATTTAGTAAGAGAATACGTAAAAATAACATTTCGTATAATGTACAATGACAATTTTTTAAAATGTCACTTCATAATTTGTGTCTTATTACACAATGATTTTAAATAAAATAATTTATATTTTTATAAATATTAATAATTTTTTACATTTTCTAACCACTATAAGGTTTTAATTTTGTAAATGTTTAAACTCTGGTTTGGAAAGAAAAATTTATATTATTATACAACTATATTGTCTAGACTTGCAAAAACCCAAAGTCTAGACAAATTTGTTGTAACAATATTGTTACAATATATATTGTAACAATATTGGTGACGGTGACGTGCGTAAGAATAGTGCAGTAAAAATTTCAAAAAAAACATTTCTCAAAAAAATTAATAAAACAGCATTTTTATATAGTTTACGAGATAAAAATTCCTGAAAAAAAGTGTTGAAATTATTTGATTGACGAGCGTTCACAAATGATGTCACGCAATTTTTCGGAATTTTATACCCCCCCCTCCCCTGTCAAACAAATTTCATGCAATTTCACATGTAAAAATACATTGTGTCACGTTTAGTAGAGACCCTCCACCCTCCCCCAAAAAACGTGACATCATTTATGAACGCTCCCTTGCAAATATCTTGCAAAATATTAAAAATTTTGTAAAACTTTTTGGCACACTTATTTAGGACCCTAAACACTATCAAATTACAAAGTACTCAAGTATCACAGAATATAACCTTAAATTGAAGGGAATATTGCATTTCATATTCGGAATATTCCAGTGGAATGTTCCAGAGATCTTAAAGTAATATTAAAATGTCCGCTGCACAGGAATATTCCAAGATAACATTTAGGGAATGTTCCACTGTTATATCGAAGTAATATTCGAGGATGGTGTTGAAGGAATGTTTCACCGTAATATTAATGGAATATTCCAGGGTGATGTTGAGGGAATGTTCCCAGATAATATTAAATATGTTGAAAATACCATTGAAAATCTTTTTTACTAAAGAAAGAAGATAAAGAGAAAAAAAGCCAAATTTTTTCAAAGTATGAAATTTTGGAATATTTCCAGGGAATATTCTCTTAATATTCATTCAACATTACCTTGGAATATTCCATTAATATTACGGTGGAACATTGCCTCAACATCATCCTGGAATATTACTTCGAAATTACCGTGGAACATTCCCTCAATGTTATTTTTGGAATATTCCTGTGGGGCGGACATTTTAATATTACTTTAAGATCCCTGGAACATTCCACTAGAATATTCCGAATATGAAATGTAATATTCTCTTCATTTTAAGGTTATATTCCGTGCTGCTTGGGATATAAGCGAAACCAAAATTTCGTCGGTTCATAGAGCCATGGAACGCCCCATATAGCATTTTAAGATGATTCACATTTTGGACAAGTTAAAACCTACGATATTGGCTGGTTTTAATAAAAAAATTTAGGGGAAAATGGGTCAAAATGGGCAAATATTATTTTTGAAATATCTTTTTTATTTTTTGTGTAGGCGAGCGTGGGGTAATGGGAGCTTTTAAATTTCACGTACTTAAAAGCCTTAAAATTCGCTGCAATGTCTAGAAAATCTTCTACAACCTTTGTTTATATCATTCCAAAACAAACGATTACATTCTTGACAAATTTTTAGTAAAGACAAGGGAAAATGTATTTTTTAAATTTTCGTTGTAAAATGCAAAATATTTCTAAACATCACCATAAGTAGTTAAAATCGTATTATTTAGTTATGCTTTTTCATTATATTATAGGTGAATATGTGTAGATATGTATACTTGTATAAAAATCGAGATAAAAATAAAATTTGTTTATATTTTGCTTCCTCATAAAGGAAGCTTTGTATTAGCAAAATTTTGGATTGTCATTTTTTGACATATTTATAAATTTTTTTTTATTATGCCTAATACTTTAGTACTTTATATATGCACAGGAACTCCCCGTATAAATGTTCTAAATAAATAAAAAAAAATTTCGACGTATTTTGACCTCCGAAGTCTAAAAAAACGGATTTTAAAAATTTGTCCCGATGTGTGTGTGTGTGTACTAACATTACATTTGCCTCAATATTTCAGAACGAGAAAGAGCTAAAGGCCTCAATTTTTTTTTAAATTGTAGGTCTCCCCGGGGGACATAAAATGAGAGTATTTTCAGCCCGATTCATGAAGTTTAACTATTTTTTTTTGCATTTTTCATTTTGTAAAAAAACGTTTTTTGGACGTAACTTAAAAAAATGTTAGGACACTTATAAATGTTTTTCTTTAGTTTTGTAGAGTTTTTTCACACGCATCTTTTGAGCCCTAATTGAATATTTTTCGTTCATGTTAACCGGAAATATTAAACTTTAAAAAATCAAAAATTTTAGAAAATAAGACTTTTTTGAAAATTTTGTTGAAAAATGTAGAAGTTTAGTTTTGTTTTGTATTTAGTTTTGTAGAGTTTTTTCAGACGCATCTTTTGAGCCCCAATTGAACATTTTTCGTCCATATTAACCAAAGATATTAAACTTTTAAAAATCTAAAATTTTGAAAAATAAGTCTTTTATAAATTTTTTTTTAAATTATGTAAAAGTAACTTCAAAAAATTATTACCAACTTGAAGAGCATTAAAAAACGCTTCGATTGATCTATTTTTGAACCTGATTCAGGCAGAAATTATGAAATTATTGGTATTTGAAAAATCAAGAATTGTGGAAAATATCATTTTTTCAACATTCTTGTTTATTCACTTATGTGTAATTATTAAACTATTATTATCATCTTATAGAATATATAAAAACACATTTTTTGGACCAAGATTTAATGATTTTTAACCCTTTTATAAAAAGTAATTCTTATATTTCAATTATTATTATTTTTATGAGGAAGCAAAGTATTCATGAAATGAACACCAAAATTATAAAAATGTACAACTTGGCAGCGGTTTTTATTTTTTTATTCAAATTTTGGTAATGGTAATGGGAGAATTAGTGTCAGCCTAAAGAATCTTCGTTACTATGTTACGCACGGCTTTCGTTATTTCTTTCAAAATTGTAAAAGATATCACCTTATGAAAAAACTTTTAATTAAAAAATAATTTTTCGTGGAAAAAATAAAAAATTAAATTTTTTTCAAAAATTTTTTATTCAATTAAAATTTAGGAAAAAGTTTATTCTAAGTCTAAAGTTTTGGCTTCATTGTAAGTATTAACACTTTTTCTATTATAAAACAAAAAATATTCCTAAAAAATAGAAATTTTTTAAATTTTAAGTGAAAGCTCCGAATACCCCACAAATTGGGTGATGGCAAAAAATGTATTTTTTTTGAAAATTTTTTTTTCCAATTTACTTTCTCTTTCACGGTGCGTCTAGTCAAAATTAAATGAAAAATGATATTACCTCAAATTTTTTTGTTGATTTTGTATCCTAGCCCTATATAAACATATCTTATGGAGAAACGAAAATTGTTAGTTTAGCGCTTTCTTTTTAACGACGTCAATTACATTTTTTGATAATTTTTACATTTTTCAACATATTTTTTATCATTTTAAACATAATTATATAATTGCGTAAGAACTTAAAAGTAAATATAGATCCAACAGAGTCATGTATTTCACATTCAGTGTATGATTTGTTATTGTTTAGTATCCACAGAAAATAAAAAGTGTTATTTTAACACCGAATTTGGTGTTAAAATAACACGCAACAAATTTAACCGTTATAGGTTTCTAGTGCGGTTAGCCCCGCTAACATTGATTTGACAACAACGAAACAATAATTTAATATAACATGTACATAATTACACTCTTGAAAAAGCGTGGTTATAAGTGAAGAGTATTGTAAACTAGAGAAGCCCTTAAAAGTTTAAAACTGCTGCCAAGTTGTATATTTTTTTATAATTTTGGTGCTCATTTCATGAACACTTTGCTTCCTCATAGAGGTAATAATAACAGAAATATATGAATAACTTTTCATTAATATGGTAAAAGTGATTGAATTTTGGGTCAATAAATGTATTTTTAAATACCCTACAAGATAGTTATAATAGTTTAATAGTTAAGCAAAAATTTTCAAACAAAAAGGTTGAGAAGATCTCTTTTTCCACAATTTTTGGTTTTTAAAATACCAATAATTTCGAAATTTATTATCGAATGAGGTTCAACAAGTAACAAGTAACAACAAGTAAGGCTCTACAAGTTAGTAACGATAATTTTAAAGTTACTTCTACATTTTTCAACAAAATTTTCAAAAAAGTCTTATTTTCCAAAATTTTTGATTTTTAAAAGTTTATTATCTCCGGTGAATATGGACGAAAAATGTTCAATTTGGGCTCAAAAGATGCGTCTAAAAAAACTCTACAATATTATGGAAAAACATTTATAGGTATCCTAACATTTTTTTAAAGTTATGGGCAAAAAACGTTTTTTTGCAAAATTAAAAATAAAAAAAAATTTAGTTAAACTTTATTAATATATCAGAAAGTACTCTCAATTTATGTCCGCAGGTGAGATCTACAATTTAAAAAAAAATTCAACCCAAAAGCTTTTCATAATCTCGAGATATTTATGAAAATGTGATGTTTACACACACACACACACACACGCCTACGGCGCCCTCGACCACCACTCGTGTCACAAAAATCACCGTAAACAAATTGGCTGCCTTTTTTCCCGTGTTACTTACGATATTTTTTATTCCTAATGCACAAAAGTGGCGATTTCAGATAGCAGACGACAGGGAGTAAAAGTCATTCACTTGTTCGACTTGTATGAAAATGGCGGCCTTTTTTTTACCTTGGGCAAAAAAAAAGCATGGGACCAGCTGTTTTTTTGCCCTTGGGGAAAAAAAAGTCGCCATTTTCATACGGTCGAACAAATGAATGACTTTACTCCCTGTCGTCAGCTATCTAAAAGCGCTATTTTTGTGCATGTGGGATAAAAATGTCATTTTTGAACTCTCTATGAGGAAGTAAAATGATATAAAATATATTGAAAAATGTAAAAATTGTCAAAAAATGTAATTGACGTCGTTAAAAAAAGTGCTAAACTTACAATTTTCGTTTCTTCATAAGATATGTCTATATAGGGCTAGGATACAGAATCAACAAAAAAATTTGAGGTAATATCATTTCTCATTTAATTTTGACTAGACGCACCGTGCTTTTTAAGTTTCTAATTAAACATAATTAAAGATAAATAACGAAATGAGTAGAAAATGATGAAATCAATGTATTATTATAAAGATAAGTTGTTTTTTTTAATAATTTTCCTTAAGGGGCTCCAATTCCTCCACGCTCCCCTATAACAATTTGTGTTTAAAGATTTTCAATGCGATAAGAGCAATTGTTTAAAAGATAAAAAAACACAAACTGTTAGAGGCAAAAAAGGAGATATTTAAAAAAATCCTTTTTTCCCCACTTATAATTCACATCAATATCAAACATCGAAAAAAAACCTCGATACATAGAAAATATCGAAATTAAAACATCGATGTTTCCGATGTCGATGTCCCATTATTACCTACAGAAAATCCTATTAGTAAGAAAAGAATAAACGTATCTTCGCCCTTTTCTTACTAATTATCCAGAGAATCAGGCTAACATTCAAAATCTAACCTTCTAAGTTTAGTTATTTCAAAAAAATTATTTTATTGATGCAAATAAATATTTATTTTAATTAAAAACTATGCATTATTGAATCAAGTAATTTTCATAATTGATTTAAAGCAATATTTATTAGATCAAATTATTCTATTTAATTGACTTAAGTAATTTGTATTTGGTTCAAATAACTATTTATTTGATACCATAAATTAAAATATTTATGTCCAGTAAATATTTACTTAGTTCAAATAAATAAAAATAAATAAGTAAAAACAAGTAAGTTTAAATATAACCGAACGAGCGTTAGCGAGTGAGGTATATGTAGCTAGTTTTTAATTATACTTCAAAATTTGTCCTTGAAAAACTTATCATTCCCTCACCGTTTTAAAACAGTGTGATTGGAGCAAAATTTGAAGACCTACGAAGCCCTGCTTTAATTTTTTCAAAGTTGTCAACATTGTCATTGACAACATACACTAGAGTGAATGGTTGTAGAAAGGATGTTTTGTTAAAACTAATTTGTCAATAAGTTTGTTAAATGTTACATTTTTTAACGTCATTCCCTCATTTGCGTTCTATAACGCTAAGCACTTTTTTATTTAATAATCATAGTATCTTTGCATGTGGTTCAAGTAGTAATATCGTACTTTTCTTCGTACATAAGAAAGTAAGGTTATGCTTTTGAGATTATGGTCATTTTGTTTCGTTTCGTCATTCCCTCATCATCATTCCCTCATTATATTTTTTGATGAAGGAATGATCCTTGTGAGGGAATGATGTATTTCTTAATAAGTGCACTGAAAAAAATATATTTGTGACTGTCCACGAGAAAACAGGGCTTAGGTCCAAAAAATAAATTTTGAGTTTTTTATGGTAATCGACAGATTTTATGTTGCTTTTTCAGATGCAAAAGTCAAAAGTTAAAAATATCAACTACTTTCGACAATATATCGTTTTAAAGATGGGTATGTCAAGCGTAGTTAACTTCAATCGTAGTACTTCAATCGCTCGCCCTGTGAAATTCACGTTTGGGAGCTAAGCCCTGTTTTCTCGTGGACAGTCACATTTATGGTACTGCCATAAATATAGCCAATTCTCACATATTATATTGGTGGATATAAGACTGCCATACAGTATTGCTGATTCAGTTATACGCAGTGTAGAAAAGCCATATGTATGTGAAGAACACCAATACTGTATTTTAAGAACAGAAATACAGTATTGCTGTTTCAGCTATACGTTCTTACCATACTCGTATGTCGGAATTGACAATATCATTTTTTCAGGGTGTAAAATATTTATATTTGCTTTATTTATTTCAGTACCGTCAACTTGGGCTATTTTGTGAACGCGACGTTTTTAATTAATATAATTATTAAAATGAATTATTTTGTTAATTTAAAGTTTGATTACATGACAATAAAGAGCAATAAATGTTATTATTTAATTTTTTGTCAGTTGGCAAAAAAATTTCTAAAAACGGAAAAATTGTGTCAAAAATTTTGAAAGTTCGGAAAAATTATACCAGATCTTCTAGACTTTTAATGTGTCTCATAAACTAAGCTGGATATTTGTTGTCAATTGTGTTGTGATGATACACTACCGTCGGGAATTATCGGTACGGCTGCACGCGCACGGCCCAAAAACATACCAATCTTTAAATCACGATTTTTTTGTAAATACAAATGTCAGAAAATTAACAAATATACCATTCGAAAGATATGTAAATTCTACGATTAATGGTACATAACTAAAAATTTTAATAATTTATACAAAGATTGCAGCAATCGACAAATTTGACAAAAAAATTTTAAAAATACAATTTTTTTGGAAACTTTTTCAACCCCTGCACATTTTTTAAAAATTGCAGAAAAAATTTGAAACTTATATAGGTGTGATCATTCAAGTCTCATCTTTAATTTAAGACCAAAAAATTTCAAAAATCTTAATCGGTTAGCGAGATATCATTATAAACGGACGAGCATTTTCAGCCAAAAACCGTTCAAAATCGACTAATTCAATGCATTTGTCAAAAAACATGCTCGGACGTTTATAATGATATCTCACGAACCGAATAAGATTTTTGAAATTTTTTGGTCTTAAATTAAAGATGAGACTTGAATGATCACACCTATATAAGTTTCAAATTTTTTCTGCAATTTTTAAAAAATGTGCAGGGGTTGAAAAAATTTCCAAAAAAATTGTATTTTTAAAATTTTTTGTCAAATTTGTCGATTGCTGCAATCTTTGTATAAATTATTAAAATTTTTAGTTATGTACCATTAATCGTAGAATTTACATATCTTTCGAATGGTATATTTGTTAATTTTCTGACATTTGTATTTACAAAAAAAATCGTGATTTAAAGATTGGTATGTTTTTGGGCCGTGCGCGTGCAGCCGTACCGATAATTCCCGACGGTAGTGTACATACGCAATGCGCTAACTTTTTATTGAATATTTTAAGAGAAAAGTGGAAAAACCAGGATTCTATGGGGCTATTTTGTGCACTTAAAAAATCAAATATTTTTCAGAAATTTGTTGTTTAGTAAGTAATGAAGATTCTGTTTATCATTTTTATACATTTTTGTCTTACTTTTCTGTTAAAAAATTATAAATTCGTTAATTAAAATCATTATAACCTCAACCGGTGCGCAACGTAATTTCAATAGATGAACTTTAATTAATATTTATAAGTGTTTCAAATTAGTTTTAATACTTTTTCTATCGTTTCTCTTAAAACAACTTGAAAAGTACATTAGATTCTCTTTCATTATTATTCTACGACGTAGATTTTTAATATGAAAATATATCCTTATCTTAACAATCTTAAAAACATAAGTAAAATTTTAGACTGATTATAGAAATTAAAGTTTGTCATTTAAATTATTTAATATTACTTTTATAAATCACTGTGTTTTGTTCGTATAACAATTAAATTGTTACATTATAGATTTAATTATTCTAATTTTGCAATAAAATTATTAAATTATTATTGTTTTGCAATAAAAGAATAATTGGCGCTTCACAGAGTTTTTAATTATTGTGGAATCATATTAAAAATCATTCCCTCACGACTCTGTTATACCTTTATTTTTAGAAAAATTTTTTTATCTTTATATTCAATTTAAACTCAAAACAGTTAGGGACCATGATAATATTTAAATCAAATAAGGCATAAACTATACGGTTTGTGAAAAAAAATCAATAATAAGTTAAAAAAATTGATTAAAAATTGATTAAAAATTGATTAACTTGGAAAAGCCATTTTCGACATTTTTTTAGAATCAGCCATATACGCTTTTTGGAATTAGTTGTCAGTCGCGTAGGAACGAATTATTTTCCGGGGGGGGGAATTACATATATAGATATATTTAACTATGTAATATGTATAAAACGGGGGGCAACTGCCCCCCTTGCCCACCCGGTTTCTACGCCACTGTTAGTTGTATACTTATCGCTGTGAAACAGTGAAATTTTGCTTATTCAAATTTAGAGAGGGCTTGAAAAAGAACGCTACTATTTTGAGTTTTTCGTAACCATCTCGGAGGGATAAATAGACACTCAGATGATTACTTTGACTAACTCGGAGGGAAAAGTTAACTATCCAGAGAATCAGGCTTAACACTCAAAACCTAACCCTTTAAGTTTGACTATCCAGTTTTCTCAGTGCAAATATAGCACTAGGTATCTGACAGTTAACCCAGTTTCTCGAATTATGACTTGACAATTTTTGCAATTACCGGTAAAAGAACATAATTATTCAAAAATTATTACTAATTAAGTTAATAATTTTAAAAAATGCTTTGCATGAACAGGTATATCTTTTTTCTCTAAATATTGACTTGCCATGTTCAGTATGGAGTCAAAAGTTCCAAAACAAAAGTTCTAATTCCGAAGGACCCAAATTATTATTTTCCCAAATGACATTTTTTCCAAAGTATTATTTTTCCAGAGGCTATTTTTACCAAAGTATTATTTTTCCAATAGTCGTTTTTTCCAAAAATTGTTTTTTTTATTTTTCAAATTTCAAAGTGCAACTTCAAGTCAGGAAAATTTCAGTTGTTATTATCGTTGTTATTTTCATAAATTGTCATTCAACGTGTGCTCATTCCAAAATTATGTTGTGAAATTAAAAATTTTATTCAAATTAAAAAATAGCAAACAGTGAAATTATATTAAATTGTAAATTAGTGAAATTAAAAATTTTATTTAAATTATAAAATAGTGAACAGTGAAATTATGATTTATGACCTCCTGATGCAAAAAAAACGGGTTTTAGAGAAATGTCTGTCTGTAGAATAATTTATCGCCACGATAACTTGAATAAATTTTTATTGATCGACTTGAAATTTGTTACACTTTTTTAGTCCATAAAAATAAAGATTTTGAAATTTTCAAAATTTTGTATTTTTGACAACAAAAACAAAAAAGTTATTACGTGCGAAACGCGATGACGGGAGAAGCAATGAGCGCCGGCATTTACATTTAATTCTTCCGCCATATTGGATTCGCCATTTTGAATTTTCGCAAACATACCTAACAGCACATTCGGGTATTATATGTTGCTCTGAGAATGCTCTTACTCCGAGAAAGAGTGTCTGTTAACTTGTTCCAAAGCAGTTAAGGTTCCGAGCATAATCAATTTGTGACGTCATGATAGACTTCCAATACTCTGCTTTATGTGAGAATCTGGTTTGTGACGTATTAAAGTATTAAGCACTCGACTTGAACATTGTAAAAATAAAATCCCATACATTAAAAAAATTGTTTTAATATTTTCAGCATTTGATTTGCGATCTTTCAATTATGTTAATCAAAACTATTTAATTGATAAATATTAATACTAAAATATAAATGATTTAGAAACAAACTTTAAACCTATAGTTTAAAAATGTTAAACATTGTTGGTTGCTAAGTTGAAGTAATATTTCAAATGGTCACAAACAATAATGCATGAATAATAATAATTGTATTGCACAATAATTTTTTAATATTATACCGTACATTATGTATATACACTACCGTCCAAAAGTATCAGGACGATTACATTTGACTCTATAAAAAAACATGCCATCACTTTGTAACAAGGCATTTGTTACTGAGATAATAGCGGTTTGTCTGTGTCGGAAAAGTCATTGTGTTGGTTGGTATCTCTTTCTTAAATTTCCTGAGTTGATTTGTTTCTGGTTGCGGCTCACTGTATGTGATGAAAATAAGGCGTGGTGACGAGTTTCCACGATTGATAGCGACCAGGGCCGAATTTATTTACAGGTGATTTTTCGTCGTTTGAGGGACAAGGAAGGATTTATCAGATTTGCGTGACCTTAGGACAAAGACAGGAATACCGGCGTCTCAGCTGACGAGTTCGTTACCAACAGTTTTTTTTAAATATTATTTTCATTCGTTTACCGGCGCGTGTTGAATGTTGTTCGTTGTGATATGATTCCGTTAATTGTATTTTCTAGTGGAAAATAAAGGCAAAGTGTTCTTAAATTGTGCTTGTTATCTTTTGTGTTTGGAGTTTATTGAGCCTTTTTCCCAAGGAATTGATATTTTTGGCGTCGCTGGTAAATCGTTTCATAATTTTCTCTTTGTTTCCATCGTCTTAGCATCATCGGTTGTCTTGGCGGGAAAGTTCCACAACTTGAGTAAGAATTGTCTTTGTGGTGTTGTTGTATTGTTTGGTTAGTCGAGTTGTTTGGGGTTAAATTGCAGGAAAGTGAACTAACGAACGGATTAGATGCTAATAATGAAATTATAATTTTTAATTAAAATATCCGGTCGCAAATTGGCGCCCAACGTGGGGCCGATTAATTTAATGAAAATATAATTAACAATAAATGCATCTAACCAGATCATTAATACACTTTCCTGTAACAAATACAAATAATCACCAACTCAAACAACTCTCAGAAGTGAGGAACTTTCCGCCAAGACCGCCAATGATGCTTCGACGTTGAGGCAGAGATCGAGAGAATAAATGACTTACCCACAACACCAACAATAACTATTCCTGGGGAAGAGGCTCAATAAACTCCAAACAACACCACAATAAGAAATGCACAATTAATATAATTGAGTTTATTTAACTGCCAGAAATATACACAAAATCAAATACGCGTTACTCAAATACTCTTAATTTCACACCGGTAAACGCACGAGTGAATCACAGCTGAGACGCCGGTTCCCGGTCCTCTCCAAGTTCCCTAGAAAGAACTAGATGTTTCCCCGCTCACCCTTGTTACCAGAAAAACCCTGAAAGAAAACTCCTTCCCTTGCGGATTGAGATCACCGTAAAATCACTGTATCGGTGATTTTACGGTGAAAAGTAAATAAAAACTGTAAAACATTAAAAAAAGACAAAGTAAAATAGAAAAATTGAAAGAGGACAATTTATTGAAGAAATTTGTATTAGCACTTTATTAATAAATATTCATTATTAATGTGAAAATAATATTTAAAGTTGAAGTCATCTCCGGTGATATTTTACACTGTCACGGTGATTTGAAAAATACTCGTGTAATTGCACTTTGTTCATACCTAAAAGTGTATAAAATTAACAGCCATTGATATATAGAACACATTTAAAACGAAAAATATCTAATTAACTTAGTAATTATAATAAAAATAAATGAAAAAAGTAAAAAGTTTGCTTTTGGGTGTCATACGAAGAATGAGTAATTTGCTTTGTAGATAATACGTGGTGCACATTTACCATAAGCGCTCGGTCGATAAAATGAAAGTGTTACCATAAAACAAATTTCGACGTTCTTTCCTCCAGTAGATGGCGGAATGAAAGAATTCTAAAATACAAATTTGTACTATTCTGTAAAGTGTTTAATTTAAATTTTTAATATTACATTCAAAAGGTAAGTGTGATAATATTATTTATGAATTCATGACATGACATTTATTATAAATTCTAAAATAATTAAAAGTAAATTGCATTTGAAACAATTAAATAACAGATAATTATTTAGTTGAACAATGATAAATAAGATAATTTTTAAGCAAAAAAAATTTCACATAATTACAAATTTAAAAAGTCAATATTCTTTAAAAATTACTCGATCACAATGAATTTGTTTATTTTTTTATAAAAAAATTAAAAGTTATTTATTCATGATGGCGGACTAACTAATTCTTTTATTTCGCTCTAAAGTTATGAATATTAATATCTTAAAGTATTTTTTCTTGCCAATAATAAATTTGTACTTTTTTTATCAAAATACTAAACAATTAAAAATTCAAGATGGCGGACTAACTAATTTTTTTATTTTTGCTCTAAAATTATGAAAATTAATATCTTAAAGTATTTTTTCTTGCCAATAATAAATTTGTACTTTTTTTATCAAAATACACGGAAAAAAAGTACGTGAAATTTTCATTGACTCGGTACTTGACTTTTGGATACGACACAAAATACTAAAAACAGTCTAGTACTTTTGCATGAGAGTTATTCAAAAGCAGTCAATGAAAATTTCTAGTACCTTGCTTGAGAATTTCATTGACTTTCAAAAAAATTGTAAAATAAAAAAAATAATTTCCACTTGTTCACACAGTTTTTCTGAAATTCACTCATTCATTCACATATTTGGATAATTATTCACACAAACAAAGAATAATTATTGTATCACTTTTCGACGTTCCTCAACACTTATGAACTAACCTATAACACACACATATATTCGCGTATAACTTAAATATAAACACACACTTAACACTTAAAAGCACATTTCGAATTGTTCTTATATACCACATGGTGAAATTTTTCACGACTTCTGAGACATGCTATTTCACTGAAAACTGATACTTACATAACATTCTGTTTTGTGAAAAACACAAAATAAAAAATATTTTTTTGAAAGTCAATTCTTGAAGACAAATATATATTAACACTATTTGTTTTTCATAAAATAATAGTATATTCACATCTGAAATTAACACAAATGGAAACAGACGATCAGCTGGCATTTACCTTGGGTAGAAACGCTCAACGCACACTGCGCATGCTCCACAGAATTTTCAAGCGCAGTCAACTAATCTTTCACGTACTTTATAAAACTTAACAAATGACTTTTCGTTAAAATTTAAAAAACACTGTTGCCCATACTAGTACTAGAATAATTCTAGGACTTTTCTATATTTTTTAATAAAAAGTACATGATACAGCCTTGAATTTTGTGTCCTATCCAAAAGTCAAGCACTTTCAAGGAAGGATTCACGTACTTTTTTTTCCGTGTACTAAACAATTAAAAATTCAAGATGGCGGACTAACCAATTTTTTTATTTCGCTCTAAAATTGAGAATATTAATATCTTAAAGTATTTTTTCTTGCCAATAATAAATTTGTACTTTTTTTTATCAAAATACTGAACAATTAAAAATTCAAGATGGCGGACTAACCAATTTTTTTATTTCGCTCTAAAATTGAGAATATTAATATCTTAAAGTTTTTTTTTTTTGCCAATAATAAATTTGTACTTTTTTTATCAAAATAATAAACAATTAAAAATTCAAGATGGCGGACTAACTAATTTTTTTATTTTTATCATGGCAACAATAAATATATTAATTTTTTTAAAAGTTAAAAATTTCTGATTTAAAATGTCGGATTAATAGATATTTAAAATTTTTCTCTTAATTTATATAAAAATAAATACTTAACTTTTGTTTGCACGTAAAATATCTCTAGATGTAAGTAAACATTCATTGTTTCTTAAGTAGGAATTCTTACATTTTTAGTTATTGAACCAATTTACTTGTTTTATCGATATTCAGTGAAAAAAATTTACTAATTTTTAGAAAATAATAAATTTGTACTTTTTTCATCAAAATGCTAAAAATTCAAGATGGCGGACTAACTAATTTTTTTATTTTTGCTCTAAAATTATGAAAATTAATATCTTAAAGTATTTTTTCTTGCCAATAATAAATTTGTACTTTTTTTATTAAAATACTAAACAATTAAAAATTCAAGATGGCGGACTAACTAATTTTTTTTATTTTTATCATGGCAACAATAAATAAATTAATTTTTTTAAAAGTTAAAAATTTCTGATTTAAAATGTCGAATTAATAGATATTTAAAATTGTTCTTTTCATTTATATAAAAATAAATACTTAACTTTTGTTTAATACGTAAAATATCTCTAGATGTAAGTAAACATTCACTTCAGTAGAACTTCTCAAATTTTTAGTTATTTAACCGATTTAATTGTTTTATCGATATTCAGTGAAAAAAATTTACTAATTCTTAGAAAATAATAAATTTGTACTTTTTTCATCAAAATGCTAAAAAATTCAAGATGGTGTACTATCTAATTTTTTTAATTTTGCTCTAAAATTATGAAAATTAATATCTTAAAGTATTTTTCTTTGACAATAATAAATTTGTACTTTTTTCATGAACATACTAAAAAATTAAAAATTCAAGATGGCAGACTAACAAATTTTTTTAAAGACCCTAAAGTTTTTTTTTATTTCTAAACTTTTCTGCAATAATCTTGTTCAGAGTAGTAAATACAACAAATATCAATCAAAAAATTATCGAAATTTTAATATTGGGGGTAAAAAACAACCCCTTTCCAAATAACTATCTTTTGCAAATTTACATAATATAGATAACATATGTCTTCAAAAATAAATAGCTGTAACCGAAGTACAATAATGTCCCGCGACTACCGACATTAAAAAGCGTCGGTAGTGGCGGGATATTACTTTAAATCGCAAATTTTTCAATTACAATGTCTTTTACGGCTTTCAATTTCAAAGCATTTGGGTTCCTTTGTGTCCCTTTTAAATTGTTTACGTTTTTTACCATCTAAGAAAAGAGTTAAGATTATTATTTTTATTATTACAGATTATTTGAAAATACATTCTCAACTTTAAGATTAGGTTATTGTTATGAAAAATATTGCCGAAAAAACTTAAAAAAAATAATACGGAAGTCATTTAGAAATGTACTATTTTATTAGATGTAAACAAGCAGTGTCCGGACACTGCCGACAATAAGTGTCCCGCCATTGCCGAAACAGTGATTTACGGTAATAACGATCTACAATCCCACACAGCACATGATATTTCCTGAATACTTCCTGAATATTTCACTGAAAGATTGAAATATTTCATTGCAAGATTCAGGAAATATTTCTGCAAACAGGAAAATGTCCGCTTATGTGGGAATATTGACGCGAAAGTTGAGAAAATATTTCATTGAAATATTTTGGAAATATTCAACTGAAATGATGCGCACTGGTCGAACTCAGTTTCTATGGCCTGTAGAGTTGCGCAGTAGTTTTTGGCTTACTATATCCTATGGGTTTTAAAATATTTCAGAAGATTCCTATTGATTTGAGGTGTTTAACAAATTTTTCCATTTTTTGAAATATTTTCACAATATTGCAGAATCTTTATGTGTAATATTGCAGGAATATTTCAATGAAATATTTTCTCAATTTTCGCGTCAATATTCCTACATAAGCGGACATTTTCCTGTTTGCAGAAATATTTCCTGAATCTTGCAATGAAATATTTCAATCTTTCAGTGAAATATTCAGGAAATATCATGTGCTGTGTGGGATTGTGTCTATCGCACTATTATACATAATGTTCTAGGAATTTTGAAGGAATCTTACATACTAATAACTTAAAATATTTTCCGTTCATCAAATTTTGAAAAGTTTAATTTTATAAACACTTTTTCTTACGAAGAATAAAATTTTAATACTTGCTTAAAACTATTGACAGCATTATAGTGACAGATTTTACATCCAGAAAGTGTGTATCATATAAAAAAGCTTCAACAGAATAAAACTTTACTTTTACACCAAAAAAGCAACACTGTCAACTCAGCTGTTTGAAATATCGCATAGGTGGTCTCGCTATACCCGCTGTCCCACCACTGCCGACAACGCCCTACGTAATAATGAAATACAACATATCACTATTAGGCGTTCGAATTCATTCCAAAATCAACGCCGAAAATTCTCAAAAAATATACTAAACAA
This sequence comes from Leptopilina syphax, assembly GCA_032872505.1. Classification (NCBI taxonomy): domain Eukaryota; kingdom Metazoa; phylum Arthropoda; class Insecta; order Hymenoptera; family Figitidae; genus Leptopilina; species Leptopilina syphax. The sequence continues at coordinate 41,855,022 of CM065468.1, read as the reverse complement.
TTTCCCATAGTTAAGAACCGGCGGTCGAACCCCTAAAAACCACCCCTAATTGAAAACTGATAAAAATACACTGAAAAAAAACTAGTAGATTTGACTACTTTTTAACTACTCTACGTAATTCAATAGGTCCTCAACTGAATTCAAATAGTTGTACTAACTATCATAAAAGCAGTTAAGACAACTAAGAATGTAGTTGGTTGAATGTGATTTAGTAGTTTATTTGACTAACTTTAAAGTAATTATAACAACTAAGATTTTGGTAGTAGATTTTACTACTTAAAGTAATTCGATAGGCTTTAACGACATTTTTGTTGTAGAATTAACTATTATTTTGTTTTTAAATCTACTACTTTAAGTAGTAGATTTTACTACCTAAAGTAATTCGATAGGCTTTAACGACATTTCTGTTGTAGAATTAACTATTAAAAGTAGTTAATGATCTGTTTTATAAAGTAAAAATTAACATCTTTTTGTTTTTGTCAGCAACTACTTAAAAGTAGTAGAATTATTTATTATTATTTATTAATTATTATTATTACTGAAATTCATTTTTTCATCTCCTCTAGCATTCCTATTGGTCACTTATACTTTATAATTTTCAACACTTATGTACATAATGGAGAAAAATCCTCAAACGCCGGGGATTGAACGCACGACCCTAACATTCGCAAACCGATAACCTAACCACCTAACCACGCTCGCACGCTACGATGGTCTGCATGAAACCTGATGACATTCTTGACATAGATCAACCGACAACTGTAGTTCATTTTACAATGTAATGTAGTAGTATTTACTACTTTTACTAGTTCTTTTTATCTTCTTTAAATTCTTATTTCTGAACTTTGCTTTATTTAAAAATGCTGTTCAATCCTTTCTAATTACTTTAAGTAGTACAATTTACTACTCAATGTAGTAAAACTTAAGTTCAAAAAGTTAAAATTATCTATTATTTTCTCACCAAAACTACTGCATTGTGTAGTAGATTTTGCTACTTAGAGTGGTTCGATAGGCTTCAACAATATTATTCATTTATTTTTATTACTCTAATGTTGTAGTCAAATCAACTACTATAACTACATAAAAGTTGTAAAGTCTATTACACAAAAAAGGTTTGACTAATAAAAAAATTAGTTCCCTCTACTACTCACGTGTTGTTTCAAATTCAACCGTATAAATTCTTTAATTCAACAATTTAGTGTGAACTATATTAAAGTAGTAAAATTTACTAGTTAAGAAAGTGTTACGTTACTTACAAAAGTAGTCCCTTTTACTACTTTCTATTTATTACTATAAAATTGTTAAATTTACTACTTATGAAATGTTGAGTAAACTATTATCTTAGTTGTTCTTACTTCAGCACTGTAGTCAATTCTACAACTTACCTGTTGTTAAAATTTAACTACATATATTAGTAGAATCAACTACTATTTATCAACTACATAAAAATAGTTAAATTAACTACGCAAACCGGGTTAGACTAACTAAAAAAGTAGTTGTTTTTACTACTTTTCACTTAACTACCCAAAGGTAGTTGAATTTGTCAGCTTAATTTTTTTCAGTGTAGCATATAAGTGTCCAAAACTGCCAAAAGGCATGCGAATTTCTTTCTCAGAGTATTTTTAAAAATTCCCTAAAAATATACCAAGCATTTTCCAAAAGGTTAGAACACGCGGACCCCCAAAACCCACCCTTAATAAAAAATATTGTATATCAGCCCCAAATCACAAGAATGCGTTCGGCTTTTGTTCTGAAAATATTTTTAAAAATTCCCTAAAAATGTACCAATTAATTTCCAAAAGGTAAGAATGCTCGCACGGCCCACCAAAACCCAGCTCTAATTAAAAATATTATATATTAGCACCAAATCTCAAGAATGCGTTCGGCTTTATTTCTAAAAATATTTTTAAAAATTCCCTAAAAATATGCCAACCAATTTCGAAAAGGTTAGAATGTTCGTACGGACCCCCAAATTAAAAATATTATATAATAGCACAAAATTACAAGAATGCGTTCGGCTTTATTTCTGAAAATATTTTTAAAAATTCCCTAAAAATATACCAATCAATTTCCAAAAGGTTAGAATGCTCGCACGGACCCCCAAATCCTACTACTGATTTTTTTTAAAGTGTAGAATATTTTTAAGAAAACACATTATTATTATAATTTATTAAAAATGACTTAGTTTCTTAGTATAAATGAGCCGTTCGCTAGAAAAACGACCTAAGTCGACTTAAGTTTTTGACGAAAAAATTAAATTAAAGATTCGGAAACGAATTACTAATATAATTTACGTATTAATTATATCGATCATTTTTCCCAATACAAAGGTATTATCAAAGAATTCTTTAAAAGAAAAGAAGGTCGAGTAAACAATGTTTTGCTACTTTAATAACATTATTTTATAACAAATGATTTAAGTCGTTTTTCCAGCGAACCACTAAAAATGAAACAAAATTAAGTATTTTATGAAAGAACACTTTTATTTTAATGTATTAAAACATATTTATTATTCTAAAAAGTCTTACGATATATTTTTTAGTAATATTCAATTAAATATCAACATTATAATGCACAAGTTTAGTCAACAAAATGAAAAAATTACTCGCTTTTGTAATAATACAAAATTTTTGAAAATTTCAAATTTATAGCAGTGAAGCCTTGTAGGAAAAACCTTCTTTAGTATTTAAAAAAAAAAGAAAATTGAAATCGGTGGAGATTTGTATTGTCAGCAGAATTTTGTCCAAAACACTGCATTTCTTCCCACTGTACGCGGTAGCAGAGGACGTGAACGCACGCTTGCGTAAGTGCTTCAATTTCGGGACCCAGGAAGTTTAAACACCTCAATTAATTCATAAATAGTGACCTACAACTTTAGAAACTTGATATATGTAATCTATATGTCTTGTAGAATACACTGATAACAAAATTTTTAAAAACCGCTTAAGTCGACTTAAGTCGTTTTTCTAGCGAACGGCTCAAATGGGTATAAACTATTAATAATAAGAAATATTAAATGAAAAATGATTTTAAAGTTCTGCGGGTAAATAACCTTATTTTGCAAATTTCATTCACTACATGTGAGAAAGTGAATTTATTAAATTGAATAAAACCTTATCAAATATAACGTACACGGAGAGAAAAAAGAGAGCTGTTTGATTTGGCATGAGAACGCTGTTTTCCCTTTATAAAACGCAGCAGTTTAATGCAACTGATCTACCGACAGGTAGAGCAGTTTACTTTTTTTTTCTCCGTGTACCTGTGATTAACTTTTGGTTTTTCTTATACTAGAAAAAATTTTCTTTGGTTCCTAAACTTTTTTCGGAATTAATATGTCAGTGGTAGTCAAACCTTTGAAATCATTCCTGGAAAATATTGTAATATTCTAAAATTAGTCGGCAACGACTTTAGTCGAAATATAATTGAATGACTCAAATATAAATTTAATAATGGGCAGTAATGAATATTACTTTCCAAAAAATATATTTTTTTAATAATTCCTAGAATTTTTCATTGTAATTTTTTTAAAATTTAATTAATATGATTAAAAAAGATTTAAATAATTGTCTGAAAATTTATTAAAATATTTGAAAATAATACAGTAGAACCTCGATTATCTGAGGTAATGTGGGGAAGAGGTACCTAGGATAATCAAAAACTCGGATAACACGGAACCAATGAAAATTTCAAAATTTTAAATTATTTTTCATGTGTTTAAAGTGTTAGAATAACATTAAATGACAAAAATGGACGAAATTTTAAATGCAATGATCACAAATAGTAGTTTTGTAAAATTTATTTTTCAAATTTAGTCGCTCGATCCGTTTTATCCGAGTTATTCCGCATTACTATTCCGCATTGTTATTCCGAGCATGTTTAGTGCCACGGATAATACGGAATCTCGGATAACCGAGGTTCTGCTGTAATTTTAAAAAAATTTAAGAATTTAAAAAACTAATTAAGTTTTTATATAATTTAAAATTTTGAAAATATTTTATTACTACAAATGCTGAAAACAATTTTTATAAAAAATTTTAATTTAAAAAAATTGTAAAGTAAGGGGCCGTCCATAAACCACGTGGACACATTTGGGGGGGGGGAATCAGGGTGGCCAGACGGTCGAAGCACAATTATGTATTCGGCTTTACAAAACTATGGTACATGTACGCACGTGTAATACGCATGTGTAGCGGGAAATTTAAATTTAAACTTGGTAACTACAAAAAGAATAATAGTAATATAGTATGATTTATATGTAACACTAACAAAAATTAATTAAACGTTAATAAATAATAATAATATATTGAACTATGATAAAAATGTAGGTTTTTAAGTAAATTTAAAATAAAATAGTATACTGAATCTAAATGTTCAAATACACCATTGACAGATATTCGTGCCAATTCTCTTGGAGGGAAAATGAGTTTATAACAGAGGGACAAATTAACCATCTTGAGAAATCCCTTGATTATCCGGCGCGAAATGAATAAATATGGCAACCTAACCCCTAAATTAAATACATAAAATGTCAGAAAAATAATTTCGCGCGCATCAGATCGTACACATTTTCTGCGCAACTTTTAACCCTCAGATATAATGGGAGAGAATATACAAGCAGATTTCCATTACCAATTCAAAATTTATTTTAGAAGGACTATTTAATTCTCTTCATAAGCAAAGGAAACATACACTTTTTGAACCTCCGAATTTGACACTCCAGTTTTCTCAGTGTAGTTACCAAGTTTAAATTTAAATTTCCCGCTACACATGCGTATTACACGTGCGTACAATAGTGTACCATAGTTTTGTAAAGCCGAATACATAATTGTGCTTCGACCGTCTGGCCACCCTGATATCAGTCGGGTGGCAGTGACAGGCCCAGAGGCACTCACTGACACTCGACTGATATTAGCGCGTGCATTCCGAGCGAAGAGCCGGTTATAGAATCCAGCTCCTCAATTGAAAATATTGAATTTTAAAAAATTAGAAGCTAATTTTCATTAATTTTCATTTTTAAATTTACCTTTAAAGACTTTTTATTCTTCAAAAATTGTAACAAAAGACTTGAAATAAATTAATTATTTTCAATTAAATTTTACAAAATTTCAACTATTCAAAAAGATTTGTTTATACATAGTTATTTTTCACATTATAAAAATCAAAATAACTTGTACTTTTTTTTTACTGAAAATTGTGGTATTTTGTCGCAGTTTTTTTAAATGAGTCGAAAAAAGTCACAGTTTTCTTAATTTCCCTGATAAACAATTTTTTCCTGACATTTCCCTGACTTTAATGACATTCTTGCTTTGAAATATGTTCAAAAATAATCTTTTTTATTTTTTAACATAGAGGAGTACAAAAAAAACTTATTTTTTAAATTTGCAATATCCACGTGGACAATTGTATAGGGGAGAAGAGGGTTTGACAAATGTTCACGAGTGTCCACAATGGTTTATGGACGGCCCCTAATTATTCAGTGTATAGATATTTAAATTTTCGGAAGTTTGTTATTAAAAATGTTAAAAATAATTGAATCCTGCATTTCAAAAAGAGCTCATTTCAGATTTTTTCATATTTGCCTTTTATCAAGGGTTGCCACGCTTTTCTTCATTTCAAATTCCCTGACTTTTCCAGGTTAAAAAACGGAAATCCAGGTTTTTAAAACTATACATTTATATTTTATCAAATTTTATTTTTAATTTTAGTTTAAGTTCAATTTTTAATTTTATTTTTAATTTTACAAAACTCCCTGATTTCCAGACAAAACGACTTTTTCCCTGTTCTATTACATTTATTTACGAATTTCTTTAATTGTAGAAAACTCGAAACATCTTCAATAACTTCGTTTTAAAATGAATACTTATATCATCATTATTTTTTACAGAAATTAAGATTTTCAAAAATTTTTAATTCAATAACATATAAGAATATTATCATAAAACAAGAATAAGGTATCGGAGTGATCGCTTTCTTCATGGTTTATAATAATTAGAACTTGATACTATCATTATTTTATACTATAAAAATATTATTACTGTAATTTCTTTAAAATTATTTTCATTTCAATTCAATTATTCATTATTAGAATTTTTAACTCAAATTCTTCTTTAAATCAATTATTTTTAATAATTTTTGAAAAAGTTCTTCTTTGGGAATTTTTAAATCCATTTGTTTAGAATTCAATTTAACCTAAAATTTCGATTATTCTGCGACATTCTTCAATGAAAAAAATAAGAAATTAAAAACTTCAAATAATTAAAAAAAATTCTATTATTCTATTATTCTATTATTCTATCTATTTATAGATAATAAAATTATTCGCAGGATTTAATTATTCTCAAAAATTTGAATAACATTCTTCGAAATAATTCAATTATTTTTAAAATTGACAAAATTCTTCGCAAGAATTCAATTATTATCAAAATTGATAAAATTCTCAGCAAGAATTCAATTATTTTCAAAAATGATAAAATTCTTCGTAAATATGCAATTATTTTAAATATCAATTTTTACGTAATTTTGATTATTCTGACACTCTTCAATTAAATATATATTAGAAAATAAAAACTTCAAGAATTAAAGAAAAATGTAATTAAACTTTTTTAAAAAAATTAATTCTACAGAATTTTTAGTTAAAAGTATGAAAAGTTCAAATTTTCCAAGATTTTAATTTGAAACCTTTTCAAAATTCAATTATTTCTAAAAATTTACGCAATATTTCTTTCAATATTCAATAATAATCTAAAATTTTAACTGAAATTCATTTTTAAATCAATATTTACTAAAAAAAATCCATGAGAATTCAAATATTTAAATACAAAAATAAATATTTTATTAAATAATTGAATGTTCCTTCAAATTAAATTTTCATAAAGAATTTTATAAACAAATTTTTAAATAATTGAATTCTCTTGACAAATTTTAAGAATAAGTTCATTTTTCGGAAATTTTATTAAAATTTTAATTAAAAATAATTTAATTTCTCCAAAGAATTTTATAAGAGTTTTTGAAAATAATTGAAATTTTGCCAAGAATTTTATTAAAATTTTTAGAAAATAATTAAATTTTGGAGAAAAATTTATAAAGATTGTTGAAATTTTGACTAGAATTTTTGTAAATTGTTGAACACAATTAAATTTCTGCGAAGAATTATATTAATTTTTGAAAATAATTAAACTCTTAAGACGAATTTTATTAAAATGTCTTTTTAAATAATTGAATTCTTTTATGAAATTTTATTGAAATAGTAGACATTGAAAATAATTTAATTTTCACAAATTTTTGAAATTATTAAAATTTCTACGAAGAATTTTATTAAAATTATTTTGAAAAAAAATTGAATTATTACAAAGAATTTCATTAAAATTTTTCAAAGTAATTTAATTTTTTGAATAAATTTAATTAAAACTTTATAGAAAATAATACTTAAATTCTAATAAATAAATTGTAGCAAAGGTTTTAAAAATAACTGAATTTCTTTGAGGAATTTTAATCAAATTTTTAAGAATAATTTCATTTTTCGAGGAATTCTATTAAAATTGTATTAAAAATAATTGAAAGTCTGCGATGAGTTTTCTTATTTAAAAAGATAATGAAATGTTAAGATTAAATTTTATTAAAATTATTTTTAAATAATTAAATTCCTTTAAAAAATTTTTTTAAAGTAGTAGATTTGTTAAAAATTATTGAATTGATAAAAGTTTTTGAAAATAATTGAAATTTTGCCATGAATTTTATTAAAAATTTTGAAAATAATTGAATTTCTCAGAAGAATTTCACTATACTTTTGAAAATAGAGCAATTCCACGCCAAGTGATCATAAAAATTTTCGATGATTTTAGCAATATTAAAAATACTTTCAGAATTTCTTTCTTTTTATACATGAAATAAAAGTGTATAAAAGTTTTTTTAAAATTTTCAAAATTTTTTGAGTTACCTCTTACTCAAAATTTTGGTCGGTTTTTCAAAAAATGCACATAACTTTTTTTCTTGTTAACCGATTAAGATAATTTTTTTTGGAAAATACTCATAATAAGAAGTACTTTAAAGAAAAAAAATAAAATTTAATAAAAAAAATTTTTTTGCCCGAAAAAAATTTCAAAAAATTTTTTGAATTCAAATTTTGAAAAAAATATATCTTTGATTTAAAAATTTTTTTTTGGTAAATATTGTCAATTAAGTAAAGAATACTTCCTGTAAATTTAATTATGGGACAAAAATAACTTTACGAGAAAAAAAATAAAGTGTGCAGCGCGGCGTGCCGGGACTTGTGCATGTATTCACTTATGGCCGCGCAAGTTTCGTTTCAAATCATACTATAGGTCACAATTCTTTACCAAAACGCTTTTTCTTTTTTATAAATCTTCGTAATTAAATTCTCTATCAATCTCTCGAGCCTTATTTTTGAATTTTTGTTTTAAACATTTTTTAAATAACAATGAGTATTAAAAAAATCATAAAATCGTAAAACATATGTTTTTTAGTTTTGTTGATTAAGAAAATTATTTAAAAAACCTATTAAAATAATGTTTGATTGATAAAGAATAAATTAATTAAACACTTTTTAATTAATTAATTGTTGTTATTTTTTATAAACTGTATACTTAGACCTAGAAATTACTAGTTTCTTCTCAATTGTACAATTTTTCATGAGTAATATATCTACTGATGATAAAAAACAATTATTTATTAAAACATTGTTTAAACAATTAATTGTTGCTATTTTTTCATAAACTATTTATACTTAGGGTAAGAAATTTATATTTGTTTCTTATGTACTTTTTTCATTTTTTCATAAGTTTCATTTGGGTTAGAAATTTCTAATTTTTTCTAATCAATTAATTGAAAAATTGAAAATTATAAACTGTTTAAACAAGGGTTAAATAATAAATTTTTAGTTTTTCTTTTATACATGAATACTTTACTTATGAAAAATTGCACAATTCAGAAAAAATAGAAATTTTTAACCCTAAGTACAGTTTATGACAAAATAATAAATTTTTATTGTATAACAATTTTTGACTAAAGAATTTTTTATTTTTTATCAATCAAAAATTATTTTAATAAGTTTTTTGATTAATTTTCTTAATTAATAAAACTAAAAAAATATATTTTACGATTTTATGATTTTTTTAATACTTATTGTCATTTAAAAAATGTTTAAAAACAAAAATTTAAAAATAAGGCTCGAGAGATTGATAGAGAATTTAATTACGAAGATTTTGAAAAAAAGAAAAAGCGTTTTGGTAAAGAATTGTGACCTATTAGAGTGATTTGAAACGAAACTTGCGCCGCCATAAGCACAAGTCCCGGCACGCCGCGCTGCACACTTTATTTTTTTTCTCGTAAAGTTATTTTTGTCCCATAATTAAATTTACAGGAAGTATTCTTTACTTAATTGACAATATTTACCAAAAAAAAATTTTTAAATCGAAGATATATTTTTTTCAAAATTTGAATTCAAAAAATTTTTTGAAATTTTTTTCGGGCAAAAAAAATTTTTTTATTAAATTTTATTTTTTTTCTTTAAAGTACTTCTTATTATGAGTATTTTCCAAAAAAAATTATCTTAATCGGTTAACAAGAAAAAAAGTTATGTGCATTTTTTGAAAAACCGACCAAAATTTTGAGTAAGAGGTAACTCAAAAAATTTTGAAAATTTTAAAAAAACTTTTATACACTTTTATTTCATGTATAAAAAGAAAGAAATTCTGTAAGTATTTTTAATATTGCTAAAATCATCGAAAATTTTTATGATCACTTGGCGTGGAATTGCTCAATAATTGAATTTCTGCAATCGAGGGTCCCTATATCAAAGAACCGGTTATAAGTTTTTTAAGCTCGAAATCATTGCCCTGTAAATAAAAAATTAAACTGTTTTTAATCCCAATTTCTTGAGAAACATTTGGGTAATCTTTATACCAATATAAATTGTTTTCAAGAAATTAAAATTTAAAATCCTTTTTTATTTAGAGGTCGAGAATTTTGAGTCTCAAAAACTTATAACCGGTTCTTTGATAGGGACCCTCAATTATTTGTAATTACTTCAAAATTCAATTTTTTTTAGTGTTTTTAATTAAAATTCTTCTATAAATCCATTATTTTTAATAATCAATTAAAAATATATATTAAATAATTTAACTAATTTCAGAAGAATTGGAATAATTTAAATTTTTCAAAAATCCACGTTCTTTAAGACGATTTCTAATTAAATTCATTCAAAATTAAAATTTTACAAAATTTCAAATTAAAATCTTTTAAAAAACATCTGTACTTATGAAAATTGTAAACGCAACTTTTTTAAAATTTAATTAATTTTTAAATATTTATGTAAAAATAGATTTCAAGAATAAACTTTAAAAAATAACAATTTTTCAGGATGTCGATCAAAATTCCCTGACTTTTCCAGGTTTTTTTAAAGTTTATAAAATTCCCTGACATATTCAGGTTTTTCAGGTTGCGTGGCAACCCTGTAAAGTATTTTATGCATTATTACGTATTTATTGCCGTTCTCTTAACAGGAAATTTAATCTGATTTATTTTTAGTGAAGAAAAATGTATTAAAGTGTGTTTTCCTTTGACAATTATTGTTTTTAAGTTAAAAAAAGTTTAATACATTTTAAAATTAAATACATATAAATAAATTGTTTCTCGATAGTAAAACATTTCATTAATATATTTTTATGATCAAAACGATTAAACTTTTTTCAAGAATTTCGATAAGAGCTCAACTCTTGCAACTACACATATTTTCTATTTTTACCGGTTTTTAATTAAGGGTGGTTTTTTTTGGGGGGTGGTCCTCGTGTTCTAACCTTTGGAAAATGCTTGGTATATTTTTGGGGAATTTTTAAAAATACTTTGAGAAAGAAATTCGCACGCCTTTTGGCAGTTTTGGACACTTATATACTATTTTTATCGGTTTTCAATTAGGGGTGGTTTTTGGGGGTTCGACCGCCGGTTCTAAACTATGGGAAATTGTTTGGTATATTTTTTGACAATTTTTGGCGTTGATTTTGGAATGAATTTCGAACGCCTAATAGTGATATGTTGTATTTCATTATTACGTATAATATATGTGATATTTGGAAAGGGGTTGTTTTTTACCCCCAATATTAAAATTTCGATAATTTTTTGATTGATATTTGTTGTATTTACTACTCTGAACAAGATTATTGCAGAAAAGTTTTTAAATAAAAAAAAAACTTTAGGGTCTTTAAAAAAATTTGTTAGTCTGCCATCTTGAATTTTTAATTTTTTAGTATGTTCATGAAAAAAGTACAAATTTATTATTGTCAAGGAAAAATACTTTAAGATATTAATTTTCATAATTTTAAAGCAAAATTAAAAAAATTAGATAGTCCGCCATCTTGAATTTTTTAGCATTTTGATGAAAAAAGTATAAATTTATTATTTTCTGAGAATTTGTAAATTATTGTTACCATGATAAAAATAAAAAAATTAGTTAGTCCGCCATCTTAAATTTTAATTGTTTAGTATGTTGATGAAAAAAGTACAAATTTATTATTGGTAAGAAAAAATACTTTAAGATATTAATTTTCATAATTTTAAAGCAAAAATAAAAAAATTAGTTAGTCCGCCATCTTGAATTTTTAATTGTTTAGTATTTTGATAAAAAAGTACAAATTTATTATTGTTAAGAAAAAAACCTTAAAAATATTAATTTTCATAACTTTAGAGCGATATAAAAGAATTAGTTAGTCCGCCATCATGAATAAATAACTTTTTAATTTTTTTTATAAGAAAATAAACAAATTCATTGTGATCGAGTAATGTTTAAAGAATATTAATTTTTTAAATTTGTAATTATGTGAAATTATTTTAGGTTAAAAAATTATTTTATTTATCATTGTTCAACTGAATAATTATGTTATTCAATTGTTTCAAATGCAATTTACTTTTAATTATTTTAGAATTTATAATAAATGCCATGTCATGAATTATTCATAAATAATATTATCATACTTACCTTTTGAATGCAATATTAAAAACTTAAATTAAACACTTTACAGAATAATACAAATTTGTATTTTAGAATTCTTTCATTCCGCCATCTACTGGAGGAAAGAACGTCGAAATTTGTTTTATGGTAACACTTTCATTTTATCGACCGAGCTCTTATGGTAAATGTGCACCACGTATTATCTACAAAGCAAATTACTCATTCTTCGTATGACACCCAAAAGCAAACTTTTTACTTTTTTCATTTATTTTTATTATAATTACAAAGTTAATTAGATATTTTTCGTTTTAAATGTGTTCTATATATCAATGGCTGTTAATTTTATACACTTTTAGGTATGAACAAAGTGCAATTACACGAGTATTTTTCAAATCACCGTGACAGTGTAAAATATCACCGGAGATGACTTCAACTTTAAATATTATTTTCACATTAATAATGAATATTTATTAATAAAGTGCTAATACAAATTTCTTCAATAAATTGTCCTCTTTCAATTTTTCTATTTTACTTTGTCTTTTTTTAATGTTTTACAGTTTTTATTTACTTTTCACCGTAAAATCACCGTTTAGTCGGTGACAATACAGTGATCTCAATCCGCAAGGGTTCTGTCGCCGCTAGACATCGTGATAATTCATTACCACAATTAAGACTCATCACATAATGATCCGCAATAGAAATAGTTTTCCCCGGAAAGCCTTAAGGAAAATGAGACCGACAAACAATCCAAAGAACCAACAAGAACCTTACAAGTGTAGTAACAAAACACCTTGTTACAACTTTTTCAATCATATCTCGGAAATAAAAGGAGGTATAAAAAAACTTAAATACGGTTAGAAAGCTGATTAAATTCTGCGTAAAATAAGCCATTTTTGAAGTCATTTCGTTAACTATTTTTTGAGTTGTAGAGTGAGAAAGAAATAAAAAAATTATCAAATTTTCTCATTTTTGTCTCTTGACTTCAACTTTTTTAAAAATGTAGAAAAATTTAGATACAATTTTTTTAAAAACACAGAAATCTTCGTTAGAATTTCAGCTTTAAAGTAAGTCTTCGAAAATTAAAAAAGGTTAATCCGTCTTTGATATATCATTAAAAATGTGAAGCCGTGTTTCGACCGATTGGTGCATTGAAATTCAACTGTGACGACTCGATTGTGGCTTCGCGCTGCAGCGAATGAGAGAGAAAACAGGAACGAATTCATGCGGGGGAACGATGAACTTTTGAGTTTCTTTATATTACTCGTAAAACATCATTATTTATTATTATTTCTCTCTTTCGCTGCCGCGCGAAGCCACAATCGAGTCGTCATTTTTTCTTTTTATTCTTTTTTCAAATAAAGCTTAGTTAAATGCTTGTTCGATGCGGAATTTGGTAAGCTTTACAATGATAAGCTCACAATTAAGAAAAGTTTATTTGCTTGAAAAATATTTAATTTTTTAGTAATTTCTTACTATTATTAATTAATTAATAAATTATTCGAAACACAAAAGAAAACGGCATTTTTTCCTAATCGGGTATTAAAAGTACACATATTGAGCTTTATTTTAAAGCAAAAAAGAAGAAAAAAATGTCCTTTTTTAAAAAAATTAATAAATAAATTTTCAATTATTTATTTATTATTTATTATTTATTTATTTATCTCTATGATCTACAGGGAGGGATCTCCAACACTTAAACAAACTACACAATTAAAGTTTAAGTTTAGGGGAGACCGGGGCGTAATGGCTAACTTTCCACTCTTTGTTGTTTTACTCGGACAGTTTTGTTCTAATTGAATGTTTATCATCCAGAAAAGTTACTCTGGTATCTCAGCTTTCTTTTAAGACTACAAACGTCCCGATATGACTCTTACTTTTTATTCTACAACAGTTTTTCTGAAGCAATGCAGAGCTCCAAAATACGTCCCGAGCCGGGGCGTAATGGATAACTCCCGGGGCGTAATGAATAATGATTGCTAATTATTATCTACAGTTTCCAATCTTATTGTATATTGTAAATTAAGGTTCCTGGGTATTCCGTGAATGCTATTTTTATTCATCAATACTTCTCCTATCGCTTTTTCAATAATATTCTGTGATATTGGCACTCTCTCAATTTTTTTTGTAATTTCTCATTAAAATCGTAGCTTGAAATCTACTATATGTAAATTTTAGACCAAAACTTTAAAATTTTGTTAAAAACACCTAAACATACTTATACTAAGTGACAAGTAACTGCGAAAACAAACCTACACTACGCCAATATGGTAGGTTGCTTCTATACATAGCGTATTGCATTAGCCAATACGCCCCGGGGGTACTCGGCAAATATTTGGCTTTTTTTAACAATACCGGAAGTGTGAATCAAAAATCTCGAATTGTCCCTTAAAAACAAACGTGTCAAGATCGAAACCTCATTTCAGTTTTTTTTAAAGCTATTTTTGTAAAAAATAGAACGAAAAATTGAAAATTTTGAAAAGTTACTTTCGTATGTCAAAAATAGTTTTTCTACTATATTTCTTACAATAATGAATAAATATTAATGAAACTTCCGACAAACTTGCAGTATACCAAGTACAATAACTTGTTTATTGTGCGAAATTATTACAATTTACGGTTTTTAAACAAATTACAATTATTCATTACGCCCCTTAGCCATTACGCCCCGGTCTCCCCTATTTATTATTAAAGTAATATTAAAGAACACACCGTATTTCCAAATCGGGTATGAAAAGTTCACATATTAAGCTTTATTTTAAAGCAAAAAAAAGAGAAAAAAATGCCGTTTTTCAAAAAAAAGTGAAAAATATTTTTAATTTTGAAAAAAAGTTAAATTGTTAATTAAAAAAAAAAAATTTACACCATTCGAAAGAGGAGGAAAAAACCTTTCGAAAACATATAGGTCAAAATTTTGTCCACTCTACTGTATTTTAGCTATATTAGCTAAAGAAATCCACTGTTCACACATTACCAAAAACTTTAACCCCCTCTCCCCCTACAATTTTTAATAAAATATCTTTATATTTTATGGGTAAAGTTCTCTCCCATAGTATTAAAGTTTGTGCAAAAATCAGCCCGATTTGAAGACTTTCGATTTTAAGTTAGGACAATTGAGGAATTTTGCCCCATATATTTCCTGCAAGAAAATATTGCATTTTAACTGACGAAAATGTATAGTTTTATTCTAATGTGCGAAAAGAATTTAAAAAGAACATATAAAATAAAAATAAAATTATTAAGAATAAGTTTTAAATATAATTATTAAAATATCACATAGTTATAAATTTGAATAGCTTAAGTAATAAAAATAAGAACTAAAGTTTTCAAAACGTTTATTTAACCGAATGTTTGTTTGTGCATTATTTATTTCCAATTTTTAAAGCAATGACTTGCGCAGTAAGCAGATTATCAAATTATTATAACTGCTCCGTCGAAAAATATGGGGCAAGATTTCTTGCTCTATATACCTTGGGGCGGATTTTTAGAAAAACCCGAATACGTCTTTGGCTTTGCTTTAAAGCAAAATTTGTTTCTCGAATACGACAATTGCTCTGACTAAAGGCAGAGCATGTAACACGAATTCGATTTCTACCTGTTCCCGGGTGGATGTTTTCAAATCGAACAATAATTTGAGTAGAGTTGTCAACCCGAACACGTTATTATTGGTCGAAGCAATCTTGGAGCACTCTAGAGCATATACCCGAATGTGCTATAAAACCCCAAGTAGAAATGTCCGGAGTTAGGACGGAGTTAAACACCGGCATGGTACTGACTCAGTACTGACCGTCGGTACTGACTTTCAGAACCCGATCAGTACTGGGAGTATACTGACTCCAAAACCGAATCAGTAATACGTCGGAGTTAAAAAAGTATTAAAATTAGTACTAGCAGAAAACTGGCATAACACCAAGTCAGTACTGCGTAAGAGTTAAAGAACAAACAAAATTTGTTCTATCGGCATTAAACCGGCCACTATTAATAACACACGGAGAGAAGGGCGTAGTAGATTCTACTGACATGGCAGTTAAATCTACTAAACAGAATCGTTAGGTTTGGACTGACGGTACAGACAGTGCCATCTACTGCACTGTTTAGTAAGATAGTAAGATACACTGAGCAAACAGTATATTCTACTAAACAGAGAGGTGTCGTAGTGTATTATACTAAACATACAGTTGGCGCCACTAACCGGT
Source organism: Leptopilina syphax (assembly GCA_032872505.1). Taxonomy (NCBI): domain Eukaryota; kingdom Metazoa; phylum Arthropoda; class Insecta; order Hymenoptera; family Figitidae; genus Leptopilina; species Leptopilina syphax. The sequence continues at coordinate 41,838,867 of CM065468.1, read as the reverse complement.
GCACTAAATGATTTACTAAACGCGTTCTGTCACATTTACTGCAACTCTTCTCTCCGTGCAACATCGTTTCATTTATTAACTATTAAAATATTTTCCAAGATTTTTAAAAACATTATTCATCAACAATAACATCAAACACTTAATTAATATATTATTAATTATTAATTAATAGGTATATCATAATAATAATAAATTATTATTTATTAATTATTTTTACTATTATGTATCATTAATAATAACATTTTTTTTATTTTTTAAAAATGTATAAATATATATTTTTATTATTATTTTAATAAATAATTAAATTATAAATAATTAATAATTAAATAATTTAAAAATAATAAATAAATAATAATAAATAATTAAATTAATAATTTTTATCATATTTTTATGCTATACCTATTAATTAATATATAACGTCTTGTTAAAATGTATATAAATATATAAAACATATATTTATAATAATTTTTCTTTAAATAAATATAATATACAGTGAATTCATTATTATAGAACTGTATATATCCTTCCCATAATTCAAAAGGAAGTTTAAGTAAAATCACTTCTAAGCTTGCGTGGCTGAGCGGTTAGTGTATTCGTCTTGCGTCCTCGAGGTCTAGGGTTCGATCCCCCGTGCGTGCGGTATTTTTCCGTCTTAGTTCTAAGTGTTTAGTGTATAATTCTCAACAGTGTCACATAAAATATAAATTTAAATAATTATAAACAATAATAATAATAATAAATTAGTAATTAATTAAAATAAATAAGATTGTATAAATTAATAAAAAAAATGAAAATTTTTTTAAAAACTTATTTCAATAAAAGCAATTTTGCTAATTATTTACATTTTTATTGTTACTCATAAAAGTTTATTTACTACAGAAATATTAATAATAATTATTATAGTATTCAATAAATTACTCCCTTTTCTTTAATAATCAAATAAAAAATTAATATAAGCTTCTAAAGGTAAATTTTGTTTTAGAGAACGCGTTACAGCATTTTCCAAATTTTTTAAATTTTACCTGCGAATCAGTAATTAGGCGGTGTTCTGCCAGTGATATTTTAATACTGACTTAGTACTGACTGCCGGTAAAAAATCAGTACTGGACAGCATTACCAGCCAGGGATTTCCCAGTACTGATTTATTACTGGAGTCAGTACTGCTATACTAGCAGTCAGTACTGGGTCCGTACTATGCCAGTATTACATTTCTACTTGGGACACGTAATTAGCAACCCAAAAAATAATTCGCAATAGAATATTCTAAAAAAAGTATGTAAAAACTTACCGTTTTTTGTCACTGGTTTGACAACTATTTTTTGTTCTTCAAAAATTTCTGTTCCAATAATATCAAGAACAATGAATCGTATCTTTTTATTATAACCAGATGTGTATACTTAAGGGAATTTGAAGTATTATGACGTCACAGTTTTTGAACACTTGCTTTTCCTAAGTCTAGTTAATAGATTTTTAAATATGTTTATTTATCAAAGCTTTTTTTTGTCAAAAATTCTTTTAAACATATACAATTTTAATCAACCTGCACATGACAGACGTATAATCTATATCTTTGTAAACATTTTCCAACAACTTTAATTAGAAATTATTCAAATCTCTATTTACCAGATACGAGAAATATTTGTATTGTAAAACTGCCGTCCTAATGATTCAAAAGCTCTTAACAGATCCTATCAAAGAAATATACATTTTGTTCAAAAATTGTATTCAAAATTGTTAAGCATTTGACTACTGTTAAATTTACCCTAATCCAAACTTTTCCGAAAATTAATTTTATTATTTGCAAACATTGTAAAAAATTTACCAGCAAGTGGACAGTATAACCGGAAATCCAGCATTAGTGACACTGGAAACTTCACTCTGCCAAGTGCCAGTCCATACTTGAACAACAGTTCCCGGATGGATTTTCACTCCATTATCGAATACCTAATGGTTAAAAAATCACAATAATAATTAAAATTCACAATTGATTTACATTTTCGATAAACTGGATTATTATTTTCTTTAATTATGTTTTATCAAAAGAAAGATAATCACCTCCTGCCAAACGATAGGTTTTATATTTAAGTCGTACGTAATATTGAGTAATCTAGTAATAAAAATATTCTCCAGTGCAGTGAAATTTTTCGTAATATTGTGATCTCTCATGAAAGTAAGAATATCAGGATTGCTTTCCCAGCATTCAAATGGCACTTCGTCACCGCCAACGTGTAAATATTTATCTGGGAAAAGCCGCACAACTTCCTCAAGTAAACTACGAAGGAATGTGTACAGAACAGGCTTTGTTGGATCCATTGGTCCCGTCGATCCATCCAAATTTCCATTTTTATCTATGTCGTTCAATTTTTCTTCATTAATATTTTACAATCATCTTTCAATATTTCAATCACCATACAATGAAAAAAAATAATTTTCCGTCAATGAAATAATTTTTAAAATACTTGCGCAGAAAATTTTCATTGCCATCAATAAACAGTTTTTTCAGCGTAATTAATTTCAAAGTTGCCTTTTAAGTAGGATCTGAAAATTTGTCTAAAATTCGTCAAGCATACCGTAACATTGTGTCAGCAATTCCGGATGCCCTTGACCCCATGAAGTAGTGTGTGCAGGAGTATCGAATTCAGGAATTACTCGGATTCCCCTAATTCGAGCGTATTCGATAACTTTTCGAATATTGTAGGCACTGTAGACCATCGTCGGATGATAGGAACCCTTAAGGGAAAGCTTCGGGAAGACATTACTCTCATAAGGAAAACTATTGTCGTCAACAATGTGCCAATGAAAAACATTCAATTTGTTGTAAGACAATGCGTCAAGAATCAGAAAAATATCATCAACTGGAATAAAATGTCGCGAAGTATCGAGAAGAAGACCCCGATGAGGCATTCTTGGCTTATCGTAAATCTGCTGTGAGGTCAGTTTTAACTGCAAATTTATATTTTATTAAATAATTAACTACGCTTAAACAAATTCACAAATAGCACCCCAACAGCATCCGGATATATTCAGGATGTCCTAAGAATATCCTAAATATATTATATCCGTATAGGATACACTACCGTCGGGAATTATCGATACGGCTGCACGAGCACGGCCCAAAAACATACCAATCTTTAAATCACGATTTTTTTGTAAATACAAATGTCAGAAAATTAACAAATATACCATTCGAAAGATTATTAAATTCTACGATTAATGATACATAACTAAAAATTTTAATAATTTATACAAAGATTTCAGCAACCGACAAATTTGACAAAAAAATTAAATAAATAAAATTTTTGTGGAAATTTTTTCACCCCCTGCATATTTTTTAAAAATTGTTGAAAAAATTTAAAACTTACATAGGTGTGATCATTCAAGTCTTATCTTCAATGTAAGACCAAAAAAGTTCAAAAATCTTATTCGGTTCGTGAGATATCGTTATAAACGTCCGATCACGACTTTGCAAAGCACTGGCAGCCAATATTGGATCACTATTGGGTGCCAAGGCAGATGCCAGACTTTCCAAGCCTTGGTTATTCATTGTCAACAAAGATTGGACCAATATTAATGACCAATTTATTACCAATGCTTTAAAATTAAATTAATGCTTGCCCAATGGGAAATGCACCACGGGTGCAGTACTATACCAGCATTGGCAGTATCGGGGCTACACTGAATTTTAGTACTGGTACAATACAGATATAACGTAGGCATGTAGACAATGTTCTGTACTGACAATGGGTACTAACTCAGTACTGGTGTCAATGCAGAATGTTAGTGTTGCGGTAGTACAGGTGAATACATATTTTCAGTGACACGCCGATGTTACTTTTATTTTTATAAAAAAAATTTATAAATTAAAAAAAAAGAATTTTATGCTATTGTCATGTCATGTATGCTTGGAATGTTAATACCTGTCGAAGAAAATTTTTGTTTTGCTATTTACCTAAATATTTACCATCGTGAGGTCTCGAACGCAAGACGCTGCTAGGAGCGGATGCTTTACCAACTGCGCCACGGAGGCTCATGAATGGAAAGTTAGAATATGCATACATACGAAGGAAGTATGAAAATATGCTCTGTAACTTAAAAGTGGGATATTGTAATTGCAACAATAGTATATTATAATGTACATTATATTTAATATATATTACAGAAGAATATTAAAATATCAGGAATCATTTAAAAATTAATTTTAAATGAAAGATTAGTGCAATAAATTTAAGCTTAATAAATAAAAAAAATTATTATTCTAACTTTTCATTTAAATAAACAGATTTTACAAAATTATTTGCCGAATTAATTCATTAAAAAAATTTGCCATTATGAATAACAATAATGCCAAATGCAAATAAGTAGATACCGAATAATTACATTACACTATTAAAACAAATACCAGACTTTTATACATAAGGACATAGTTTAAATATTTACCAGAAGAATAATAAAACAATAAAGAATATTTCAAGAACCAGTAAAAAATGCTTCATGTCAATCATACTCAAAATTAAGATTTGCATATAATTATAAAATGACAAAAAAGTGAGGTTACTTTTTGTAAAATGTGAATGAAAAAATAACAACCTAACAAGATGGTTGGTTTTACCAAAAAGCTTGTGTTAATTTCATTATATTGCTTCCTCATAAAGGAAGCTTTGTATTAGCAAAATTTTGGATTGTCATTTTTTGACATATTTATAAATTTTTTTTTGTTATGCCTAATACTTTAGTACTTTATATATGCACAGGAACTCCCCGTATAAATGTTCTAAATAAATAAAAAAAAAATTTCGACGTATTTTGAACTCCGAAGTCCAAAAAACGGATTTTAAAAATTTGTCCCGATGTGTGTGTACTAACATTACATTTGCCTCAATATCTCAGAACAAGAAAGAGCAAAAGGCCCAAATTTTTTCTTGAATTGTAGGTCTCCCCGGGGGACATAAAATGAGAGTATTTTCAGCCCGATTCATGAAGTTAATCTATTTTTTTTTGCATTTTTCATTTTGTAAAAAAACGTTTTTTGGACATAACTTAAAAAAATGTTAGGACACTTATAAATGTTTTTCTTTAGTATTGTACAGTTTTTTCACACGCATCTTTTGAGCCCTAATTGAATATTTTTCGTTCATATTAACCGGAAATATTAAACTTTAAAAAATCAAAAATTTTAGAAAATAAGACTTTTTTGAAAATGTTGTTGAAAAATGTAGAAGTTTAGTTTTGTTTTGTATTTAGTTTTGTAGAGTTTTTTCAGACGCATCTTTTGAGCCCTAATTGAACATTTTTCGACCATATTAACCGGAGATATTAAACTTTTAAAAATCTAAAATTTTGAAAAATAAGACTTTTATAAAAATTTTTTTAAATGATGTAAAAGTAACTTCAAAAAATTATTACCAACTTGATGAGCATAAAAAACGTTTCGATTGACCTATTTTTTAACCTGATTTGGGCAGAAATTATGAAATTATTGGTATTTGAAAAATCAAGAATTGTGGAAAATATCATTTTTTCAACATTCTTGTTTATTAATTTATGTGTAATTATTAAACTATTATTACCATCTTATAGAATATATAAAAACACATTTTTTGGACCAAGATTTAATGATTTTTAACCCTTTTATAAAAAGTAATTCTTATATTTCAATTATTATTATTTCTATGAGGAAGAAAAGTGTTCATGAAATGAACACCAAAATTATAAAAATGTACAACTTAGCAGCGGTTTTGTTTAACTTGTCCAATGTAGTTCGCTTTACTAGCTCTCACTAATTATTAAAATCAAGTACAAAGTAAATTCAACAAAAGTCATTTTAAGGTAGTACGCTCGTGAACGCACTTTTCTATAGAATTTCATGAAATTTGAAATCAGAATAGTTAATAACAAGATCTATGTATTTGCAAAATATTAAAAAAATTGACCGTTTCTAAAACAAGATATTTAAGTTCAAAGTTTGTTATTTAACATGGTTAACCTATGAAAAGTGCATGTAAACGGCACATTTCTTCTAATAACTTCTAAAATTTTTTTATAGATTGTTTTAAAAAACTAATATATTATAAATGAATGTTTGAGAAATTTATAACAAAAAGATTTAACAATATTAACCGTTTCAGTTAAAAGATATAATATAATATAATATTCTAACCTGACTAGTATACTTGTGTGTGAGTGTGTCTGTACATAGGGCTGACTATGTATTCAGTACAGTCCAAGCAAAAATATGCTACAGTAACTGCACCATACTATAGCATTTTATTAAAATTTACTTTTGAGAGTGACTGTCGCGAGCGTACTACCTTAACCATCTAAAAAATTAAAAGTATATTCAACTTTACAATTTTAATTCATATTACTAAAAATTTAGTTAATATATGAATATGACTACAAATATTTTAACTAACGATAAATTGTTAATTTTGTATTGAATTTTTTTTCAGTGAATAATTAACAAAAAAATTATTCAATTTATAAATTTTGAAATTAAGTTCTTAAAAACATATTTACAGTACTATAAGCCGAAGTTTACTTGCCAAGATTTGGCATTGCTATGGCGAAAACATTTATTCTGTACTGCGGCAAGATTTTCCTGACAAGGTTTGGCATAACTATGGCGGAACCATTTATTCTGTCCTGCGCCAAGATTACCCTGCTAAGACTTGGCAAAATGCTGGAAGAACAAATGGTTCTGTCCTGCGCCATTTGTCACCATGTTGGCATTGTACAGAGATTTCCCATTGGGTATGTAAGATCCCATGTGGAAAATATTACATGGGAAATAACATACGATCTCACCGGGGAATTCATATAATTTTCATTCCTATGTAAAATCCTACGTAAGATCCCATGTAATTTCCCAAGTTATTTCCCGCATATGAAACCATATGGGATCTTACGTAGGATTATACATAGGAATGAAAATTATATGAATTCCCAGGTGAGATCGTATGTTATTTCCCATGTAATTTTCCACATGAGATCTTACATAGGATCTCACGTGGTTGTTTTATTAATGATACATAATACCACAGTTCATATACTTTCACCGCCAGGTGGCGAGAGCGACTTCAGCCCCTATGTTAACATGATTTTTGAACACTATATAACTGAGAGTTTATAGCTCAGAAGAAGTGTTTCAAATTATCGAATTTTTTTTCTTACTGATGATTTGAAATGCTAATACAATTTATTATTTAATTTTTAAGGCTATGTCCAAGTTCTGAAATCGCACGGACCTCGAACGTACCGTGACTGTCAAAATTTTTCGCTGTTCCTATTTGAAAATGAATTAAAATTTTATATTTTTTTTTGTGAAAATGTTAAAAGCACATATGAAATATTGTTACTAAACTTTATTTAACTAAAAATAAGCAAAAGGAATGAAATTATTAAATAAATAATTATGCTTAGTTTTACCGCACATGCAGGCTATTTTTTCGCTGTTCCCGTTTTGACAAATCGCAATAATTTACTCTCACATTTTATATAATGATAGTTTATATACTAAATTTGGTAACTAAACATTATTTTATTGTAAAAGACCAAAAGAAATATATTTTATTTATATATAAATTCGTACAGTTTCACCGTATATGTACCACTATTTTTTCGCTGTTCCCATTTTGACAAATCACAATAATTTACTCTCACATTTTTTATAATGATAATTTATATACTAAATTTGGTAACTAAACATCATTTTATTGTAAAAGACCAAAAGAAATATATTTTATTTATACATAAATACGTACAGTTTCACCGTATATGTACGCTATTTTGTCGCGGTTCCCATTTTAACAAATCACAATAATTCGTTGTTATATTTTCTATAATGAAACTTTATATCCTAAATTTAGTAACTAAACTTTATTTGGATTTGAAAAAAGTTCCGAAACTATTATTATTTGCAATTAAAATCATAGGCAAATGTCAACAGAAACCTGTTGACAGGATGCCATATTGTTTTTTATTTCTAAGAAACGGCTGCAGACGGCGCTTATAGCTATTTCAAATGTCCCAGAAAATGCGCTTTGATTTACCGACCGAGTTAGGAATTCGTGCGCAATTTTTAAAAATCGTGAATGAGAATGTCATGAAAATGTAAAAAATAGTGATCAATGTAATTTGCGTAAAAAAGAATTCTTTGAGACAGATAATTGTCTTACATACATTAAAATAAGGTTATGTTGGTTTATTGACATTTCGAGAAGATATTTTTTAATAAATTAAAAAATAGTAAAATAATATTGTGATTGTTTAACTAAAAAAGAAAGGTGATAGTGAGACGGAAATCTTTCAGAAAAAAAGAAGTTTTTGAAATGTGTAAGTACTTTTCAATTTAAAATTTAGTTAGAATATATTACTTTGTGTTTTGAAAAATAGGTATGATAAATGTGTTGTAAATAGTAATTTTAATTAATAAAAGTTTTATGAACAGTTTATAGAATACTATTCTATTTATTTTTATAAAGTCTATTCACAAGTGGGTTGCATACATTTGTATCAGAATGAAAAGAGCATAATGACTATTATGTCGAATTCACAAAGGTAGAATCTGTAACTTTACGAATTTATTTTTATCGAATACAAAATTTAAGAAAATTATTTTCTCGAATTAATATTGACATAATTTTTATTTTCACTAAACAATAATTGATAGAATTTTAAAATAGTCGATTTCTTATTTAGTCGAAAGTTTAAAAATCCGAAATTTAATTAAATCTAATTTTATTCTGTCGAATGGTGGTTCAATATAATGTGAATATTAACGAAATTTATTATAGCCGAATTTATAACTAACCTAAATGTAACTGAACCGAAAAGTAATATTACATATTCCTTATTCTATAGAAATTAAAAGTGTTCGAATAATCATTTAATCGAATATTATTATATAGAATTAATTTTAATCGATATTTCGAAATCTCGCAATGCAAATTAATCTAAACTAATTTTTAATGAAAATGCAACTAAGCGAATTTCTAATTATCCGAAAGCTAATTTGGTAGAAAATTTTTGTGGGTGAATTTAATTTGAGCCAAAAAGCAAGTAGCCGAAACGTCATCTATTATAATCTTAAAGTGGCGAAAAAACAATTTGTAAGAATGGTTAAATAGTCGAAACGCCATCTGTTCGCCCGGTAAAAACGAGTGTATTGAAATCGATTGAAATGATTACAAGTATAGCTGAATTCTTGAAATCATTTTAATCCAAACAAATGACATTTTTGTACATCAATAAATTTATTCCAATCACAGTAATCTATTTGAACACACTTAAATTCAGTTGAATTCCTGTTAACATTTCAAATCTGTTAAAATGACGAAAAATGATAACAATTTAATCCAGTTTAACGCTTTCTGAAAATTTTAAAAAGTGAAATCATTTGAATCCTTTCTTAAACATAAACATTGTTAACATTTTAATTTTTTTGGATTGAAATGGATTAAACTGATTACAAATATGCTATGAATTCTCAATCATTTTAATCCAAACCAATGTCGTTTTCGTCCTTTTCGTGATATCATTTTAATTCATTTTAATACACACCTTCTTACCGGGCGAATTGTCCAGTAGACGATTCGTAATTTAGTCGAATGGAAAAAACGTCGAATTTTAAAAACATGGAATTGTCAATTTGTCGAATTCTCAAAACATCGAATTGTCAATACGTCGAATGATAAAAACGTCGAATGCTAAAAACATCGAATCATCAAAGGTCGAAAAAATTTGTTTGATCTAAGTAAACATTAACTTAAAACAAAGAAATCTTTACTTAAATCAAACAAATTTTTTCGAACTTTTGACGATTCGATGTTTTTAGCATTCGACGTTTTTATCATTCGACGTTTTGAACATTCGACGTATTGACGATTCGATGTTTTTAAAATATTCGACATTTTATCCATTCGATGTTTTTAAAATTCGACGTTTTGTCCATTCGACGTTTTTTCCATTCGACTAAATTACGAATCGTCTACTGGACAATTCGAACAGATGGCGTTTCGACTATTTAACCATTTTTACAAATTGCTTTTCCGCCACTTTAAGATTATAATAGATGACGTTTCGGCTACTTGCTTTTTGGCTCAAATTAAATTCACCCACAAAAATTTTCTACCAAATTAGCTTTCGGATAATTAGAAATTCGGCTATAATAAATTTCGTTAATATTCACATTATATTGAACCGCCATTCGACAGAATAAAATTAGGTTTAATTAAATTTCGGATTTTTAAACTTTCGACTAAATAAGAAATCGACTATTTTAAAATTCTATCAATTATTGTTTAGTGAAAATAAAAATTATGTCAATGTTAATTCGAGAAAATAATTTTCTTAAATTTTGTATTCGATAAAAATAAATTCGTAAAGTTACAGATTCTACCTTTGTGAATTCGACATATTAGTCATTATGCTCTTTTAATTCTGATACAAATGTATGCAACTCTCACAAGTGTGTTCGTTCCAAAAGGGACATAATGCGCTTTTGTGGCGGGCTAATTCAAATTTCATTTTCGAAATTTAGAGAACAATCTAAGTTTGTGAAAATATTTTTACATTTGAAACAAATTTTTTATGAAAAAATAAAATAAAAGAAACCAGAAATATACGTAGTTCTTTGAACATGCGTTATGTGCTGAAACTAATTCTTTTATAAAACAAAATTTTTTTATATGTCCAAAACGATCTCAGCGATCTTTCCTCATAGGGGCAATTAATGCAACTTTAGTTTAATATGTGTCCATATTGTTTACGAACAATACAAACAAATGACAACTTTTTGATATAGTTAATTGTATTGTGAAAATTGCGATTGTTATTTGTAATATCAGTTATCCCTGCTAGAAGTAAAGGGATAGAAATCCTATCTCTTTGAATATTTTTTTATCTCTGAGATAGAAAGAGATAAAGTTTCTCTATCTTAGTCTATCCCCACTTTATCACTTCAATCACTTTTTATCTCTCCTTCTGTATAAATCTTTTTCAATAACCTTTATTTTATCTCTGTTAATACTTTCAATATCCACACCTATCTCTTTCTATCCCTAATTTAATCTAAGAATATACTTATCTCTTTTAATAACCTTGTTTTTATCCCAGGCTATCCCTTTTTTATTCCCCTCAATCTCTTTCTATCTTTCCTTTTTATTCAATCTCTTTTAATAACCCTTACTTTATCGCCTTTTATCCTCTTACTATTCACTTCTTTTCCTTTCTATCCCTATTTAAATCTCATTTTTTGTTTATTCCTAATCTTTTTCAATAACCTTCATTATATCCCATTGAATTCTTTTTCAATCCCCAAAAACTTTTTATACGCTTTTGAATGTAACGATTTCATGATAAATAAAGAGAAATTAAAACTTTAAAAAGGAGATCAACTGAGAGATAAAAAGTGATAGAGTAAGAGATAAAAAGAGACATGTGTATTCGACTTGCGTCCCTAAGGTTCAGGGTTCGAGCCCTTCTGCGTGCGACATTTTTCAAATTTGGTTTTACATTTTATATGTATAATGTTGGTTAATAACGTGAAATGAAATATAGATTTAAACAATAAATAATAATTTCATAACAAATAAATAAATAACTTGATTTGTTAAAAATAGGTAATAAATAGAAGTACGAAAACTCTAAAAATATTTTTTTTATATAAATTCAATTGAAATTGTAATACTTCATAAAGTCTTTAATATTGTTAATAATATTGGTTAATTAATTCTTTATTTATTAAAAAGGATAAAAATTTGCAGCAAAGAGAAATAAAAAGAAATAAAAGTACATAGGTATAAAAATAGATAGATAGGGGATAGAAATTTGGAGATAAAAAGGTATAATATTTCGGGTATGCAAAGTGGTTATTTCAAAGGGATAGAAAAAACTTTATCTCTTTCTATCCCTAAAATTCTATCTCTTTCTATCTTTTTACTTCCAGTAGGGTATTTAATTAAAAATACTGAAAAATTACGATGCCTGTAACGAACAAAAATCGCATTAGAAAAAGTGGCAGACAACAAACTTCTTATATACCTCGTTCTCGGAAAAAAGTGCTATTAAAAGGTAAGTAAATGATGCTTTTTTACATTTCTGTATAATTTTAAAACATTTTTACCTGAAAATTTGCACTTGTCTGTGTTACATATTAAAAATATTTGTTTCTTTTTAAACTTTGGTCACAAATCTTAGAAATATTTACACCATCCAAAACCTTTAGAGGGAATACCCGACATGGAAATCAATTCAATTTTATTGTAAATTTACAAACATGTTAATTAATAATTTCTCGCCACGGTATCAATTTTTCATTTCGATAATTGTTTATATCAATTTTAGAAATTATTTAATAAATTCCAAGTAATTCCAAAGCAATGATTTTGTAATTTCTGTCAAATTTTTCCAAAACATTACGATTATTCAACTAAATTAATAATTCCTCGCCTCGTTATAAATTTTTCTTTTTTCTAATTATTTATTTCAATTTTAAAAATTACACTACCGGCAGAAATTGTCGGTACGAACGATGGGCGAGCTACGAAAAGTTGCTGCCGAAATTAAATTAACATATTTTATTATTGAAAAATGATAGAAACTTGGTTCTTGGATTGTTTAAAAGCCAATTAAATTCTGCGTCGTTTGATATATAAATGAAAATTATTTGATATTTTTGAAAGATTTTATCACCTAAAAGATTTTGAAAAAAAATTGATTTATTTTTCTATTTTTGTGCACCATGTTTGTGTGGCTGCACATTCTAGAAAAATTTAGAGAAAAATTTTAAACTCTAGCAACATAATGTTTAAAGTCTCAGCTTTTATTTGAGCCTTGAAAATTGAAAATCCGTTCAGTAGTTTTTAAAATAACTAAAAAAATGTCCAAGCATGTTGTTTTATAATTTAGACGGTGATACACACTTATTGCTCTCTCGCTGCTCACCCGATTCGTTGCGGCAGGGCCGAATAAGCGGCATATAGAGTGGGGGTCATATTTGGAGCCCTTTTTAAGTTTTTTGTAATTTTATATTTAATATTCATTAAAAATTTAATAATTGTTAAAGTTAATTATTATATATATAAATAAGTTATCATTTTACAAACTTTCATGATCAAATAGTCGTTTAATTTAAGAAAAAAAGTTAGAAAAGTGAAAATTTGTACGTAGAAATAAACGACTATTTGATCATGAAAGTTTGTAAAATGATAACTTATTTATATATATAATAATTAACTTTAACAATTATTAAATTTTTAATGAATATTAAATCTAAAATTACAAAAAACTTAAAAAGGGCTCCAAATATGACCCCCACTCTATATGCCGCTTATTCGGCCCTGCTGCAATGAACCAGGTGAGCAGCGAGAATGCAATAAGTGTGTATCACCGCCTAAATTATAAAACAACATGCTTGGACATTTTTTTAGATATTTCAAAAACTAATGAACGGATTTTCAATTTTCAAGGCTCAAATAAAAGCTGAGACTTTAAACATTATGTTGCTAGAGTTTAAAATTTTTCTCTAAATTTTTCTAGAATGTGCAGCCACACAAACATGGTGCACAAAAATAGAAAAATTAATCATTTTTTTTCAAAATCTTTTAGGTGATAAAATCTCTTAAAAATATCAAATAATTTTCATTTATATATCAAACGACGCAGAATTTAATTGGCTTTCAAACGATCCAAGAACCAAGTTTCTATCATTTTTCAATAATAAAATATGTTAATTTAATTTCGGTAGCAACTTTTCGTAGCTCGCCCGTCGTTCGTACCGACAATTTCTGCCGGTAGTGTATGTAAAAATACGTTTTAAGGATTGTCACAGCGGTGGTGAGGGGCAAGGGGATTGTTCCCATTACTCCCATGTAAAATCTTGCATGTTTGCAACCTCAAAAAAAAAATTTCAGTTTCATAATTTTAATCAAAAAACCTATATATTTATTTTATTCAAAGAAAAAAGACATTCAAAAAAGATGTAAAAATTAATGATAAAATTTTTTCAAGACTACAATATTAAAAAATGTATTTAATTAATTTTTTGAAAAAGTGCTAAAAACCATTACACAACGTAGTCGACATATGGTTGGTACGACTGGAATATAGTATATTGTCAGAGGTTAACCCCCAATTTTTTAGTGATGAGAACACGAAAATTACAATAAACAAATGTAAAATATAATTATGATGCAAAAGAAACATAAAAGTTATTAACTTATGTTTAAGGAATATTATTAATTTCAAATGTACAGATCAAATTTGTATTTTTTTGAGGTTGTGTGTTGTTGCGATGTTGCCACATTTTCATGTGTTTTTGTGTTTGATACTTATACAATTATTACTGTTCTGAAAACTAAAACTTTAATAATTATTTATTCATTAAATCTGTGGTAAACTTTTTCTAAAATCTTCCAGTTTAAACATTTTGACATTGTCTATCCATATACAAAACCACAGATTTTTCTCTCATTTCCTTCACACTTTTTTTCTAAGATTTATCTGAGCTCCCATAAGAGCCTATGTTAAATTGCAAATTTATTTTATTTCTTTAAGAAAAAACTACCTGGTAAAAAATTCTGAAAAAAATCATATGTTTCTAAAATAATATAAAGATCAAACTGTCAAATTTTTATAATTTTCTCTCATTTCTTTATATTTCCGGTGACAATCCTTAATTTCTTGGCGAAAAAACCAATGATTTTTAACTTTTTTGTCGAATTTTTCCGAAAAATTACGAAATTTCAACTTAATTAATAATTTCTCGCCTCGGTATCAATTTTTTCATTTTGCTAATTTTTAATTTTAATATTGTAAATGATTTAACAATACCAATTAATTACGAGGTGGAAAAAGCAATGATTTAGAACTTACTTTCAAATTTTTTTTAAAAATTACGAAATTTCAACTTAATTAATAATTTCTCGCCTTGGTATCAACTTTTCTTTTTGCGTATTTGTTAATTTTAATTTTGGAAATGATTTAACAATAGCAATTAATTCCGAGGCGGAAAAAGCAATGATTTGAATTTTCTGTCAAATTTTTTCAAAAAATTACGAAATTTGAACTTAATTAATAATTTCTCGCCTCGAAATCAATTTTTCTTTTTGCTAATTTTTCATTTCAATATTGTAAATGACTTAACAATACCAATTACTTCCGAGGCGGAAAAAGCAATGATTTTTCATTTTTTTGGCGAATTTTTCCAAAAAATTACGAAATTTCAACTTAATTAATAATTTCTTACCTCGGTATTAATTTTTCTTTTTGCTAATTGCTCATTTCAATATTATAAATTATTTTAAGGTATTAATTAGTTTCAAGGCGGAAAAACAGTAACTTTTAATTTTATTGACAAATTTTTCAAAAAAATTACGAAGTATTAATTTAATTAATAATTCCTCGCCTCGGTATCCATTTTTTTTGCTAATTGTATATTTCAATAATATAAATAATTTAAAAAATATGAAGTAATTCCACAGGACAAACGCAATAATTTTGAATTTTCAGTCAAATTTTTTTATAAAATTACGAAATTTCAACTTCATTAATAATTTCTCGCCTCGGTATCAATTTCTATTTTTGCTAATTTCTCATTTCAATATTGGAAATGATTTAACAATACCAATCTATTCTGAGGCGAAAAAAGTAATAATTCTGAAATTTCTGTCAAATTTTTTCAAAAAACAACGAAATTTCAACTTAATTAATAATTTCTCGCCTCGGTATCAATTTTTCTTTTTGCTAATTTTTCATTTCAATATTGGAAATGATTTAACAATAACAATTAATTCCGAGGCGGAAAAAACAATGATTTTGAATTTTTTGTCAAATTTTTTCAAAAACTACGAAATTTCAACTTAATCAATAATTTCTTACCTCGGTATTAATTTTTCTTTTTGCTAATTGCTCATTTTAATATTATAAATTATTTTAAGGTATTAATTAGTTTCAAGGAGGAAAAAATTTTATTGACGAATTTTCGAAAAAAATTACGAAGTTTTAATTTAATTAATAATTCCTCGCCTCGGTATCCATTTTTTTTTGCTAATTGTTTATTTCAATAATATATCTCTCTAAATTTCAAACAGCGAAAAGTCGCTGATTCACCAGCCCAGAGTATGCAGCTGATGAAATAGCGTATATACATAAAACAGGGTATATGCACTGATTTTCCAGCGTATATACGCTGTTTCATCAGCTGCATACTCTGGGCTGGTGAATCAGCGAATTTTCGCTGATTCAAATTTAGAGAGTAAATAATTTTAAATATATGAAGTAATTCCAAAGGACAAACGCAACAATTTTGTACTTTCAGTCAAATTTTTTCATAAAATTACGAAATTTCAACTTCATTAATAATTTCTCGCCTCGGTATCAATTGTTATTTTTGCTAATTTCTCATTTTCATATTGGAAATGATTTAACAATACCAATCTATTCTGAGGCGAAAAAAGCAATAATTTTGAAATTTCTGTCAAATTTTTTCAAAAAACTACGAAATTTCAACTTTATTAATAAGTTCTCGCCTCGAAATCAATTTTTTTTTTTGCCAATTTTTCATTTCAATATTGGAAATGATTTAACAATACCAATCTATTCTGAGGCGAAAAAAGCAATAATTTCGAAATTTCTGTCAAATTTTTCCATAAAATTACGAAATTTCAACTTTATTAATAATTTCTCGCCTCAAAATCAATTTTTCATTTTGCTAATTTTTAATTTTAATATTGTAAATGATTTAACAATACCAATTAATTACGAGGTGGAAAAAGCAATGATTTAGAACTTACTTTCAAATTTTTTTTTAAAATTACGAAATTTCAACTTAATTAATAATTTCTCGCCTTGGTATCAACTTTTCTTTTTGCGTATTTGTTAATTTTAATTTTGGAAATGATTTAACAATAGCAATTAATTCCGAGGCGGAAAAAGCAATGATTTGAATTTTCTGTCAAATTTTTTCAAAAAATTACGAAATTTGAACTTAATTAATAATTTCTCGCCTCGAAATCAATTTTTCTTTTTGCTAATTTTTCATTTCAATATTGTAAATGACTTAACAATACCAATTACTTCCGAGGCGGAAAAAGCAATGATTTTTCATTTTTTTGGCGAATTTTTCCAAAAAATTACGAAATTTCAACTTAATTAATAATTTCTTACCTCGGTATTAATTTTTCATTTTGCTAATTGCTCATTTCAATATTATAAATTATTTTAAGGTATTAATTAGTTTCAAGGCGGAAAAACAGTAACTTTTAATTTTATTGACGAATTTTTCAAAAAAATTACGAAGTATTAATTTAATTAATAATTCCTCGCCTCGGTATCCATTTTTTTTGCTAATTGTATATTTCAATAATATAAATAATTTAAAAAATATGAAGTAATTCCACAGGACAAACGCAATAATTTTGAATTTTCAGTCAAATTTTTTTATAAAATTACGAAATTTCAACTTCATTAATAATTTCTCGCCTCGGTATCAATTTCTATTTTTGCTAATTTCTCATTTCAATATTGGAAATGATTTAACAATACCAATCTATTCTGAGGCGAAAAAAGTAATAATTCTGAAATTTCTGTCAAATTTTTTCAAAAAACAACGAAATTTCAACTTAATTAATAATTTCTCGCCACGGTATCAATTTTTCTTTTTGCTAATTTTTCATTTCAATATTGGAAATGATTTAACAATAACAATTAATTCCGAGGCGGAAAAAACAATGATTTTGAATTTTTTGTCAAATTTTTTCAAAAACTACGAAATTTCAACTTAATCAATAATTCCTTACCTCGGTATTAATTTTTCTTTTTGGTAATTGTTCATTTCAATATTAGAAATTATTCAACAATTCAATTTTCCAAAAAATTACGAAATTTCAACTTAATTAATAATTTCTTACCTCGGTATTAATTTTTCTTTTTGCTAATTGCTCATTTTAATATTATAAATTATTTTAAGGTATTAATTAGTTTCAAGGAGGAAAAAATTTTATTGACGAATTTTCGAAAAAAATTACGAAGTTTTAATTTAATTAATAATTCCTCGCCTCGGTATCCATTTTTTTTGCTAATTGTTTATTTCAATAATATATCTCTCTAAATTTGAATCAGCGAAAAGTCGCTGATTCACCAGCCCAGAGTATGCAGCTGATGAAATAGCGTATATACACTGATAAAACAGGGTATATGCACTGATTTTCCAGCGTATATACGCTGTTTCATCAGCTGCATACTCTGGGCTGGTGAATCAGCGAATTTTCGCTGATTCAAATTTAGAGAGTAAATAATTTTAAATATATGAAGTAATTCCAATGGACAAACGCAACAATTTTGTACTTTCAGTCAAATTTTTTCATAAAATTACGAAATTTCAACTTCATTAATAATTTCTCGCCTCGGTATCAATTGTTATTTTTGCTAATTTCTCATTTTCATATTGGAAATGATTTAACAATACCAATCTATTCTGAGGCGAAAAAAGCAATAATTTTGAAATTTCTGTCAAATTTTTTCAAAAAACTACGAAATTTCAACTTTATTAATAATTTCTCGCCTCGAAATCAATTTTTTGTTTTGCCAATTTTTCATTTCAATATTGGAAATGATTTAACAATACTAATCTATTCTGAGGCAAAAAAAGCAATAATTTCGAAATTTCTGTCAAATTTTTCCATAAAATTACGAAATTTCAACTTTATTAATAATTTCTCGCCTCAAAATCAATTTTTCATTTTGCTAATTTTTAATTTTAATATTGTAAATGATTTAACAATACCAATTAATTACGAGGTGGAAAAAGCAATGATTTAGAACTTACTTTCAAATTTTTTTTAAAAATTACGAAATTTCAACTTAATTAATAATTTCTCGCCTTGGTATCAACTTTTCTTTTTGCGTATTTGTTAATTTCAATATTGGAAATGATTTAACAATACCAATCTATTCTGAGGCGAAAAAAGTAATAATTCTGAAATTTCTGTCAAATTTTTTCAAAAAATTACGAAATTTGAACTTAATTAATAATTTCTCGCCTCGAAATCAATTTTTCTTTTTGCTAATTTTTCATTTCAATATTGTAAATGACTTAACAATACCAATTACTTCCGAGGCGGAAAAAGCAATGATTTTTCATTTTTTTGGCGAATTTTTCCAAAAAATTACGAAATTTCAACTTAATTAATAATTTCTTACCTCGGTATTAATTTTTCTTTTTGCTAATTGCTCATTTCAATATTATAAATTATTTTAAGGTATTAATTAGTTTCAAGGCGGAAAAACAGTAACTTTTAATTTTATTGACGAATTTTTCAAAAAAATTACGAAGTTTTAATTTAATTAATAATTCCTCGCCTCGGTATCCATTTTTTTTGCTAATTGTATATTTCAATAATATAAATAATTTAAAAAATATGAAGTAATTCCACAGGACAAACGCAATAATTCTGAAATTTCTGTCAAATTTTTTCAAAAAACAACGAAATTTCAACTTAATTAATAATTTCTTGCCTCGGTATCAATTTTTCTTTTTGCTAATTTTTCATTTCAATATTGGAAATGATTTAACAATAACAATTAATTCCGAGGCGGAAAAAACAATGATTTTGAATTTTTTGTCAAATTTGTTGAAAAAACTACGAAATTTCAATTTAATTAATAATTCCTTACCTCGGTATTAATTTTTCTTTTTGGTAATTGTTCATTTCAATATTAGAAATTATTCAACAATTCAATTTTCCAAAAAATTACGAAATTTCAACTTAATTAATAATTTCTTACCTTGGTATTAATTTTTCTTTTTGCTAATTGCTCATTTCAATATTATTTTTGAAATTTTTAATTGAAATGATGCGCACTTGTCGATTTTACTTTCTATGTCCTGTACAGCTGCGCAGTAGTTTTTAATCTATTAGTGACTATAGATAGTTTTTAAATAACTGTAAAATTTCTATTGATTTTATATTTTTAAAAAATTTTAGCTTTCTGTAAAATATTTCCTAAATATTGCAGGAGTCTTTATGTGTATTATTACAGGAATATTAATAGTAAAATTTCACAAAATTGCAAGGCAATATTTTCTCATTAGCGGACATTTTCGTATTTGAAGCAATGAAATATACAGGAAATATTTAAGAAATATAGTGTATAAAATTGAGATTGAAAGCTTTATACAGCCTCTGTGTTATTCCTATCTACAAACTAAATAGAATTATTATTGAAGACTGCATATATTGGAATCAGAAATCACCTGAAACTGACCCACCCTTAGCCTTCTTGTGTCAACCATCTTGGACTTTTATCTTTTTCTTGAACTATGTACGTTAAGGAGAGGCGAAAGGAAAAGATGGCTACTACAACAAGAATCTCCCCAGATGGAAAACCGTAGTATTTCACTCTCTTAATTTGAATCAGTTAAAAATCGTGATTTAAACTGACAATCAGTGACTGACTTTTTGCTTCCGAATCACTTAAAGATAACTGATTTTTAGTGAGAAAATAACTAATTTTCAGTACAAAAATCATTAATTTTCAGTTAAAGATAACTGGAAAAATAGTTAAACTTGACTAATTGAATCAGTCAAAAAAAATTTACTAAAACTTCAGTTATTTTCAACTAATTGTCAGTAGAAATATTACTATTTGAATTAATGACTGACTTTTTGCTTCTGAATCAGTTATTTTTAACTGATTCAAATTTAGAGATCAGATTCCAAAACTCAGTGTCGGATGTGGAAAATTATCTTTTTTTATTTTGTTGTCATTTTATCACTTCTAAAACTTTTTTATGGTAAAAGTTGTTTACATTGATTATCTGTTAAATATGTTTCTGACTTTATACTAATTATTTAATTTTTAAACCTTGGAGCCCACGTTTATTTTACCAAATTATGGAATTCTATTAGTTAAGTTTAACCCACTAAGTACATTTTCAAAATTTTTTTATTTCAAAATTACTAATTCCACCAACTTTTAATAATTTTTTTAATAACTGAGAAATACTGCCCTGCAGGTCCCACAAAGCACAGAAAGTTTCTACAAGTTTGCTGCAGGTTTTCCATGCAAAGTTCGCAAGTTTGCATCCAAGTTTGCAGCACACTTGCATACATATAAAAATGTCAACCTCTTGGCAAGTTTGCAATGAAAACTTAAGGAACATTTGCAGCAAACTTTCTAAAATACCTAAAAAATTGTAAATTTTTTTTTCAAAATGCACATATTTTGATGAAGGATGCCTTCCCTTTAAGGCAAGGTAACTAAAATATAATGCGCAGCTCTAGATGTCATAGTAAACTACTGTGTATACATTTAAATTTTTGCTATTTGGCGCAATTTTACTGCAAACTTGCAGCGCAAACTTGCCAAGAGGGTGACATTTTTATATTTATGCAAGTATGCTGCAAACTTGCAGAAAATTTCTGTGCTTTGTGGAGTATTTTAGATATTTCATTGAAAATATTTTAATGTATAATAACATTGTAAACATTATTCTTAAAAATAATAAAAAATACAGAAAATATAGGACATAAGAATGTTATGTTTTGCGGAAATATTCATAGGAAGTTTTGAGGAAGTGTGAAAATATTCAGAAAATTTTTTGATAACAATTTCCGACAAAGTTTTCCATTCGCAACTAAACTATAATAAATAATTTTACCAGTAAGTTAATAATTTTTTAAAGACCCCATGTCTACGATGATATTATAAATCGTTCTATAATTTTCAGATTCTAATTTTAAATAATATTTAATCTCACATCTGTATTGTTATTATTATTTTTGCAAGTGCACACCAACAAACCACATGCTTACATAAAACTGTACAATTTGCAAAAGAAATATTTGAAATTGAAGAAAATTATTAAAATTAGAAAGAAAAAAATGATGAAATTACAGAAAAAGAAAATTTACAAGATTTAGTTAAAAGATTTGTCAGGTGTTAAATATGTTTTGTATGCTAAGTAATACATGTTGCGTAATAATACTTTAACCGCAAATGAGTTTTTACATTATTTATTTAAATTTTCATAACTTTTAATTTACAGTATAGGGGAGACCGGGCGTAATGGCTCACTTTTCACTTTTTGTTGTTTAATTTCGTCAATCTTGCATTAATTAAAATTTTATCACATGGAAAACTTATCCCAACATCTCAGCTTTGACTTAAAAAAATACGTCCTAATATCATTCATATTCTTTTTCTAGAAATTAATTAAATTAATTATTAGGTATATTAATTTATTGACAATTTAGGTTTTTACTGTAAATTTATAATAAAGAATATTAAAAATGGAACATATTTAATTTGAGCTTTAAAAATTTCTGTGCAATTATAGAATTTCAAAAAACTGGAGTAAATTACAAGCTACATTTATAAAAAAATTATTCTTTAGTTTTTTTAATAAAGGTTTATCATTGGTACTTATTAATACATAAAGTCCAAGAAATTAAATTGGACAGGATTATTTCATTAACATTTTAAATATAATAGGTATTTCTTAGAAGAGTAATCAGGCCAATACGCTCCGTACAAAGTAAGCCATAACTCCTCGGAGGTGACTGTTGAATATTTTGTTATTTTTATTAATACCGTAAGTATTAGTCCAAAATTGTCAATTATTGCATAAAATCTAAAAAAACAAAAAAATAAAGACTTTCAAAATTTATTTTTAATTGTCTAAATCACTTTTCTATTATATTTTCTACAATAATAAATGAATAACAATTTTGAGCGGAAACCGAATTTACTCTATCTTATCACTTTTGAATAAAAAGTGAAATGATTCTTTACTCCCCGTTCTCTCCTATTAGTTGTCGCTCACTCAAGATTCCCGAAAATATTACAACGATATAAAAATTATTAAAGGCTGAAACCTAAGATAATTTACCACAAATTCTGTAAAAGACCTGGTGGGATCTAGGTAAATTATCTTTACTCGAACTATGATTTAGGAGCCTAAGGTTTCTCAAGTTATTAAAACAATTGTTGGTCTGAAAAATCCTGAGTGGGCTCCAAAGGTTAAAAACAAAGTAGTGTTTGCAATTGTATGAATTTGCTTTCCTTTTTTTAGACGCGCAAAGAAGAAAGGTGAGAACAATGAGGGTAACATCTAGAATAAAAAAGAAGAAAAGGTCTGGAAGTTAAACGAAAATTATTCAGAGGATCTATCCTTTGAAATTGGTAGCGAGGAAATATTGCCTGTAAAAGACTGTTCCGCTTATGAGGACGATGACCAACTATCATTGGTTTCTACTGTTACGGCTTGTGAAGAAATTTACAGGATGTCAACGTCTGCTCCTGAGATTGCTGCTTACCGTTCACAAGATATTGGTGAAAATCAAGTAGTAGTCACAAATTTCGTCAACGGGACGACTCTGTTAGCGGAACAACAGACTGAAAATGAGGTAAAGATTTTAGAAGGTAATATTTATTATTCTAATGGCATTTACTTATTTCCTTTAGACAGTCCACTAAAGACAGGAGAAAGGATGTCTTCTCCAAAAAGTCCTGATGCCATTTCAAGACTTAATGGAGACGATGTTGCAGTAAAAATGCAAATCGTCTGGGACAATTGTGATCAAATATTTCCCCTTGATAATCAGAGTGCCATCGCGTGTGATGAGGATGGTGACAAAATGTCCACCTGTTCTATTATACCTTGCGAAGAAGATGACAAGATGTCTACGTCTTCTTCCACCGAATTTAAAAAAAATAATCAAACCCTGAATGATGTTGAGAACATCATTAAACAAATCCATCACAATCAGGTGTCCACTGATTTTAAAATACCAGTGTGTGAAGAGGTGGACAGGATGTCAACGTCTTCTTCTACAATTACTGCAATGGATGAGAAACCTACTGAAAATGATAAAATTAAGGAGGACGTTGATCAGAAAGAAATCATTGACGGTAATCGCATTGTGGATTTGGATTATTTGATTAATAGTCTTCTCAAGCTGGTGTATGATGAAGATGATCGCCACAAAGTTTCTTGTAATCGCAGAAGATGGGAAATAAAAAAGTCAAGCGAAAAGGGTTTTAAAACTTTTGTTACAATGTTTTGTAAAGGTTATGGTGCAACAGTTATCCAAAAATCCCATCCAAAAGATCCAAACAAGATGGATATTAATACAGCAATGGTGTTGGGAACCATGACGGCAGGCAGTGGTTATTCGAATATGCAAGAATTACTTGCACCTGCTGGAATCCCTTCCATATCTTCTACAGCCTTTTTGACACACCAGAAAAGAATAGTTAACCTTATAATAAATACATCGGAAGAAATTATGAAGCAAAATGGAAACGAAGAAAGAGAAATTCTTATGAAGAAGGGCCTTTATTCAAGTGTTGTATTACCAAACGGGGAAGAGATTATTACCCCTTTAGCAACAGTTCAGTGCGATGGTTCTTGGCTACAGAGAAGTTTTTATGGAGGATTATATGGTTCACTTGGTGGTGCCGTTACTGTCATGGGGAGTGAAACCAAAAAACCTTTGGACTTGAGAGTCAAGTGCAAATCATGTGCAACATGTGAGAGTGGAAGAAGTGAAGGACCAGTGAAGAAACATGATCGCTTTAAAAATTTCCAAAGAGATCAATCTTCTTCATTAATGGAAAAGGTGGGCACTGTTGAAGTGTTCCAGGATAGTATGAATCTACACAAGCTGGTCTACAAGAATTTTGTTGGTGATGGAGACAGCAATGTCATGAGTGGGCTTTTAATAGCTGATCCATATGCGAAATATGGCATTAGAGTTAAGAAGCTTGCTTGCACAAACCATGCACTAAAGAATCATACAAAACATTGTAAAGCTGTGAAACCAAAATTACCGAAATTGAAAAAAAAACATTTGTCACTAAGAGTCGCAAATTTATCTTCAAAAAGGAAGGACGCCACATTATTAAAACAAAAGCATCTGTCATGCTTTTAAAACCAAAAGGTGTACGAAAACGCATGGCAAAAGCTCGTGAGATTTTAAAGGAAGCTATACAAAAGTTTCGAAAAATAATCAAAGAAGCTGCCAAACGACGAAGAGAGGATGGTTCATTGTCATACGCGCAGAAAATTGAGTTTCTCCA
Organism: Leptopilina syphax; assembly: GCA_032872505.1. NCBI lineage: Eukaryota > Metazoa > Arthropoda > Insecta > Hymenoptera > Figitidae > Leptopilina > Leptopilina syphax. Next base: position 41,813,787 of record CM065468.1, on the reverse strand, counting down.
GAAGGATATGTCCTTCTGAATGTGGTGTACCACGCTTTTGGTTGTCATAAACAATGTGTTTCATTGGGCTGGCCTTGCGATCAGATGAAAAATGTTGAAGAAAAATCTTATCCAATAAAAGCGGTGGTTACCGGTAATAATAATGATCTTAATAAAGAAACTGATCCTGTGGACATGATGGTTACTGGAAGCAACGACTTTGTCTTTGAAGAAAAATCCGATTCTTTGGAAACAGTAACTACTGAAAGTGAGGAAGTTGATTCTGTGAAAGAATGTGATACTAAGAAGATGATGACTTCTGATAGTAGCGACACTGATGAACAACCGAGTGAAGTTATTGCTTTACTAGACGAGTTTGATGTTATTCAACAGCTTCTTCGAATACATGGGCGATTGTTTCTGATAATTGACAGTTTGTTGTTAGATACTACAACAAACTCAGTTGAAGCATTACATTCGCTAATTTGCAAATATTGTGCAGGAAAAAGACTAGGACTTTCTAGAACTGGCAACTATTGTGCACGATGCCATTGCGCAGTAATTGCTTGGAGTACTAGGCACTTGCAATCTACTATCATGAAACACGCTGGAAAAGTGGTACCTACTTCTGTTTCAACAATGGAAAAGACTAGAGAAGAGAAAATAGAAAGTAACAAGAAGTACGTAAGCAAAAAAAGAAGAGACAAAAAAATAAGCAAAAGCAATGATCCAAACTACGGTCCATCTGCCGAGCAGCCAGATATGGATGAGGAAATGTATGATATGCAAAAAGAAATTTACCTCAAAACACTCAAAACTTACCAGGAAAATAGAGTAGTCATTGCTGGACGCACTGTTAAGCAAATTTTAAATGATGAATGGAAGGATTTTTACCGTAAACTTCTAACGTCTTCAACATTTAAAGAAATTTGCAAACGACGAGAAACAACATTGTGTAGGGAATTGGTAAAAAAATTGTTGTACCCTAGAACAAGAGATCCTTCTGATGCTGCATTTTATGGATTGGAAAACGAACCAATTGCCAGAGAAGCTTTGTCAAAGATGATAAGTCATCCTATAGTAGGAACTGGAATATGGATAGATCCTGATTTAGAGTACCTGGCTGCGTCACCTGACGGTCTTGTTGATGTCGATCCTAAGGATTTACGCATTTTTGGTTCCAAAGTTAAAGTAAAGAAGCCTCATTTTACGTACAGCGTTACAGAAGGTGGCGTTGTTGAAATAAAGTGTCCTCAAAGAGGAGAGGATCTTTCGCCGGATGATCTTTTAGATACTTATCCTGATCTTAGGAATGTCTATGACAGAAAAAAACCAAATCTGCACATTCTCGAAAAAAGGGCAATGAAAAAGAAACCCGCAATTAATGTCAAAGTGGAAGTGCAGCAAAACAAAAGAAAGATTGATCAGATTGACGATGACGTGATTTTTGTTGACGAAATATCCGCCAGGGAAAAAAAGACTAAAACTGTGAACATGGAAGGTGAGATGCCAGCTAAAAAAAAAGATACGAAAAATAGATTACTAGCTTGGGCTCCACACGATTTGACAAATGGTTTAAGTCGTATCAACGATGGTCGATGGTTAGACGACGAAGGTTTGGACGCATTTTTACAGGTCGTTGTACGAGAACATTCAAAATTGAAGACACTAACTGTTTTTAGCGTTATGCATTATGCAGACGTTACTGAATGTAAAACTGATCGAGATGTTCAAATTATTGGCGGTGATATCATTAGTCATTGGCGATGTTATTATTACGAAAATGGCACAGCAGAAAATAGAAGTCTTACAATTTTTGACAGTTTGTACAATGAGTTAACGTACAAAAAGATTCACGAAAATGAAAAACTGTTGAGGCATTTCACGTCAGAAATATCACGATTTACAAAGGGTATGCCGATTTTCGCAAAACTTCGTGGCATTATAGTTCTATATAAGAGACTTCTTTCCCCTAAATTTTTTCAAAAAAAATTCAAAATTGTTGAAGATACGCCAGTTTGAATTTTAATATTAATTTTATAAAATTTTGAATATCTCGGAATATTGCTAATGGATTTTTATGAAATTTACACATTTTTTAGGTAAACCCTCTGGGCACGGAAACGTCTTCGTTCTAGAAACGTTCCTAAAACGTTTTTAGAACGTTTCATGTCCTCAACATAACGTCTCAAGAACGTTTTATGTTCTAAAAAACGTTTTTAAAACATTGGACGTTCTTAAGCCGTTATGTAGCGGACATGAAACGTTCTAAAAACGTTTTAGGAACGTTTCTAGGACAAAGACGTTTCCGTGCCCAGAGGGAAGTATGTACTTTAAAATGCAAATAAAGTTAATAAAAAAAAATTAATTTTTAAATAAAAAAATTAAAAAAAAATTTTTTAAACAATTTTTTGTTTATTTACTCCTCTCTGAGAAAAATGTTATTAACATATTTGGATTCCTTAGGAATTCACCTTTAATTTCATAAAAAAAAATTGATGGAGACTCAACTGGGTCCGGAGATATTGAATTTTTTGTAAAAAAAAGCGTCGCCGCGCCATAGCACCATACTGCACAAGTCGCGCAGTACGTTACCGCAGTCGTGCATTGCTGCTGTAACTATGACTATTTTTTACAAAAAATTCAATATCTCCGGAACCAGTTGAGTCTCCATCAATTTTTTTTTATGAAATTAAAGGTGAATTCATAAGGAATCCAAATATGTTAATAACATTTTTCTCAGAGAGGAGTAAATAAACAAAAAATTGTTTAAAAAAATTTTTTTTAATTTTTTTATTTAAACATTAATTTTTTTTTATTAACTTTATTTGCATTTTAAAGTACATACTTTTACCTGAAAAATGTGTAAATTTCATAAAAATCCATAAACAATATTCCGAGATATTCAAAATTTTATAAAATTAATATTAAAATTCAAAATGGCGTATCTTCAACGATTTTAAATTTTTTTTGAAAAAATTTGGGGGAAAGAAGTCTCTTATATAGAACTATAATGCCACGAAGTTTTGCGAAAATCGGCATACCCTTTGCAAATCGTGATATTTCTGACGTGAAATGCCTCTGTTTATAAAAAGTCGATATCCGAAATTGTATGAAAAGAACGTGCGCTTCATTTGTATCCAAAAACAACCTGATGGTAGCTCTTGTGGCGTGTATGCTGCATCAATTTGTGCAAGTATAGCACTGAGTGTAGACCCTTACACACAAAAGTATTCGGTCAAAGCCGCGAAAATGAGAGCGCATATGGCAAAGATTATAACATCTAAGGAGTTGACACCTTTTCCGAAAGTGGAGAAAAAACTTACTAAGAAAGAATAGAAATTATTCCCTCCCTATGACGAAAAAGAAACGTTATCTAGATTCGATCTAGAAAAAATATCTTCTTAAATTTTAAAATAAAATTTTAAAGTAGCTTTCATATTACGAACTGATTATCAGAGCTCATTACATGAATTATTGTATATGTCATGTACGTTCCTTTTAATTTTGACTGCGAAAGAGTCAAAATAATCATGCTTGCATGCGCATGATATTTGCAAACATATTGCAAATACGTCATTATATAAACTTTTATTTGTACATTTTTTTGCTTGAAATATTACTTTGATTAATAATGACGGAAAAGGAACGTTATCCAAAGCGTATTTAAAAAAAAGTAACTTCTTAGATATTAATATAATATTAAAAAGTGAAACTTTTATATTACTAACTAATTATCAAAGTTTATTACATAAACTATTTTTCATTTCATGTACGTTTCTTTTTATTTTGAGTCAAAATAATCATGCTTGCATGTGCATGATATTTGCAAACAAATTGCAAATACGTCATTATATTTAAAAAATTATTGCGGAAAAGGAATGCTGCAGAGCTTGAATGTTATCACACACGTTCTTTTAAAAAATAACAAAATATGTTAATGTGTTTATTGTATAGTTTTAAGTTCATTTATTTTAAAATTTTTATTTTTAGTGAGAGGCAAGGGGACTCATACAAAAAAGCACCCCGATATTTTTATTATTTTAAAATTTTTATTTTTAGTGAGAGGCAAGGGGACTCATACCAAAAAGCACCCCGAAATTTCTTTTATTTTAAAAGTATTGTTGCTAGTGAGAGGCAAGGGGACTCATACCAAAAATCACGCCGATATTTTTTTTTATTTTAAAAGTTTTGTTGTTAGTGAGAGGCAAGGGGACTCATACCAAAAAGCACCCCGAAATTTCTTTTATTTTAAAAGTTTTGTTGTTAGTGAGAGGCAAGGGGACTCATACCAAAGAGCACCCCGAAATTTCTTTTATTTCAAAAGTTTTATCGTTAGTAAGAGGCAAGGGGACGTATATCAAAAAGCACCCTGATGTATAAAATTTCTTTTCTTTAAAAATTCACTTTATGTACATTTATTATTCTTTCAGTTACAGAATTGAGTATAATTTAAAGTTAGGCTTGTTACGCCCATTTTGATTGTTGTCTGGATCATATGTTTACAGTACCAGACCAAATCTTCATCGGATGGTGTATATCATTCCAAATCAATGTGATATTCTGACACGGCTGTGATAATTTATTTTAAATAAAGAAACATATTTAAAAAAATATTTGTTTTTTCTTTTGGCATCATTTCTAAACTGCTATTTCCCATAAGATAAGAAAATCACAGTTTAATGTAAATATCTAAGGTCAGTTGTGGTAAGTGGAAACAAGGGGTAAATCGAAACAGTAGTTATTTCAATTAGTTAAAAAAATTTTTAATCAATACTCGCATTTGGAAAAGTGAAACTAAAAATTCATATTAAAATTTATAATTATCTCTTATTAATACTACAACAAGAATCAACTTTGATTTTTTTCATTTTGCTAACTTTGATTACAAATAGGAGACTGTTTCTATTTACCCCTAAGAACTAGAAATTTGGGGTAAATAGAAACAGAAATTTTAACAATATTTCTTATAATAGAAAGAGAGAAAATAAGAGAGATTAGGAAAGAATAAAAGAGAGCAAACCTTTATTTGTGTAATGTATTTCAACTTTTAGCATGGTTTATTTTTAAACTTATGTAATGTATTACTGATTAGTTTGAATTATTTTATAACTAATACAATTTTTTATTCAATTCTTTGTATCTTTTAACAGTTCCATACTTGTAATTGATTTATTCTAAGTTTTATAAGAAGCAGTTGATTATTGCAATTTAATGACACCCATATTTTTTACTATCTTATAAAATTGTTACACGAAAGTGAAATAATAACTCAATACAAAAAAATCCGAAAGTATTCCGATTAAAAAAAACTTACGTTATTGGTGAAACTTAGCAATTCTGGCTTTTTATCACAACAGACCGTACCTAGATGCCTAGTGGAATAAAAACATGTTTATTCTAAAGAATTTTGTGATACATTTTTAGAACTACAATATTATAATTTAATTCAAAATTAGTAATACAATGTAGAGTCCTGTATTTTTATTCACTATTGTCACAAACATTCTAATTTGAATTTTTCAGACTTTCAACTAAATTCTATATTCATTTAGTGAAAAATAAAAAATTTTATTATATAACAATATGCCAGCACTTGTTACATATTTTTTCATAACAATTAAAATTCTTTGAAAAGCTTACCATTTCACAGACTTAATTAATCCTGTATTTTCTTCCAAAAACCTACTACAGAAACTTCGAGATATTCTGAACTCACAAAAAGTTAGTATTTTTTTAATTCTAAATTGTTTTATGGTTAAAATTCTTACCTCAAAAGTTTAAAAGTCAATTTGTAAATAATAAAATACAAGTTAAGTAAGATTTATCCAAAAGCAGTAAAAAAAATTTAAATCATTAAAAGTCTTAATTGACCTTTTATTTTCTTTCTCGATTTAAACATTGAAAACCCCAATAAATATGTATAGTTTCAATTTTTTAAAACAATAATTATTTATTTTATAAATTATATATTTTTTACTTAAAAAAATAATTGAATTTTCGTAGTTAAATTCTAAGCAGTAATTTTTAAAAGTTTTTAATTTGAAATCTTAAAAATTTTAATTGCTGTTACGTATATCAATATTTAAATATAAAAAATGATTAATTTATTAGTTTTCTTAAAAATTAAAAGTTTTGAATTATTTATAAATTAAATAAATTAAAATTAGAGCTGTGCAAAATAATTCGAACCGAACTGTTCGAATTTTTTCGCCTAGTTCGGATGTCGAATATTAGACATACGAGTTTCGAATGTCGAAAATTCGACATTCAACATTTCTGCGCCCTAAAACCGAACAAAACTCAGTTCGAATCGAATTTTGCACACCTCTAATTAAAATAAATATTTTTGAATTTTATTTTATGTGGACAATGAATAACAATAAGCTTTTAATTATTAACATTTATTATTTAGAGCCAGGCTGATGATGATGACGAACCAAGTCATCAAAACATCGCTTTTTTACTTTTGACAATAAATTTGAAAAAATGACATAAAAAATATTTTTTATGTTATTTAGTATACCTTCTAAGGATCGAATTTTAATATAAACTAATTTATTAATTAGATTAAAAATATAAGCGAGAGTTAAGGCTCATACAACTCGTTTTATTAATTTTATTACAAAATATAAAATAAAGTTATTTTTAACTATGCAAATGATTTGGTTTAAATGAATATTTTGTACTCGATACTAGGTATACACCTACTGGCGCACAGTATTAAATTAAGAAGTAACAAAAAATGTATAAAAATAAGTAAAACTAGTTTTCTATTTTTCAAAAGCTACGAATAAAATATTTATTTTTAAAAAAATTATTTAAGTTTTGAATGTATTATACACATATCATATATATTTTGTAAAATTTTTTACAGTTTAGGGAAAAAGTGCACCAAACCGAAATTTTGGTATCAAAAATACTAAACAGTGAAAGAAATAATTTGAAATTTAGTAAAGTTAGATTAAAATTCTGGATATTTGATATTATTATACTAAATTTCATATTATTCCTTTCACTGTTTAGTATTTTTTATACCAAAATTTCGGTTTGGTGCACTTTTTCCCTAAATTGAGAAGCACTTTTACAAAATTTAATATAATTTTCTTTCTGTAAACTTTAGCAATTGTTTAAAAATTGGTTTCTTAAAAAATTGTAATCAATAATGTTTTTAATGTAGTTCAATTTCCGTAAATAATCTAAAAAGATAAAATAAAATTTCCAATTACCTATTTGGAAATTTTTGCAAACCTAATTAAAGTAAATTTTGTGTTTTTTACTTTTGAAAATTATTCTTAAATATAATCGTAGGTTTGAAGAATTTTAAATTATAATTTAAAAACTAATTCAGTTTTGTAAAAATTTGGAATTGAAGTTATAATCAGGACAAAAAGCAAATATTTTTTATCTAAGTTAGGAAGTCAAAATCAAATTTTCGTGATTCTTAAGAATCGTTTAAATTTTTTTTAGTTGTCAAATCTAATTTTTCGATTGCTACTCTTTTTGCTACTTTTTTCAGTCCTAAAGCTACTATTTTAAAATTAATTATCGAGTGTAAAGTCTTTTTTGTATATAGTTTATTAGTTTAAAGAATAAAATCCTAGTTGAAAAAGTTTTGTAGAATTTTACTATAGAATCATTCTATGTAAATTCTAGTGAATATTTTATAAAATTTCTACATGAATTCTAATAAAGTTTAATTATTTTTAATTAGAAAAAATATAAATTTCGTAAAATAATGTTTTTTAACACTATATTATTATATGGTTACAAAGTTCAATTAATTTTATAAATATAAATGTTTTCAACAATTTTTGCGTAAAATTTATCATAAAAATCAAATGAAAACTTTAATTTTACAATAATATAATGTTTAGAAAAATTTTTAAACGAATTTTATATTTTTTCTACATAATTAAACTTTACAAAAATTTATAAGAATTCATATAGAAATTATATAAAACGTTCACTAGAATTTATATAGAATTATTCTACTGTAATTACCTATATAGAACATTTTCAGCTGGGATGTAATTTAGATTAATTAATTTACTTTTTTACATGAATCGATGTGTACCTAAATTTTTAATTACTGCTAATTGAAATAAGCTTATTTAAAACTTATTTAATTTATAATAAATTTAAATTCAAATCAGTTGAAATTTTAAAGAATTAAAAGAATAAATAATAATTCAAAATGCAGGTAAGTTACAATATAAATGAACTAAATTATATTTAGTTCATACAATAAATTATATTAATTATCCAGAGTAATCCTGATTTCAAATTTTCTTTTTTAAAATAATACAATTATAATTACTGGATGGAATCACTAAGTATTATTAAACGAACTAAGTTTAAGTTTTAATAAAACTGAGTGGATTAAAATTGAAATGAAATGTTTTGAAAGAATGAAATTAAGATTTATTAAAATTTTAAATGATAATAAAAGCAAAATATTTGACAATATAACACAGTAAGAAGCACTACGCAAAAAGATTTTCTTTAAGAGTTAGTCCCCGCCATCCTTGTGACTTCTTTAGGTATATGACTTTTTTATTTTTTAAAATTATTCTGTGCATACCGGTTAGTTCTCATTGTACTATATAATTGTCCTCGAAGTCTCTGGAAAAATAAAATTTTTTTTTGATTTAATACATAGAACATTTTTCTTCAAATATTGCTTCAAAAAGTAAAAAAATTTGGAAATTGGCTTGAAACTTATGTTAAATTATAGCCTTATAGGAAACTCCTAAATTTTTGTTAACAAAAGTAGTACTAAATTTGCTGGAGTTACATTAACAAGGTTGCCTCGCTTTTGCTCTTTTCAAATTCTTTGATTCTTCCAGGTTGTCCAGATTAAAAAACGGAATTTGTCCTGGTATTCGAAATGAAATTTATCCGAAAATATTAATAACTTCATTTTTAAATAAATATTTAATCATTATTATTTTTTCATAGAAATTAAGATTTTCAAAAATTTGAAATTTAAAATATAAGAATATTTTTGTAAAACACATGAAGATATCGATCACTCCGACTCTTCAACTAGGAGTGATAGCTTTCTTCATGTTTTATAACAATTAAAACTTGCTACTTTGTTACTGTAACTTCTTCAAAAATTATTTTCATAATTACCAAATCTACAAGCCAATCCACAAAACGTTCAATTTCTTGTTACAACATAAAATCAGGAACAACTTATAGAAAATGCAGGGCTCGAACCAGTAAAAGTATTTAAAAATACGTACTATATGGCAAAAAATGGAAAATTACGGACCATTTGTGGATCAATTACTGACAAAAATATTTTCAATCCGAGTAAAATAAGAGAAAATTCTACTTAAAACTATAAATTAAATTTTTCATAACTAGATGCCCGAGGGACAAAATTATTACTAATTCAATTATTATCTTTAAGAATTTTTAGCTAAAATTCTTCTTTAAATCGATTATTTTTAATAATTTTCAAAAAAGTTCTTTGACAATTTCCAAATCCATTTTTTTACAATATTCAATATTACAAAATTTTAATTATTTGTAAATTCTTTAATTAAATATTTATAAAAAAATAAAAACTTGACATAATGTAAAAAAAAATTCAATTATACTTTTTTAAAAAAATTAATTTTAAAACTCAATTGTTTCTAAAAATTTACGCTTTTAATATTCAATTATTATCTTAAATTTTTCACTGAAATTCATTATTAAATCATTATTAAATTTTTTTTTTTTTTTTAAATAAAGATAAAAATATAATTTATTATATTATATATTATATAATTATATATATATACATATAATATTTATTTAAAATAAATATTTAATCATTTTTTTCCATTGCAATGAAAATGTTTAAAAATTTCAAATTCAAACCTTTTCAAATTAAACAACTCATAAAAATATTATTATAAAACGTAAAGATGACGGATGACTGATAAAATAATTATTTCATATTATAAGAATATTGTTAATGTCATTTCTTCAAAATTATTTCTATTATTTCAATTCAATTAACATTTTCTAGAATTTTTAACTAAAATTTTACTTTGAATCAATAACATTAATTATTATTCAATTAAACATTTTTCAAAAAAATTAATTCTACAGAATGTTTCTTTGAATGTTTCTTAAAATTTAATTTTTACGAAGAATTGTATTTACAGCTTTTGAAAATATTTAATTTCTTTTAAGGAATTTAATTAAAATTTGAATGAAATTTATTATATTAAAGAATTTTATAACAATTTTTCAAAATAATTGAAAACTTTTTGAAGAATTTTATTAAATTTTTAAAAAATAATTGAGTTCATGAGAAGAGTTTTATTAAAATTTTTGAAAATAATTGACTTATTCAGAAGAATTTTTAAAAAGTTTTTGACAATAATTTAATTCTTGAGAAGAATATTTGGCTACCTACTTATAAAGATAATTTAATTCTTGACGAGAATTTTAAAAAAATTTTGAAAATAATTTAATTTCTGCAAAGTATTATATTACTTTTTAAAAGAATTGAATTCTAGTGATGAATTTTAATATTTATCAAAATAATTGAATATTTGGAAAAAAATTTTATTAAAATTCCTTAGAATAATTGATTTTATGGGAAGAATTTATGCGATTTTGTTGTTTATCAAGATAATTAAATTCTTTTGCAAAATTACTTAAGAATTTTTGAAAATAATTGATTTTCTGCGACGAATTAAATGTTATTTATAAAGATATTTGAATTATATAATATTGCAACGAATTTTATTGCTTTATTGAATAATTGAATGTTTCTCAAAATTCAATTCTTTCCTCAAGTTTTAATAAAATTTTTAATAGTAATTGCATTTTTCAAGGAATTTATTTCAAATTGTATTAAAAATATTTGAAATTCTACGATAAAAATAATTGAATTCGTAAATAAGATTTTATTATTTATAGAAATAATTGAATCCTTTCGTAGAATTGTATCAACAAGTTTTTTCTATAATTAAATCTGTTGATAAATTTTATGAAAATAGTAAACATTTGAAAACACTGAATTGCGAAAAACTTTTAAAAATAATTGAAATGTTGCAAAGAATTTTATTTAAATTTTTGAAAATAATTTAATTTTTATTAAGGAAGATTTCGACTATATCAGCAATTAGTGACATCTATTAGACGTCAATTGAACTCTTTGGTTTAGAGTCAGGTGTTATTCTTAAGATAATTATTCCGATATGGTTGTCGGTAAATAATTATATTTTTGAATTTAATTTTTGATCTGAAAAAATAAGCTGCGTGAACGACTGCACTGTGCATCTGTGAGGACTCGAACCCCAGTTAATAGCTGCCTTTCGCGGGACTAACGCCTACCAATGCACCATGCCAACACAGCCTGGACGTTCACGTTTCTTACAATCTCAGATCAAGCCCATACACTAGTCGAAGAGCTGTATAGTTAATGTAGGAAATTATTTGCTGATTAAGAATTTTAATTAAGGAAGATTTCGACTATATCAGCAATTAGTGACATCTATTAGACGTCAATTGAACTCTTTGGTTTAGAGTCAGGTGTTATTCTTAAGATAATTATTCCGATATGGTTGTCGGTAAATAATTATATTTTTGAATTTAATTTTTGATCTGAAAAAATAAGCTGCGTGAACGACTGCACTGTGCATCTGTGAGGACTCAGCTTATTTTTTCAGATCAAAAATTAAATTCAAAAATATAATTATTTACCGACAACCATATCGGAATAATTATCTTAAGAATAACACCTGACTCTAAACCAAAGAGTTCAATTGACGTCTAATAGATGTCACTAATTGCTGATATAGTCGAAATCTTCCTTAATTAAAATTCTTAATCAGCAAATAATTTCCTACATTAACTATACAGCTCTTCGACTAGTGTATGGGCTTGATCTGAGATTGTAAGAAACGTGAACGTCCAGGCTGTGTTGGCATGGTGCATTGGTAGGCGTTAGTCCCGCGAAAGGCAGCTATTAACTGGGGTTCGAGTCCTCACAGATGCACAGTGCAGTCGTTCAAGCAGCTTATTTTTTCAGATCAAAAATTAAATTCAAAAATATAATTATTTACCGACAACCATATCGGAATAATTATCTTAAGAATAACACCTGACTCTAAACCAAAGAGTTCAATTGACGTCTAATAGATGTCACTAATTGCTGATATAGTCGAAATCTTCCTTAATTAAAATTCTTAATCAGCAAATAATTTCCTACATTAATTTAATTTTTGGCAAAAAATTTTGCTATTCATAAAAATAATTGAATTCTTGACGAGATATTCATTAAAATTTATGAAAATAATTGAATTCGTGCAAAGTATATTATTAAATTTTGTTTAAATAATCGAAATTTTGCCAAGAATTTAATTACAATTTTTGACAATAATTCAATTCTTGAGAAGAATTTAGATATTTATCAAAACAATTGAATTCTGGAGAAGAATTTCAATAAAAATCCTTAAAATAATTGATTTTATGGGGAGAATTTTGTTGGTTATGAAGATATGTAATTGAATTCTTTTGCAGAATTACTTAAAAATTATTGAAAATAATTGATTTCCTGCGATGAAAAAATAGAGGAAATTTTCAAAATAGGGTACGTTTAGAGGCCAAAATTGAAAAAAGGGGACGATTAGGGAAATGTGGGACAAACGGTGAAGACTGTATTTAAATACGAAAATAAATAATTTATTGAATAATAACACAGGCACACAAAATAAAAAAAAAGTCAAAACCCAGAGGTCACAACCTCCTATCCCCATGTTTTTGGGGTCGCTGAAACCGAATATGACCATGAAAAATTTTTTTCATCGGCCATTTTCCCGCTACCACCCCCTTACACCTGCTCCCGGGGGTTGGAATTTTAGTTTAAAAAAATGAGGAGTAGGGTGTCTATTCCTATGTTTTTTGGGTCGCTGAAACCAAAAAAGACTTCCAAAAACAAATTCTTCCCTCCATTAACCCCCTACAACCCCCTTAACAACCTCAGGGTGAGGGGTTGAAATTCGAATTTTCACGAAAAGTCGATTGCGGTGTCTAAACCTACGTTTTTTGGGTCGCTGAAACCAAAAAAGACTACCAAAATCAAATCCTTTCCACCCTCAACCCCCTACTACCCCCTGCAATAATTTTTTTCAAATAAAACGAACCGATTTTCGGGAGATTGAAAATTAAATATTAATTATGAAAAATTATTGTAGGGGGTTGTAGGGGCTTGAGGGTGGAAAGGATTTTATTTTGGTAGTCTTTTTTGGTTTCAGCGACCCAAAAAACGTAGGTTTAGATACCGCAATCGACTTTTCGTGAAAATTCGAATTTCGACCCCTCACCCTGGGGTTGTTAAGGGGGTTGTAGGGGGTTAAGGGAGGGAAGAATTTGTTTTTGGAAGACTTTTTTGGTTTCAGCGACCCAAAAAACATAGGAATAGACACCCTACTCCACATTTTTTTAAACTAAAATTCCAACCCCCGGGAGCAGGTGTAAGGGGGTGGTAGCGGGAAAATGGCCGATGAAAAAAAATTTTCATGGTCATATTCGGTTTCAGCGACCCCAAAAACATGGGGATAGGAGGTTGTGACCTCTGGGTTTTGACTTTTTTTTTATTTTGTGTGCCTGTGTAATGGAATGTTTCTTAAAAATCAATTCACATAAAGAATCGTTATCAAAAAATTTATAAATCATTAAATTCTTTTCAGGAATTTTAATAATACTTTTCGTGGAGTTCGATTAAAATTTTATTAAAAATAATTGAAATTATGGCATGAGTTTTATTATTTATGAAAATAATTGAATCCCTGAAATGAATTTTATTATTTACATAAATGATTGAATCCGTATAAAAATTTTATTAGAAAAATCATTTAATTATTGAAATAATTGAAATTTATAAATAATTGAATTTCTGTGAAATTTTTATTACTTTATGAAAATAATTAAAGGTTTGCATAGAATTTTATGAGTCAAAACGCGTCAACCGTGAATATATTTTTTTTATAGTTTTGGAAAAGTCAAAACATTTATGAAAATCTGTAGTTCACAGCAAACCAAAAAAACACTTTTAACCGTTTTTCAAAATTTTAAATATTTATTCCTTTTTTTATAATAAAAAATTTTTGCATTATTTAAGAAAAAAATTAATAACTCATTACTGTTTTGCTAATAATTAATGGCAATTTTTTTGGTAGTCATTAAATATCCACTCTTTTAAATAAACTTAATTGTGAAAAAAAAATTTTTTTAATTTTTAATTTTTAATAACAATTTTATAAACAATTAGTGTTTTTTATGCTTTCTAGAGCAAGGATTTTAATGAAATTTATATGTAAGATACATTGAACCTACATCTTTATATTCCCGAAAAAAAAATTTGTATTTCCAATTACAACCGGAGATTTTGAATTTTTTGTTGCGCCGTGCGCCGTCTGCTCGTTTACCGCGGCATTTATCACAGCGATGGATGCCGCGGTGACGGCGCACGGCGCAACAAAAAATTCAAAATCTCCGGTTGTAATTGGAAATACAAATTTTTTTTTCAGGAATATAAAGATGTAGGTTCAATGTATCTTACATATAAATTTCATTAAAATCCTTGCTCTAGAAAGCATAAAAAACACTAATTGTTTATAAAATTGTTATTAAAAATTAAAAATTTTTCAAAATTTTTTTTCACAATTAAGTTTATTTAAAAGAGTGGATATTTAATGACTACCAAAAAAATTGCCATTAATTTCTAGCAAAACAGTAATGAGTTATTAATTTTTTCTTAAATAATGCAAAAAATTCACTATTCACGGTTGACGCGTTTTTACTCTTATTCAATTTATTTTAAATAATTGAATTCTTTTGGACATTTTTATTAAAATAGTAAATATTGAAAACCATTGATCGAGAAAATTTTTTGAAAGAAATTGAAATTTTGCCAAAAATTTTATTTGAACTTTTGAAAATAATAGAATTTCGAAGAAGAATTTTAGTTTGTTTGAAGAGAATTTAAAAAAATGTTTGAACATAATTGAATTTTATTACTTTTAAAAATAATTGGATTTATGCAATCATTTGTAATTTCTCTAAAAGTCTCCAATTATATCGTACAATTTACGGACTTTTTGTCCTTTTTTAATTAAATTACGGACCTTTTTTCAAAAAACTTACTTTTACGGACTTGAAGCAAATTTACGGGATTTACGGACCTAGTTCGAGCCCTGAAAATGTGTATAAATTAAATATATTGTAATTAACTTACTTTTAATGACTTAATTTCTCTTTGAATGTCATTCTGTGGAAATGGACCATATGAATTCATTGGCGTCTGATAGTAATGAGGCATTGGAGTCTGATACTGTGTCATTGACGGTGCATATTGTTGCATTGGAATCGGATATTGTGACGTAGACGGTTGATATTGAAGTGGTATTGGAGGCTGATATAGTGATGGAGACGGTTGATATTGAAGTGGTATTGGAGGCTGATATTGCGATGTAGACGGTTGATATTGTAGTGGTATTGGAGGCTGATATTGCGATGTAGACGGTTGGTATTGAAGTGGTATTGGAGGCTGATATTGCGATGTAGACGGTGAGCTAGACAACTTAAGGCTTAATGGCTGTAACTGGGAAGTATAAGGCTTACTGTTTGCAGAATATTCAGCTGCATCAGCTCGATATTCAGCACTTTTCAGTCGCTTTTGGAGCATATTGATGTCTTCATTCATATTATAATAATCCGCTTTTGTTTTTTTTGCCGCTTTTCAGCTTCTAGAATTCTCGCTTCAGCTTTTTGAATTCTATTCTCTAAATCCTTCTTTTGCGCTTCTCGCAAACGTATCTCTTCTACGACTTTCTCTATTTCTGCGGCGCGATGCTCCGCAAGTTTTGCCTTGTCTTCTAATTCTTTGGCATTATTTTCCAATTGAATAATTTTGTCCTCTGATGGTACTGAGGAACCATTTGATACTGTAAACAAAATATAAATAATCAAATGAATAATCACAAAAAGAGCAAAAATTTAATTATTATTAAATTAAATTTATTATATCCTTCAGTAACCCAAAATCAATTAAATAGAGCTGTGCAAAATTCGAACCGAGTTTAGTTCGGTTTTTGGGCGCCGAAATGTCGAATTTTAGAATTCGACATTTTAGCGTACTAAAACCGAACACAACTCGGTTCGGTTCGAATTTTGCAGTAACTCGAATGTCGAATGTTCGACATTCGAACTAGGCGAAAAAATTCGAACAGTTCGGTTCGAATTATTTTGCACAGCTCTACAATTAAAGTGAATTTATTTCAACAAGGTTTCCACGCTTTTACTCATTTCAAATTCCCTGGCTTTTATATTTTATATAAATATATTTTATATATTTATCTTTTTTGAATAAATATTTAGTCATTATAAATTTTCCATAAAAATTAAGATTTTCAAATTCAAACCTTTTTGAAATTAAACAACTTATAAAAAATTGTTATAAAACATGATAAAATCAATCGTTCAGAGTCTTCGACTCGGAGCAATCGATATTTTCATGTTTTATAATAATTAAATATGACCGACTAATAAAATTATTATTTTATATTTTAAAAATATTGTTACTGTCACTTGTTCAAAATTACTTTCATCACTTCAATTCAATTATTGTTTTCCAGAATTTTTAACAAAAACTCTTCTTTAAATTTCTTTCAAAATTTTTAAATCCTATTGTTTATAATTCATTTTTACGAAATTTCATCGATTGTTCGAAAAATTATTCATTAAATATATACTAGAAAATAAGAACTTCAGATAATTTCAAAAAAGTTCCATTAAACTTTTTCAAGATTCAAGTATTTCTAAAAATTGACGCTACAATATTTTCTCTATAAATTTGAATTAGTAAAAATGTTTAATAATTGGAATTAATGACTTACTTTGTGCTCTTGAATTAGTAAAGTTTACTATTAAATTAGTAGAAACGATTATTTATTAGTAAAATATGCTAATTTAAAAGCAAAAAGTCAATAACTAATTCAAATTAGAAAACATTTTTGCTATTGGGATCAGAAATCACGTACAACTGACCCACCCCTTAGCCTTTTTGTGTCAACCATCTTGGATTTTATCTTTTTCTTGAACGTATATCAGAAAGAGACGAAACAAAAGATGGCTATCACAACAAGGCTCTCACTAGATGGCGTATCGTAGTATTTCAGATCCCAATTATCTACAATTTCCAATTCAATTTTTATTTGAAAACTCTACGAAAATTCAATTATTTAAATACAAAAATAAATAATTTATTGAAGAATTGAATTTTTTTAAAATTGAACTCTTATTTAAAGAATTTTATCAACAAATTTTTAAATAAGTAATTAAAATTCTTTTGACCAATTTCAACAGGGTTGCCACAAAAATTTTAATTTATTTTGCCCTGCGACTTTTCCCTGATTTACTTAAAAAATGATCAAAAACTCAAAAAAATGATCTACTACATTTATTTACAAATTTCTGTAGTTGTAAAAATATTCGAAAATATCAATAACTTCTTATTTAAATAAATATTTAACCATTATTATTTTTTCATGGGCATTAAGATTTTCAAATTCAAACCTTATGAAATTCAATAACTTATCAGAATATTATTATAAAGCACGAAGAAATCGATCACCCGGAGTGATCGATTTCTTCATATTTTATAATAAGTGTAAGATGACAGAGTGATAAAATCATTATTTTTATCATAAGAATATTGTAACTGTAAATTCAAATTTTCAAAGATTTTAATTGTGAACCATTTTCAATATTCAATTATTTCTTGAAATACACGAAATATACTTAATGCTTTTACCCAGGCGCGAGCTGACAGTGAGTTCAGGCTTTACGAAGCTTGATTGAGACTTGGTCAGTATTGGTTGAAGATTGGTGGGACAGCGAAAGCAAGACTACTTGAGTCCGGAATAGTAACATCGATGTAAACCTGACGCTCAGTCTTTGTTGAAGACTGGCGTTCAATCTTCAATCAATGCTGCGGAAGCCGAAAGCAGGACTGAACAAGACTGCTTCCACTGTTCCCAAATTTACACGCTTCTCACGCGTTCATTCAATATAACGTGAATATATTAATTATTATTATTAATAATAAACAGTATTGTTATTAATATATATGTATTTACATATTTAATGACAATAAGTTATTATTATAATAATTATATTATTTTCATATAAATATTATATGACTAACAATAAATGTCAATTAACATAATAATATTGAAAAATAATTTTAGCAAAAAAAAACACAATTTGTGATAATTTGTACATTTTTTAACTTCATTTTTGACAGACTTTTAATATTATTTACAAACAAGTTCACAAGTTTTTATTCACAACACTTATTAATTATACAGATTAAATAGTAATTTTATTATTTTATGTAACCGCTTATAATGAAAAAATCCGCTCGCATGTGGGATCGAACTCACGTCCCCCCGCCCCAGACGCATTCCGGAAGTCCTAGACGCAACCACTTAATCCGCACGGCCACTGAGTCTCGATGAGACCTCGGGCTAATGTAATATATTAATGCCAGTGCCGTATACTTTGTTACTTATAAGGGCAAAGTGAAAACTATGACTAAAAATTTTACACATATTAATCCTGAATTATTTTAATTATTAAAAACGAATATTAAATAATTCATAATAAAATTGTAATCATTACAAAATTCAACTTTTAAAACATTTTACAATTAAAAATATTTAATGGATAATTTAATAAACATCGATAAATAATTGATATTTTTTATTATTCAGTAACAAAATTATTAACATTTATTATTAGATATATTAATAATATATTATGTAAATAAATATAATTTGGAATAATAATGAATTATAATGTTAAATATTATAATTATTATTAATTATAATAATATTTATTAATTGAATAATAATTATTAAAATTATAATAATTAATAAATAAATAATAATTAATTAAATTAATATTAAAAGTTAACATAATTAATAAAATGATTAAATATGATGCAGTGTCAGGAATATTTATTGCACATTTTAATTATTATTTATTAATTATCTATAATAATTTTGAAAACATTTATAAAAAAAATTTTCCATTTAACTTTCTTTAAATATGAATGTTACAATTAATAATATATTTTTTTATCAATTGATAACTTAATGTTAATTATTATTATTATTATTTGAAGCAATTATTATAATTATAATTATTATAATATTATTTAATTAAGTGAACACGGTAATAAATGAAGATAAACTGAATATTGTGTAAAGATTGATTCAAGCTTGAATCAAGATTAGATGTTCGAGCTTCACTTATAAAGATTGACCGAGTCTTGAATCGAGCATGGGACGAGCATTGGGTCCAATGTTGAACCAATATTGAACTAATATTGATTGACAGTGATGTAAAGACTGCTTCTACTGTGAGTTACCCACACTGAGCGTTCAACCCGGTAAGAAGGTGTGTATTAAAATGAATTAAAATGATATCACGAAAAGGACGAAAACGACATTGGTTTGGATTAAAATGATTGAGAATTCATAGCATATTTGTAATCAGTTTAATCCATTTCAATCCAAAAAAATTAAAATGTTAACAATGTTTATGTTTAAGAAAGGATTCAAATGATTTCACTTTTTAAAATTTTCAGAAAGCGTTAAACTGGATTAAATTGTTATCATTTTTCGTCATTTTAACAGATTTGAAATGTTAACAGGAATTCAACTGAATTTAAGTGTGTTCAAATAGATTACTGTGATTGGAATAAATTTATTGATGTACAAAAATGTCATTTGTTTGGATTAAAATGATTTCAAGAATTCAGCTATACTTGTAATCATTTCAATCGATTTCAATACACTCGTTTTTACCGGGAAGACTCAATCAACCTTTAATTTATCGTCAGCATTGGTCTTTCGCGCCTGGGTAATACTCAATTATAATTTAAAATTTTAAGTGAAATTCATTTTTTAATCAATTTTTATAATAAAATTTTTCGAGAATTCAATTATTTAAATACTGAAATAAATCATTTAATAAATAATTGAATATTTCTTAAAATTAAATTTTTATGAAGAATTATATTAAAATTTTTCAAAATAATTAAATTCTTTCGGCGAATTTGAATAAAAAATTTAAGAATAAATGCAATTTACTATCATTTTATTTAAAATTATATAAATAATAATTGAAATTCTGCTATAAGTTTTATTTATGAAAATAATTAAGTTATTGCAACGAATTTCATTAAATTTTTTTTTAATAATTGAATTTCTCAGAATCTTTTAAAACTTTTTGAAAATAATTAAATTCCATTGAGAAATTTCATTAAGAAATTGAAAAATAATTGAAATCTAAGGAGAAATTATTAATAAAATTTCTAAAATAATTGAATTGCTTCGAAGAATTTTATTTTTTACGAATATAATTAAATTTTATTGTTTCGAAGATTTTTATAAATTTATAAAGCATTTTATCAAAATTTTTAAAATAATTGAATTCTCGAGAAAAGTTTTATTATTAATGAAAATAATTTATTTCTTGCTAAGAATTTTATTACAAATTTTTTGAAATAATCAACTTCTTAAGAAGAATTGTATTGAAAAAAATTGACAACACAATGTTTTAATCATTAGCGCCATTTTTTCTGCTGACCGAAACAAATAGCTTGACCCACCCTTCCCCCATAAAGCGTTACGTATTTTTTGAGTTTTGATTTTTTGAATTATTAAAAGAATTTTATTTGAATTTTTTTAAAAAATAGAATTTCTCAGAATTATTTTTTTTAATTCTATGAATATATTTACATTCTTTCGAGAAATTTGATTAAAAAAATTTTAAATAATTGAATTAGTGTGAAGAAATATATAAAAAATTAGTAAGTATTTGAATTCCTGTGAACTTTTTATTAGAATTTTGTTTAAATAAATGAATTCTTTTGGGAAAATTTTATCCAAACAGTAGATATTAAAAATAATTGAAATGAGAAAAATATTTCAAAATAATTGAAATTTTACCAAGAATTTCAATAAATTTTTTGAAAATACTTGAATTTCGGAGAAGAATTTTATTATTTCTAAAATTAATTGAAATCTTGACGACGATTTTAAAAAATTTTTGAAAATAATTGAATTTTTGTAATCGGTAGTTGTTCTTCAAATTTATATGTTTTAATATAAATTCATAAAAAATTGATATTTTCTAAAATTTCAAATTGAAACTTTTAAAGTTTATCCATATAGGAAGATTGGAAACGCAACTTTTTTGAAATACAATTAATTTTGAACTTTTTATTTTTAAATAAATTATCCATTAAATAATTTATGAGTCATAATTGTGTGATAGTTCTTCAAGAATTAAGTTATTAAAAATAAATTGTTGTCAGAAATAGAAAAAAAATTGAAGGGTTTGTATTAGAATTCTTCTCAATTTTATAGTTTATGAGGTAAGCAAAAAAGACACAAAAATTCAGAATTTTCTAATAAAATCTGAAAATTTAATTTTTTCTAGTACACGGAGAGAAAAATCAAGCGTTTGTAGTAAGACATTGTCTATACTTAAAAGCACGGCGCTGTTTATACTCGATTTGTAGAAATCTATGCTAAAAGAGTATAGGTCCCTACTCTTTTAGCATAGATTTCTACTTTTCACTGATTTCCCTAACCAGTTCCAATTTCCCTGTCCTGTGGCAAGCCTGTATGAATAAAATTTTTAAGAATAATAATTTAATTTTTCGAGATATTATATCAAAATTGCATTAAAAAGAATTGAATCTCTGTAAACAATTTGATTGAATTGAGAAAATTTTTTTAAAATAATTGAAATTTAAACAAAAATTTTATTGAAATTTTTGAAAATAATTTATCTCTTTCACGAAATTTAATTAAAAATGTATTGGCATAATTACTTAAATTCTAATAAATAAAGTATAAAAAGGCTTTTTAAAATAATTGAATTTCTTTGATGAATTTTAATAAAATTTATAAGAATAATTACATTTATCGAGAAATTAAATTAAAATTGTATTAAAAGTAATTGATATTCTGCGATGAGTTTTATTATTTATGGATATAATTGAAAACCTGTATAGTTTTTTTTATTATTTTTAAAAATGATTGAATCTCTGTAAAAAATTTGATTATTTATGAGAATAATTGAATTATTGCGAAAAAATTTATAAAGAATTTGCAAATAATAGAATTTCTGTGAAATTTTCATTATTTAATTAATTCATTTAAAATTAAAATTTTACAAAAATTTCAAGTTACAACCTTTCGAAGTTAATCTTTTTATGAAAAATTGTAAACCCAACTCTTTTAAAATTGAATTACTTTTGAAATATTTTTAAAAAATTAGAATTCAAGAATAAGCAGAATAACTTTAGAAAACAATTTTTTCCAAGGTTTTTCAAGGTTTATAAAATTCCCTAACATTTTCAGGTTGCGTGGCAACCCTATTTAAACATAATAAGACATATTTACCAAATGGAATTTTATAATCGATTATAAATTAAGTAATATAAAAGTCTTCTGTAATTCAATAACTATTTACCAAAAATTTTATTCAGTCACACTTGATTTATTTCTCGGTAAGTGAATGATAAATTTATTGCTTATTATTTCTTATGGTCATCTGTTAGTTAAAGTAAACTGACAGGTTATTAAATTCTATATATAACATTCAATAGAAAAATTTCAGCATAAATCTTAAGATTTACTAGTAAAAAAATTATCGAAAAATTATTTACATCAACAGAAAATTGAGATTTCAAGTATTCTATCAAATGAAAATTTTAAGAAATAAATAAAAATAATAAAAAATTTATGGTTCTTTATAATTCAATGAAGAAAAAATTTCCAATAGTAAATAGTTTGTTTTAGAAATCATTCAATAATATAAATTTTCAAGAGTGTTATGTCGAATGTAAGTTCTATTAAATGATAAACTAAATTATATGATGGGAAAATACATGAGGTAATATAAAAGAAAAGTGGATAAATATAAAATATTAATATCAATAATTAATTATATAGTTACATACGTCGACCACTTTGAGTTGTCATTCCACCTTTAGTATTCATGCTAAAAGAAATTTGGAAAAAGGTTAAATGTATATAAATATATAGAATAAAGACATTTCATTTAACAATGAATATACAAATATAATAAATTGAACATTACCTTATTTTTCCAATGCTGTTGACCACGTTTCTGCTACGCTTTCCAAGTTTTAGCTTTGGAAAAATAGACCAATTCTCTGAACCATCTAAGCACGAGAGCACGAGAGCTGTTTATTGCCTTCCAAAGAACTTGAGTTATATTCTCACTTCACAAGTTTCGTGATTGGTGTATTTGAATTTCTGCTGTCTTCAAATGCGCAATCTCGTAAACATGCGCAAAGGCCATATACCATTGAAAATAAAGCGGACGCACAATTAAATCTCAAATTGTAAAGGTCTACGCACAACTCTTTCGCGAACGTCGTTTACGGAAGCAAAGCATAATGGCACGGTCACAGCTCGGCTGCCGGCACAGGCAGCTGCAACTAGAGTAAGAGAGAGGAAACATAAAATTTGAATTGTCTGACTCTCTTACTCTTATGTATTACCATGAAAACCTACAGGCAGTCAAGGTACCGTCCCATGACGGCGTAAAGCAGAAATCGTGCGATAGAAAGAGATGAACAGATATCACGTTCTCTTTACGCCGACGCTTTCACGCCATCATGGGACGGTACCTTCAGGCCGCAGTCCCATGGCAGCGTTTTGCGTTGCGTCGTAATGGGAGAGAAAAAGACGCAAATATACGTTTGCTGCATTCTCTCTCATTACAACGCTACCATGCGACTGCGGCCTTAGGCCTCTCTCGAAAAATACTATGGGAACCATTGGCAATAGGTTTGCTGATGACGGTGTGACCGCACCCTAATGATACAAGTGCCAAAGGAATGTTTATTTATAATTATACATAAGAATGAAATAAATGTCAATGGAAAATAGTGTAGTATTTGTGATTCAATTAAAGAGACTAAAACGTGGTGAACGCAGTGTGCTTGATCGTAAAAAAATTGTATTACTAGATGAGAAATGATATAAAAAAAGTGGGGTTATGTTGGTTTATTTATATTTCTTCATATATGTAGCTTTATGCTCTTTATGAAACCGGAAAGCAGTGTGAAAAAGAGGTAAAAAATTATTAACTAAAAGGACAAACAATAATATTTGAAAAACAAGTGCTCAATTGTGACAAATGTAACTGGAGTACAAATAGGAAAAAAATTCTATAAATTGATGACACGAGGAACTAAAATAAAAGAAAACTAAAAATTAATGGGAATAAGTTCAAAAATGTTAAATGTAAGTACCTTTCTTTAACTTTATTTATTTCTTTTTAAAGTTTATTATAGTAATATTTTGTCATATTTTCAAAAATAATTTTTAAAGTTGAAATTAGTTTAATATTTAAAAGCTTTTGATTTTTATTGTAGTCAGTATTTCTTGAAAATGTGTATATTATACATAAATATTTCGTACATTTGAAAATTTTTTAAATTAGCAGCACATAGTTTTTTTTCGTGAAATAAAATATTTTGTTTTAACTTTAGAGAATAAATAAAAACCTATTTTTGTTGAAGATTTGGATGCAATGAAGGATTACATTACTCCAGGTAGACAACTATAACACTTGTTAAATTATTATTAAAAACATAACCTATAAGATTTTTCTCGTCAGTTTGTCACACAGAATTATATTCACAACATAAAATTGTAAGTTTTTCAGAAACTATCAGTCTGCAAACTTAAAAATATGTTTGATCCAACATATGAAGGTCGATTAGAAGTACATCGTTCCATATTGTGCATTTAAGAAGTTTGTCGCATGTATTATCCTGTCACCGTTTCTTCATTACATAGTAGATGTTCTTCGTGAGTAACTAATTTCAATTTATGAATTAATTGGGTTTATTCTAAATGGTGGAAATAGCCCTAATTATTTTAATAAATTTAATTTTTCCAAATGCTATACCTACCGGTCAAGATTGAGAGACCACCCATTTTTTGTCAATGAAAAACATTTTAAAACATAAAATGTAGGTATGGAAACTAAATTTTTTTTATTTTTCGAAAGATGGTAAAATTTTGAAAAGAACAAAATCTTTTATAAGTCATTTAGCAAATATTTTATGTAGATATTTTTAAAAAATCGTCATTTTCAATGTTTCACAAAAATCTTAATAACTTCTATAATAATGAACTCTTTTTAATGATATTAGGCTTATTTTGAAGGTCAATTTCTACAGTATGAAAAATACTTGCAGGTATTATTTTTTTATATTTTTCTAAATTATTACCTTTTTATGTCTCTAAATTATCTATTCTTTTTATAATTATAAATTAATAACAACTATTTACCTTCTTTGATTAAATTTTCAAATTATATGTGATTTGAAAAATGTAAACAAAGAAAGTAAACAATAACAAGGGAATGTTTACATTCGAAAAAAACAACTTGGACATAGCCTTAATCCTTTGGAAATTTTCACAATGGATCCCTAATGTAATCACACATCAAATCTACTGTGAAATTTTATATACGGGCAATTCCACGTGAGATTTAAGTCGACCTCTTAAAATCAGCCAAAAATATTTTTTTCTGTTCTGTATCGAAAAAACAGATACGTATTTTTTTATTTTTGTTTAATTGTCCAAATTTTCGAGTTATGAATTTTCGAAATTTTGGACTTTTAATTGTAGACCTATATTCAGTAGCTTATAAGTCCTTGCAAGTATCACAGTGAGATTTTTTTTTATAATTAAGTTTTTAAAACTGTCTACAGCGTATAATTTTTAATCTATTTGAGTGTTTTTTATTTTAAATCGAAGGATCTACGCTGTAGACAGTTTTAAAAAGTTAATTGTAAAAAAAATCCCACTATGATGCTTGCAAGTGATTTTTGAAAATGTTTTAAAACTCATTTAACACATCAGGCCCATTTCGGGACATTTCGGAAAATCTTCTCTATATTATAAGGTATAAATAAATTTAAAAGAAATTAAAAAATCCGGCCCAAAGGTAAAAAAAAATTAATTTGTTTATAAAAAAAAATTTTTTTTTTAAATTTTTTATTTACATTTTCTAAAAGTCGAAAGAAAACTTAAACTTTCATTCTCTGACAGCTTTTTCCTAAACTCAATATTTTTGGACTTATGTTATAAGCTACTGAATATAGGTCTACAATTAAAAGTCCAAAATTTCGAAAATTCACAACTCGAAAATTTGGACAATTAAACAAAAATAAAAAAATACGTATATGTTTTTTTCGATACAGAACAGAAAAACATATTTTTGGCCGATTTTAAAAGGTCGACTTAAATCTCACGTGGAATTGCCCATATGTAACAGGGTCAGTCCACTGACTTTCGTCTGAGAGTCGTTGCGACCATATTTTTAAAAAATCTAATTTTCATATATGTGAAACTTGATGATTTTCTGAGTTCATTAATCATAATTCATTTCGTTTAATAATATTAATTATCAAAAGTAGGTGGTTCACGATGTGATTTCATAACCTTAAATTTTTGAACTTTTTGAAAGACGTTATTATTCAAAAACTATTAAATATTAGGTGTTGGTACTTACCACAAAAATAAATCTTTCCATTCTGCACGTACTAACGACCAAAGTAAACTTACAATTTTATTATTTGCGGACAAAAAGTAATTTAAAAAATTTTTTTATTCAAAAAAATTACACTTTTTGTTTCACATACAACTTTTTTGTCGGACCTCAAAAAAATTTGGGGTTTTGCAAATATTTTTTCAGAACATAATCTATCTTCCATTAAAATTTGGCGAAGGTGTTTTTCTTCGTTTTCGAAATAATAATTATAAAAATTTTGTATGCAAAAAGGTTAATTCCGAGGGGTGAACAACTCTCATTCAGGGCGTACGAAGAATATATTCCCAACAAGGAATACTTGAGAATACTGAGAATATTTGGGAATACTTGAGAATATTTGGGAATATGGAATACAGAGAATAGTTAGACAAATGTAAGAATATGTTTGAATAAACGTGAATATCAAGGAGAATATCGAAGAATATGTTTGAATATAAAGGAATATGCCAAGGAATATATGAATATGTTTGAATAGAAGGGAATATGTTCGAAAATATAAGATTATTATATATAATATTTAGAAAAATTATAGAATATTAGTCAATGTTTCTTGAGAAATATTAAGAAAAAGCGGAATTTATTTAAAATACCCTTTTATGTAAAACCGGGGTAAAATCTTATAAACTTTGAAAATATGCTTTTTTCTGATTTTTATTTTATCTTTAAAAACTCTAATTTATTCTTTCAATTATATTTTTGAGTGTCATACCCCTCGCAAAATTATTAAAAATAAGTCTTAGAACTGAGATTTTTAAACTCTTAGAACTAATGTTTTCGTATACTGTCAATCCTTTGACGTATTTGCAGTCATATAACCAAAAGCTTAGTACCTTACCCAAGGTGGTCACAAGTTTCAATTTATTAATTTCCTTGACAATTTACTGACATTAAAATTATTTTCTAATATAAAATACTTTTACAGAAAAATATGAAAGTTTACGGAAAACGAGTAAAATTTGTGAATTTTAATAATTTATAAAAATTACAATTATCACCCTACCTGAATTCAATTATCTTCTATAATTTTCAACTGAACTTCATATCTGAATCAATTATTTTGAATAATTTTCCGATAGTTCTTCTAGAATAATTCAATTATTTAAATACAAAATTCAATTTCTTATAACTGTCCCATGTTTTTTCTTTAGTTATTAAGGTATAATATTTTCAAAAAACTAATAAAGAAATTCTTACAATTAATTTCTTTTTAACATTTTAAAATAATTTTTGAAAGAAAATAGTTTTTTTTATTTATATATGCAATTAAAAAATTTCCAAACAATTGAAATTTGGTAAAATCTTTTAAAGATAATTGCATTTCTTAAAAGAATTTTGGTTTAATTTAAAGAAAACTAATTAATTTTTTGATGCGAATTTTAATTAAAAATTTTGAACATAATTTTTTTCTCCAAAATGTTAAAAGTAATTCTAAAAAGTTATTATTTTTGTATGTTTAAAAAAAAATTTAATTAGAATAGCTAAATTTGTTTTTAAATTTATATTTATTTTTTATTTTATTTATTTTTTTATTTTTTTTTATTTTTATATTTAACTCTTTTGATAATTATATTATTTTCAAAATTTGCAATCTTCAAAAGTTGATTTTCGAAAATTGTAATAAAATACTTGAAGAAAATTAGTTAATTTCAATTATTCAAAATCTTTTTAATTGTATATTTCGAAAATTTAAATAGAAAAATGATTGAAAATTAATTTTTGAAAGATTTGTTTCTAGTTATTTTTTGCACTATAAAAATCGAAATGAGTTTTTTGTTGAAATATTTGGAAGAAAAGTTTTTAAGTTTTTGAAAGTAATTCGAAAAGAATATCATTTTTCTTAATTTCCATGACTAAAAATTTTTTTTCTGTCAATTTCCTGACCTTACTGACATGTGGTCTCCCTGCGTTAACAAATAAAAAAAGGCTTTATTTATTGATGAAAACGCACATCAATCGTCCTCATGTATTGCATCTTCCCTTACAATAATTGATTCTGTTTTTTAACTCAAGTATCGAAACAGCAGAGAATTTTGAATTTACGGAGCCTTTACGCGTATAAATTTAAAATGACAAATGTAAAAATATGTTACAGTTTTCTTGAAACTGTTGTTACTGCTCGTTAATATTATAGAATATGTCAAAATATTGAAGATTACTTAGGAATATATGGGAATATATAGGGAATATTTAAGAATATAAGTGAATACTGAGAATATTATAGAATATCAGTGAATACTGAGAATATTGAATATATGCTGGAAAACATGGGAATACCCATAGAATACACGTGAATATCTACCGAGTGTACGAGGAATATCGAAGTTGTTCACCCCTCGGTTAATTCTAAGACTTGAAGTGGATATTGACACTAAAATAACAATACTTGTTGTTTATTTCAAGCATTATAATTAACCTTTTTGAACAAAATTTTTTCATTAGTTTTCCAAAATTCAAAATTTCGGATCCAATATGGCAGACGACAAAATAAAAAATTAATTATAATGGCTTGAAACTAAATACTCGAGGGATTTTAGGGTCGCTGATTACGAATCTGTCATTATTTTTTCAGGGTATTTATCGAAATTTGATTTCTTCAAGAATTATCATACTGATATCAGATTAACCAGTTTAAAACAAATTCAATAAATTTTAAAAAATTTTCCTCCATATTGAACCAGATATTTTGAATTTTGAAAAACTGATTTCAGATTCGTAATCAGCGATCCTGAAAATTTCCAAGTATTCAGTTTTAAAGCCAATTTGATCAATTTTTTATTTCGTTGTCCGCCATACTGGATCCGTCATTTTGAATTTTGGAAAACTAATGTTAGATTCGTAATCAGCGTCCCTTAACCCCTTAACTGCCGGCTGAAAAACACTAAATGTGCACAGAATGCCAAGAATAAAAAATCGTCCAAATTGTCTGTAACTTATAACTCAGGGGTTTTCGGGGTCGCTGATTACGAATCTGATGTCAGTTTTTCAAAATTCAAAATGGAGGCTCCATTATGTCGGATATTTTTTTTAATTTTTATAATATTATAAAATTATTATTATTATTATTATTAATTATTATTATTATTTAAATTATTATTAATATTATTATTATTATATTATTATTTTATATTATTATTTATATTATTTATTTATTTATTTTTTTTTTAATTTTGGATTTTCTTAAAAATTATCACTTGGGGGTTTCCGGAGTCGCTGATGACGAATCGGATGTCTGTTTTTAAAAATTCAAAATGTCGGATCAAATATGGCGGACATTTTTTATAAAAAATTTTGTTTTTATCATAAAAGCAGTACAAATATTACAAATGTCGGTTTCATAGAACAGCTATAAAGAAAAAGCAAAAATTGAAATTCCATTGAAATGTCCTAACCAATAAATTCACCTTTCCAATAAGTTCATGGCTGAAGTGGATCTCCACTGTATGCCATATTTTATCCGCAATTTTGAATTTTGAAAAACTGACATCGGATTCGTCATCAGCGACCACCAAAACTCCCGAATGATAATTTTCAAGCGAATCCAAAAATTTTTAAAAAATGTCTGCCATATTGGATCCGCCATTTTGGATTTTGAAAAATCATCATCATATTCGTAAATAGCGAGCCCGACAACCCCCGAGTAACAAATTTCAGGTAAATTGGATCAATTTTTTAAAAAGTTGTCCGCCATATTGGATCCGCCATTTTGAATTTTGAAAAACTGACATCATATTCGTAATCAGCGACCCCGAAAACCCCCGAGTAATAGATTTTAGGCGATTTTAGACATTTTTAAAATAAAAATGCATTGTATTGTCCATGGCAAAAATTTTAAAAAATTTGCTAAAAGTGTTGTTTTTAAAAAGTTATAACATTTTTATAATTTATTGAATTGAAAAACAGAAACGTGCGTCGCATTCTGCATAGCGTTGACTTTTTAGAAATAATTTTATTTTTCAGCCATTTTTGACTTTTTTACATCAATTTTTTATCATGGTAAAGATTGTTAGTTTTCCGGCAGTCAGAGCAAATTCCGAAATGGCAAAGATCTGTGCCATCGGCAGTCAAGGGGTTAAAACCCCCGAGTAACAAGTTTCAAGCAAATTCGACAAATTTTGAAAAAATTTCCGCCATCTTGGATCCGCCATTTTGAATTTCGAAAAACTGATGTCAGATTCGTATTCAACGACCCCAGAAACCTCAGGGTACCAAGTTTTAGAAAAATCCATTAAAAATTTTTTCAACACACTTTTTGTTAAAGTAAGAATATTTTATTTTCATATTGGAGAGGTATTTTTTTCCTTTGAATTTTTTGGTTTTTCCCTTTTTTGTACCCAAGATCTTGTCTTATTGTTCCCTTCCTTGTAATTTAGTTATAAAAAGCTTAGTTTGTCTGATGTATGAAAATATCCTAAAACGTGCTTAAAAGAGTGTCTAAGGTAAGTTCCCAAATGCGCCACTGGACAAATGCGCCACAAGTCAAATGCGCCACGGATCAATTGCGCCACTGGACAAAAGCCCCACATTTGTCATATTTGAGGAAAGTGAAAAGTTTGTTCGAGAGATAGAGCTAGGTGTTCTTGGTATAGAAATTTGTCAAGTGATTTTAATTTCTTGCCAATTTCGCTCCGTATAGTGAAAATAAATTTAAGTGAACTGTTAATTAAATGGTAATTAATTAAATATTCTATATTAATTGCGGATAACATTTTTGAGGTAAGTTGCTGTTTTTATTTTATATTATTATTATTATTATTATTATTATTATTATTATTATTATTATTATTATTATTATTATTATTGTTTGAAGAAATGTGGAAATTCTTTTTAATAACTAATTTATGAAACATTTTATTTTTAAATCGTTTTTATTTATATTTTTTCTTTGGAATAATTTAATAATTGCTTTAATAATATTTTTTGATATTTTCAAAAGCTCTTTATTTTTATAGAATTAGTTTGTATTTTAATTAAATAACGAGATTAAGAATTCTTTATTGTATTATACTTAATTTTACTTTCATAATTATAAATTAATTAATTAATTTTTTAAATTAGCTAACTTCTTATAAAGTTTCAAATATTACGGAAGTTTAGAAAAATTATTCGAATTTTTATTTTATAATTAATGGTATTTATATTAAAAACAGTAATATTTTAAACAATAATTTTTTTTTGGAAACATAATATATAAAAAAAAGCAGGCTTCGCACTCATCTACTAAAATCTATACTATTTACTCCTTTTTTTGTGAAATTTCTGACACTAAAAGATGCATTTTCACAAATTACATTAGTTTAAATCCTCTAATGATTGAAAAAAAATTATTCTCAATCAATTTTTTGTGATTCGAATAAAACGAGATTTTTTTAATCGTCAAAGTTTAATTTTTCGATTGCTACTTTTTACTACTATTTTCAGATTTAAAGCTACTTTCTGCTACTTTTTTAAAGGTAATTGTCGAGTGCGAAGCCTGAAAGAGTAATAATTTATTAATTATTTGACAATGGTATTGAATTCTATAAATATTTCATTATTTTAACCTCTTAAAATATGTGACTTCTTTTTTTAGATTCTGATCAAAGTGAAGCTCTGATGATTAAAATCGAGCCTTAAGATGTAGTGACGATAAAAAAAAGTTATAAATAATTAGGCATCACAGACCGTTACAATTTTAAAAATTATATTTAAAGCCAAATAATGTAATTAAAAGTTTTAAAAAATATGTTAAAATTGAATCTCAATTTTTCGACCAAATTTTGTAACTTTATTCGTCAATTAAATTTTTTAAAATAAAATCCTTATTTATCCCTCTATTATTGCTAAATTAATATCTGTCCTATCTCTCAAAAATATTAAACAAAAACAATTACAAATTGCTTTATTCTATAGAAAAATTATAGAAAAATTATATTAATAACTATAGAAAAATTATAAAGTGAGTATAAAAATTGTAATATAATTAAGAATATAAATTTATTGGCAAAAAAAATATTTTATTGCCAAAATGCAGACGACAATCGACTCGTGCTCCAGGAAAAAAATTAAATTGCAAACGAATATAAATAAGATCTTCTCTTGTTAAAATGATATTATTAAAATATTATTATTAAATAAAATATTAATATTAATATTTTATTTAATTATAAATTATAATTTTTTTTTGCCAATAAATTTATATTTTTAATTATATTACAATTTTTATACTCACTTTATAATTTTTCTATAGTTATTAATATAATTTTTCTATAGAATAATGCAATTTGTAATTGTTTTTGTTTAATATTTTTAACATATTTTTTAGAGGTGTGCAAAAAGCTCGAATAGCCGAGCCGGGCCGCAATTTTTTCGAGCCGAGCCGGGTCGAGCCCGAGCCGGGCTCGATGTATCGGGTACCCGAAATTTTCGAGTACCCGAAACATTCGGGTACCCGAATTCACTCGGGTACTCGAATATTTCGGGTTCTCGAGTGAATTCGGGTACTCGAAATTTTTGAGAACCTACTCAATTTGATTCAAGCTTTTAAATTTAAAAAGAAAATTTTTTTAAAAAAAAATTTAATTAAAAATTAATGCAGGAAGTTTTGGATTTTCTCAAAAACTCGAATCAAATCGAGTTTTCGAAAATTTCGGGTACCTGATACATCGAGCCCGGCTCGGCTCGAAAAATGAAAAGCTCGAAAATACCCGATCGAGCTTCGAGCTTTTTGCACACCTCTTATATTTTTTAAAACTTTTAATTACATTATTTGGCTTTAATATAATTTTTAAAATTGTAACGGTCTGTGATGCCTAATTATTTATAACTTTTTTTTATCGTCACTACATCTTAAGGCTCGATTTTAATCATCAGAGCTTCACTTTGATCAGAATCTAAAAAAAGAAGTCACATATTTTAAGAGGTTAAAATAATGAAATATTTATAGAATTCAATACCATTGTCAAATAATTAATAAATTATTACTCTTTCAGGCTTCGCACTCGACAATTACCTTTAAAAAAGTAGCAGAAAGTAGCTTTAAATCTGAAAATAGTAGTAAAAAGTAGCAATCGAAAAATTAAACTTTGACGATTAAAAAAATCTCGTTTTAATCGAATCACAAAAAATTGATTGAGAATAATTTTTTTTCAATCATTAGAGGATTTAAACTAATGTAATTTGTGAAAATGCATCTTTTAGTGTCAGAAATTTCACAAAAAAGGAGTAAATAGTATAGATTTTAGTAGATGAGTGCGAAGCCTGCTTTTTTTTATATATTACGTTTCCAAAAAAAAATTATTGTTTAAAATATTACTGTTTTTAATATAAATACCATTAATTATAAAATAAAAATTCGAATAATTTTTCTAAACTTCCGTAATATTTGAAACTTTATAAGAAGTTAGCTAATTTAAAAAATTAATTATAATTAATTTATAATTATGAAAGTAAAATTAAGTATAATACAATAAAGAATTCTTAATCTCGTTATTTAATTAAAATACAAACTAATTCTATAAAAATAAAGAGCTTTTGAAAATATCAAAAAATATTATTAAAGCAATTATTAAATTATTCCAAAGAAAAAATATAAATAAAAACGATTTAAAAATAAAATGTTTCATAAATTAGTTATTAAAAAGAATTTCCACATTTCTTCAAACAATAATAATAATAATAATAATAATAATAATAATAATAATAATAATAATAATAATAATAATAATAATAATAATAATAATAATAATAATAATAATAATAATAATAATAATAATAATAATAATAATAATAATAATAATAATAATAATAATAATAATAATAATAATAATAATAATAATAATAATAATAATAATAATAATAATAATAATAATAATTTAAAATAAAAACAGCAACTTACCTCAAAAATGTTATCCGCAATTAATATAGAATATTTAATCAATTACCATTTAATTAACAGTTCACTTAAATTTATTTTCACTATACGGAGCGAAATTGGCAAGAAATTGAATTCACTTGACAAATTTCTATACCAAGAACACCTAGCTCCATCTCTCGAACAAACTTTTCACTTTCCTCAAATATGACAAATGTGGGGCTTTTGTCCAGTGGCGCAATTGATCCGTGGCGCATTTGACTTGTGGCGCATTTGTCCAGTGGCGCATTTGGGAACTTACCTAAGCTGTATTGCTGCAATAAAACTTTATAGACGTATTTGTAAATTGTAAACTGTGTGCATCATCGGGTGATCCAACGATAAGTCCTGGGGTACGGACAGGGCAGGTAGGGCCAGAGAAGGGCTCTGTAACCGTTTGAGTTCGGCAGTCTCGTTCTGTACGCCGAACTAAAAAGATTGTAATTTTGAGTGGTCTAAGTACAGAAAGAATATACTCAATATTTCTAATATAAAACTGGTTTCACAATTATTTATGTTTATCACTAAAGTCCTCCTTTTCCTTAATTCAACAATTGGCGACCGTGATAGGACACGTGAGGATTAAGTGATAATTTTAATCATGAAAAGTAAATTGGGTTTATTCTTGTTTTTTCAAAATCGATAAATTGAAAAAAAAGGTCCACGCATCGGGCGGCGTTTTCCA